>JAVIAB010000160.1:37908222-38510722 GCA_032433765.1 Megaustenia siamemsis | reverse complement strand
TTTACAAGCACATTCCATGCCGTTCTATTTGGTGCCATTTTCTTAAGATCATTCCAATTCTTCTCCATCCTCTTTATCTATGCTACCACCTGTCTTTCCTAAGTATATTTTAGCCCGCCGTTTTGTCTTCTTCCCTCAGTATTACAAACATGTGCATGTCGTGTAATTCCCTCACTTGCTTCCTCAACGTGTCCTAACCTGAGCCATCGTTTTTGTCGAATCATTTTGTCCATTAGTGTTGACCTGGCACCTTTCTGCGTTTGATTTAAAAAAAAAAAAAACAATATAACAAAACTTGTCGGAGAGTGTCCAAAAGAAAATCCTGGAATAAAAAAATAAATTCACAAACAAAACAAAATACATTTCAGAAGACCAATCACACTTCCTCCATTATTGGATCGAACGTTTTGTTTTTTAGAAATGCTTTCAGATGTAGATTAGAGGCTTTATTTGTGAACTGTTTGTACAATGACGTGTAGTTAAATTAAAATGTTAGTAAAAGATCATACTTTAACGATTGACGAGTTACTTGCCTTGCATCGTGCAGGGTTACCGGCCTTACAGAGAATCTTAACGCCAGTTTAACTCCCTTGGAACAGAATGGTTGGTCATCATCGCACGCTCACTTTCCTCATCGCTATCATGTTTGGACTTCTTACGTCTTCAGTGTTTTGCAATGAGGAATGCAAGCAGAACTGTCTACGGCTTAACGCGCACTGTCCAAGCATCGACAATGACCACTGGTCAGTTTTGCCTCACTCCAACATAATAGGACACATTCCCGAGGATGACTGTATCAACCAAGTGAGAACATGTGTTTACTCTTGCAATAGTTAGCAAAGTGAAAGTATGTGATTACTATAGCAACGACTGACTACGTTAGGTCATGCAATTATATCAGCAGTGATAATTACATGACCTAAACGTGTAATTATTTCAGCACTTATTTGCCTACGCTAGGACATCTAATTAGCTCAGCACCAATTGACCACATTAGAGCACGTAATTATTCCCTCACGAACTGATTACACCAGGACATGTGATTATCTCAGTACCAATTGACTACATCATGACACGTGATTATTTTCTCAGTACTTAAGTACATAAAAACATGTGATTATATCAACGGTAATTGAGAACGTTAAGACATGTGCTTATTTCAGCAACAGCTAAATACAGAAGACATGTGATTATTCCAGCAACAGCTAAACACAGAAGACATGTGATTATTCCAGCAACAGCTAAACACAGAAGACATGTGATTATTTCAGCAACAGCTAAACACAGAAAACATGTGATTATTCCAGCAACAGCTAAACACAGAAGACATGTGATTATTCCAGCAACAGCTAAACACAGAAGACATGGGATTATTTCAGCAACAGCTAAACACAGAAGACATGTGATTATTCCAGCAACAGCTAAACACAAAAGACATGTGATTATTCCAGCAACAGCTAAACACAGAAGACATGTGATTATCCCAGCTATAAGTGACTAAGATATACAATTTTTGTCTCAGAAAAAAAAAAATACTTCGCAAATTATTATTTCATTACGTTTGGACATGTGATTACTTTCAGTAAAAAACAGACTAAGTCAAGACTTTATATTTTCAGCAATAACTAGCTAAATGAAGACATTTGATTATTCCAGGGTTAGCTAAAAAAATGACGATATGTCCTTACTTCAATAAGAGCTGGTTACATTAGGACTTGGGAGCCGCGATAGCTCAGTGGTTAGTGAACTGCACTACAAAGGACAAGATGTAGGGTTCGATCCCAACCGACGGCTTCTGGTTCACCAAGCCTTTAAAAGGTACCTGATTTATTTCAGGGAAAGTGAAGCTGATGACGATTGATAAGAACATTGATGAGAGAGGCAAGAGCAGCAGGAATCGGCTCCCTCAATGAGATAGAGCTGCTTGCACAGAACAGAGACAAATGGCGAGATTTGGTAAACTATCTTTAAAAGAATTGAAAACTGCTACAATCAAAATTTAGATAAGAGAAGGAGTATCTGGGTCTACGCCCTATGGGCCGGCTACGGCTCGAAAGATCAAAAGATAGATAGATTGGTGACGATGCTCTGATTCTACTACATTGTTCTTTTTTCTTTGATAGCGCATGAAAGTGATTCCAGTTGACTCCCACACAATAATGCGAATTTTACACCAGAAAAAAACATGTTAGTGTGATTATTTTGTAGCTTTATGCTTAATAGAAAACATATTTCAAAAGTTAATAACCGTTCTTGAGTAAATTATTTAATTTCCTACCGAAAATATCGTTGAAAGTGTGCTTCTTGTAATTAATTTTTGATGAATTACAGAATAATCGTACACATATTATTCAAGAAAATAACTATCTGTGTTGCATTTATTCCGCTTCTAGCTCCTGCTGGGAGCACTTGCATTGGAGAATAATGGCTGTTCGTCCTGAGCGGTCGAACGGAGGTTTTTGGATCAGAGTTTATTTCACCTCCCATTGAAAGAAGAGAGCAAAAGACCACAAATTATATCTCCCCTCGACGCTGAAAGGCAGACGAGGAAGGAAAAAAGAGGAGGAATAAGATTGACAAAAATAACCTTTGACCCTACCGCGACTCGAATCCACATTCAGGATTGAAATACAACACATTATCGATTACCCGCTTGCCATATTTAGGTTATTGTTATCAAACGAGGAAATAAACAAGGCAACCAAAATATAAGTGATAAAACAGGTGTGAAATAATTATAGAATATCGAAGACATTCAAATATCCAACTAAATCAATTCGAAGTGAAGTAGAGTGACTCTTATTTCACGTTCCCTATAGACTTAACGATCTCTTTATAAAGCTTTCAAAAACACGAAGAGGAAATGGACAATCTGATAGAAATAAGAACTGATCACAACAAACTTTGCCTTGGTTGTTCTTATCAGTCTCCAGAAAACGATGTTCTGCTACCCATGTTATACAGACTTCTTTTCTCTTTCTCACTGATACCGAAAAGGTGTCGTGGTTATATCATTTGTCGTTCTTGTGCTGCTCGAACTGTCTGAATTAGTGATTTTCCTTTGTTGTTACATGTCTCTGTCACTGCATCTATCCATCTTCTTCTAGGTCTTCCTCCTAGTCTTTTTCCAAGCATTCTCCAGAAGAACGCCCTTGATGGTGATTGGTAAGGATTCATTCTGACCAGCTGGCCCAACCATTTAAGTTGTTGTTGCTCTATATATTCTTTGCAGGGTTTTGTTCCATCCATTTTTCTTATGGTTTCACTTGGTATTCTATCTCTTCTTGTGTTGTTTGTTATTTTTCTCAAGAATCGCATCTCACATGTCTTTATTAAATGTCATTTAGAAAGGTTCCATGTTTGACTTTCATAGCACAAAGTTGGTGTGAAAATGCTATTTATAATTTGTTGTTTAGCTGCTATAGAAATGTTTGGATGTCTTAACAATGGCGAAAACTGGTATGTGATAACATTTGCTTTTTGTATTCTCATGTCAATTTCTCTGTCTAGTTTTCCCTCTTCTGTACGCATTGCGCCCAAATACTTGAATTCCTCTACTTGTTTTATTTCTGTACCTTTGATCTTAGACTATGGGAGATAAATCCAAGACGACAATCTAAGAACTTAAATAAAATCGAAATAAGCGTCTGATATCCGGCAAAAAAAAAAGGAAACAAAGAGGAAAAACACGTATTTTTAGAACACAAGTTAATTCATGAATTAGTCGTCATCGTCATCAGGTAGCATGTCCTTTGCAGAACGTTACACTTACCACAGCCCGTCTGAAAGAATCTGTTTCCAGCCAAATCTCCCGCTACTTCTGTTGCCATGTCCAAGGTTTCCCTGATGCCTTGAACCCACCTTCTTCTGGTCTGTCCCTGGTGCGTCGAAACCATGCCTTCTACCT
This sequence comes from Megaustenia siamemsis, assembly GCA_032433765.1. NCBI lineage: Eukaryota > Metazoa > Mollusca > Gastropoda > Stylommatophora > Ariophantidae > Megaustenia > Megaustenia siamemsis. Next base: position 38,506,815 of record JAVIAB010000160.1, on the reverse strand, counting down.
TTGCTCCTTCCAACCTGCTGTGTCTTTTGAAGTGTCCATAGTATTTTAATTTCCCCTTTAGAATGGTGCTTATAAGCCAGCTCTTTTTAATGTTGAAATCTTTTAATGTGTTTTATTGCTCTTTTTTCATTATCCAAGGTATCTTAAGGATTCTTTCTGTAGCATTTTGTTTCGAATGAATCGCTTTTCTTTCTTACTGTTTGCGAGATTGTCCATGATTCACAACTGTATGTTGCTATCGGAAAGATATATGGTCTTAGTAATTTGAATTTTACTGCCTTTCTGGTATTGTGCCACATGTTTTTCATGGCGTTTAACTTTTGTATTTGATGTTGCTAATATTCTTTTGATCTTTATCTGTCAGTCTCCACTGTTAGCTCATGAGTTCAACACGCAGATATATATTTGTTCTTGAAGTATGTATTTCTAGGACACAATTCCTGTACATCTACAAAAGTATGTTATCTTCAGTACACGAAAACTTGTGCTTAATTATCCATTAAATATCAACATTAAGACATGTTTTTAACTTAGGCAATAAATATCTCACCAAAGACGTGTTTAGCTAAAGCAATAAATATCTCACCAAAGACGTGTTTAACTTAAGCAATAAATATCTCACCAAAGACGTGCTTAGCTAAAGCAATAAATATCTCACCATAGACGTGTTTAACTTAAGCAATAAATATCTCACCAAAGACGTGTTTAACTTATGCAATAAATATCTCACCATAGACGTGTTTAACTTAGGCAATAAATATCTCACCAAAGATGTGTTTAACTTAAGCAATAAATATCTCACCATAGACGTGTTTAACTTAAGCAATAAATATCTCAGCAAAGACGTGTTTAACTTAAGCAATAAATATCTCTGCAAAGAAATGGATTTAACCGAAGCAATAAATATCTCAAGGACATGCGTTTAAATCAAACAATAAATATCTCAAAGACATGTATTTGACCAAAGCAATAAATATCTCAGCAAAGACATGTGTTTCTCTCTCTCTCTGCGATCAGGACTCAATCAGATTAGGACTCCAGATTCTCGTACGAAGACAGCTGTCTGTTTAAGCTTGTTAGATCCACTCCGATTGAATACTTGTTAAAACGTTGCACTGTGTTCTGCGCCAGTGGCCCAGTGCATCCGATTTCAGCCAGCATTTTTTCAGGTTTGCTTTCCTTAGCCTTTGATTGTCCACAATCTTCCTGCAAGGCAGCAAGTGATCTTTTCTGTGGGGGGATTCTGCCCTTAGATGGTCGACCTTCTCAGGTTTACGAGCACCATCTGCCCGAGTCACTAGAGGTGACTAACACAGACATGCGACTTGTATTATGAGGAAACTGCAACATGCATAGCCTTCAATTGTTCCCGCCGCCTATCCCCATATACCGGTAAGTCACGTCCTCTTGAAAATGATGATCGTCGTAGCACTTGATAATGTTAGGCCATCGTTCTTGACTCCTATTCCGAACATAGAGACACACAGTCAGACGTCAAATTATCATCGTCGCACATCAAACAGCAGACCGTAATATTTGCGCACGGCTGGTTTAGGGAACCATTACGATGACGTAGCAAACAACAATGTCGCCAAACTCATAATCTCGATACCTTTAGATGTATTTCTGATTACTCAAGTGTAAGCAGCCTACGACGAACAAAACACGAAGTAAACTCCCCCAAAGAGACAAAGCTGCGGCTGACGAAGTAGTTTACATTAATGTGTAACATGGAAATAACTTGCGTCAAAGAATTCCAATAACGGGCATGAACAGCACTAATGTGACGTAAAGCGCAGATAAAGTCTAGACGGTGGAAGGTCTCACTCACAACACTTGATTCGTCAAAAACGGACTGTTGTCGACCTACGACCTCGCTTTAGCGACACAGATGTATCAAGCATATCATCATTTTGACTTTTACGCAGAAAAATGCAATGAAGATCCGAAATTACTCAGACCCTGGGTGCATTTTCTGCAGCGATCGAGAGGACGTGGACTAGATCCGCCAACTTGGAGACGGAAGTCAGACATGTGTTTAAACAAAGCTATAAATATCTCAGCAAAGAAATACGTTTAACCCATATTCGGAGTGCAATGATAATGACCCGCAAATAACTCAATAACAATACATATCTCAGCAAAGAAATGCGTTTAACCCAAGCAATAATTATCTCAGCAATGACATACATTTATTTCTGTAACAATCAATATCATGTTCCATGTAATGGTTGCTGTGAAATATTAATAAATGTTTTATTGTGGTGATCAGTAGAATTTAAATTTTCGATGTTAAAGTTGACATATCTCATACAAGACAGGCATAAATTGTCGATGTTAAAGTAGACATATCTCATACAAGACAGACAGAAATTGTCGATGTTAAAGTATACATATCTCATACAAGACAGATATAAATTATATATACTGAGAGAAAATCTTCTTGTTCTACTTTCTCTCCTTCTCTTACATGTTTTTCCTCTCCGTCTTTCACAGCTTCAGCTTCATTTTCTCCGTCATCTCCCGTTTATTCACTTCTCTCTCTCTCCTATTTTTGTCTTTATTCTCTTTGTTTTGTTCTTCGACTCAATTTCACTTGCTTCATCTCTTTCTCCTTCTCATTTTTTTCTTCCTGTCATTCTCCTCTCATTTTTTTCTTCCTCTCATTCTCCTGATCTTCGTCCATCTCCTCCTCTCTTATTGTACATATCCTTCTCTTTCTCTTCTAAAAATTATTTTCATCTTGTTTTTCTTCTTTTAATTTTCTCTCCTCCTGCTTTTTCCCTGTGTCTCCTTCTCCTCTTTTTTATTTGTTTCCATTTTATCTTTCCTTCCTTTCCTCACCCTCATTCCATTATTCTACTTTTTCTCTTCCTTCTCCTCTTCTAATAATGTGGAGTAGAATTCTTGTGAAGTCTACACAATTAATAAAAAAGAGTTGTTATCTGAAACACATTTGGCGTAGATCTGAAATCGAATTCATAATAGTTGATAACATAAATAAAACCAAGGACGTCAACAGATTCGGCACACAGAGTCGATAGTTCCAACAAACTGGATGTTGCTCAAAGCTATTTTCAGCTAAATATATTTTATCAACTTCAGATTATCAGAAATGAAATGGAGCAACTACTGCTGACGTCAGTAGAGTTTGCACGAATTGTATAATTGTCGCTCTCTGTGGTGAGTTTTAATAGCGAATATATGATAACATATAAAATTGTGAGAGAATATGGAGTTATTCCTTGGAGTTATCAGTAGGAAGAGGTGTGTGATAGTTTTGTGAGCAATTAGTTGTTTTTGGGTAATTGTATTTATAGATGTCAGTTGTTGTTATATCGACTAGAAATATATATGTCAAACAGAGACATTTAATTCTGCTATATCAAGTATTGACATGTAGTTCTGATGCATGAAGTAGTGACATGTAGTTCCGATGCATGAAGTAGTGACATGTAGTTCTGATGCATGAAGTAGTGACATGTAGTTCTGATGCATGAAGTAGTGACATGTAGTTCCGATGCATGAAGTAGTGACATGTAGTTCTGATGCATGAATAGTGACATGTAGTTCTGATGCATGAAGTAGTGACATGTAGTTCGATGCATGAAGTAGTGACATGTAGTTTCGATGCATGAAGTAGTGACATGTAGTTCCGATGCATGAAGTAGTGACATTTAGTTCCGATGCATGAAGTAGTGACATGTAGTTTCGATGCATGAAGTAGTGACATGTAGTTCCAATGCATGAAGTAGTGACATGTAGTTCTGATACATGAAGTAGTGACATGTAGTTCCGATGCATGAAGTAGTGACATGTAGTTCCGATGCATCAAGTAGTGACACGTAGTTCTGATGCATGAAGTAGTGACATGTAGTTCTGATGCATGAAGTAGTGACATGGACTTTTGGTATTTCACCATCATCATCATCACGTGCCATACTGGTTGAAAATAGGCGTTTTCACATTTGCCTGCACACATTGAATGTATCAGCTCCGTTGTTGACTGTTTTGTGTCCCACTACGCCAAACCACCCAGTATCATCTCTTTTTGTTTTCCACGACCTTTCTTTCCTTGTATTTTGCCGTTGTAACCAAGTATTCCAACTTTTCTCTTCTCATGATGTGCCCGAAAAATGTTCATTGATATTCGTTGTTTTTTTTTTTTTTGGAGTTCTCTGTTTTTTTGAGTTTTTTTTTTTCATTTTCTTTTTGACTATCCAAGGAGCTCTCAACATCTTGTGAGAAACTCCATCTCTGTGGCCTCTAATCGCCTTTTCATTTCCTTGTCCACTGTCCATGATTCATTTCCTTGTCCACTGTCCATGATTCATTTCCATCAGTGAGAATTGACTTTATATAGAGCCGATGAACTGTCTTTCTTTCTTTTCTTTTTTTTTCTGAAATACTATTTTAGCCTGAGCTATTCTACTTTTTATTTCTGCGGTGCATCTTCCATCTGATGTTGTTATTGTGCCTAATTATGTGACGCTTTATACTTGTTTCAGATTTGTTCTGTTTATTTTTATTTTGCATGATGGTGACGATTGTTTCTTCGATATGATCATTACTTCTGTTTTACTACTTTCAGGCTGAGGTCTTTCTGGTTGTTTTCTCTCACTATTGTGTCTATCATTTATTGCAGTTCATTCTCTGCTATTATATTTACAGATTATATTTAGTTGTGTTATGTCAAATAAAGACATTTAGTTGCATTTTATCTAGTAAAAACATTTAATTCTGTTATAACAAGTAGAGACATTTAGTTGTGTTATATCTAGTAGAAGCATTTAGTTGTGTTATATCTAGTAGAAACATTTAGTTCTGTTATATCTAGAAGAAACATTTAGTTGTGTTATATCTAGTAGAAGTATTTAGTTTTGTTATATCTAGTAGAAACATTTAGTTGTGTTATATCTAGTAGAACATTTAGTTGTGTTATATCTAGTAGTAACATTTAGTTGTGTTATATCTAGTAGAAACATTTACTTGTGTTATATCTAGTAGAAACATTTAGTTGTGTTATATCTAGTAGAAACATTTAGTTCTGTTATATCTAGTAGAAGCATTTAGTTTTGTTATACCTAGTAGGAACATTTAGTTCTGTTAATTCTAGTAGAAACATTTAGTTGTGTTATAACTCTAATAGACACATTTAGTTCTGTTATATCTAGTAGAAACATTTAGTTGTGTTATATCTCTAATAGACACATTTAGTTCTGCTATATCTAGTAGAAACATTTAGTTGTGTTATATCTAGTAGAGACATTTAGTTCTGTTATATCTAGTAGAAACATTTAGTTGTGTTATATCTAGTAGAAACATTTAGTTCTGTTATATCAAGTAGAGACATTTAGTTGTGTTATATCTAGTAGAAACATTTAGTTCTGTTATATCAAGTAGAAACATTTAGTTCTGTTATATCTAGTAGAAACATTTAGTTGTGTTATATCTAGTAGAGACATTTAGTTCTGTTATATCTAGTAGAAACATTTAGTTCTGTTATATTAAGTAGAAACATTTAGTTGTGTTATATCTAGTAGAAGCATTTAGTTCTGTTATATCTAGTAGAAGCATTTAAATCTGTTATAACAAGTAGAGACATTTAGTTATGTTATATCTAGTAGAAACATTTAGTTAAGTTATATCTAGTAGAAACATTTAGTTGTGTTATATCTAGTAGAAGCATTTAGTTCGGTTATATCTAGTAGAAGCATTTAGTTCTGTTATATCTAGTAGAAACATTTAGTTCAGTTATATCTAGTAGAAGCATTTAGTTGTGTTATATCTAGTAGAAACATTTTGTTCAGTTATATCTAGTAGAAACATTTAGTTCTGTTATATCTAGTAGAAACATTTAGTTGTGTTATATCTAGTAGAAACATTTAGTTGTGTTATATCTAGTAGAGACATTTAGTTCTGTTATATCTAGTAGAAACATTTAGTTCTGTTATATTAAGTAGAAACATTTAGTTGTGTTATATCTAGTAGAAGCATTTAGTTCTGTTATATCTAGTAGAAGCATTTAAATCTGTTATAACAAGTAGAGACATTTAGTTCTGTTATATCTAGTAGAAACATTTAGTTAAGTTATATCTAGTAGAAACATTTAGTTGTGTTATATCTAGTAGAAGCATTTAGTTCTGTTATATCTAGTAGAAACATTTAGTTCAGTTATATCTAGTAGAAGCATTTAGTTGTGTTATATCTAGTAGAAACATTTTGTTCAGTTATATCTAGTAGAAACATTTAGTTGTATTATATCTCTAATAGACACATTTAGTTCTGTTATATCTAGTAGAAACATTTAGGTGTGCTATATCTCTAATAGACACATTTAGTTCTGTTATATCAAGTAGAGACATTTAGTTGTGTTATATCTAGTAGAAACATTTAGTTCTGTTATATCAAGTAGAGACATTTAGTTGTGTTATATCTAGTAGAAACATTTAGTTCTGTTATATCAAGTAGAGACATTTAGTTGTGTTATATCTAGTAGAAACATTTAGTTCTGTTATATCTAGTAGAAACATTTAGTTGTGTTATATCTCTAATAGACACATTTAGTTCTGTTATATCAAGTAGAGACATTTAGTTCTGTTATATCTAGTAGAAACATTTAGTTGTGTTATATCTAGTAGAAACATTTAGTTGTGTTATATCTAGTAGAAACATTTAGTTGTGTTATATCTCTAATAGACACATTTAGTTCTGTTATATCTAGTAGAAACATTTAGTTGTGTTATATCTCTAATACTCCTGTGTGTTACTGGGGCCTCATTATGAGGGAAGTAAAGAATAGTGACACTGTGACCTTCCAGGCATGTCGTAAGAGGCGACTAAGGAGGTTGATCGATGGCTTGACAAGCTGTCATTGTAAAAAGTATTGTTATGGAAACAGAGCCATAAGTTTGGGAAGCAGCGATCTCTGCAATATGTGCCATTTTGGCACGCAAGGTTTCTGTTTTTTTAAATTGTGGTTCTGCCCTATGTGTCGTCTTCGGCTCGAAAGGACGATAGATAGATAGATATCTCTAATAGACACATTTAGTTCTGTTATATCAAGTAGAGACATTTAGTTGTGTTATATCTAGTAGAAACATTTAGATCTGTTATATCTAGTAGAAACATTTAGTTGTGTTATATCTAGTAGAAACATTTAGTTCTGTTATATCAAGTAGAGACATTTAGTTGTGTTATATCTAGTAGAAACATTTAGTTCTGTTATATCAAGTAGACACATTTAGTTCTGTTATATCTAGTAGAAACATTTAGTTGTGTTATATCTCTAATAGACACATTTAGTTCTGTTATATCTAGTAGAAACATTTAGTTCTGTTATATTAAGTAGAACATTTAGTTGTGTTATATCTAGTAGAAGCATTTAGTTCTGTTATATCTAGTAGAAGCATTTAAATCTGTTATATCAAGTAGAGACATTTAGTTCTGTTATATCTAGTAGAAACAATTAGTTAAGTTATATCTAGTAGAAACATTTAGTTGTGTTATATCTAGTAGAAGCATTTAGTTCGGTTATATCTAGTAGAAGCATTTAGTTCTGTTATATCTAGTAGAAACATTTAGTTCAGTTATATCTAGTAGAAGCATTTAGTTGTGTTATATCTAGTAGAAACATTTTGTTCAGTTATATCTAGTAGAAACATTTAGTTCTGTTATATCTAGTAGAAACATTTAGTTGTGTTATATCTAGTAGAAACATTTAGTTGTGTTATATCTAGTAGAGACATTTTGTTCTGTTATATCTAGTAGAAACATTTAGTTCTGTTATATTAAGTAGAAACATTTAGTTGTGTTATATCTAGTAGAAGCATTTAGTTCTGTTATATCTAGTAGAAGCATTTAAATCTGTTATAACAAGTAGAGACATTTAGTTCTGTTATATCTAGTAGAAACATTTAGTTAAGTTATATCTAGTAGAAACATTTAGTTGTGTTATATCTAGTAGAAGCATTTAGTTCTGTTATATCTAGTAGAAGCATTTAGTTCTGTTATATCTAGTAGAAACATTTAGTTCAGTTATATCTAGTAGAAGCATTTAGTTGTGTTATATCTAGTAGAAACATTTTGTTCAGTTATATCTAGTAGAAACATTTAGTTGTATTATATCTCTAATAGACACATTTAGTTCTGTTATATCTAGTAGAAACATTTAGGTGTGCTATATCTCTAATAGACACATTTAGTTCTGTTATATCAAGTAGAGACATTTAGTTGTGTTATATCTAGTAGAAACATTTAGTTCTGTTATATCAAGTAGAGACATTTAGTTGTGTTATATCTAGTAGAAACATTTAGTTCTGTTATATCAAGTAGAGACATTTAGTTGTGTTATATCTAGTAGAAACATTTAGTTCTGTTATATCTAGTAGAAACATTTAGTTGTGTTATATCTCTAATAGACACATTTAGTTCTGTTATATCAAGTAGAGACATTTAGTTCTGTTATATCTAGTAGAAACATTTATTTGTGTTATATCTAGTAGAAACATTTAGTTGTGTTATATCTAGTAGAAACATTTAGTTGTGTTATATCTCTAATAGACACATTTAGTTCTGTTATATCTAGTAGAAACATTTAGTTGTGTTATATCTCTAATACTCCTGTGTGTTACCGGGGCCTCATTATGAGGGAAGTAAAGAATAGTGACACTGTGACCTTCCAGGCATGTCGTAAGAGGCGACTAAGGAGGTTGATCGATGGCTTGACAAGCTGTCATTGTAAAAAGTATTGTTATGGAAACAGAGCCATGAGTTTGGGAAGCAGCGATCTCTGCAATATGTGCCATTTTGGCACGCAAGGTTTCTGTTTTTTAAAATTGTGGTTCTGCCCTATGTGCCGTCTTCGGCTCGAAAGGACGATAGATAGATATATATCTCTAATAGACACATTTAGTTCTGTTATATCAAGTAGAGACATTTAGTTGTGTTATATCTAGTAGAAACATTTAGATCTGTTATATCTAGTAGAAACATTTAGTTGTGTTATATCTAGTAGAAACATTTAGTTCTGTTATATCAAGTAGAGACATTTAGTTGTGTTATATCTAGTAGAAACATTTAGTTCTGTTATATCAAGTAGACACATTTAGTTCTGTTATATCTAGTAGAAACATTTAGTTGTGTTATATCTCTAATAGACACATTTAGTTCTGTTATATCTAGTAGAAACATTTAGTTGTGTTATATCTCTAATAGACACATTTAGTTCTGCTATATCTAGTAGAGACATTTAGTTCTGTTATATCTAGTAGAAACATTTAGTTGTGTTATATCTAGTAGAGACATTTAGTTCTGTTATATCTAGTAGAAACATTTAGTTCTGTTACATTAAGTAGAAACATTTAGTTGTGTTATATCTAGTAGAAGCATTTAGTTCTGTTATATCTAGTAGAAGCATTTAAATCTGTTATAACAAGTAGAGACATTTAGTTCTGTTATATCTAGTAGAAACATTTAGTTAAGTTATATCTAGTAGAAACATTTAGTTGTGTTATATCTAGTAGAAGCATTTAGTTCTGTTATATCTAGTAGAAGCATTTAGTTCTGTTATATCTAGTAGAAACATTTAGTTCAGTTATATCTAGTAGAAGCATTTAGTTGTGTTATATCAAGTAGAAACATTTTGTTCAGTTATATCTAGTAGAAACATTTAGTTCTGTTATATCTAGTAGAAACATTTAGTTGTGTTATATCTAGTAGAAACATTTAGTTCTGTTATATCTAGTAGAAGCATTTAAATCTGTTATAACAAGTAGAGACATTTAGTTCTGTTATATCTAGTAGAAACATTTAGTTAAGTTATATCTAGTAGAAACATTTAGTTGTGTTATATCTAGTAGAACCATTTAGTTCTGTTATATCTAGTAGAAGCATTTAGTTCTGTTATATCTAGTAGAAACATTTAGTTCAGTTATATCTAGTAGAAGCATTTAGTTGTGTTATATCTAGTAGAAACATTTTGTTCAGTTATATCTAGTAGAAACATTTAGTTCTGTTATATCTAGTAGAAACATTTAGTTGTGTTATATCTAGTAGAAACATTTAGTTGTGTTATATCTAGTAGAGACATTTAGTTCTGTTATATCTAGTAGAAACATTTAGTTCTGTTATATTAAGTAGAAACATTTAGTTGTGTTATATCTAGTAGAAGCATTTAGTTCTGTTATATCTAGTAGAAGCATTTAAATCTGTTATAACAAGTAGAGCATTTAGTTCTGTTATATCTAGTAGAAACATTTAGTTAAGTTATATCTAGTAGAAACATTTAGTTGTGTTATATCTAGTAGAAGCATTTAGTTCTGTTATATCTAGTAGAAGCATTTAGTTCTGTTATATCTAGTAGAAACATTTAGTTCAGTTATATCTAGTAGAAGCATTTAGTTGTGTTATATCTAGTAGAAATTTTGTTCAGTTATATCTAGTAGAAACATTTAGTTGTGTTATATCTCTAATAGAAACATTTAGTTCTGTTATATCTAGTAGAAACATTTAGTTGTGCTATATCTCTAATAGACACATTTAGTTCTGTTATATCAAGTAGAGACATTTAGTTGTGTTATATCTAGTAGAAACATTTAGTTCTGTTATATCAAGTAGAGACATTTAGTTGTGTTATATCTAGTAGAAACATTTAGTTCTGTTATATCAAGTAGAGACATTTAGTTGTGTTATATCTAGTAGAAACATTTAGTTCTGTTATATCTAGTAGAAACATTTAGTTGTGTTATATCTCTAATAGACACATTTAGTTCTGTTATATCAAGTAGAGACATTTAGTTCTGTTATATCTAGTAGAAACATTTAGTTGTGTTATATCTAGTAGAAACATTTAGTTGTGTTATATCTAGTAGAAACATTTAGTTGTGTTATATCTCTAATAGACACATTTAGTTCTGTTATATCTAGTAGAAACATTTAGTTGTGTTATATCTCTAAGACACATTTAGTTCTGTTATATCTAGTAGAAACATTTAGTTCTGTTATATCTAGTAGAAACATTTAGTTGTGTTATATCTAGTAGAAACATTTAGTTGTGTTATATCAAGTAGAGACATTTAGTTGTGTTTTATCTAGTAGAAACATTTAGTTCTGTTATATCAAGTAGAGACATTTAGTTGTGTTATATCTAGTAGAGACATTTAGTTGTGTTATATCTAGTAGAAACATTTAGTTCTGTTATATCTAGTAGAAACATTTAGTTGTGTTATATCTAGTAGAAACATTTAGTTGTGTTATATCAAGTAGAGACATTTAGTTGTGTTTTATCTAGTAGAAACATTTAGTTCTGTTATATCAAGTAGAGACATTTAGTTGTGTTATATCTAGTAGAAACATTTAGTTCTGTTATATCTAGTAGAAACATTTAGTTCTGTTATATCTAGTAGAAACATTTAGTTCTGTTATATCTCGTAGAGACATTTAGTTCTGTTATATCTAGTAGAAACATTTAGCTCTGTTATATCTAGTAGAGACATTTAGTTCTGTTATATCTAGTAGAAACATTTAGCTCTGTTATATCTAGTAGAAACATTAATTCTGTTATATCTAGTAGAAACGTTTAGCTCTGTTATATCTAGAAGAGACATTTAGTTCTGTTATATCTAGTAGAAACATTTAGCTCTATTATATCTAGTAGAGACATTTAGTTCTGTTATGTCAAATAAAGACATTGAGATGAGAGGAACGATATATTGTAGTCATTTTATTGTTGGTTGACCCCATCTGTTGTTACGCTTCCAAATGTTCCTGGTATTTTTCTATCCGTCATTACTTTCGAGAAAGTTTTCTAGGTCTGTTATTTTGGTAGGGCTTGTTAATGACTATGTGGATTGTATTTTGTTGTGTCTGTTTTGTGACTTACCCAAACAATTTAATGTGTTATTTCTGGAAACTCCTGCTTTGATTATCATTGTTTACTTATGTCTTCACAGTTAGAATACTGCTACTAAAAGAAGCGCAGAATTTCGACTGCTACATACATTGTTGTAGGTCTGTGGCCCATTTTAACCTCACAGTAATTATCAACAGCACTTGGGGACTGTAAAGACAATGCGATTTCTTGCTCTTATCACCTTTTCTCAATTTGAATGTCATTTACTCAGTGGTGAATATAAAGAAAATATATAGCGCAAAATGTTAACTAATGGAACCGCTGTAATTAACTGTATAAGGACAGAGAATGGCATCAAAATAAGAATACAAAAAGCAAGAGGAGCCTTCGTTGCACTAGGAAACATATGGAAGTTCAAAGAAATTAGGTATAATACAAAAATATACATTTTCAGCTTCGATGTTAAGTCAGTCCTGTTATATGACTATGAAACATGGAAAATAACAAAAATGGCAATCACGAAAATACAGACCCTCATTAATGGATGCTTGCACAGAATAAACGAATAGAAATTGAGTTATTGAGTTATTTGCAGGTCATCATCATTGCACTTCGAACATGTCCATAGATGCTCAGATCCCCTCTTCAGCAAGTCCCGCAGTGTCCAGCGACTGACGACTCCAGTTCTGTGTTGGTTGATAAGTCTTCTTACACGCCCACTAAGTTTCTTATTTCTGGCTGTGCCCATCTTAACTCCCATCTCTTTCATCCGAAGGAGTGACGTGGATTTGTGGTTGTCGAAGTAGTTTATCTCACATCTCGGAGGGCACTGATGATGTCCGCCCGATCCATTGGTTGACAACGCAGCTAGCCAACCTGTCCGCACTTTCATTTCCCCGTACACCTGCATGTCCAGGGTCATAGACAAAGGTGACCCTACGTATTTTTTACTTCTGTAATGACTCTAGCCATTGCATGCGTACAGGGCACGCCTCCACTTTTCTTATGATGCTCATCGAATCACTCAGTATACATGCGTGGGTGTAGTCTTGTGACTCTAACCATGTGTATGCCCTGGTCACTGCCATCACCTCCATCGGCATGCTACTCGTGGTCATGACGTATGCACAAATATCTTTTTTGACTATTCTGCCTGCCGAGCGTGCTGTAAATGCCCATGCACTTTTTTGTTGTCGTATTACAGATCCGTCTGTTTATATGGCTGCATCTTTCTCATCTGTATAGGACATACACTGCGGAAGTCAAATGAAATTGTTACATGCCAGGCCCTTTTTCGAATCCCCAGGGGAAGAGACAAAGAGGAAGACCAAAATATTCTTAGAGAAAACAGGTAGAAGGAGAGATGAAGATGATGAGGAAGACAAGGAATGGCGTTAATAGAATGGCAAGAAAAACAGAACGACTTAGGAAGTGTTTATTGACGATCAAGGCTCCACAGGGAGTTGAAAGGTAGAAGAAGCAGAATTAACTATATATTTTAATGATTCTTCTGTAAATTGCACAGTGGATCCTATCTTTGGAACAAAGTTCTAATAGTTGTGTTTTTTATGTGTTTTGGTACTATTCGCTTGGCAAAGAGTTATATGTATTTATAAATATGTACTTCCTGAGTTTTTGTTGTTGTGCTTCAAGAAGCCACAGTACTTGTCGATCACTGATTCTTTTGTCAATGAGAGTAAGAGATCAACAAAGAAGTAGAAGAAGATTAAGAACAGAAGAGAAAGAAGGAGGAAGAAATAGAAGAGGAAGAAAAATAGAAGACTATATGAGAAAAGAAGAAGAAGCAGGAGAAGAATGATAGTAAGAAGAAAAGTAGAAAGGGAAGATGATTAAAAGTAAACGAGGAGTAATAAGTGAAAGAAAAATATTGTAATGGCGGCCGTTAATTTTGGAAAGGGTCGCTTTAGTGCAGTGGTTACAGAGCTGGGCTGCTAGGGATATGAGTTTGGGTTCGATCCCGATAAACGGAGTTTTTCTTAAAATAAAATACAGCACTGGCGTATTACTGGCAACAACTAACAAAATATTATATTCTTTTCATGGAATCAGTTTCATTTCAGTCGGAACATCCCCATATCCGCTCCACTGCCCGACCCAGCATTTATCGAAGCGTATGCAGACTGACTGTTCTTGTAAGGTGTTGTGTATAGATGCATCTGATTTTCCCACAAAACACTCCGGATCGACCAGATCCCTTTTACACATTCAGACGCCTCAGTCTCTTAATATTTACATCATTGTCCCACATATTCTCCTCCTTTTCTGTTAAGGAATGAAGAACAAACTTAGCGATGTCTTCTTTCATCGAGAGTAAGGTCACACTCAGTGACAGAGCTACCAACGAGATGAGATTATCGGCTACTACATGGCCGTGTACACCAGCGTGCCTTGGATAGTGTACCCAGGTTACCACGTTCTTCTTCTTCTACCTTTTAGCTCCCAGTGGAGCATAGGTCTTCAACAAACACTTTCCAAGTCGTTCTGTTTTTTGCAATTCTTTTAAGATCATTCCATGTCTTCCCCATCATCTTCATCTATGCTTCGATCTGTCTTCTCCAAGAATTCCTTGGTCTTCCTCTTTGTCTTTTCCCCTGGGGATTCCAAAAAAGGGCCTGTTGTGTAATACTCTCAGTTTGCTTCCGTAGTGTGTGTGTGTGGATAGTGTACCCAGGTCACCACGTTCACTAACAATATATTCGCTACGGTGAAAAAAATATAGACTCATATTAGAAACACGCTCTAGTTGTTCCCTTCTTATTACATGGCCAACAAATGGATGATGTTTCCTTTATTTTTCCAGTTGTTATAACACGCTCTAGTTGTTCCCTACTTATTACATGGCCAACAAATGGATGATGTTTCCTTTATTTTCCAGTTGTTATAACACGCTCTAGTTGTTCCCTACTTATTACATGGCCAACAAATTGATGATGTTTCCTTTATTTCTCCAGTTGTTATAACACGCTCTAGTTGTTCCCTACTTATTACATGGCCACAAATTGATGATGTTTCCTTTATTTCTCCAGTTGTTATAACACGCTCTAGTTGTTCCCTACTTGGCTCAAAGAACCATATTTTAACATCACCATGGTCTATATATTCTTGGCAGGGTTTTATTCGTACCATTTTTCTTGTTGGATTTTAATAACATTATCAGCTGTTTGTTTTCATCTTAAATGGGAATTTTAGTTCTACGTTTGTGAATTTTTGCATCGATTATGAATGAAGATGACCTGACACACAGTTCATTCCGCTCACTCTTAAAATGGATATTTGATTGGAGAGGCTTCAATTCGTGGCACCACAAACAAAATTTAGAACTTTAGTTCAAGTAAATATTGAATGTATGAATGATATTTTAGTAGTTAATTCCTGTTGCAAAAAAAAAAAATATTAGCGCAAAATCTGAGTTTCTAAGTGTGTGATATTACATTTTTAACCACAAAAGCTTATAAACCTTAAGATACTGTTTCTTCTAATCACTTTGAACGCTTAATAGAAGAAGCATATTTATGATAATTTCCTGTAAGGACACAAGAGATAAAATCAATTAAAGTATCACTGATAAACAACTGTGTCAGGCAGCTCTCCGGTTGTGTTTTCGGATGAACTATATCTCTTCCTCTCCTTAAAGCGTGTATAGTATCTGTATAATTCACTAACCAAGACAAATTTTATGGTAGTGTGGTAGGAATTACGCCAGGCCGACAGTCTATCACAGAAACAAAGTCTCTCCTACCCATTTTCAGAGACTGGTTGAACCCCGAACAAATTCGCTTCATCTGGGAATTGAACCAAGAACATTCTGGCCAGTAGAGGGTGCAATAGCCACTCAGCCACTAAGACTTCGTCACTACATTACGAAGAAAAAGAATGGCAAACATAGTTTTATGTTTTAAGTTTTAATATGCATATATATTACTACACACTATGCACATATATTATATATTCTGAAAGAGGTCAAAGCAAAAAGAGAGCTAATTTCCAACATTAGGAAGAAACAATTATAATTTTTTGGCCATGTAAAGTCATGAGAGAGAACAGCTGGAATATATTGTAACAACTGGACAAATTGAGGGACAAAGAGATAGAGGGAAGCAAGAGAAAAATTACCAGACAGCTTAAGAGAATGTCTTGGCAGAAGGTCAACAACAGAAATGATAAATAACTGTCTAGATCGAAAGTTGTGGAGAGACATGATCACCTACGAAAGCAGGCCCGGTACTTGATGATGATGATGATGATGATGCATATATATATATATATATATATATATATATATATATACTATTAATCGGAAAGGCAGCTTCCATATTTGGTAAACTTAAAGATGGAGCATGGGCCAACACCAAATTAACACTCAGGACTAAGATTCAAATTCACCAAAGTGGTGTGCTTAGTACACTTCTTTACGGATCAGAAACTTGGACTACCTATGCAGGGCAAGAGAAAGTTTAAACAGCGTTCATGTGCGTTGCATTGGAAACATCAAATGGTAGAACAAAGTAACCAACTCTAATGTCTTACAATGAGCCAAACTCCCATCCATCATGGCAGCACTTAGGAGTCGTAGACTAAGGTGACTGGGCCATGTAAGAAGAATGGCAAACATTCGTATTACCAAACAAATATTGTATGGTGAACTTCAGGACTGAAAGAGACCAAAGGACAGACCAGTGCTGAGATATAAGGATGTTTGTTGGCTTCCTTGAGGGAATTCTCCATCAGTGAAAGAGACCAAAGGACAGACCAGTGCTGAGATATAAGGATGTTTTTGGCTTCCTTGAGGGAATTCTCCATCAGTGAAAGAGACCAAGGACAGACCAGTGCTGAGATATAAGGATGTTTGTTGGCTTCCTTGAGGGAATTCTCCATCAGTGAAGAGACCAAAGGACAGACCAGTGCTGAGATATAAGGATGTTTGCGGGGCTTCCTTGAGGGAATTCTCCATCAGTGAAAGAGACCAAAGGACAGACAGTGCTGAGATATAAGGATGTTGTTGGCTTCCTTGAGGAATTCTCCATCAGTGAAAGAGACCAAAGGACAGACCAGTGCTGAGATATAAGGATGTTTGTTGGCTTCCTTGAGGGATTCTCCATCAGTGAAAGAGACCAAAGGACAGACCAGTGCTGAGATATAAGGATGTTTGTTGGCTTCCTTGAGGGAATTCTCCATCAGTGAAAGAGACCAAAGGACAGACCAGTGCTGAGATATAAGGATGTTTGTTGGCTTCCTTGAGGAATTCTCCATCAGTGAAAGAGACCAAAGGACAGACCAGTGCTGAGATATAAGGATGTTTGTTGGCTTCCTTGAGGAATTCTTCATCAGTGAAAGACCCAAAGGACAGACCAGTGCTGAGATATAAGGATGTTGCGGGGCTTCCTTGAGGGAATTCTTCATCAGTGAAGAGACCAAAGGACAGACCAGTGCTGAGATATAAGGATGTTTGTTGGCTTCCTTGAGGGAATCTCCATCAGTGAAAGAGACCAAGGACAGACCAGTGCTGAGATATAAGGATGTTTGCGGGGCTTCCTTGAGGGAATTCTCCATCAGTGAAAGAGACCAAAGGACAGACCAGTGCTGAGATATAAGGATGTTTGTTGGCTTCCTTGAGGGAATTCTCCATCAGTGAAAGAGACCAAAGGACAGACCAGTGCTGAGATATAAGGATGTTTGCGGGGCTTCCTTGAGGGAATTCTCCATCAGTGAAAGAGACCAAAGGACAGACCAGTGCTGAGATATAAGGATGTTTGCGGGGCTTCCTTGAGGGAATTCTCCATCAGTAAAGAAACAGCAAATCTGGCTTCTGATCGTAGCACGCGGAGAACAAAAAAAAAAAAAATGGCACAGCAACTTTCGAGGCAGTGCTGATATCAAATTCAGAAGACAAAAGGCGCAGGAAAACGGAGACAGGCCAGGCAACACGAATGCATCTTGTTTGTTCTGTGGATGGATCTGTCTATCAAATATTGGCAGATTCAGCGACGAGAGAAGCTGTTCAGCAAAGCAGCATCCACCACAAGACACTAATATTTTTACCAAACTACTGACTTATCATGGGGTTAAGGCAAATAAATGCAAATGAATGCATACAAATGCGAAGCTGCAGTAAAGCTAAATGTGAGGGAGAATAAAAAAAAAATAGAAATAATGGTATGTTAAAAGCTTTACGTGATTGATAGACGACACAGATTTGAACGACGTTTCGGCTCAAAAGGCCTTCAGCAGGAACAAACAAACAACACGCACACACAGATGTGTAAGTAAATAAAACTAATCCTACATAGCTAACTAGTAATGAAACATCAAAAAACAAAATAATCGAAACTGGTTTAAGATAAGAAAAATGACTTCCCTGTGTCGTGGACCGTGGTCAGAATGGGAAAGAGATCGTCACACGGGTGTAGCTGTAATTATACACTGCTGGTCAAGACGGTGTGAAGGCTTCTAAAAATATGCGTGTGGGGGGAACGCTGTCTAGGTTACGTCTACTGCAAAGACACTGATAATGTCTAAAAGTATCAAAGGGCCCACACATACATGTATATATACACACACACAGATGCGTATATACATATATACACGTACAAACAGACATGCACATACCTAAATACATCTACAAATACATATATATATATATATTTATATATATACATACACACATACATGCATACATGCATATATTTATATATATCAACACCCATACATATGAACACATAATGCATGTGCACACCCATACGGGGACGATCATATATGTGTAGAAATGTGCGCATAACGCCCACATAACCAGAAGGGTACACACCGAAGTCAGTGTGCAAAAACAACGGAGAAAGAATTGAACAGAAGAATAACAGGTACTCAAAAGGCGGAAAAAGTGAGATGTCTGAGAGTGGGGTACAATAAAAACATATGAAGGGTAAGTAGAACAGAAAACAAGAAGTATAGGAAACCACCGAAGTGTCTCAGTGGGGACTAGTGGCGGAGAACTATGAATAGCATGGCATAGTGGATAGACTAAAGTGCCGAAACAAGGGCTGTAGAGAAGGCTATGAAATAGGGGAGGAGCAACTAAAGGGAAACTATGTGTACGAGTGAGATACATTCATGCTTCGTGGGGTCAGCGAGGCAAGCTGGACTATAAGGCGATTCTCCAAAGCAAACTGACTGCGGTGCCAGAGTGACAAAGGACAATACCAGTGATACGGATGTCGTCTTTGCCCTTGTAGTTTGAGGAGTTGAAATGGGAAGACACGGGAGTGCCAGTATTCTGTTGAACATCTCGAAGATTTTCAAAAAAACCTTCTGCTAATCGCCTCCCAGACTCGCCAATATAAGTCATGTGGTATCGTTGGCATATGACGGCATAAATGATTTTACAGGACACACATGTGAAGCCATGCTTAATCTCGAACCGTCCAGTAGGGAATAAGATAGAGTCAATGGGGAGCACATAGGCACAGGTGATACAGTTACGGCCACAAGGGGCCGTACCGAAGTGTTGATATGATTGCTTGCTACCAACCGTCTGTCAAAACACCAAATGCTATCATCATCATCAAGTACCGGGCCTGTTGGCGTAGGTGATCATGTCTCTCCACAACTTTCGATCTCGACAGTTATTTCACATTTCTGTTGTTGACCTTCTGCCAACCATTCTCTTAAGCTGTCTGGTACTTTTTCTCTTTGCTTCCCTCTATCTCTTCGTCATCACGTAACACTGTCCTCTCAGCACGTAACTCTGTCTACCAATCGTTTAACGCTGTCTTCCAATAGCATAACTCTGTCTTCCTTGTCATCTTTCTCCTGGTATTGTGCCCTATAGAATAGTCATTAGTTCTTGCAAAATGTTCATACCTTTTTAATATTTGTTCTTTTAATCATCGATGGATATTCTGGATTTTTCATGGATCGCTGAATTTTCTTGCTCGCTTCCTTATTGTTGATGTGATCTATATAAGAAACCCGCCAGATCTCTCTACAACACTTCATTTCCAGAGCCTGTCCTCTTCTTTTAATTTCAAGTTTACAAAAGCTACTTTCTTTATTTTGTTTCTCTGACTGTTCTAAAGGTAATCATCACTATCATGATGCGGACGCTGATCATCGCCTGTCTCCTTGTGATAGCCGTGTCTTCCGATGACTTTACTGACTGCGTGGATGACTGCGGAATGAAGCATGTCTGCGACACGGAGATTATGTCTCAACTAACGTCAGCCTGCAAGAAGCAAGAGAAATGTATCTTGAAATGCTATCAGCAAAGACGGAGCGGCCATCGATGGAGCAGACGATAGATCTTACAAACACTTTCTGACACCATTATTGGACAGTGCAAGAGCTTTCCAAGAAATGTGCAGAAAATCTGCAAATTTTTACTAAACTATTTCTTTATCTATGCAAACTTTAATACAATTGCTGATTTCTCACTGTGCTTTCAATTTCAGATGTTTTTAAACATTTAATTTTTATTTTACTTTTTGCAAAGCTGATTACTTGTTGTGCATTTTGTTATATAAACCACTATTTTAGTAATGAAATTAATTATTTAATGTGAAGCTAATGAACGCTATAAAAAATTAACTTGAAGGATTTCAACCCACATCAAAGAAACATAATAAGGAACATCTATAAATAATACTAGACTTTAACTAATCTTGCATAGATGGACAGGTCAACCTTTGACAACCTGGATCATCAAATCAAGAGACAGAGCAGAATGACGCTCCATGGTAGCCAACCTGCGATGCGGAGACGGCACTCAATGAAAAGGAAAATCTTGTATAGATGGACAGGTCAACTTATGACAACCTGGATCATCAAATCAAGAGACAGAGCAGAATGACGCTCCATGGTAGCCAACCTGCGATGCGGAGACGGCACTCAATGAAAAGGAAAATCTTGTATAGATGGACAGGTCAACTTATGACAACCTGGATCATCAAATCAAGAGACAGAGCAGAATGACGCTCCATGGTAGCCAAGCTGCGATGCGCAGACGGCGCTAAATGAAAATCTTGCACAGATGAACAGGTCAGCCTATGACAAGCATACAGCGATAATAAACAAAACCATTTGTTGCCCACCTGGAGAGAAAACTATTCTCAACCTGAGGTTTTACCTCATAATCTGAACATACTCAACATATAACTCGTTAAATAAAACACCTATGCTAAAAGTGTTTATCATATGTTTGTTATATAAACACTATTTCAATAAAAACTGCAATATTCCAAAATGAAAGTGCGTCATTCATCATCATCATCAAGTACCAGGCTGCTGGCATAGGTGATCATGTCTCTCCGCAACTTTCGATCACTACAGTTATTTATCATTTCTGTTGTTGACCTTCTACCTAGCCATTCCTCTTAAGCTGTCTGGTATCTTTTCTCTTTGCTTCCCTCTATCTCTTCGTCCCTCAATTTTCCCTGTTGGTTCAATATATTCCAGCTGTGTTCTCTTCTCATTACATGGCCAGAAATGATCATTGGTTATTGGTTATGGAAGGCCCCGGTATCACTGCAAACGAATCAAAATCCATAATTGCTCAACCGCCCGCACCAGTGGAATCATCCGAATTACTAACTCATCTCCCAAACAAAGAAAGGTAACTGTAGTCCCCATCGTAGCAGTCTCAGCACGCGCCAAAAGACATAAGGCGAAACCGCGCAGAAAGTGAACACAGCCAACTATTCCCTGTCATACGATATCATCATTCATCGTAAACAATTTGGACATCGAAACATGATCAAAACGGATGAAACACACAGCTCACAGTGTGCACAGAGCACTTCACTCAGTAGCTCCTGCAACAAGCCGGACTTGGAATATGAGGAAACTGCAGCAAAGGAACACCCTTCAGACATAGCCTTCAATGGTTCCTGCCGCCTATCCACCATATACCATGGAAGTTCACGTCCTCCCGAAAATGATGATCGTCATATTGAGAACAAAAAATGTATAGCGCTTGATGATGTTAGGACATCGTTCTTGACAGTACACCAACCGAACATATAAACACACAGTTTGTCGTCGAATTATCACCGTCACACATCAAACAACAGACACTACGGTTAGCGTACAACGAACAAAACACGGTGCAAATTCCCAAAGATGAAAATCGGTCGACTTGACGGAGATATCCATTAATGCGTTTCAGCATGTAAATAACTTGCGTCCAAAATCCCAAAGTCGGCCATTGAATAGCACTCAATGTGACGTAAACCGCATCTCAACACTAGATGGTGAAGGTCGCCGTTACAATACTTGACTTGTCAAAAAGAAACATTGCTGTATGCACATCGCCGGTGCAGATTTGTCCACTTCGTCGCGCAGATTTGCTAAGTAGAACATCATTTTGATTTCAACACAGAAAATTGCAATCAGAGAGCCGAAATTAATCAAACCCCAGATGCATTGTCTGCAGCGGTCGAGAGAACGTGAAAAGTTCCACCATTTTGAAACGGAAGTCAATGATGATTGTTTCTTCCTAATATTGGAAATTAGCTCTCTTTTTGCTTTGGCCCCTTTCAGAAAGTTTTCATTACTCTTCTTAGCTGTCCATGGTTATTCACTCTGGATTAAAGTCTTAATTAATCTTATCTGTCACTGTATCAACCGTCGTGGAAGAAGTTTAAGATTGAAGGATTGTAATAGCATGATTGAAGGGTCGTAATAGCATGATTAAAGGGTCGTAATAGCATGATTGAAGGGTCGTAATAGCATGATTATGTAATTTGTACTGGGAGCAAACAGCAATAATAAGATATAACAAGGAGAACTCTACACCCATGTACATAAGAAAAGGAGTAAGACAAGGATGCATCCTATCGCCAAGCTTGTTCAATCTATACACTGAGCAAATCTTTAAAAACATCTCAGAGATACCAGGCCTAAACATTAATGGAAAGATAATCAATAACCTAAGATATGCTGATGATACAGTTCTACTAGCAGAAAATCCTAAAGACCGACAACAATTGCTTAATGTGATAAACATAACGAGCAAAAAATATGGACTAGAAATGAATATCAAAAAGACTAAAACTATTATCATAAACAAAGAAAATTCTCAAGACCTACAATTAAATATCACAGTTGAGGGAATACATCTGGAGACAGTCCAGAGCTACAGCTACCTGGGATATACTATAACCAATGATGGAAAATGCAAAAATGAAATAAACAAAAGAATAGGTATGGCAAAAAGTAATTTTAATACCATGAAAAATATATTAACAACAAAACAAATATCAACAGGGCTGAAACTAAGAATGGCAAAATGTTACATCTTCTCAATATTCCTGCATGGTGCAGAAACAAGGACATTAGACAAGAAAACAGAACAGAAAATTGAAGCCTTTGAAATGTGGATTTATAGAAGAATAGGTAGAATTGGATGGAAACAAAAGATAACAAACGATGAAGTTTTAAAACAACTGAAAATAAAAGAGAACTACTAAATACAATTAAGACAAGACAAATGACATTTTTGGGGCATGTTAAAAGACACAACAGCCTACTAAAAGTAATATTGGAAGGAAAAATACAAGGTAAAAGAGGCAGAGGCAGACCAAGACTAACATGGACGAGTAACATCAAAAGATGGACAAGTCATTCTATGACAGCCTGCACCATCAAAGCAAGAAACACAGTAGAATGGCGATCCATGGTAGCCAACCTTCGTTGCGGAGAGGGCACTCGATGATGATGATGATGATGATGATGATGATGATGATGATGAATAGCATTATTGAAATATTGTAACAGCATGATTGAAGGATTGTAATAGCAGGATTGAAAGATTGTAATAGCATGATTGAAGATTGTAATAGTATGATTGAAATATAGTAATAGCGTGATTGAAGGATTGTAATAGCATGATTGAAAGATTGTAATATCATTATTGAAGGATTGTAATAGCAAATTGAACGATTGTAATAGCATGATTGAAGGACTGTAATGGCATGATTGAAGGATTGTAATAACATGATTGAAGGATTGTAATAGCATGATTGAAAGATTGTAATAGCATGATTAAAGGATTGTAATAGCAAGATTGAAAGATTGTAATAGCACGATTGAAGGATTGTAATAGCATGATTGAAGGATTGCAAGAGCATGACTGAAAGATTGTAATAACATTTTTTTGGTTTAAACTAGAAGATCTTTATACTAACCTTGATTTAATTCTCAGACCACAAAAAATAGCTATGTTGTTTATACTGTCATCACCATCATCATCAAGTACCGGGCCTACTGGCGTAGGTGATCATGTCTCTCCACAACTTTCGATCACGACAGTTATTTATCATTTCTGTTGTTGACCTTCGGCCAAGCCATTCTCTTAAGCTGTCTGTTATTTTTTCTCTTTGCTTCCCTCTATCTCTTCGTCCCTCAATTTTTCCATTTGTTACACTATATTCCAGTTATTCTCTTCTCATTAAATGACCAAAAAATGATGATTGTTTCTTCCTAATATTGGAGATTAGTTCTCTTTTTGCTTTGACCTCTCTCACAACATCTTCATTATTCTTCTTAGCTGTCCATGGTATTCTCAACATTCTTCTGTAAAACCACATTTCTACAGACTCCAGTGATTTTCTTGTCTGTTGTCCTATTGTCCATGATTCGCATCCATATGTTAAGACTGGCTCTACATAACATTTAAGAACTCTTTTTCTTGTTTCCATTATCAAAAATATGTTGCATAGTAACTTCCTCATTTTTTGAAAGCTGCTTTTGCCTGAGCCATTCTGCATCTCACCTCTTTTGTACATCTTCCGTCATACTGACATACATATGCAAATGGGAAAATATGAAACGTCCAATATATTTACAAAAGAAATATAGAAGAATACAATGAGAAACATACGCATATTAAGATAGTTTAGCTCATACATTCGTCATATCTGACAGTGCTTGACACTGAAATGTTATAAACAGGTAGAGAGAAATTAATTGTTGATACATCTATTAGAATATATTTTTATGACAATGACAAAGGAATTAAACATATGACATATACCTAGTTTTATGAGACAAAGTAATTGAACATTTCATGTCCAAATCAAGTTTTTTGATAATGGCAAGGTTATGTAAAATTTATTTGACAAATCCACAATTTTAGGGCAAGAATGAACGAAATGAGCTTTTGAAATAATCATGGTACTCTAGGATAAGAACACAATAATGAAGTATTTGACTTGAAATACGTTTCTCTAGGACAAGCACAAAGTAACTCGATGTTTGACTTTAACATAATTTACACACAGTGTAGTAGACACACAGGTCCTCTTGACCTTCTAAACTCGCGTGTTTCAGTCACGTGTTACTTTATAGACACATCCTTAAAACTCCAAGTCATTCTGATGTGTTCCAGCACGGAGGACAGACTTGCTGTTTTAAGCGTGCATTTTATGATACATTGTTCTCTTTTTTTTATATTTTTCTCTTTTTCTATTTTATATATCTTGACACCCATCCTACCTCTCCTCATGTAGTATAGATTTCTCTCTTCCCTCTCCTTTCTTATTTCAACATCCTACTTTCCTCGCCCTCCGCTTGATCATCTAACATGTAGTTATAGATAACTGTGCTTCACCGTTTGTTGTCGTTGTCCTTGTATTCTGAAGAAGGCCACAGGCCGAAACGTCATTATTGTGTTGTGTTCCATCCTTGTAAGGCTGTCACCATACTTTGGAGTGTTTAGTACACCCACCACTAGCTCCTCACTACCAGCATCAGCGCAGCATTGCAATTATTTGTATGTTCCCTTTAACATAGTTTCTCTGGTGGTTATGGTCATAGTTATGGAAGGCCACGGTATCATTGCAAACGAATTAAAATACATAATTGCTCAACCGCCTGTGCCAGGGGAATCATCCGAATTACTAACTCAATTCCTAAACAAATAAAGGTAACAGTAGTCCCCATTATAGCAGTCTCAGCACACGCCAAAAGACATAAGGCGAAACCGCACAGAAAGTGAACACAGGCAACTGTTCATGTTCATACGATATTATCATTCATCGTAAACAATCGGAATATCGAAACATGATCAAAACGGATGAAACACACAGCTCACGGTGTGCACAGAGCACTTAACTCAGTAGCTCCTGCAACAAGCCGGGCTTGGAATATAATGAAACTGCAAAAAGGAACACTTTTCATACATAGCCTTCAATGGTTCCTGCCGCCTATCCACCATATTGGCCGAAAGTTCACGTCCTCCTGAAAATGATGATCGTCATATTTTTTTTAAAATGCATAGCGCTTTGATGATGTTAGAACATCGTTGTTGACTCCAATTCCGAACATATAAACACAGCCGTCAGATGGTGGTTATAGTATTTTAAATAAAAATAACATAAGACAGTTATATTTTTTTTAAAAGAAGAAAAGATAAACTCTAGACTGGCCTATTCCTGCGAGATACCTATACTAACATACCAATGGCTGCACGAAGTCAACTCATGCATACACTGGGAACAGATATGAACGTCCGTGAAAACGAACCATCATCATCATACCCAAGTACCATGTTTGCTGACGTGTGTGATCATGTCTCTCCATAACTTTCGATCTCGACAGTTATTTATCATTTCCGTTGTCGACCTTCTTCCAGGCCATTCTCTTAAGCTGTCTGGTATCTTTTCTCTTTGCTTTCGTCTATCTCTTCGTCCCTCAACTTTCTCAGTTGTCACAATATATATATATTTTCTTATATATAGTTTCTTCCTAATATTGGAAATTTGTTCTCTTTCTGCTTTGGCCTCTTTCATAACATTTTCATTACTTTTCTTAGCTGTCCATGGTATTCTCAACATTGACCACATCTTCACAGTCTCCAGTGATTTTCTTCTGTTTTCCTACTATGTTCATGGTTAACATTCATATGTTAAGACAGGCTCTACATAACATTTAAGAATTCTTTTTCTTGTTTCTATTGTTTAAAATGGATTGCATAGTATCTTCCTCAATTTTTGGAAAGCTGCTTTTGCCTGAGCCATTCTGCATCTCAATCTGCTGTACATCTACCATCTGAGGTTAACATTGTTCCCATATATTTAAATTCATTTACCTGTGTTAGTCTTTTTCCACTTGTCTTTATTGTGCACTGCGGATACGAATACCTCAAAACGAATACTTAAACTAAAATACTGACTGTCAAAAACTAAATGTAATCAAATGGTGCACGAAGAGACTGAATACATACATATAAAGACGGTGGATCTTTGCCTGATGTGCACTCAGAAAAAGTAAAACTACTTTGCATACGGGTCACGGACAACAGTGATCACAGTGCACGGGCAAGCACTGGTAACATAAACAACAGCCGTTACTCTGCGACAGAACTAGTACAGCGGCACAAGACAATGTAACATGCACACAACAGTGCTCAGAGGACAATGTAACATACACACAACAGTGCTCAGAGGACAATGTAACATACACACAACAGTGCTCAGAGGACAATGTAACATACACACAACAGTACTCAGAGGACAATGTAACATACACACAACAGTGCTCAGTCAAAATAATGGTGAAACAATCGCGATCATACAGAAGAGTCACTAGGAGGGATAACACCAGAAGAGGCCAACAGAAGAGTAAAGAATCGCAGATTGTATCTCCCCTCGACGCCAACGGCAATAGAGGAAGGATAGAAGAAAAGCAGAAGAAGACTTTGCATATCAGATGTTGATACTAGGTGGTGAAAGTAGAGTAGGTAGACCAATAGGGAAACTTCAAGAAACTACCAAATGAGAAGTTTCCATCACGGGTTTAAAATAGAATCTAGGAAAAACGAATATAGAAACGCAGTCAAATAATCGATTTATGACCAGCATTTGGTTCTGTAGGAATCATCATCATCATCATTGAGTGCCGTCTCCGCATCCAAGGTTGGCTACCATGGAGCGCCATTCTGCTCTGTCTCTTGTTTTGATGGTGTAGATTGTCATTGGTTGACTTGTCCATCTTTTGATGTTACTCGTCCATGTTAGTCTTGGTCTGCCTCTGCCTCTTTTACCTTGTATTTTCCCTTCCAATATTACTTTTATTAGGCTGTTGTGTCTTTTAACGTGCCCCAAAAATGTCATTTGTCTTGTTCTAATTGTATTTAGTAGTTCTCTTTTCATTTTTAGTTGTTTTAAAATTTCATCGTTTGTTTTCTTTTCTCTCCATCCAATTCTACCTATTCTTCTATAAATCCACATTTCAAAGGCTTCAACTTTCTATTCTGTTTTCTGGTCTAATTTTCATGTTTCTGCACCATACAGGAATATTGAGAAGATGTAAATTTTGCTATTCTTAGTTTTAGCCCTGGTGTCATTTGTTTTGATGTTAGTATATTTTTCATGACATTAAAATTACTTTTTGCCATTCCTATTCTTTTGTTTATTTCAGTTGTACAGTTTCCATCACTGGTTGTAGTATGTCCACAGGTAGTTAGGGTCTGTAGGAATATTATCAACATAACATATACACTATAATGTAACATACCATTTCAAAAATATATGTTTTACTATATGATGCATAAAATAACCATTTTTCATTTTTAAAGTGTATCAAATATTAATTTTACTAAAAAAATGTCCTATTTATTTGTTATGAAACCTTTTTTTGCTTTATTCCTTGTAATTGTAATAAATTATACGCTCTTAAAAATTATATCACACTTTCCTGTACTTTGTCTTGAAACTTGTGTGAAAGGCAGGCTTCATGCTGATTATAACATTGAAATAAAGAAATACGAACTGGCAATTAAAAGTAAAAATCACAGCAAAAAGAAATACGCACCATAATGCTGAAAACGGTTGCGCTGGGCAGAAATATTCATATCAAACTGCTTGCTGTAAGCAATGACACAAAGTATTTATGCTTGAATGATGTCTTTGCTGTTCACTCACTGAAGAGGAGAGTAGTAGAGGTGTAGAGTGAAAGGAGAAAAAATTGCAGAAAAAGAAATCCAGAATGAAGTGTGGCAATGGCAATCCTCTCTGCATTTAGATGCTTTGTCTTTTATCTTCATTATTCTTCTTATCTTTTCTTCTTCTACTTTTACTTCTTTTGCTTCTTCTTCTCGTTCTTCTTTCTCTTCCTCTTCTTCTTATGTTTTATTATACTTTCTTTTTTATTTCTTTCCATCATCTTCTAACCTTCTTTGCCCTAGTGTTGACTGATGGTTCTGTGAGGTGATGTTTGAAATCATGATAGACTTTCTATGTCAGAGCGAAAGAGAATTATCGTCGGTCACCCATCGCTGCAAGCTGGCACAATTTAGATTGCAAAAGAAAATAAAAAACCTCCCAGTATCACTAATTTAATTGGAATATATACCTGAACACCGGGAGCCGCGATAGCTCAGTGGTTAGTGAACTGGACTACAAAGGACAAGAGGTAGGGTTCGATCCCAACCGACGGTTTCCGGTTCACCCAGCCTTACATGGGTACCAGATTTTTTTCTGGGAAAGTAAAGTAGCACGGACGTAATACCGACCACATTACCCCCAAAATCATGTGCCGAAGGTCTGTAAAATTTATGGCCACTAACACCATATTCCCTATACGCCACTTGGCGTGACGGGGGCTCTTTACTTTTACTTTACTACTTTTATATACCTGTACACGCTAATGTGACTTTCTGTACTTATATTCAAATAAAAATAATTGCAGATAATGATCTCTCTCTCTCTCTCTCTCTCTCTCTCTCTCATACACACACACACACACACACACCCACATACACACACACACACACACACACACACACACATAAACACAGGACTGCGTGTGATAACAATAATCACAGATTAATGTTTTTTTTCAAATTTTGATTTTTATGAAATTGAAGTTTGAAAAACAAAATAACTTCAGACTGGAAAAATAATTGCAATAAAAAAATTAATTTAGGATAAGAGAAATAAATAAAAGCACACACCAGTGACGGGAGCCGCGATAGAACATTGATTTGTGAACTGAACTACAAAGGACAAGAGGTAGGGTAGTGAACTGAACTACAAAGGACAAGAGGTAGGGTTCGATCCCAACTGACAGCTTCCGGGTTCACCCAGCCTTAATGGGTACATGATTTTTTCTGGGAAAGTAAAGCGGCACGGGCGTAATACCGACCACATTGCCTCAAAAATCATGTGCCGAAGGTCTGTAAAATGTATGGTCACTAACACCATATTCCCTATACGCCACTTGACGTGACGGGGGCTATTTACCACTTTTACTACACATTAAGTGACACTTCGTAAGAATCGTCCGTGGATGAAACTACCCAATCTCAGTATCGAAACATTCTCTCTTTCAAATCATGGTTGGGCCGAGCAGAAGATGTCATCAAACGGGTATGTGGGCTTACCAATATCAACGTTAGCGAGGAGTGAATACCTGTGTCTACGTCATTCAAGGGTATATCCTCGTGTATTGTCATATTTGACAGGAAAATTAGGGAACAGAACTCAGTCGTGGTCAATATGGAGATCAATGGTCTCATATGCAATAACACCGGTGAGAAAGATGCAGTTATCTATACTTAAGGATCTGTAATACGACACCAAAGAAGTGAATGAGCATTTATAGCACGCTCGGCGGGCAGAATATTCTACGAAGACAGTGGTGCATACGTCATGACCACGAGTAGCATGACAATGGAGGTGATGGCAGTGACCAAGGCATTCAAATGGTTATAGTCACAAGACTACATGCACGCATGTATACTGAGTGATTCGATGAGCATGATAAAAAAAGTGGAGGCGGGCTCTATACGCATGCAATGGGTAGAGTCGTTGCAGAAATCCAAAATACATAGGGTCACCTTTGTCTATGTCCCTGGACATGTGGGTGTAAGAGGAAATGAAAGAGCGGACAGGTTGGCTAGCTGCGCTGTCGTTGAGGACGGTCAACCAATGGATCGGGGGGACATCATCAATGCCCTCCGAGATGTGGGAAGAGCACAGGACTTCGACAAACACAAATCCACGTCACTTCTTCGGATGAAAGAGATGGGAGTTAAGATGGGCACAGCCAGAAATGAGAAACTTAGTGGGCGTGTAAGAAGACTTATCAACCAACACAGAACTGGAGTCGTCAATCGCTTGACCCAGCAGTGCTTGCTGAGGAGGGGATCTGAGCACCTATGATGGACATGTTCGGAGTGCAATGATGATGACCCTCAAATAACTCAATAACTCTCTCTCTTTTTTCTGTCTCCCTTTCTCTCTCTCTTTGTCTCTCTCTTTCTATCTCTCTCTTTCTATCTCTCTCTTTCTCTTTCTCTGTCGTTCTCTCTTTCTTTCTCTCTCCCTTCCTCTCTCTCTTTTTACCTCCTTCTATCTCTTTCTTTCTATTTCTCTCACTTTCTCTCTCTTTCTCTCTCTTTCTCTCTCTCTTTCTCTCTCTCTCTTTCTCTCTCTTTCTCTCACTCTTACACTCTCTTTCATTTTCTCTTTCTCTCGCTTTCTCTCTTTTTCTTTCTCTTTATATCTCTTTCTCTCTCTTTCTATTTCTATTTCTATCTCTATTTCTGTCTCTATTTCTTTCTCTCTTTCTCTATATTTCGTTCTCTTTCTTTCTCTCTTACTTTTCTCTTTCTTTCTCCCTTTCTTTCTCTCTTTCTTTCTCTCACTCTTTATCTCTTTCTCTCTCTGTTTTTTCTCTTTTTTTCTCTCTCTCTTTCTCTCACTCTTTTTCTCTCCGTTTCCAAAAAATGCTGACTTACATGCTGCAGCGCCAGATGACAACTAACTTGATGTGACGTCATTATTATGCTGTCACAAGACTGGAACTCATGACATTATAATCAAAGGCTAAACGAAAGGAACCTTAAATACGAGCTTACATATCAACGAAAGAAATTAGCATCAGATAGTAGCACTTGGAGAATACATATATGGTCAGATAGTAGCACTTGGAGAATACAAATATAGTCAGATAGTAGCACTTGGAGAATACAAATATAGTCAGATAGTAGCACTTGGAGAATACAATTATAGTCAGATAGTAGCACTTGGAGAATACAATATAGTCAGATAGTAGCACTTGGAGAATACAAATATAGTCAGATAGTAGCACTTGGAGAATACAATTATAGTCAGATAGTAGCACTTAGAGAATACAAATATAGTCAGATAGTAGCACTTGGAGAATACAATTATAGTCAGATAGTAGCACTTGGAGAATACAAATATAGTCAGATAGTAGCACTTGGAGAATACAAATATAGTCAGATAGTAGCACTTGGAGAATACAAATATGGTCAGATAGTAGCACTTGGAGAATACAAATATAGTCAGATAGTAGCACTTGGAGAATACAAATATAGTCAGATAGTAGCACTTGGAGAATACAATTATAGTCAGATAGTAGCACTTGGAGAATACAAATATAGTAAGATAGAAGCACTTAGAGAATACAAATATAGTCAGATAGTAGCACTTAGAGAATACAAATATAGTCAGATAGTAGTACTTAGAGAATACAAATATAGTCAGATAGTAGCACTTATAGAATACAAATATAGTCAGATAGTAGCACTTAGAGAATACAAATATAGTAAGATAGTAGCACTTAGAGAATACAAATATAGTCAGATAGTAGCACTTAGAGAATACAAATATAGTAAGATAGTAGCACTTAGAGAATACAAATATAGTAAGATAGTAGCACTTAGAGAATACAAATATAGTCAGATAGTAGCACTTAGAGAATACAAATATAGTAAGATAGTAGCACTTAGAGAATACAAATATAGTAAGATAGTAGCACTTAGAGAATACAAATATAGTCAGATAGTAGCATTTAGAGAATACAAATATAGTAAGATAGTAGCACTTAGAGAATACAAATATAGTAAGATAGTAGCACTTAGAGAATACAAATATAGTAAGATGGTAGCACTTATAGAATACAAATATAGTCAGATAGTAGCACTTAGAGAATACAAATATAGTAAGATAGTAGCACTTAGAGAATACAAATATAGTCAGATAGTAGCACTTGGAGAATACAAATATAGTAAGATAGTACCACTTAGAGAATACAAATATAGTCAGATAGTAGCACTTGGAGAATACAAATATAGTAAGATAGTAGCACTTAGAGAATACAAATATAGTAAGATGGTAGCACTTAGAGAATACAAATATAGTCAGATAATAGCACTTGGAGAATACAAATGTAAAAATAAGGGTCAGCAAAATTCGCGGTAGCACTGATGACAAATTCAGAAAACAAAAATTTCAGGGGAAAGAAGATAAGTCCAGGCATCATCGGATCTATCATATATTGACAGATTCAGCCTCGAGAGAAGCAGTTCCATAAAGACATCATCTGGTAATATGGTGAGCATTACGCCATTGCTAGTTCCAGTCATTACTATTATAATGTTGTCCTTTTTATGATAAACACAATACGCGCAGTATTACAGTATAGTTTGAAAACATCTGTTTTCAGTAATTTGCCTTCTGTTGCACAAATTCTCTTGACTTCCGGCATGGTTGTCACGTTCACAAACCGCCGTCTTCTTTATTTTATTTCTCTTATTTTTTCTCTTTCAAGGTAACCATCACTATCATGATGCGGATGCTAATCATCGCCTGTCTGCTTGTAATGGCCTTGTCGTACAACGATTTTCCTGGTTGCATGCAACGCTGCAGAGACGAACATGAATGTGATATGGAAGAAATGAGGTCTAAGCATACGCCAGGCCTCTGCAGGGAGCTGGAGATGTGTCTCCGCGACTGCTATGAGAACAGACGTGACATGCCGTGAAGAAGCAGATGATAAATCAATCTTGTAGGTTCTGACATCATCGTTGGACACCGCAAGAAAGATTCAAGAAATTTGACAAAACTATTTCTTTATCTATGCAAACTCTCAAATTATAGCTTATTCTTCCTGCGCTTTAAATAAAATACATTTTGAAGCCTTTAATAAAAAAATTTTAAAAATTATATATATATATATCGCAAAGCACATTACATATTGCACATTTTGTTATATAAGTAACTACTTGTAATAGTGAAGTTAATTAATGCGAAGCTTGGGAAGTCTATTGAATGTTAAACTGAGAAATTTCAAATCAAATCAAATAATAATCCATGAAAAGACTAGGTAACAAAATATGTCAACTACTCTTCAAATACACACTGTGCTAATAATTAGAATTGTTGTTTGCATAAAAAGAATGCCTTGTTATTCAACTACATATAAGGCACATAAAGATACATGGCAACAAATCTACAACACGATAGAGTAACAACAACAAGAAAACACTATAAAAGTATTAAATGTTTGAAACGGCAAGTAAAGCCAGAAACATTCATTTTTATACACAATCCAACACTGGAAATGTATTAGTAGACGTGAAGATGAAAGACTTAGTAATGTTCAATGATATACAGCAGTCGTAGATGCAGATTGTTTCAGCTTTTATACTGAGTGTTAACACAAGTAAAGTTTCATACATACAATAACAATGAAGATGAAATAAAACTAATGATAAGATTGTATTTACATTTTATTTGTATTTAACACTTTTATGATTAAACCATTTCAAATAGCACTTTCTTTATTTTATAGACCTATTGCTCTTACAGAATATGAACTAAACTTATCGACAAAAGTAACATCAATCTTTACGTTTTTATTGAAGAATTGTAGCGTCCTCTTTAAAAAAAAGACCCCCCAAAAAAACTGGAAGATCTTTTCATCTGAATTAATCTGATTTTCAGACCAACAGAAATACATATGTTGATTATATTAACATATACATACATCATTATCATCATGTGCCATACCGGTTGGCGTAGGTGATCATGTCCCTCCACAATCTTCTATTCACAGTGCATCGTATCAGTTCTGTTGTTGACTGTTTTCCATGCCATGACACCAAGCTATCCAGTATTTTCTCTCTTTGTCGCTCGCGATCTCTCTTTCCTTTATTTTGCCAGTTGTAACCAAGTATTCCAACTTTCCTCTTCCCATGATGTGCCCGAAAAATGTTGATTGCTTCTTTCATACGTTTTGTAAGAGCTCCCTTTTTGTGTTGGCCTCTTTGAGAACTTCCTCATTGGTCTTTTTAGCTGTCCAGGGAACTTTCAACATTCTTCTGAGAAATTCCATATATACATACAAGTATGTACATTAAAAAAAAATATTTACTAAAGAATTATACAACGATACATTTTTCAACATATAGAAAATAAGACTACTTAACTCGGATTATTTTGTTTTTTCTATTTTTGACGATGCACAATTTGAATATCGAAATCTTAGATGTCATAAATATACAGATGTAGTGTAATTGGTTCTTGATGTAAACATTAAAAGACGGCGTTAGGACATTTGCAAAGTAATTGAACATTTGATAGGGTCAATAAGCCATTGCTTGAAATGGACATACTTTTGTGACAATAACGGCAAAGTAATTGAACATTTGATAGGGTCAATAAGCCATTGCTTGAAATGGACATACTTTTGTGACAATAACGGCAAAGTAATTGAACATTTGATAGGGTCAATAAGCCATTGCTTGAAATGAACATACTTTTGTGACAATAACGGCAAAGTAATTGGACATTTGATAGGGTCAATAAGCCATTGCTTGAAATGGACATACTTTTGTGACAATAACAGCAAAGTAATTGAACATTTGATAGGGTCAATAAGCCATTGCTTGAAATGAACATACTTTTGTGACAATAACGGCAAAGTAATTGAACATTTGATAGGGTCAATAAGCCATTGCTTGAAATGGACATACTTTTGTGACAATAACGACAGAGCAATTGCACATTTGACATAGACCACACTTTTAGGACATAGACCAATATAGTACAAGCTAGAAGCAAAAGGATGCCCAGGATTACATAAACATGCTGCCAAGGCACACCAAGGCCATCATCTTCAGAACAGGCCTCCGCAGATTGTGAGTAACCGTTACTGCTTATGAATAATATACACCGATGAATGCCACTGCTGAAGAGATGTTCGAAAGCTGGAATATTTTCTTCAGAGCTCAACATCTAAGCTGAACTACGAAGTCAAACCTGATCAAACGACATAGACAAACTAAAACTGTCGGACGATATGGAGACCTGGACTACTAGCTGCGATCTGGTGACAGAGGGAAGTTAGAGCATGATCAGAAAATGTTCAAACACGAAGAGAGAGAGAGAGAGAGAGAGAGAGAGAGAGAGAGATAAAGAAACACAGAGAGAGAGAGAGAGAGAGAGATAGAGAGATAGAGAGAGAAAGAAACACAGAGAGAGAGAGAGAGCTAGGACATGGACAAAGTATACAAGTCTCTAGTTCTGACTGCCATCACCGCAGTCGGGACAGGACATTCCCATATCTATTTTGTTGCTGTTGTATAAAACAGGTAGTTGAGTGTTTTACCTAAACATATTTTCTATTATAGTTTCTCTAGGACGAGCACAAATAAACGAAGTAACTAAACAGTTGTTTTCTAGGTAAGGAAAAAGTAACTGAGTAACTAAATAGTTGTTTTCTTGTACGAGGACAAAGTAATTGAGTAACTAAATAGTTGTTTCTTGTACGAGGACAAAGTAATTGAGTAACTAAATAGTTGTTTTCTTGGATAAGGAAAAAGTAACTGAGTAACTAAACAGTTGTTTTCTTGTACGAGGACAAAGTAACTGAGTAACTAAACAGTTGTTTTCTTGTACGAGGACAAAGTATCTGAGTAACTAAACAGTTGTTTTCTTGTACGAGGACAAAGTAACTGAGTAACTAAACAGTTGTTTTCTAGGTAAGGACAAAGTAATTGAGTAACTAAATAGTTGTTTTCTAGGACGAGGACAAAGTAACTGAGTAACTAAACAGTTGTTTTCTTGCACGAGGACAAAGTAACTGAGTAACTAAACAGTTATTTTCTAGGACGAGGAAAAAGTAACTGAGTAACTAAACAGTTGTTTTCTAGGTAAGGAAAAAATAACTGAGTAACTAAACAATTGTTTTCTTGTACGAGGAAAAAGTAACTGAGTAACTTAAACAGTTATTTTCTAGGACGAGGACAAAGTAGCTGAGTAACTAAATAGTTGTTTTCTAGAACGAGGACACAGTAATTGAGTAACTAAATACAGTCGAACCTGTCTAAGGCGACCATTCACGGGACTTTCAAAAACTGGTCCCATAGGACAGGTGGTCCTGCCTCACAGGTTTCACATAATAAATAGAGCGATAAAAAAATTTTTATCCTAAGCACTATGAAAACTAACCTGCAAATCAGCGTAATCCATGAGTAGAACATAGTGCACATGTCGGTCTACAATAGCCACTGGTTGGACACTTTTCATAAAACACGATAGTTAAACACACAAAAATAAAACACACATACACAGATTCCACTTATACTGTACATGTATCACTTTTGACTTGAAAAAAAATCCAATATGGTAGTCTGTTGTTTGACAGATGAAATAAACGATAAGTTCAATTTTTCTCTCAAGTCCATGATAACGTCTAGTATGTCAGATCTCCCGTTTGTTATTGAATAGGTGCGCAGAAGCTCCAAAGCATTATGTGCATCTGCGATAGTGTATGTTTTCTCAATGTCAGTAGAATCTTGTTCGTTGTCTGATTCACTATTCACATCCTCAGCAGCTAAAATTGCAGTGGCAGGAAGATCCCAGTTTGTTTCTATTGTGTTGCAAGTTTGGAGCCCTGAATCAATCATGGAGATGTCTGTCAATTGGTATCCAAACAATTCTTTTGAAAGGTTATCCAAAGCAGTAGAAATTGCAGTAGAAACAATTTGCACGTCGGTCTTTGATGCAGATTCCATGTGCGTCAGAGAATATGCGTGTGTTTCAGCAGGACAATGAAAACCTGCTTTACAGAAACACTTAAGGATGGTTGAGTTGTCCACTTCTTTCCATGCTGCAGCAATCCAGTAGACTACATCCAGTAAATTGACCTGTTTCATGAGTTCGGTTCCGGAAGCATCCTTGTTTGATTCCATGACTGTGATAAGATGTAGAAGCTGTTTTTGTCTAAACTTTAATTTAAATGTCTGAATGACACCCTGGTCTAGGGGTTGAACTAATGCAGTTGTGTTGGGTGGCAGAAACTGCAGCTTAACATTCTGTAGTTCGATCTTGGGATGACAGGTAGCGTTGTCAACAAATAAAATAATGTGGCGCTTTTTTTTCTGCATCTTACGGTCAAAACTTTTCAGCCAATCTTCAAATATAGCTGCAGTCATCCATGCCTTTTTGTTGTTTCTGTAAATCACTGGCAGTGTGTTTATGTTGATGTTTTTAAAAATCCTAGGGTTAGCTGCTTTCCCAATCACTAAAGCCGGTTCTCGTTCCCCATGTTAGTGCATAGCATCACTGTTATTCGCTCTTTGCTTTTTTTACCCCCAGCGCATTTTTCTCCTTTGACAAAAAATATTTTGTCCGTAGTCGCTTTGAAAAATAACCCGGTTTCATCTAAATTAAAAATGTCTTGAGCAGCGTAACCATAGCATATCTCGGATAATTTAGAAGTCCAGTCAGCCGCAGCACTCATATCTGAATCACCGACTTCGCCACATTGCTTACCAAACACAAGATTGTGTCTTTTAATGAAGGCCTCTAACCAGCCGTTCGATGCTTTAAAGACTGAGTTTTCCAATTCTTTTGCAAACTGTAAAGCTCGTTCTTTGATCATCGGCCCAGATAACGGAATTTTTCGTGCAAGTGCTGATTGACACCATTTCCAACAAAGTGTATTTATGTCTTCATTTCCCGTTTTCCTGCTATTCCTTCTTTTCATACTTGGTGCATTATTTTCAAAGTCATTCATATACTCGGCTTTTCTCTTTAACGTACGTAAAATCTGTGTCTTTCCCACTCCAAACTGTTCTGCCAATAATCGCGAACTTTTACCTTGCTGATTTTGTCGAATCACTGATATTCGTTCTTCCAGCGTTAATGCTTTTGGTTTTACACTTTTGACACTGGCCATTTCCTATATTGTGTGTAACACTTTTAAAATCCACAAAAATAATTCACTGAGATACTGTACATGTACATGAATACACTCTAAGCGGGCAATGACTAATTCTTTAGTTAATTCCTGTAATTTATACGGGCCACGCAATGGTCTACTCTGGTCTAGACGGAACCGCGAAGTGATGTCACTTCACGAATCATAGATCTGTGTCTGCACCAGTATTGACTGATAAACGTAACACGTCCCACTGTAATCTGGGA
Organism: Megaustenia siamemsis; assembly: GCA_032433765.1. Lineage (NCBI taxonomy): Eukaryota > Metazoa > Mollusca > Gastropoda > Stylommatophora > Ariophantidae > Megaustenia > Megaustenia siamemsis. The sequence goes on along the minus strand of JAVIAB010000160.1, from coordinate 38,467,713 downwards.
CTCACTAAATACGGGAAAACATCAACACCTGTAGACACCTGTGTCGATCGTTTATGGCCCCCAGCGAGACGAAGGACTGGCTGGTCGTCGTAAACGGGATAAATAACATTGGCGGCGGTTAATTAGCCTGGTCTCTGGTCGCGTCATACGGTGAGCGCCGTAATCAGTGTTAGCATATAGTAAAAAACTCGGGAAATTGTAGACCCGGTCCTATAACCAGGGAAACGCTTTAAACAGGTGGTCCTAAGACCAGGTTCGACTGTAGTTGTTTTCTTGGACGAGGACACAGTAATTGAGTAACTAAATAGTTGTTTTCTAGAACGAGGACACAGTAATTGAGTAACTAAATAGTTGTTTTCTTGGACGATGACACAGTAATTGAGTAACTAAACAGTTGTTTTCTAGGACGATGACACAGTAATTGAGTAACTAAATAGTTGTTTCTTGGACGATGACACAGTAATTGAGTAACTAAATAGTTGTTTCTTGGACGATGACACAGTAATTGAGTAACTAAATAGTTGTTTATTGGACGATGACACAGTAATTGAGTAACTAAATAGTTGTTTTCTAGGACGATGACACAGTAATTGAGTAACTAAATAGTTGTTTTCTTGGACGATGACACAGTAATTGAGTAACTAAACAGTTGTTTTCTAGGATGATGACAAATTAACCGTGACTAAACGGTCGTTTTCTAGGATAAGGTGAGAATAATTAAGTATTTGACTAAACAGTTTTTTTTCTAGCACAATGACAAGGTAATTAAGTGTTTGACTTAAACAGTATTTCTATGAAAAGAACACAGTAAATGAGTGTTGGACTTAAACAGTATTTCTATGAAAAGAACAAAGTAATTGAGTGTTTGACTTAAACAGTATTTCTATGAAAAGAACACAGTAAATGAGTGTTTGACTTAAACAGTATTTCTATGGAAAGAACAAAGTAATTGAGTGTTTGACTTAAACAGTATCTCTATGAAAAGAACAAAGTAATTGAGTGTTTGACTTAAACAGTATCTCTATGAAAAGAACAAAGTAATTGAGTGTTTGACTTAAACAGTATCTCTATGAAAGGAACAAAGTAATTAAGCGTTTGACTTCAGTTTCGTTTATATGACAAGGACAAAGTTCTCCAGTGTTACATTTTGGTGCGCCATTGTAGAACAAACCCGAAATAATTACATCCTTGATTTTTAAAAAAAATTGAACAATTTTAGTATTGGCTAAAGTAATTCTACAATTGTTATCTAGACATATACAAAAGTAAGATACAAACAATGCAATGAAATGTGATATATTTGATATTGTACATCAACGTTTGATTAGAAATTCCTAATTATATGTTTGCTTTAATCACACTCAGTACTCAGTAAGGTAATCACGTTTCTCAAGGTGTGAATTGTGACACAGTTTCTTGTTTCTGTGATATTAAACAGTTTTATTAGTAGAACTTGAAAGTAATTTTATTCATGAAATTGAAAGTAATTTTATTAATGAAGTTGAAAGTAATTGTGTTTATCTCAGACTTAAACACTATGATACGTATAAACAATAGTGTGTAATTATGAAACTAAATAGACTGATATTCATTGAACAGGCCGACGTTATTGTATGAGTACCACCGACAGGAAATTCTTTATGCAGAGCTTCACAGCAGAAGGCAATCCTGATATTTAGAAGAAATAGATTGTTCTAGTGATGGCTTACACATCGACAGATAAATATAACATACACGTAAAATAAGACAGTAATGGCTTGAAAATCAACACGCAGATGTAATATGATATACAAATAAGATAGTAAATTGGCTAAAACATCAAATATGTGGATACTCAATTTAGATAGGAGCACAAACATCACATACAAGTATAATGTGTTTTAGACATATGTTTTATTGTTTACAATCTGTATTTATTTAGTTACACCTTCTTTAGCCGTAACAAATTATAAAGTACAAGAAAACATAAAATAGATTTTATTTAAACATGTGTGTAATTAGAGAATAACCAAATGTATGCAGCAACATGATCCATGATCTTAAATGTTACGTAGAGCCAGTCTTAATATATGGATGTGAATAATGGAAATAGGACAACAGACAAGAAAATCACTGGAGTCTGTAGAAATGTGGTTTTACAGAAGAATGTTGAGAATATCATGAACAGATAAGAAGATTAATGAAAAACGTTCAGAAAGAGGCCAAATCAAAAAGAGAGCTAATATCCACTATTCGGAAGAAACAATCACAATTTTTTTGCCATGTAGTGAGAAGGGAACAGTTGGAATATGTTGTAACAACTGGGAAAATTGAGGGACGAGATAGAGGGAAGCAAAGAGAAAAAAATACCAGACAGCTTAAGAGAATAGATTGGTAGAAGATCAACAACACAAATGATAAATAACTGTCGAGATTGAAAGTTGTAGAGAAACATGATCACCTACGCCAGCAGGCATGGTACTTGATGATAATGATGATGATTAATTCGGTTATAACTGATATTCTGCAAAATGAAAATTGGGAAGAAAAACAAAGAAATAATTATGTTTATAGACTGAGGCAGTAGGCAGATTTTGAAACTTAGACTACAATAACTGATCTTGTCATGAATGTTTATTTACATTATATCCACTGTAAGAACTTTGAACAAAACAATGTATCTCGTCTTTAATGAAATTAATTAACACATCTATTATTTTTAATTAAATCAGGACGAGGCTACTAAATCTGTTAAGAAGACTTTAGCGCAAACTATTGTCAATAAAAAATAATTTAGGGCATTATTTAAAAAAAAATAATGATTAAATAAAATATATTTTAAAAACTGAATAAATTCATGCGAAAAACCAGTACAATCATATAAAAAAAAACCGGAAGAATATATAAATATATTTTTGAAAACAAATATTTCTAGCTCTTGTAAGCTGTTTGTTAACATCTTCTACTTCTTTCCTTCCTCATCTGCCTTTCGGCGTCGAGGGGAGATATAATCTGCGGTCTTTTGCTCTTCTGTTCGCCTCTGCTGCTGTTATGTTTCCTAGTGCTTCTAATATTGCATCGACCCATCTTTTTCGTGGTCGACTCTTGGGTCTGGTGTTCTCACAACGTTTGTTGAAGGCTCATTGTGTTGTGTTTTGTTCTTTCTGCCTTGTCACGTGGCCAAACCATTGTATCTGTTGTTTCCTTATATATTCTATGGCGGGGGCTATTCCTAGCTTTTTTCTCAGTTCTTCATTTCTGATCATATCTCTCAGACTGTTTCCTGTCATTCGTCTAACACATTTCATCTCTGTATAGGTTATTTTTCTTATTGTTCTTGCATCTAGGGTCCAGGTCTGGCATTGGTAACACAACGTTGGGATGAAGATTGTATTGTAGAGTGCCCGTTTTGCCTCCAGAGTTATTTCCTTGTTGGACAATAGTGGTGATGTTAACAACTAAAATTAAATAAAGCGTTCCTGTCAATATTGGTCAAGAATGTATTTAAATCTATATTATGCAAAAACTATTGATTTGAGTATGTACTCACAATAAGTGAAACTACTTTACATTTCAGGCACTTTTGTGTACGCTAAATGGCAGAAGTAAAATTGGTGCGCCAAAAGAAATAATACGTAAATCTAACAAATAAAAAGAGGCTTGTCAGTTACTGGGTGCATGAAATTAGAAGGGCAATGTAGAATCCAGTAAATAAGAGAATTAGTTTAAGTTATGTACACGCACAGTATTTTGTTATGTAGGAACATAAAATAATGTAATACATATTTGTTAACATAGCATGACAATAACATATATTGTTTTATATGGTTTGCTCAAAATATTTTAATCAGTGACCTAGTCTGGGCTGCCAGCGCCCAGGGCAAGCTAACGTATTGTGCTCCCTAACTTACACGTTTTAAAATGTTTTATTACTTCTTTCCTTCTTTCTTTCTTTCTCGTGTCAATTCTTTTTTTTCTTTCTTTATTTCTTTCTTTCTTTCTTTCTTTCTTTCTTTCTTCTTTCTTCTCATGTCAACTCTTTTTTTCTTCTCATGTAAATTATTAAATTCTTCCTTTCTTTCTTCTCATGTCAATTCTTTCTTTCCTTCTTTTTTGTCTTTCTTTCTTCGTCTCCATTTAATTAAAACACCTAACAATTTAGCACTCTAGACAAACCGTCTTTCAGGACTACTCCCTGCACCTGCCCACTCCCCCCTCCCAAACAAACATACGTTACGCTGCTGATTAAAATATTACATTTTGTGATACATTCATTTGCTTAAAAATTGCCTGAATATCTCTTTCGAATTTATTTCGTGCTATTTTTGAGCTTGCTTGTAATAAATTGTGTCTGCTCTAAAACTGTGAAAGTCAATTAAGTTGTTTTGACACTGTTGTGTGAAAGTCATTACGTATGCTGATAGTAGCGTTGAAAGTAAGACATATAAAAGGTAATTAATTCAAGTTTTTTGTAATGAAAGCAGAAGGAAATAATTCAGAAACACACCGAGGTCGGATGTGATGTTTGAGCAAATATTGCTACATGCTGTCTACTAAAATGCACCACATCTACGCAAAATTAATGTCACGTTAAGTGCTGTCCATGAAGAGGACTTTCCGTTGGGCGAAAGAAAAAAATAAGAAGAAACCTATGATGAAGTGTGACGAAACCTGCAACCTTTTAAGTTGCTTCTTTTCCTTCAATTTCTTCTTCTTCTTTCTTCATCGTCTTCTTCTTTTTCTTCCACTGCTTTTTTCTTTTTTTCCTTCTTTATATTTTGTCTTCCTTTTTGTCTTCTTGTTCCTCCCACTTTCTCCTTCCTCCGCTTTCTTTTCTTTTTTTTTCTATACTTCTTCTCTTTCTTCTTTGTATTCGATTCCTGTGCTTTCTTTCTCCTCTTTCTTTTTTTTCTGTCTATACCTCTTCCCCTCGACGCTGAAAGGTAGATGAGGAAAGAAAGAAGAAGAAGAAGAAGAAGAAAACCTCTTCCTCTTTCTTCTTCTTACTTTTTTCTTCTTTTCTCTCTTTTTTCTTCTTTTTACACACTCATCTTCGTCTTTTTATGACTCTTTCTTATTCGTCTTTTTCTTCCTCATTCTTCCACGTCTTCTTTCTCATTCCATTTCCTTTTGTTTCCTCTTTTTGCTTTTTGAACTACTTCTTCTTTTTTCTTCTTCTTCTCCTTCGTCTTTCTTTTTCCTCTTTATGCTTCTAGACCAGTGGTGGCCAACTTGAGGTTGCCCGAGGGCCGGATTAAAGCCAAGGCCAAGACCCGCGGGCCACACTTAAGAATATCGTCAAAAATGACAGTAGGGACCTATGCGATATAGTAATATATAAATAATGCTTGCACTTTGACTACATATTTGATTTGTAACAAATCCATTAATTATTCATTTTAAAATTACCTTTAATGTCTCAGTGCGACGATTGTGACTTGTCACAGCTTTCCACCAGAGATTTGAAGTCCACTTCCATTTTTGACGTGGCGATTCGGAGAGTATGGGACAATGTCGAATCGGTCATTCTGTTCCTGGTCTTAGATTTAATTAACTTCATGGAAGAGAATGTTGTCTCGCAGAGATATGTGCTGCCGAATATAGAGCACATCTTTAGTGCCCATTTTCTCAGACACGGGTAACGTTCATTTGGTAGCAATTTCCAGAAGTCAGCTCCTAATGCCTTTACAGTACTGAGGAAGGGGTCACACTGAAGGTCACACAACTCTAGTTGAAGATCTGATGGCTGGCACTCCACTGTGCACTTAATTGGGTTATTAAAAAGTTCCGTTTGCGGACGAAACATTTCAAAATCTTGAAATCGTCGATCAAATTCACAAATCAAATGTTCAATGTCAGCTGCGTACTTACTGAAGTTTGCACTTTCTATCTCTGACAACAACTGCTTACAACTTGAAAAATGGAACAGATCATTTTTTTGCAAAGAAAGTCTAAATAGATTCAGCTTCTTTTTAAAACCATCAACATATCCCATCAATTGAAAAATGGTTTGCTTTTCCCCTTGTAGCTGCAAATTCAATATGTTCAAATGTTGTGTGATGTCTGTGAGATATGCCAGATTATGAAGGAAATTAATGTCTTTGAGTGCATGTTGAAGATCAATGGAGCATGGTAAGTTCTCTCGCAGGAAGTCAAAAATGTCATTCTTCAGTTCAAAAAATATTATTAAACATTTCCCTCGACTAAGCCATCTTACTGAGGAATAATAGAACAAATAAGTATGTGTTAGCACTCGGAAAAATTAACAGACAAACAACAACAGAAAAAAACGAAGAACAATATATGGTCCGAAGTGTTATCGAACCCGTACTCCCTGGCACCGCGCCTTGCCACGAGAGGCCGAACGCTTGGCACACTGCCACTCAGCCAACTAAAAAATTGGCTATTGTAGTAGTGTCTTCCACGAAAGGCGCTCTCAATGACTATAGCATAGGGTAACGATCTCAGACCGGAAATAAATTGTATATTTGTACTTTCCTATTAATGCAAGTATCTCCCAGTAGGGCTGAATACTTGTGTTGTAGACAAACATTTATTGGACGAAACAGCACGAATAGTAGTTTCCAGTGGTTATATACTGGTAACAAATAATAATACATAAATATTATTATATGGGGAACTTCCGAGGCGATAATAGGGAATAATAGAACAAATAAGTATGTGTTAGCACTCGGAAAAATTAACAGACAAACAACAACAGAAAAAAACGAAGAACAATATATGGTCCGAAGTGGGATCGAACCCGTACTCCCTGGCACCGCGCCTTGCCACGAGAGGCCGAACGCTTGGCACACTGCCACTCAGCCAACTAAAAAATTGGCTATTGTAGTAGTGTCTTCCACGAAAGGCGCTCTCAATGACTATAGCATAGGGTAACGATCTCAGACCGGAAATAAATTGTATATTTGTACTTTCCTATTAATGCAAGTATCTCCCAGTAGGGCTGAATACTTGTGTTGTAGACAAACATTTATTGGACGAAACAGCACGAATAGTAGTTTCCAGTGGTTATATACTGGTAACAAATAATAATACATAAATATTATTATATGGGGAACTTCCGAGGCGATAATAGGGAATAATAGAACAAATAAGTATGTGTTAGCACTCGGAAAAATTAACAGACAAACAACAACAGAAAAAAACGAAGAACAATATATGGTCCGAAGTGGGATCGAACCCGTACTCCCTGGCACCGCGCCTTGCCACGAGAGGCCGAACGCTTGGCACACTGCCACTCAGCCAACTAAAAAATTGGCTATTGTAGTAGTGTCTTCCACGAAAGGCGCTCTCAATGACTATAGCATAGGGTAACGATCTCAGACCGGAAATAAATTGTATATTTGTACTTTCCTATTAATGCAAGTATCTCCCAGTAGGGCTGAATACTTGTGTTGTAGACAAACATTTATTGGACGAAACAGCACGAATAGTAGTTTCCAGTGGTTATATACTGGTAACAAATAATAATACATAAATATTATTATATGGGGAACTTCCGAGGCGATAATAGGGAATAATAGAACAAATAAGTATGTGTTAGCACTCGGAAAAATTAACAGACAAACAACAACAGAAAAAAACGAAGAACAATATATGGTCCGAAGTGGGATCGAACCCGTACTCCCTGGCACCGCGCCTTGCCACGTTATTCCCTATTATCGCCTCGGAAGTTCCCCATATAATAATATTTATGTATTATTATTTGTTACCAGTATATAACCACTGGAAACTACTATTCGTGCTGTTTCGTCCAATAAATGTTTGTCTACAACACAAGTATTCAGCCCTACTGGGAGATACTTGCATTAATAGGAAAGTACAAATATACAATTTATTTCCGGTCTGAGATCGTTACCCTATGCTATAGTCATTGAGAGCGCCTTTCGTGGAAGACACTACTACAATAGCCAATTTTTTAGTTGGCTGAGTGGCAGTGTGCCAAGCGTTCGGCCTCTCGTGGCAAGGCGCGGTGCCAGGGAGTACGGGTTCGATCCCACTTCGGACCATATATTGTTCTTCGTTTTTTTCTGTTGTTGTTTGTCTGTTAATTTTTCCGAGTGCTAACACATACTTATTTGTTCTATTATTCCCTATTATCGCCTCGGAAGTTCCCCATATAATAATATTTATGTATTATTATTTGTTACCAGTATATAACCACTGGAAACTACTATTCGTGCTGTTTCGTCCAATAAATGTTTGTCTACAACACAAGTATTCAGCCCTACTGGGAGATACTTGCATTAATAGGAAAGTACAAATATACAATTTATTTCCGGTCTGAGATCGTTACCCTATGCTATAGTCATTGAGAGCGCCTTTCGTGGAAGACACTACTACAATAGCCAATTTTTTAGTTGGCTGAGTGGCAGTGTGCCAAGCGTTCGGCCTCTCGTGGCAAGGCGCGGTGCTAGGGAGTACGGGTTCGATCCCACTTCGGACCATATATTGTTCTTCGTTTTTTTCTGTTGTTGTTTGTCTGTTAATTTTTCCGAGTGCTAACACATACTTATTTGTTCTATTATTCCCTATTATCGCCTCGGAAGTTCCCCATATAATAATATTTATGTATTATTATTTGTTACCAGTATATAACCACTGGAAACTACTATTCGTGCTGTTTCGTCCAATAAATGTTTGTCTACAACACAAGTATTCAGCCCTACTGGGAGATACTTGCATTAATAGGAAAGTACAAATATACAATTTATTTCCGGTCTGAGATCGTTACCCTATGCTATAGTCATTGAGAGCGCCTTTCGTGGAAGACACTACTACAATAGCCAATTTTTTAGTTGGCTGAGTGGCAGTGTGCCAAGCGTTCGGCCTCTCGTGGCAAGGCGCGGTGCCAGGGAGTACGGGTTCGATCCCACTTCGGACCATATATTGTTCTTCGTTTTTTTCTGTTGTTGTTTGTCTGTTAATTTTTCCGAGTGCTAACACATACTTATTTGTTCTATTATTCCCTATTATCGCCTCGGAAGTTCCCCATATAATAATATTTATGTATTATTATTTGTTACCAGTATATAACCACTGGAAACTACTATTCGTGCTGTTTCGTCCAATAAATGTTTGTCTACAACACAAGTATTCAGCCCTACTGGGAGATACTTGCATTAATAGGAAAGTACAAATATACAATTTATTTCCGGTCTGAGATCGTTACCCTATGCTATAGTCATTGAGAGCGCCTTTCGTGGAAGACACTACTACAATAGCCAATTTTTTAGTTGGCTGAGTGGCAGTGTGCCAAGCGTTCGGCCTCTCGTGGCAAGGCGCGGTGCCAGGGAGTACGGGTTCGATCCCACTTCGGACCATATATTGTTCTTCGTTTTTTTCTGTTGTTGTTTGTCTGTTAATTTTTCCGAGTGCTAACACATACTTATTTGTTCTATTATTCCCTATTATCGCCTCGGAAGTTCCCCATATAATAATATTTATGTATTATTATTTGTTACCAGTAAGCCATCTTACTTCTGTATAAAGCAGGAGATCACCGTAGCTAGAATCTACTTCCTCTAAAAATGATAAAAACTTCCTGTGATTTAAAGACTGGTGTCCTCCTCTTATCAAATTTGTTATTTTCACAACAGTAGCCATGGTGTCTTTTAGATTTATGGACTTTGCACAAAGGGCCTCTTGATGAATTATGCAATGCAATGTAGGTACGTTAATTTTGTTTTGCTTTAGAAGTCCAACAAAACCAGTATTTGGACCAATAAAAGCTTTGCAACCATCAGTACACACTGCAGACAACTTTCCAAAACACCTACTTCATCTACGGCACTATGAACTGCAGAAAATATGTCTGTCCCTCTACAAGTGTCATGCAAAGAGCAAACTTTCAACAATTCTTCAATAACAGTAAAATCCTCCTGGATAACTTTAACAAAAATAAGAAGCTGGCAAGTGTCAGTGATGTCAGTACTTTCATCAATCGCGAGCGAAAAATATGAGCAGTTTTCAATACAAGATTTTAAACTTTGAGACAGTTGCAGACTGATGTCTTCTGTTCTTCTGGCTACAGTTTGTTTTGAAAGAGGCACAGATTCAAATTCTTTGGCTATTTTTTCTTGACCGAATGCCTTTGCCATTTGAATCGCACATTTCTTCACAAAATTTCCGTCAGTAAAGGGTTTTTTTAGATTTTGCAAGCTCATAGGTAACTGTATATGATGCAATGATCGATGACTCTTTAATTTTATTGCCCTTTGTATACATACTTTGCTGTTGATTCAACTTTGTCTTCAGCTGTTCAACCAAAAGCTTCCTAGCTTCAATGCTATGTTTCTCATACATGTTTTGATGATGTGTGGCATAGTGCCGTTTTAAATTATATTCCTTCAAAACGGCTAACACTTGAACGCAAATTAAGCACTGAGGTTTACTATCCTTATTGAAGATGAACAAATAATCTAATTCCCATTCAGGTTTAAATATGCGATTTTCACAATCAACTTTTCTACGTTTTAACATGATTTAATACAAAATCTCACATCAAAGTTAAAAGTCACAGAATGTTGGTCCACTATCGAAAATAAGTCCAGATTTGACAGTTATACACAGACTTGTGTTTGACAATGAAATCAAAAGATTGTGACCAAATAAACACGTTGCAGTCATTTTATGGACAAGACAAGACGATGGGATCAAAGGGAATGAAGGCGAACAGTGAAACATTTTGAATGTAACTTCAAAGACAGAATTAGAGCTACGAAGTCCCCTCACCCCTGTCCCTCCCAACCTCATTAACCCCTTACCGCGAAATGAAAGAGCCACCACAAGTCCAGACGACAAATGTTGAGCCAAAGATCTGACGCTATCACCGCACTGACAATAAAGCAACTTTGCGGTACCAACTCGAAGCAAAGACTTTGAATATTGTCGGCACCATTAGTTGTGCAGTGTGTGTGTGTGTGTGTGTGTGTGTGTGTGTGTGTGTGTGTGTGTGTGTGTGTGTGTGTGTGTGTGTGTGTGTGTGTGTGTGTGTGTGTGTGTGTTTTATTTGAAATTATGTTGCCAATCTAGCTGTTGCGAGAAATTGACAGAGATTTTCAAATTGTGTATTCTTGAACGATAGAAGAGTTATCTCCGACACGGATTAAAACCAGGAGAAATCCGCTATTAGGGGTAAAAAATGAAGTAAGTCCGTGGAGCTTCGCGGGCCAAGAAAACTAGGCTGGCGGGCCGGATCCGGCCCGCGGGCCGCCATTTGGCCACCCCTGTTCTAGACTAATGGACCTGTGGGACGAGGTTTGAAATATTGAGGATGGGGCTTCTACGTCAGAGCGAAACAGAACAATATTCTGCCAGCTCATCACTACAAGCCAGTACAGCTTACATTGCACGAAATAACGACTTAGTAAATTAAATTGAAATAATTACCGTACACACTAATGTAGTAGTTTCATGAAGTTAACAGTTAACATGTAAATAAAAAGTAATTGCAATTTATATTTTGATTCAAATTGGACATTACAAATAGAAAAAAAAAATCATCATAAGCTAATTTGTCCCAACTGGAACTTGATTTCCATAACAGCTACTCTCATGTTATCTGGCCCTGCGCGAGATATCCAGCGTCTGAATCAGTCAATCCTAGCCCCTTTCTGTGATATTTTGCACTCACCTCGTTCTAAGGTTTTCTCTCACATGTTTATCCAGTGATATGTCTTCAATAATCTTCTTCTTTAAGCTATTATGTCGTTTTACATGACAACTATATTTTATTTTCCTTGTTTTGATGTTCCTTACCGACAAGTTTTCTGGAATTTTTAGTTCATGGAGATTGTATCTGTTTGTTCTTTTCACTGAAATGGTATTCTGAGTATTCTTAGAGCTGCTTGCGCAGAACAGAGACAAATGGCGAGATTTGATAAAATATCTTTAAAAGAATTGAAAACTGCTAGAACAAAAATTCAGATTACAGAGGGAGTATCTTGGTCTACGCCCTATGGGCCGGCTACAGCTCGAAAGGTCAATAGATAGATAGATTTTAGCACTGTTAGCACATCTGCAGATATGTCACGTGGTTTCCCAGCAGCATGTTGCTGTGGGAAAAAATACAAGCTATTAATAACCTAAGTTTTGTTATTACACCAGTTAATGTCTGAAATCCTAAATAAAACCGACCGACCGACCACAGCAAAAAAGAAATGGTTGATGTAATCAATTGTTAAATATAATGCTCTATAATTATCAGCGCGCGATGAATCTTGACAAACCATACAGTTTTGAGATACAATCGTACAACATAACAGTGGTCATAGCTGAAATAGGCTCTGACCACATAATGCTGTGCCGGGTAAAAACTGATGTAAATACAGGATTGAGCAAATATTGCAACACTGTGCACCAAAAAGCAGGCTTACGTTTTAAATAGGATTGGACCCCACCCGTAAATCGGATTGGACCCCACCCGCAAATCGGATTGGACCCCACCCGTAAATCGGATTGGACCCCACTCGTAAATCGGATTGGACCCCACCCGTAAATCGGATTGTACCCCACAAACTGGCGCCTCACATGCCTTGGATCTCTACATAAAGGTCACCTCACGTGAGATGCAACAACTGCGCCCTAGAATACTTCATCGCTCTAATTTAACTCCCTCTGAGTTTCGGGCCCTCTATAATCTCCGCCGCCGGGAGGGCATCGTTATCAAAACGGCAGACAAGGGGGGAGCGGTGGTAGTAGAGTTGGCGTAAAGACTTATACATTTTAGAGGGCAACACACAGTTACCCAATACCATGTTTTATAAACCCCGCCCTGACGACGCCACTGTCCTCCACAACAAGCAGGTCCAATCTACCATCAAGGAACTGATCCGAGACCTCCTTCCTCCTACTGCGCCCCGCCTCATTATCCCAATAGTTTTCTCTGCAAACCATCATTCTACATGCCCCCTAAAATTAACAAAATCGACAATCCAGGACGTCCAGTCGTGTCAGCGTGTGCTTGCCCAACTGAACACATATCTGATTATCTAGACAGTATCTTCCAGCCCATGATAGTCTTCCCTCATATGTCAAGGACACAAACCATGCCTTGAGAATCTTTTCTTCCATCTCTCTCTCCCGAGGTCGCTCATACCGACTTTTCGCCCTTGATGTTTATTCTCTCTACACCTCTATCCCCTACTCCAACGGCCTCCTGGCTCTACGGTTCTTTCTTGACCAGAGACAACACCCCTCTGTTGATACTGCCACTCTTCTCCACCTTACTGAGCTTGTACTCAACCTCAATACCTTTGAGTTCGATGGTAACTTCTATGACCAAGTTAGTGGAGTAGCCATGGGCACCAAGATGGGCCCCGGCTATGCTTGCCTATTTATGGGTTACCTTGACCACCACATTCTCAAATCATAACAAGGTCCCATTTCCATCATATACCTTCGGTACATTGATGACTGCTTCGGAATTACCGATCTACCTGAGGATGACCTCTCCAGGTTTATCGACTACATTGGTAGCTATCACAAAGCTATCAAGATCCACATCTTGCATATCCACTTCCTCTGTTGTCTTCCTAGATCTTATTGTTTCCTTGGGTACTTCTAGCCTCCATATCTCGGTTTTCTATAAAACCACAGACGCCAAATTTTATCTTCTCTATACTTCATCCCATTCACCTTCTTGTCGTGATTCGATTCTGTTTTCATAATTATTGCGTCTTTCTCGCATCTGCGAGGATGACCAAGATTTCCTCCAACAGGCTCACCTCATGTTAGGTTTCTTTAGCCGCCTGCTTTATACAGATTCGATCCTCCAGTCTGCCTTCAAGCGGTCCTCCTTATCTCTCATCCCGAAGCACTCACTCCTACCAACCGTCCCGCCCCCTCTGAGAGAACTATACTCACCCTTACCTATCATCGTCACAACCTGACTGCTGTGAAGATACTCAACCGCTACCGTTCCATTCTCCACTCTGATCCAACTACTCGTCTACATTTTAGTGATCCCCCTATGATCGCCTTCAAACGTGACAGGAATTTGGGAGATATTCTGGTTAGTAGCCATCTCCCCCGCTCCGACCATTAACACTTGGGTACGGTCCCTTGTGGTCGTAACTGCATCACCTGCGTCTATGTGCTCCGCACTGACTCTGTCGTATTCCCTAACGGACGATTCAAGATTAAGCATGGCTTCACATGTATGTCCCGAAACATCATTTATGCCATCATATGCCAACGATGCCACATGATTTATATTGGCGAGAGTGGAGACGATTCGCGGGATGATTTTGTGGACATCTTCGAGATGTTCAACAGAATACTGGCACTCCAGTGTCTTCCTATTTCAATTCCTCAGAACACAAGGGCTAAGACGAGATCCGTATCACTGGTATTGTCCTTTGTCACTGCTTTGGAGAATCGCCTTATAGTCAAGTTTGGTTCGCTGACTCCACGAGGCATGAATGTATCTCACTCGTACACATAGTTTACTTTTAGTTGCTCCTTCCCTATTGCATAGCCTTCTCTGCAGCCCATGTTTCGGCACGTTAGTCTATCTACTATGCCATGCTATTCATAGTTCTCCTCCACTAGTCCCCACTGAGACAATTCGGTGGACTTATATACCTCTTTTGTCCGTGCTACTTTCCTTCCATATGTTTTTTTATGGTAGCCCACTCTCAGACATCTCACTTTTTCCGCCTTTCGAGTACCTGTTATTCTTCTGTTCTATTCTTTCTCCTTTGTGTAAGACCTGGAGACAGTTGAGAACTACAACTACCTTGGACATACTATAGCCAGTGATGGAAAATGTACAACTGAAATAAACAAAAGAATAGGAATGACAAAAAGTAATTTTAATGTCATGAAGAACATACTAACATCAAAACAAATAACACTAGGGCTAAACTAAGAATATCAAAATATTACATCTTCTCAATATTCATATATGGTGCAGAAACATGGACATTGGACAAGAAAACTGAACAGAGAATTGAAGCCTTTGAAATGAGGATATATAGTAGAATAGGTAGAATTGGATGGAAGGAAAAGAAAACAAACGACGAAGTCTTAATTAAAACAACTAACAATGAAAAGAGAACTACTAAACACAATTCAAACAAGACAAATGTGATTTTTGGGCCAAGTTAAAAGACACAACAGCCTACTAAAAGTAATCCTGGAGGGGAAAATACAAGGTAAAGGAGGCAGAGGCAGACCAAGACTAACATGGACGAGTAACATTAAAAGATGGACAAATCAGCCTATGACAACCTGTACCATCAAAGCAAGAGACAGATCAGAATGGCGCTCCATGGTAGCCAACCTTCTTTGCGGAGACGGCACTCGATGGTGATGATGATGAAATGGTAGATGCACCACAGAAATAAAAAGTAGAACAGTTCAGGCCAAAATAGCTGTTTGGAAAATGGAAAAAAGTCTTATGCAATAAGTCTATGTCCATAAAGTTGAGCAAGAAAGTTTATCGGTGTTATATAAAAGCAATTCTGACCTATAGAAGCGAATCATGAACAGTAAACAAACAAATAAAAAGACGATTAGAGGCCACAGAGATGGGATTTCTCAGAAGATTGTTGAAAGTTCCCTTGGACAGCTAAAAAGACCAATGAGGACATTCTCAAAGAGGGTAAAACAAAAATGCAGCTCATAAAAACATCAGAACGAAACAATCAACATTTTTCGGGCACATCATAAATTGAGGAAAGTTGGAATACTTGGTTTTAACTGGCATAATTCAGGGAAAGAGAGATAGCAGACGACAAAGAGAGAAAAAAAACTAGATAGCTTGATGTCATGCGATGAAAAACAGTCAAGAACAAATTGATACAACACCGTGAATAGAAAATTGTTGAAGGATACGATCGTTGACACCAACGACATGGCACGTGATGATGATGATGATCTGCAATGTTGAAACATTATATTTGTTGTGTTTTGTTATAGCAGGCAATGATCTATAATTAACTGCTGTCGTCTCCGTCGATAAATCAGGACTCCACATAGTTATCTCTGATTGAAGCAATCCAGACTGGTTTTGTTTTTTTTTAAAGACGAATTTACGAGGAAAGTGAAATACGGCACAAATAATGTTTTAGTAAAATGAATGTTTTGGATTGACACACAACTTTCGCAGCCCTAGTGATGCTAATTGCTACAAAATACTGAAATGCTGCTGTTCTCAGGATTTATGCTTTCGTCATACTACCACTGATTTTACTGCATTGCAGAATCCAGGAAAAATAGAGTCAAAAGCTCACTGTAATGTGTCTGTGGCATAAAAAGTAAAGTAAAGTCCCCCCGTTACGCCAAGTGGCGTATAGGGAATATGGTGTTAGTGACTATACATTTTACAGACCCTTCGGCACATGATTTTTGGGGTAATGTGGTCGGTATTACGCCCGTGCCGCTTTAATTTCCCAGAAAAAAAAAATTGGTTTCCATTAAAGGCTGGATGAACCGGAAGCCGTCGGTTGGAATCGAACCATACCTCTTGTCCTTTGTAGTCCAGTTAACTAACCACTGAGCTATCGCGGCTCCCGTGTTTGTGGCATAGTACTCATTATAATGCCTGCTATTTCATTACCCCACTGTCCTCTAACTAGCATTATCACAACAGCTTTCGCAACTAGCAGAAAGAGCTACCTATATGCTTACCACAAGACCATTGATATCGATCACATTCATAAATCACTACACAATACAAACCCTACTGAAACGTCACAATCACTGGGCTTACAACTACTTTACTTCAACTAATCAATTCATCTTTGAAGCTTGAAAGTTCGCATAAATTAAAGACAGAGATGAATCATTATCCTTCCCAGCCGTGTCTGTTTTTTTCAACGTCGCTTTGAAGTGTTGAGTAGTCAGTAATCATGGAAGTAAAGCTCTTAAGACCTGATAATAAAATTGCACACATCTCTCTACCTAGCTTTATTTTCCTACATTTTACCACAATTTACGGGGTTTTTTTTTAATTTTGAAAAAGTGCTATCGAATCCAGTAATATTGACAGTGTGTTGAGTATGGATATAGAATCTCTCTTCTTTCTCATGTACGTGTTGGAAGGGAACAAGACTGACGATATTTTAAAAGTCTGTTTCTTATGTTTAGGAGATTTAGCAGTAGCGGAATTGGCAGCGCACTGACTTCATAAAGTCTTTGTCATTCAATTTTAGATGTAACCACTCTACTTTACCTAGTAATCTAAACATGGGGAGTAGAGTGAGGTGTCGGAGTCGCGAAAAAGGCAAGTAAGTATGTAGTGTGACACTGCCTGGAGAAAGGGCAAGTAAGTATGTAGTGTGTCATTGCTCGCAGAAAGGTAAGTAAGTATGTAGTGTGACACTGCCCTGTGAAAGGGCAAGTATGTATGTAGTGTGACACTGCCTGGAGAAAGGGCAAGTAAGTATCTAGTGTGACACTGCCTGGAGAAAGGGCAGGTAAGTATGTAGTGTGACACTGCTCGCAGAAAGGGCAAGTAAGTATGTAGTGTGGCACTGCCCTGTGAAAGGTCAAGTATGTATGTAGTGTGACACTGCCTGGAGAAAGGACAAGTAAGTATGTAGTGTGACACTGCCTGGAGAAAGGGCAAGTAAGTATGTAGTGTGACACTGCCTGGAGAAAGGACAAGTAAGTATGTAGTGTGACACTGCCTGGAGAAAGGGCAGGTAAGAATGTAGTGTGACACTGCTCGCAGAAAGGACAAGTAAGTATGTAGTGTGACACTGCCTGGAGAAAGGGCAGGTAAGTATGTAGTGTGACACTGCCTGGAGAAAGGGCAGGTAAGTATGTAGTGTGACACTACGCGGAGAAAGGGCAAGTAAGTATGTAGTGTGACACTGCCTGGAGAAAGGGCAAGTAAGTATGTAGTGTGACACTGCTCGCAGAAAGGACAAGTAAGTATGTAGTGTGACACTGCCCGGAGAAAGGACAAGTAAGTATGTAGTGTGACACTGCTCGGAGAAAGGGCAGGTAAGTATGTGGTGTGACACTACGCGGAGAAAGGGCAAGTAAGTATGTAGTGTGACACTGCTCGCAGAAAGGACAAGTAAGTATGTAGTGTGACACTTCTCGCAGAAAGAACAAGTAAGTATGTAGTGTGATACTACGCGGAGAAAGGGCAGGTAAGTATGTAGTGTGACACTGCTCGCAGAAAGGGCAAGTAAGTATGTAGTGTGACACTGCCTGGAGAAAGGGCAAGTAAGTATGTAGTGTGACACTGCTCGCAGAAAGGACAAGTAAGTATGTAGTGTGACACTGCCCGGAGAAAGGGCAGGTAAGTATGTAGTGTGACACTGCTCGCAGAAAGGGCAAGTAAGTATGTAGTGTGACACTGCTCGCAGAAAGGGCAAGTAAGTATGTAGTGTGACACTGCCTGGAGAAAGGGCAAGTAAGTATGTAGTGTGACACTGCTCGCAGAAAGGACAAGTAAGTATGTAGTGTGACACTGCCCGGAGAAAGGGCAGGTAAGTATGTAGTGTGATACTACGCGGAGAAAGGGCAAGTAAGTATGTAGTGTGTCACTGCACCGAGCCGAGAAAAGTCAAGTATTTTAGCCTGTTAAAAAAAAGAAAGTAAAGTACCCCCGTCACGCCAAGTAGCGTATAGGGAAATATGGTGTTAGTGACCCTATACTTTACAGACCTTCAGCACATGATCTTTGGGTAATGTGGTCGTTATTACGCCCGTGCTGATTTACTTTCCCAGAAAAAATCCGGTACCCATTTTAAGGCTGGGTGAACCCGGAAGCCGTCGGTTGGGATCGAACCCTACCCCTTGTCCATGGTAGTCCAGTTCACTAACCACTGAGCTATCGCAGCTCCCCATTTAAGCCTGTTAGTTTTCGATTATTACTACTTTAGTTATTGCGTCATAAGATTGTTGCGCCCAAGAAAATAGTTATCAACTTTCACCCACCAGCCACGCCACTGCCTCAATTAATGACTAATTTATCGCTGAGTTAGAAAAGGCATTAACAGTTAGGAAGAGACCCATTCTCCTCCACCTCATACACTACAGCCTTACTAATTCACTCACAGACTATATATTTTAAGACATGGTTTTCTAGAATGTATTTTACACCCAAAAAAAAAAAAAAAAAAAAAAAAAAAAAAAAATAAAGCTCAGCATTAATGAAAAATAATACAGTAGCAATAAAAGACACACTAACAAGATCACAATTGTAAAAAAAAAATGGTTCTAGCTGCTATAAGGAATAAACAAAATCATTTCAAAACGTCAGTAACTGACGGATTGTCTTTTTAACAAATAAAAAACAAAGCCGTAGAGTTTGCGCTGTGTAGTTGACTAAATGTCTATTTAGTCAAAAGTTTGTTCACTCAAAGTCAGTGACTAAACATAATTTTAAACATCATCATCATCATCATGTGCCATACCGGTTGGCATAGGCCATCATGCCCTTCCAATAATCTTCTATCTACAGTGCATCGTATCAGTTCTGTTGTTGACTGTTTTCCATGCCATGACACCAAGCTATCCAGTATTTTCTCTCTTTGTCGTCCGAGATCTCTCTTTCCTTTTATTTTGCCAGTTGTAACCAAGTATTCCAACTTTCCTCTTCTCATGATGTACCCGAAAAATGTTGATTGTTTCTTTCTGATGTTTTTAAGGAGCTCCCTTTTGTGTTGACCTATTTGAGAACTTCCTCATTGGTATTTTTAGCTGTCCAGAGAACTTTCAACATTCTTCTGAGAAATCCCTTCTCTGTGGACTCTAATCGTCTTTTCATTTGTTTGTCTACTGTCCATGATTCGCTTCCATAGGTCAGAATTGGTTCTATATAGCACCGATGAAATCTCTTTCTCATTTTTATTGACATAGATTTGTTGCATAAGATATTTTTCATTTTCTGAAATGCCATTTTGGCCTGAGCTATTCTGCTTTTTATTTCTGTGGTGCATCTCCCATCTGATGTTATTATTGTGCCCAAGTATTTGAAACGTTGCACTTGTTTCAAATTTGAAAAATAATACAGTAGCAATAAAAGACACACTAACAAGATTACAATTGTAACCAAAAAAAAAAGGTTCCAACTGCTATAAGGAATAAACAAAATCATTTCAAAACGTCATTAACTGACGGGTTGGCTTTTTAACCAAAAAAAACAAAGCCGCAGAGTTTGCATTGTGTAGACTAAATGTCTATTTAGTCAAAAGTTTGTTCACTCAAAGTCAGTGACTTAACTTCCTTTTAAACATCATCATCATCTTCATCATCATCATCATCATGTGCCTTACCGGTTGGCGTAGGCCATCATGCCCTTCCACAATCTTCTATCTACAGTGCATCGTATCAGTTCTGTTGTTGATTGTTTGCCATGCCATGACACCAAGCTATCAAGTATTTTCTCTCTTTGTCGTCCGAGATCTCTCTTTCCTTTTATTTTCCAGTTGTAACCAAGTATTCCAACTTTCCTCTTCTCATGATGTGCCCGAAAAATGTTGATTGTTTCTTTCTGATGTTTTTAAGGAGCTCCCTTTTTGTGTTGACCTCTTTGAGAACTTCCTCATTGGTATTTTTAGTTGTCCAGAGAACTTTCAACATTCTTCTGAGAAATTCCACCTCTGAGGCCTCTAATCGTCTTTTCATTTGTTTATTTACTGTCCATGATTCGCTTCCATAGATCAGAATTGGCTCTAAATAGTACTGATAAGCTCCCTTTCTCAGTTCTATTGACATACATGTATATTTGTTGCATAAGATGTTTTTTATTTTCTGAAATGCTATTTTGACGTGAGCTATTCTGCTTTTTGTTTCTGTGTTGTATCTTCATCTGATATTATTATTGTGCCAACGTATTTGAAACGTTGCACTTGTTTCAGATTTGTCCTGTTTATTTGTATGCTGCATGATGGTGATGATTGTTTCTTTGATGTGACTATTAATTCTGATGATTGTTTCTTCGATGTGACTATTACTTCTGTTTTCTTACTGTTCAGACTGAGACCTTAAACATTACCTTTTAAACATCACCGAATGATAATTCGAATAAAAGTTTGTGATTAAATATCTGTTCAGTAAAGTAACAGTTCGGCAGTTACCTTTCTTTGTTTGGGAGATGAGTTAGTAATTCGGATGATTCCACTGGCACAGGCGATTGAGCAATTATGGATTTTAATTCGTTTGCAGTGATACCGAGGCCTTACATAACCAATAACCAATACCAGTTCGGCAAAAAAGTATATTTGTAAAAAGCATTTTGAATGAGGGCTACTTCGGTGAGCACGAGGTGACGAAGTCATTTGTTTGCTTCTCTAATGTTCAAGTCTGTCCTGGTTTAATTTTAAAATGTGACAAGAGATGAACGAGGAAATTCTCAACGAAGCCAACACAAACGGAGAGCTCCTAAAAACACTAGAAGGAAACATTCAGCATGTTTTTGTTTTTTTTGGACACATAATGTGAAGAAAAAAATTGGAATATCTTCTTACAACCGGCAAAATACAGGGAAAGAAAGACAGCCGACGACAAAGAGGAAAGATACCAGATACTTTGGTGTCGTGTACAGTAAACAGTCAAAAACAGAATAGATAAGATGCATTACGAAAGTACGTGAACGTCTATGCCACGAATCATTTCAAGGAAAAAGGTATGTTTACAGCACTCGGAAAAAAATCACAAACAATCAACAATAGATAAAAGACAAAGAACAATAGACGGCCCGAAGCAGGATAGCCTAGTTGGCCGTGTGTCCTAGCGTTTGGTTTCTCGTGGCAAGACGCTGTGCCGAAGAGTATAAGTTCGATTCTGATTCAGACCATCTATTGTTCTTTGTTTTTTCTTCTGTTGTTCATTGTTTGTGATTTTTTTCAGAGTGTTGTGAACATACCTCTTCCCCTGAATTGATTCGCTGATCTATCGCCTCGGAAGTTTCCCTTCATAAAAATATTCATTTATCATTTGTCTCTATCGCCTACGTCAGCCGGTTTGGCGCTATGACCTGGCCACATGGTTCGTCATTAAAATGAGTACCAACGATTCTCTTCTGGGAAAGTAAATACTTTAATCGGACTGGCGCAGTGCTGATCACAACAACTGACAAAAATATTATAATGTTTGCGAGAAAAAAAATATAGGCTTTCTTACATTGCAAGACAAGACAAGACAAGATCAGGAACCATTGAGGGCTATGTATGACAGTGTTCCTTGTTGTAGTTTCCTCACATTCCAAGTCCAGCTTGTTGCAGGAGCTACTGAGTTAAGTGCTTTGTGCACCCCGTGAGCTGTGCGTTTTATCATTTTTCATCATGTTTCGATATTCCAATTGTTTACGATGAATGATGATACCGTATGACGGAGAACAGATGCCTGTGGTCACTTTCTGTGCGGTTTCGCCTTATGTCTTATGGCGTGTGCAGAGACTGCTACAGGTACATTTCTTTGTTTCGGAGATGAGATAGTAATTCGGATGATTCCACTGGGACGGGCGGTTGAACAAATATGGATTTTAATTCCTTTGCAGTGATACCGGGGCCTTCCATAACCATAACAAGACACGATGATATTGCTCAATAAGAAGTTGGTTGAGAAACATTCGTTCTTCGAGAAGTTGATTATGTCAAGGTTATGGTTGTGAAAGATTAATTAGACGCTAAAGTGCACGCCGGAGAGAATACTTGGATGAAAGAATCATCATTTTGAAATGTTATCAATCAACCTCATCAGCTTTGTTGCTGATGCATTGATCGATCACTGTTTATCGATTACAACGGCAAGATGGCAACTGAGAACTGAACAGCGCAATCTCTAGCTATCTATTGAACGCAAGCCAGCTCGCTGGTAAGCGAGTCAGTTACACCAGGTACTGCCTACACTTTTGGTAGGGAGGTGGGGAGTTGTGGAGTTTAGTGGAACTTAGGGGCAGGTTAGGAATGTTTGAGGAGATTACAGATTGGAGATCACAGCAGTTTTATGTTTTCCTCATTAGCATTGTATGAGCTCGTTTATAAATGTGCTTTGCTTGAGAGATGGGAGAGAGAGTGAGAGAGAGTGAGAGAGAGTGAGGGTGTGTGTGTGTAAGAGAGAATGAGTATGAAATAAAAAAGATGAGAAAATGTTTGTATTTGAGAGTGTCTGTGAGATGTAGTAATGGGAGAGAGAAAAAGGGGGGGGGGGGGGAATAGGAAGATAGACGTAGGAGAAGATGTATATGGAAGTATGTAAAATAAATAAGTATAGAAAGGAAATAGAGAAATTGAGGAAAATGAAATGAGACGCGTGATATAGAAGAGTGGCGAAATAGATGGAGTGAATAGAGTATATATGTGAAATAGATAGAATGGAGTGTAGAGTTGACAAATGAGTTAAACAATGTGAAAACTAAAGCGAAAGTGATAGATATGTGAAGATCAACGAGGAGGAATAAAATATTGACAAAAATAGCGAGAAAAAAATAACACGATAAAGAGGAAATAGAAATTTAAAAGAGTAGAAGAAAAAGCTTAAAAGTAAAAAAAAAAATCTCAATAGAAACGTAAAAGGATCATCATCATCATCATCAAGTACCGGGCCTACTGGGGTAGGTGATCATGTCACTCCACAACTTTCGAGCTCAACAGTTATTTATCTTTTCTGTTGTTGACCTTCTGCCAAGCCATTCTCTTAAGCTGTCTGTTATTTTTTCTCTTTGCTTTCCTCTATCTCTTCGTCCTTCAATTTTTCCAGTTGTTACAATATAGTCCAGTTGTTCTCTTCTCACTACATGGCCAAAAAATGATGATTGTTTCTTCCTAATATTGGTAATTAGGTCTCGTATTGCTTTGACCACTTTCAAAACGTTTTCAGTACTCTTCTTAGCTGTCCATGGTATTCTCAACATTCATCTGTAAAACCACATTTCTACAGACTCCAGTGATTTTCTTGTCTGTTGTCCTATTGCCCATGATTCATATCCATATGTTAAGACTGGCTCTACATAACATTTAAGAACTCTTTTTCTTGTTTCTATTGTCAAAAATTGATTGCATATTATCTTCCTCATTTTTTGTAAAGCTGCTTTTGCCTAGGCCATTCTGCATCTCACCTCTTTTGTACATCTTCCGTCTGAGGTTAACAAAGTTCCCAAATATTTAAATTCATTTACCTGTTTTAATATTGTTCCACTTGTCTTTATTTTGCACTGAGGTGATGTCTTTTTCTTTGTTGTTACCATTACTTCTATCTTTTTGCTATTAAGGCTGAGTACTTTATTTTTGCTTTCTTTCACTATAATGTCCAACATTCCTTGTAACTCATTTTCACTCTTAGCGATTAAGACTGTATCATCAGCATACCTTAGATTATTTATATTGTGACCTCCAATTGTTATTCCAGGCATGCCCTTATGGATCTTAAAATAATCTCACTATAAATATTAAACAAATCTGGTGACAGCACACAACCTTGTCTAACACCCTGT
This sequence comes from Megaustenia siamemsis, assembly GCA_032433765.1. Taxonomy (NCBI): domain Eukaryota; kingdom Metazoa; phylum Mollusca; class Gastropoda; order Stylommatophora; family Ariophantidae; genus Megaustenia; species Megaustenia siamemsis. The sequence continues at coordinate 38,443,313 of JAVIAB010000160.1, read as the reverse complement.
TTTATTTGTTGAAACATTCCCAATTGGTTTCCAGTTCTTATGGCCGCTGTTTGATGCCAGTACATGTTCTTTATTATTCTTAGATCTTTGCTGTCTACGTTTATGCTTTCTAAAATTGTGATTATTTCTTGGTGCTTTACTTTGTCAAATGCTTTGGTGTAATCTATGAAACATAGGTATAGATCTGTTTTCACCTCTATGGCTCTTTCTACTAAAGATTATGTTATATATATATATATATATATATATATATATATATATATATATATATATATATATATGGCATTGCTCGTTCCTTTATCTCTAACAAAACCACACTGTTCATCGCTAATTTCTGGACTGATTTTGTTTCGCACTCTTCGCATGATGATTCTTCATAATATCTTAGTCATGTGACTCAAGAGGCTTATTGTGCAATGATCATTGCATTCAATCGCACCCGATTTCTCTGGAAGGGCTATGAATAATAATTTGAGCAGGTCGTCTGGTATATATCCACTGTTGTGGATATCATTCAATATTTTTGTTATTATTTCTATTCCAAAATCACCCATGGCTTCAATCTCTTCTTTAGTTATATTATCTGGTGCATGAGCTTTGCCTGCTTTCATATTGCGCAAGGCGTCTTCCACTTCTTCTCTGAGTATTTCTGGTCCTTCTCCATTATCCTTAATATTTACTTCCGTTCGTTCATCATTATAAAGATCTTTAATGTATTATGTCCATCGTTCCCTAATGCTTTATTGTTCAATCAACAGTTCTCCTTTCTTAGATCTTAAACATCCAGTTTTTGATTGCGTTTTTCTTCCTATTAATTCTTCATCCTGTCATCCATTTCTTTCTTGAATTTGTCCTCACTGGTGGTATGAACTCTTTTGATGTTTGTTGCATTGATTCTTCAAGCATTTCCCACTAAAAGAATCAATGCAACAAACATCAAAAGAAGTAAGGATATGAATAGAGAAAAAAGGGTTGGAGGGAGATAGAAAGAAAAGATAAATTTACGGTTTTGAATATCGAACAATGATTGTGCGTGCTCTGTTGTCTCCGCTACCGCTCTAAGAGCACCACTCCCACATCCTCATTCATATTTCATTCCCACGCTCTCTCTGACTAATTGTATTTCACCTCCTCTCCGACTTTTCATCATTTTCCATTATCACTAATGCAACACTTATAATGCATGCACTGCGCATTTCCTCTTTGCACTGATCTCAGTGCTTAGTGAATAGAATATTACTATTGTAACATTTTTAAAGAGAAAAGAGGAACGAGAAAGAAAGAGAGAGAGAGAGAGAGAGAGGGAGAGAGAGAGAGAAAGAAAGAGAGATGGGGAGAGAGAGAATGTATTTTGAATGTTAACTACATCATCATCATCATCATCATCATCATCATCATCATCATCATCATCATCATCAAGTGCCGTCTCCGCAACGAAGGATGGCTACCATGGATAGCCATTCCACTCTGTTTCTTGCTTTGATGGTGCAGGTTGTCATAGATTGACTTGTCCATCTTTGATGTTACTCGTCCATGTTAGTATTAGTCTGCCTCTTTTACCTTGTATTTTCCTTTCCAATATTACTTTTAGTAGGCTGTTGTGTCTTTTAACGTGCTCCCAAAAAAATGTCATTTGTCTTGTCTTAATTGTATTTAGTAGCTCTCTTTTTATTTTTATTTTTTTAAAAAACTTCATCGTTTGTTTAAGTACATGACATTGATATAGAAGAAAATAATGGGAAACATAGTACATGCTACAAGGGTGAAAGAGAGACTTAGAACTGCTATCATTTGACCATTGATTGCTTGATTCGGATCCTACAGTCAATGTGTTTCTAAAAAAGCGATACTTAAAAAAAAGGAAGAAAAAAAAAGTGGTATGGTGACAGCTTTACGTGGTAATGGACGAAACAAGAGTCGACGTTTCGGCCAAGTAGGCCTTCATCTGGACGAACAACAAACACAAAAATTATATATAACGATAAATTAACAAATCTAACTACATGGCGATAATATGCTGGATACTAAAGAGAGGAAAAATAAAAAAATGGTCACTTCCCAGTGTTCCTGAGCTGGGTCAGTCTCCAAATGGACTGAATTGAAACGACAGGACCGATTTTCTAAAATAACTGATAAACTAGATCACAGGGTTATGAAAGGTAGTAACATTGAGAAAGTGCACTAACCCTTATTCGACTCATCCTCCAAGAATTTTTGAGGAGGGACAAAGCCCTTACATTTGACACTGAAGCCGATTTATAGGGGATGCCAGAAGATGGGTATGACACACCCTGAAATCGACCGTCTTAGGTATCACCCTTCCAAGTAGTACACACCTGCCCCATCGACTGCCTTAGGGTCCGTGCGTCCAGGTAGGACACACCTTTCCCATAGACTGCCTTAGGGTCCATCCTTTCAGGCTGGACACACCCTCCCCATCGATTGCTTAAGGATCCATCCTTCCAGGTAGGACACACCTGCCCCATCGACTGCCTTAAGTCCATCCTTCCAGGTAGGACACACCTGCCCCCATCGACTGTCTTAAATTCCATCCTTCCAGGTAGGACACACCTGCCCCGATCATCATCATCATCATCATGTGCCATACCGGTTGGCGTAGGTGATCATGTCCTTTCACAATCTTCTATCTACAGTGCCTCGTATCAGTTCTGTTGTTGATTGTTTTCCATGCCATGACACCAAGCTATCCAGTATTTTCTCTCTTTGTCGTCCGCGATCTCTCTTTCCTTTTATTTTGCCAGTTGTAACCAAGTATTCCAACTTTCCTCTTCTCATGATGTGCCCTAAAAATGTTGATTGCTTCTTTCTGATGTTTTTTAAGAGCTCCCTTTTTATGTTTGCCTCTTTGAGAACTTCCTCATTGGTCTTTGTATCTGTCCAGGGAACTTTCAACATTCTTCTGAGAAATCCCATCTCTGTCCCCATCAATTGTCTTAAATTCCATCCTTCCAGGTAAGACACACCCTCCTCATCGACTGCCTTAGATTCTATCCTTCCAGGTAATGTACTACCTGTAGACTTAGTTTCATCGATTCACCCACAAAGCCGTGAGTTCTACAGTCGAAAGAAGTACCATCTACTACTATGAGCTAACAGGCGAGCCATCTTGACAATAACATGTGTATTCAGTATGTCAGTATGTTCGTCTACCTCGAAGCGTTAGTCACTAATTTCTCGCGTCACAAAGAGATGTTTGATGTATATCAGTATGTTCGGCTATCTCGAAGCGTTAGTCACTGATTTCTCGCGTCACAAAGAGATGTTTGATGTATATCAGTATGTTCGGCTATCTCGAAGCGTTAGTCACTAATTTCTCGCGTCACAAAGAGATGTTTGATGTATATCAGTATGTTCGGCTATCTCGAAGCGTTAGTCACTGATTTCTCGCGTCACAAAGAGATGTTTGATGTATATCAGTATGTTCGGCTATCTCGAAGCGTTAGTCACTGATTTCTCGCGTCACAAAGAGTTCTTTGATGTCGCCGACGACCGAGAAAAATTCCCTGGTCAAAAGAAAACAAAAACAAAAAACAAAAGAAACGACAAAATGTTGTTGTAAATTGGCGATTCTTTTCGTAAACTGTATTAATTATTAATATTTTTTTTGCGACAGGCGACATCATGGGCTGACAGTCCCCGTGCGGACCATTATTGTAGCCTCAGAGATGGGCACGTCTAGGTGACGTGATACAATTTCAGGCCATTAGGATTCACCCCAAAAAGATATTTGTTTTAGTTAATATTTGTTTTAGTTAATATTTGTTTTAGTTAATATTTGTGAGTATAATGCGAAAGGCGCATCCCAAAGGTTGCAGTGTCTGATCGGATTTACCAATCTTGAGAGAAACGTCATCATTATTTATGACGATTTTAACGCAGAAAAGTGAACGTCTCTAGCTCAGTTTATGTTAGTGAACATTTCAGTTGTTACAATATATTCCAGCTGTTCCCTTCAAATAACATGACCAAAAAATGATGATTGTTTCTTCCTAATATTGAAAATTAGCTCTCTTCTTGCTTTGACCTCTTTCAGAACGTTTTCACTACTCTTCTTAGCTGTCCTTGGTATTCTCAACATTCTTATGTAAACCACATTTCTACAGCCTCCAGTGATTTTCTTGTCTATTGTTCTATTGTCCATGATTCACATCCATATGTTAAGACTGGTTCTACATAACATTTAAGACCTCTTTTTCTATAATAATGTGGAATAATAATATATTATACAAAATAATTTAATACAAATAAATGTATAAGATAAAATACTTAATGATAAGAAAGCAAGTTGACTTTCAAGTAATCAAAGTCTTATTTACAGCAAATGTGTATAAACTATGGATGTAAAAGAAGCACACGAGTCAATGTAATCATTTCTGTTTTAATTTCTTTGTTTTAATTGCGTCATCTGTTCTAATTAATAAAAACATACATAAAATATGATATTCTATCTAAACACATTTAGGTGACTCAAACCAGGAGGATTCTTAGACAGCGAATACGCTTTGATTTCAATATTTGCAAACATAAAAAGTTTACATGCTTTAGAATTCATGAAAAACAAAATTGTAACAAAATAAGTCAACTGTCAAAAATGAATATTTAAATAAATATCTTTCTTTCTTTCTTTCTTTCATTCTTTCTTTCTTTCTGTCTTTCTGTTTTTCATTCTTTCTTTCTGTCTTTCTGTTTTTCATTCTTTCTTTCTGTCTTTCTGTTTTTCATTCTTTCTTTCTGTCTTTCTGTTTTCGTTCTTTCTTTCTGTCTTTCTGTTTTTCTTTCTTTCTTTCTGTTTTTCATTCTTTCTTTCTGTCTTTCTGTTTTTCGTTCTTTCTTTCTGTCTTTCTGTTTTTCATTCTTTCTTTCTGTCTTTCTGTTTTTCATTCTTTCTTTCTGTCTTTCTGTTTTTCATTCTTTCTTTCTGTCTTTCTGTTTTTCATTCTTTCTTTCTGTCTTTCTGTTTTTCATTCTTTCTTTCTGTCTTTCTGTTTTTCATCCTTTCTTTCTGTCTTTCTGTTTTTCATTCTTTCTTTCTGTCTTTCTGTTTTTCGTTCTTTCTTTCTGTCTTTCTGTTTTTCATTCTTTCTTTCTGTCTTTCTGTTTTTCATTCTTTCTTTCTGTCTTTCTGTTTTTCGTTCTTTCTTTCTTACCTTTATAAAAATAAAAAATAAAAAAAACGACGTGCAGTATTTCCAATTTTAATGTTCGAAATATTTAGTTACATTGACAGGGGGAATTAATTACACACTTCAAAATGAAAATGAAACATTTCTGTACTTCTAGAAGTGATATAATTTTACGCCCCTTGTAAGTAGTTTTGAAGAAAAGCTAAACATTGACCTAAGTTCAACAAATATTTTATTTCTTGTGAGTGTGTCCTTGTGTATTTTCGGTTGTTATTGAGTGTTCCTACCAACCTCTTCTCCAACACATGCCCCACAAATCTCGACTGCCTTTTCCTAATTTCCTTTACAATCTTACCTCTTCACAAGCCTTTGTTCAGTACCTCCTTATTGGATATTCTTGCTGTCCACGGAATCTTTAGCAATCTTCTAAAAATAAACAAAATTAAAAATCCAGCTGATTCTATTCGGCGTTGTATCTATTTGTTAACTGTCCACAATTCGTAACCATAAAGCAGCACCGGTTCGATGTAGCCATCTTTTTTCTAATTTCAAATGATAGTGACTCGTTTATATAACATTTTTCTCATATTATTACAAATATTCTTGGCATGTGCGATTAATTTAGTATTCAGATAACGGGTTTGCAATGTAGAAGAACCAATCTTTGTCGACTCTTAATGGACCATCTGTAATACGTAGAGTCACCATTGTCTACGTCCCTGGAAGTGCGGTAATACGGGGAAATAAAAGAGCGAATAGGTTGGCCAACTGTACTGTCGATGAAGACTGTCAACCAATGGATCGCGCGGACATCATCAGTGCCCTCCGAGATGTGGGAAGAACTACTTCGACAACCACAAATCCACGTCATTCCCTCAGATGATAGAGATGGGAGTTAAGATGGACATAGCCAGAAACGAGAAACTTAGTGGGCGTGTAAGAAGACTTATCAACCAACATAGAACTGGAGTCGTCAGTCGCTGGACACTGCGGGACTTGCTGAGGATGGGATCTGAGCACCTATGGGCATGTCCGGAGTGCAATGATGATGACCCTCAAATACCTCAATCAACACTTCTTCATCTTCTTAGCGTTCACCCGTAAGGTGGGAGTGATGCTTTCGTTGGGTCGCCTCTTTACGGCAAAACCGCGATATTTGTGCTTTTTGACCCGGAACATCCGTCTTCAGCATGGATACATTTTGTTTATTAATTTTTCTAGTAAAACGGCCATTTTGGCCTACTCTTTTCGACTGTTAATTACGAAGAATTCTTTAACGTATGGAAGTGCACACGGGACCTCCTGTTTTTCGCCGAGTGCTAGTATCTCACTATCCCGTGTGTTACCGGGGACTCATTATGAGGGAGGTAAAGAATAGTGACACTGTGACCTTCCAGGCATGTCGTAAGAGGCGACTAATGAGGTTGATCGATGGCTTGACAAGCAGTCATTGTAAAAAGTATTGTTATGGAAACAGCGCCATAGATTTTAGAGCAGTGATCTCGGCAATATGTGCCATTTTGGCACGCTAGGTTTCTGTTTTTAAGATTGTGGCTCTGCCCTATGTGCCGTCTTCAGCTCGAAAGGACAATAGATAGATAGATAGTATCCCACTACCCAGAGAAAAGTGAAGGGTAAAACCATGAAGAAACACCGATTCTAATTGAAAAAAAAAACTCCCACAACGTTGTTAAGGATTCGAACCGAGGCCTTCTTTTCCAGAGGAAGACGCTATATCACTAAACCACCCAGTGCCATGCAGTCAATATAAATGTTAAACATTGAAACAAACATAGCTGAGTAATGAAGGTAACATCGAGGATAAGTTTTGAACCTTTCACCATCATATTAATACTCTGATTCATTTGATTTCAAAATAGTATACCTCTAACTAATGATATACTAAGGTCATAACAGCAGCGCCGTCATCACGAATAACTGACTAATCGTGTGTTAGGTCACAAATAATTGCAGTCAGACCTGGTTTGGGATATTCGTTATTTTTAGTTCCTCCGTATCAGATCTGTATTTTGAGAACCACTGATCTAAATCTAAACAGTATTTTGATAATCGTTGATCTAGATCTGTGATCCATATTTTGATAATCGCTGATCTAGATCTGTGATCCATATTTTGATAATCGCTGATCTAGATCTGTGATCCTTATTTTGATAATCGCTGATCTAGATCTGTGATCCATATTTTGATAATCGCTGATCTAGATCTGTGATCCATATTTTGATAATCGCTGATCTAGATCTGAGATCAATATTTTGAGAATCACTAATTCTGATCACTGAATCTAATTTATGTTCTGAGAAGCACTAATTTAGATCTGATCTATATTTTGACAGTAGTTGACCTAGTTCTGATTGATATTTTGAGAATAACTGACCTAGTTCTGATTTATAGTTAGAGAATCACTGATCTAGATCTGATTTATATTTTGAGAATCACTATCTAGATCTGATTTACATTTTGATAACCACTAATCTAGATCTGATATCTCCTTCAAAATAATAACGGCAGAAATGCGTACGGTAATGCTTGTCTTCCTTAATCACAAACGAGGCACCAACAGAGGGTCTGGGGAAGATGCCTCAGATATGATGTCAAACTCCTCCAACTGCTCGTCATCGTACGAGATGGAGGTCAGTGTGTGGAAAGCGTGGATGGCGATACGGTTGACTCTGTGTTCTTGTTCCTGCTTCCTGTCCGGCATGTACTTGAAGAAATTCTCCAGAGTGACTTCCTCTTCCAGCTCCTTCTTCTCGGTCTTCAGGTATCTCACGATCATCACTATCACACCTAGCAGGAAGTGAATGTGAAGAAAAGAAAGGTAACATTACTGAAAGCATCATCTTACACTTACTGTTACTAAATGCTTCCTATTGCTGATAATAAAAAAAAATCGTTAACAAATGTTTTTTCTCTCTTCATCTTAGCATTCACATGTTTGGTCAGTGAGATATATATATATAGTTGGTCCGCCTTCTCATTTTAGTTCATTCGGAGACTGACCACGCTCTGGAACACAGGGAAGTAACCCTTTTATTTTTATTTCCTTTTTTGAGTATCTAGCATATTATTGCCTAAAAAGAATGGCGTAGTTGAATGCAGTGATTTCAGAACAATAAGCCTAATGAGCCAGGTAACAAAAATTTTACTAAAAGTTATACAGGGAAGGATTCAGAATAAAATCAATACTGAATTAGATGAGCAACAATTTGGATTCAGGAAAAACAGTGGGACAAAAGAAGCCAATTTCAGTATGAGAACATTGATTGAAAAGTACACAGAAGTAAACAAACCAATATATGCCTGCTTTATAGACTACACCAAAGCTTTCGATAGAATACACCATAACCAACTCATAGACTGCCTAAAGGATATAAATCTAGATGAAACAGACATACGACTAATATGTAATTTGTACTGGGGGCAAACAGCAATAATAAGATATAACAAGGAGAACTCTAGACCCATGGACATAAAAAGAGGAGTAAGACAAGGATGCATCCTATCACCAAGCCTGTTCAATCTATACACTGAGCAAATCTTTAAAAACATCTCAGAGATGCCAGGCCTAAACATTAATGGAAAGATAATCAATAACCTAGGATATGCTGATGATACTATTCTACTAGCAGAAAATCCTAAAGACCTACAACAATTGCAAAAACAAGCAAAAAATATGGACTAGAAATGAATATCAAAAAGACTAAAACTATGACCATAAACAAAGAAAATTCTCAAGACCTACAATTAAATATCACAGTTGAGGGAATACATCTGCAGACAGTCCAGAGCTACAACTACCTGGGACATACTATAACCAATGATGGAAAATGCAAAATTGAAATAAACAAAAGAATAGGTATGGCAAAAAGTAATTTTAATGCCATGAAAAATATACTAACAACAAAACAAATATCAACATGGCTGAAACTAAGAATGGCAAAATGTTACATCTTCTCAATATTCATGTATGGTGCAGAAACATGGACATTGGACAAGAAAACAGAACAGAAAATTGAAGCCTTTGAAATGTGGATTTATAGAAGAATAGGTAGAATTGGATGGAAACAAAAGATAACAAACGATGAAGTTTTAAAACAGTTGAAAATAAAAAGAGAACTACTAAATACAATTAAGACAAGATAAATGCAATTTTTGGGGCATGTTAAAAGACACAACAACCTATTAAAAGTAATATTGGAAGGAAAAATACAAGGTAAAAGAGGCAGAGGCAGACCAAGACTAACATGGACGAGTAACATCAAAAGATGGACAAGTCAATCTATGACAAGCCTGCATCATCAAGGCAAGAAACAGAGTAGAATGGCGATCCATGGAGCCAATCTTCGTTGCGGAGAAGGCACTCGATGATGATGATGAGCATATTATCGCCATGTAGTTAGATTTGTTTACATATCCTTATATATATTTTTTGTGTGTTGTTGTTTGTTGTTCCGGCTGAAGGCCTACTTGACCGAAACGTCGGCTTTTGTTTTGTCCATTACTACGTAAATCTGTCACCATGCCACTTTTTCTCTTCTTTTTTTGAGTATTGCTATTACCATCAGCTTTACAGCAGCTTCGCATCTCTACGCACCTTGATGCACCTTGATGCTCCTTGATGCACCTTGACGCCTTGATGCTCCTTGATGCACCTTGACGCACCTTGATGCACCTTGATGCACCTTGACGCACCTTGATGCACCTTGATGCACCTTGACGCACCTTGACGCACCTTGATGCACCTTGATGCTCCTTGATGCACCTTGACGCACCTTGATGCACCTTGATGCACCTTGATGCCTTTACTTCATTCACATGTTAACATGGCATGGATGCGTTACGGCGCTAGTTTACGACAAGACTTCGACATCTGCGCTTCTCGACCTGAACATCCGTCTTCCAGAATGGGATATTTTTGTTTAACATTTTTTTCGAGCGGTGGCCAATTTTTGGCCAACTTTTTTCGACTTTTAGCTTCAAAGCTTCACTAACACATTCCGTACCACGAGCTACAAAAACTGGCTTTAGTTACCAACACGTTTAACCCTGAAGCTAGTTTTTTCAGCTTTTAATTTACTGACGATGCAGCAGTTATTTTTACTAAGACATTGCAATTCTATTATTTAACCTATTTTCCGACTTCCTGGCCGAGTTTTCTGAACAAACTGTGTAAAAAAAAAAAAGTAAAGTAACCCCGTCACGTCAAGTGGCGTATAGGGAAATATGGTGTTAGTGACCCTATATTTTACAGACCTTCAGCACATGATTTTTTGGTAATGTGGTCGGTATTACGCCCGTGCTGCTTTACTTTCCCAGAAAAAAAATCCGGTACCCATTTTAAGGCTGGGTGAACCCGGAGCCGTCGGTTGGGATCGAACCCTACCCCTTGTCCTTTGTAGTCCACTTCACTAACCACCGAGCTATCGCGGCTCTGAACAAACTATGTGCTGTAGATAATGTTAATTTATTTTCTTACTTTTATTTAATTAATTTAATTATTTTTTTTTTTTATTATGAAAAACAGTCGTGCTAAAGTGAGTTAATCCCTTGGCCAGGAATGTGTTTATGTGCTGGAGTGCATACGGAACATATTCGAAGGGGATAGACGTCGGATCTCACTAGCCAGGGACCAGGGGAGAGTAAAACCGCAAAGAAAGCACGGGTTCGAAGTGAACAATTCCTACCCCAATGTGGCGGGGTTCGTACCCGGGATCATCTTGTCCAGATGCTCACGTCTTATCTCTAGACCACTCAGTGTAATTTATCTTTTAATGACAAGAATCATCACCAGTGTAGTCAAATGTGAGTGTGGTCATATGTGAGTGTGGTCATATGTGAGTGTGGTCATATGCGAGTGTGATCATATATAGTGTTGTCATATGTGAGTGTGGTCATATGTGAGTGTGATCATATATAGTGTTGTCATATGTGAGTGTGGTCATATATAGTGTTGTCATATGTGAGTGTGGTCATATATAGTGTTGTCATATGTGAGTGTGGTCATATATAGTGTTGTCATATGTGAGTGTGGTCATATATAGTGTTGTCATATGTGAGTGTGGTCATAAACAGTGTTGTCATATGTGAGTGTGGTCATATACAGTGTTGTCATATGTGAGTGTGATCATAAACAGTGTTGTCATATGTGAGTGTGGTAATATATAGTGTTGTCACATGTGAGTGTGGTCATATACAGTACATATGTTACTGATTTATCGAGTTATTTCCGGTTCATCATTATGGCACTCCGAACATAGTCATATGTGAGTGTAGTCATATACGATGTAGTCATGTACGTTAGCACTCCCATCTCTGCTGTTTCTACTGAAATGTACTAATAAAGTGTACGAGCTCCGTATCTCAGGTAAATGTACCATGTTGTTGACAATTGACTTAACAAGTACTGACGTTCCTTATCTCTGGAATGGGGATCAAATGGATGTTGTAAGTTACGATGTGTTGCAGTTTACATCTAGGGTGGAACATTTAGTGTCTTGCGGCTCGATACATCTGACGCCATTACGGCGTATTTCGGATACCAGCTTTACTCTCTCTCTTCAAATCCTGCACGTTTGATCAGATTTGCCAGTTTCTTTCTCGCTCTCCAACAGGGAAGTCAAGTTTTGATTAACTTTGGTTCACAGATCCTGGTACACCAGTACTCAGCTATTTGTCGCTGTTTTGGTTTTAGCAGAAGAAAAATATGAATGAGAAGAAAAGTGAAAATAAGATGCAGAAGAAGAAGGAAGAAGAAACAGAATGAGAAGAAAAGGGAAAATAAGATGCAGAAGAAGAAGAAAGAAGAAAAGTAGAAGAAAAGTAAAATCATTTTCAAACTTACATATTATCTTTAAAAGTTCTGATTATGCACACACTTCTTCTTTTTCTTGTCTTTTTCTTCATCATCTTCTTCCTCTTTTGCTTCATTTTTTACCTTTCAATTCTCTGAGGAACATAGATCTTCAGCAAACACTTTCCAAGCCGTCTAGTTTGTTATCATTCTTTTCAGATCGCTCCATGTCTTTGGCATCTTTCCATCTCTCTTCTCCAAGTAAATTTCCCCCCCCCCTTTTCTCTTTTTTCTCTCCTCCCCTGGTGATTCCAAAGACAAAGCCTGTCGTGTAATATTCTCAACTGCCTTCCGCAATGTGTCATATCCATAACCTTTGTCTTTCTCCACTGACATTTTCACGTAGTTCTAAGTTAGTAATTCTGTCTTGAACTGTCCATTCCTTTGCTTTGTGCAGGCATCTATTAATGAAGGTATGTAGCGTCGTGCCTTTTGTTTTTGTTGTTCTCCATGTTTCACAGCCATACAATAGGACTGATTTAACATTGTAGTTGAACAATTTTATTTGTGTATCTAACCTAATTTCTTTAATTTTCTTTTGTTTCATTGTGTGATGAAGGCCTCCCTTACTTTTTTTGTATCTTTATATGCTAATTTCATTTTTTCCGTGTTTATTAATACTTTCAGTTGTTAAATGTGTACTTAATATTCTTATACATATTAGCATTTCTTTGTCTTTGGTTGTCTTCATACTGATACAATGATACAATTACACGTAAAATAAGTAAATAAAAGCAAGCAATTAATTAAAATAATTAACAATAAGTATATTTAACACCTCCAAAAAATGAAGAAGATACTGCGCAATCAATTTGTGACAAAAGAAACAATAAAAATAGTTCTTAAATGTTATGTAGAGCCAGTCTTAACAAATGGATGTGAATCGTGGGCAATAGGATAACGCACAAGAAAATCACTAGGGGCTGTAGAAATGTGGTTTTACAGAAGAATGTTGAGAATACTATGGACAGCTAAGAAGAGTAATGAAAACGTTCTGAAAGAGGCCAAAGCAAAAAGAGAGCTAATATCCAATATTAGGAAGAAACAATCATAATTTTTTTGGCCATGTAATGAGAAGAGAACAACTTGAATATATTGTAACAACTGGGAAAATTAAGGGACGAAGAGATAGAGGGAAGCAAAGAGAAAAGACACCTTACAGCTTAAGAGAATGGCTTGGCAGAAGGTCAATAACAGAAATGATAAATAACTGTCGAGATTGAAAATTGTGGAGAGACATGATCACTTACGCCAGCAGGCCTGGTACATGATGACGACGATAATGATGATGATGATGATGATGATGATGATGATATATTTAACAACAATGTAACTAATATTTAACGAACACTCAGCGATTATATTGTGCGTATCACAATAACAAGCATTACAAACCTGCAGAATAGAACACAAGTACAACCACGATATACACCAAGGCACCAAAATCCGATTGGCCATCAGCCATACCCCGACGTCCTTTCCCTGAACGGACCTCATGATGGATAGTCTTAACAGCCTCTTCCAAACAGTTTGGATAAAGTGAAGCCAAAAGTCGTGATGGCTGTGATGTTGTCGACGTTACATTCATATCATTAACAGCAGATGTCTGGAATCTTCCATGAAAGCATTTGAAATAATGTCTTCCGAGAAAACATGTTCCGCTGGTTTCTGACTAAAGCAGTCTTATGTTTTTCTTGGAAAAGTTTGTATTCATATTTTAGTACAAAGAAAACACAGCAGTCTGGAGCTTGAGATGTAACTCGATTTAGCGGTTTTAGAACAGTTCAACTCATTGAACACACATATATGTAAAGTTCTGTGAAGAAAGTCAGAAAGAAATGATTATACTTCACCCCACATGAAGATAGATACATAAATTTTAAATTACAAGAAAAGAGGACGGGACCGAGAAGACTAAACCAGTTGCTTTCAAATTAAGTGGACGTAAGTTTGGTTTAAATAATAAAAGTAAAGTAAAGTACTCCCGTCACGCCAAGTGGCGTGTAGGGAATATGGTGTTAGTGACCATACATTTTACAGACCTTTGGCACATGATTTTTGAGTAATGTGGTCGGTATTACGCCCGTGCCGCTTTGCCTTCCCAATAAAAATCCGGTACCCATTAAAGGCTGGGTGAACCCGGAAGCCGTCGGTTGGAATCGAACCCAATCTCTTGTCCTTTGTAGTCCTGTTCACTAACCACTGAGCTATCGCGGCTCCCTTGGTATACATAATAATAATAATATATAAAAAATAGTCAGGTTTAGAAAGGTATCCTTTTAATGTTTTCTGTCGGAGACTGAAGTACGAGTATAAATACTCTGTGTGTAGCGTAGTGGTCACGGGCTGGCTTGGTGGTACTGTGACTGATGATTCGAACGCAGCTTGACGCTCACCAGTAGACACAGCCGCAAAAGGAGCATAATTCACTGAATTAGTGAATAATAATGTCAGAGATGAAGTACACCGCCTTCTCCACTTCCAAATTAGAGGGAAAATAATGACAGAGATGAAGTACACCACCTCCTCCACCTCCAAATTAGAGGAAAAATAATGACAGAGATGAAGTACACCGCCTCCTCCACCTCCAAATTAGAGGAAAAATAATGACAGAGATGAAGTACATCGTCTCCTCCACTTCCAAATTAGAGGAAAAATAATGACAGAGATGAAGTACATCGTCTTCTCCACTTCCAAATTAGAGGAAAATAATGACAGAGATGAAGTACATCGTCTTCTCCGCTTCCAAATAGAGGAAAAATAATGACAGAGAAGATGTGCCCCGTCTTCTCCACTTCCAAATTAGAGAAAAAATAAAATGACAGAGATGTAGTACATCGTCTTCTCCACTTCCAATTAGAGGAAAAATAATGACAGAGATGAAGTACATCGTCTTCTCCACTTCCAAATTAGAGGAAAAATAATGACAGAGATGAAGGACACCGTCTCCTCCACTCCAAATTAGAGGAAGAATAATGACAGAGATGAAGTACACCGCCTTCTCCACTTGCAAATTAGAGGAAAAATAATGCAGAGATGATGTACACCGCCTTCTCCACTTCCAAATTAGAGGAAAAATAATGACAGAGAAGATGTACCCCGCCTTCTCCACTTCCAAATTAGAGAAAAAATAATGACAGTGATGAAGTACACCACCTTCTCTACTTCCAAATTAGAGAAAAAATAATGACAGAGATGAAGTACACCACCTTCTCCACTTCCAAATTAGAGAAAAAATAATGACAGAGATGAAGTACACCGCCTTCTCCACTTGCAAATTAGAGGAAAAATAATGCCAGAGATGAAGTACACCGCCTTCTCCACTTCCAAATTAGAGGAAAAATAATGACAGAGAAGATGTGCCCGCATTCTCCACTTCCAAATTAGAGAAAAATAATGACAGAGATGAAGTACACCACCTTCTCCACTTCCAAATTAGAGGAAAAATAATGACAGAGATGAAGGACACCACCTTCTCCACTTCCAAATTAGAGAAAAAATAATGACAGAGATGAAGTACACCACCTTCCCCACTTCCAAATTAGAGAAAAAATAATGACAGAGATGAAGTACACCACCTTCTCCACTTCCAAATTAGAGATAAAATAATGACAGCGATGAAGTACACCACCTTCCCCACTTCCAAATTAGAGAAAAAATAATGACAGAGATGATGTACCCCACCTTCTCCACTTCCAAATGCCCACGGTCTAGCTAAGTGCAATGATATGTTACTCTCATGTGAACAGTTACATGTTTTGGGACACTACTTTTTGACCTGTTCACCACTTGGCAATTGCGATGAAACATGCGAAACTAATTCTTCAACTCCCGCCTCATATACCGCTAGACAGCAGAAGCGGATTCAACGAATGCTTATTATTGTTATTAATTTTGTGTTTGTTTTATATTTGATTTATTTATTGAAGACGGGGGTGCAACAAAAGCCAAGAATATGGAGAAACATTAGAAGTTTGTCAACATATGCTTAAAGGAGGACGTCTTATATCAAATGGTCAGATACCGTTAGGAATGAGAAACTGTGACACGACGAACTGTGACATGGTGAACTGTGACATGGTGAACTGTGACACGACGAACTGTGGCATGGTGAACTGTGACATGGTGAACTGTGACATTGTGAGCTGTGACATGATGAACTGTGACATGGTGAAGTGTGACATCATGAATTGTGACATGGTGAACGATGACATGGTGAACTGTGACATGGTGAAGTATGACATCATGAACGGTGACATAGTGAACTGTGACATGGTAAACTGTGGCATAATTAACTGTGGCATGATGAACTGTGACATCATGAACTGTTACATGGTGAACCGTGATATGATGAATTGTGACATGGTGAACAGTGACATGGTGAACTGTGATATGATGAACTGTGGCATGGTTAACTGTGACATGGTGAACTGTGATATGATGAATTGGAAAATGGTAACTGTGACATGGTGAACTGTGACATGATGAACTGTAACATGGTCAACTGTGACATGATGACCTGTGACATGATTAATTGCAAAATGATAAACTGTGACATGGTCAACTGTGACATGGTGAACTGTGACATGATGAACTGTGACATGGTGAACTGTGACATGATTAATTGTGACATGATGAACTGTGACAAAGAGCAAATCAACTGACAGCTGAAGTATCGATAAGAAAAAAACACGGAGCAGATATGACACAGATTTTAAATATCAGCTACAAGGATTACCAGACTAGTTCTCGCCTAGAACCCACAGGAAAGGAGGAAAAAAGGGAAGACCTAGGAACACATGTGGAACAAAAGCTTGAGACAAGTCGCAAAGATCAATTACAACCAGAAACGATCAGAGAAAACAGCAACGGAGAGCAGGAATTTGAGAGCTTATGATGATGGTCGATGGCTCAATGGGAAGAAAAAGAAAAAAAATATGGGGAGAAGAATACAACATAATATAATTACAGCGGCCAGTTTGATTTTATATTCATTTACAACTTCTTTCTTATTTACATTATTCTTAATTTACATAAATTAGAAAAAGAGAATAAATATGAGAACGTAAAATATCGAAACAGGACAATTCCAAATATATAAAACAAGTAGTCAGGCAAGGCAGTGTTCTGTCGTCAGATTTGTTTTCACTCCACGGCGAAAATTTTATGAGATCTACAGTAGACAAAAAAATGGAACTGAAGTGAACGGTCACAATATAAATAATTTACAATATGCAGATGACACAGTCTTAATAGCAGAGACAGAGAATGAACTACAAGAAATGATAGATATAATAGTGAAGGAAATCAATAAGAAAGGTCTCAGTCAGAATAGTAAGAAAACAGAAGTAATGGTCATATCAAAGAAACAAACATCACCATTATGCAGCATAAAAATAAACAGGACAAATCTGAAACAAGTGCAACGCGTCAAATACTTGAGCACAATAATAACATCAGATGGAAGATGCTCCACAGAAATAAAAAGCAGAATAGCTCAGGCCTAAATAGCATTTCAGAAAATGAAAAAAAGTCTTATGCAACATTCTATGTCAATAAAAGAGAGAAAAAGAGTTCATCGGTGCTATGTAGAGCGAATTCTATGGAAGCAAATCACGGACAATAAACAAACAAATGAAAAAAGGATGGAATTTCTCAGAAGAATGTTGAAAGTTCCCTGGACAGCTAAAAAGTCAAATGAGGAAATTCTCAAAGAAGCCAACACTAAAAGGGAGTTACTAAAAACATCAGAAAGAAACAATCAACATTTTTTCGGGCACATCATGAGAAGAGGAAAGTTGGAATACTTGGTTACAACTGGCAAAATAAAATGAAAGAGAGATCGCGGACAACAAAGAGAGAAAATACTGGATAGCTTGATGACATGTCATGGAAAACGGTCAACAACAGAATTGATACGATGTATTATAGACAGAAAGTTGTGGAAGAACATGATCGCCTGCACCAACCGGTGTGGCACATGATGATGATGATGATGATGATGATGATGATGATGATGATGATGATGATGAAATCGAATTTCAGTAATAATCTGAAAATATTGATCCAGCGTGTTCAATAAGGAATGTCAAAGAAATTGCTAATTTTATTCTCATTTTGACTGGAAATAAGCCATTAACAAAGATGCAATTGAGAACAATAGAAGCACAGTCGTTAAATAGCGTTATTTGCATTAAAACCGTTGAAGCAACATTAGGGTAGGGCACTGGTTATACGTTGCAAGTAGCATGAACTATGCCCTTAATTGACCCGTTGCACGCAACGATTGAGTCACTAAATTTATGACTCTGGCTCGTGAAAGTAAGAACAACAAAGAAATCACAGACCACTTCCTTCCTTGCTACCTCAATTCATTCCTTTCTTCCTCCCCCTCCCACCATTCTTTTTTCCTCCTCTCCCCAATTCCTTCCTTCCTTCCTCCTTCCTTCATTCCTTCATTACTTATTTCCTTCATTTCTCCCTCTCCTCCAACTGTTCTACTTCATCCTCACTGTTTCTTCCTTCTTTTCTTTCTTTATCTCTTTCTCTCTCTCCCTCCCTCCCTCAAAAACTCTTTCTCAATCAATCTTGTCTTTCTTTCTTTCTTTCTTTCGTTCTTTCTTCCTTTCTTTCTTTCTTTCGTTCATTCTTTCTTTCGTTCTTTCTTTCGTTCTTTCTTTCTTTCTTTCATTCTTTCTTTCTTTCTTTCTTTCTTTTTTCGTTCTTTCTTTCTTTCGTTCTTTCTTTCTTCCTTTCTTTCTTTCGTTCTTTCTTTCGTTCTTTCTTTCGTTCTTTCTTTCTTTCTTTCTTTCGTTCTTTCTTTCTTTCGTTCTTTCTTTCGTTCTTTCTTTCTTTCTTTCTTTCGTTCTTTCTTTCTTTCGTTCTTTCTTTCGTTCTTTCTTTCTTTCTTTCGTTCTTTCTTTCTTTCTTTCTTTCTTTCTTTCTTTCTTTCTTTCTTTCTTTCGTTCTTTCTTTCGTTCTTTCTTTCTTTCTTTCTTTCGTTCTTTCTTTCTTTCTTTCTTCTTTCTTTCTTTCTTCTTTCTTTCTTTCTTTCGTTCTTTCTTTCTTTCGTTCTTTCTTTCTTCTTTCTTTCTTTCTTTCTTTCTTTCTTCTTTCTTTCTTCTTTCTTTCTTTCTTTTTCTTTAGTTCTTTCTTTCTTTCGTTCTTTCGTTCTTTCTTTCTTTCTTTCTTTCTTTCTTCTTTCTTTCTTTCTTTCCTTCATTCTTTCTTTCTTTCTTTCTTTCTTTCGTTCTTTCTTTCTTTCGTTCTTTCTTTCGTTCTTTCTTTCTTTCTTTCTTTCTTTCCTTCGTTCTTTCTTTCTTTCTTTCTTTCTTTCATTCTTTCGTTCTTTCTTTCTTTCTGTTGTCGTTCAGCCATGAAAAAAATTCAGCTTTGAGGACTATAATCACTGATCGCATGTGTCATGTCACGTGTACGATGTTCACTGTGTTGTCATTTACTTCATTCGTGCAATGTTTTCTCAATTTGATTCTGCGTCTGATTATGTTCTCTGTCTCATGGAAATCCTGCAGTATCTTCACTATTTCGATTAATTTTTTTTTAGTCTAGTTTACCTAAGTATTTACCTACCAACCAGCCCACTTGCACTCATCGAACCATCTATTAATCTCTCTGTTTGTCTATATATCCATCTGTAGATTGAAAGATAGACATACAGAGAGATGGATGGATGAAGTATCCAACTATCCAGCAGTCGGCCCATCCATCCACATATCCATCTTTATATCCATCCATCTACCACCCATTCATCGGTCTTGCTATCTACATTACCATCTATACATCAATCGGTCCATCCATCCATCCACACACCAGCCAGTCAATCCATCTATCTTTCTATCAATCCATCCATCCATTCATCCATTCATCCATTCATCCATCCATCTTTCTGTCTATCTTTCTATCTATATATTCACCAATCCGTCAATCCATTAACTCACCCACCCACAAAGCTTGCTCCGACCCACCACCCGTCCGGTGTTGAATTACCAAACATAACGTCCTGCACTAACCGCTAGGGTAAATGAAAGAAATTATTTTGGTAAAAATCAGAATGCTAGCGAAACCTGGTTTTAACGACTTAACTCTCTATAAACATCCGGCGACATGGCTCCTATATTTTCCAAGTCTTAAACGTAGTCAAGTATCGATGTATCCCCATATCTTTTCCTTATTTAATCACTTCGGGCTGTCTCTTCATGTCGCGTTTAGTGTTGATCTCACTATTTCATTTCTGTTACGCTTTTCAAATTATTGAGCCACTGACGTCATTATCTCAAAGTAAAGTAATTGTTCTCTCCCTACATTGCTAAGGGATAGGTAATGCGGTTCTAGTGTCTATACTTTTCAAAGACCAAGCGTGCATTTTTGGGCGATGTAGTCAGTTTTACACCAGGCCGCGTTTACTCCCTAAAAGGAATCACAGGTACCCATTTTCAAAGGCTGGGTGAAACCCGAAGCCTTTTTGATGTGAACAAAATATTCGGCACTGCTGATAATTAAACCCAACTCTTCCGATCATGAACCCAGTGCACTAACAATTCAGCCAATATCATCTGCAAATGTTTGCGACTTAACAAAAAAAAAACGCTTCACACACCTCCTATAGCACGATTGACTATGAAACTATATCAACTATATTAAGTAGCTTTAAAGGAGACACACCACCAACTAGACAATAGATTTAGAACCAACCAGAGCATGTATCTTCCAAAAAGCAACATATGGTTGTGAATCATGGACAAATTCGCAAACAACAATGAAAAAAAAACTGATTCAATCGAAACGAAATGTTAAAGAAAAAAGATTTCTTGCATAATAAAAAAGAACAATGAAGACATATTAAAAGACCTAAACTTTGAAATGAATTTATTCCTCAACAGCATCTTACAGAGGAAATGTAAATAATAAGGCCACGTCAAAAGACACAGTGGCCTGAAGAGAACACTAACGAAAGACATGTTTTCAGGGCGACAAGACAGAAGCACACCAAGAAGAAGGTGGTTTCAAGAAGTCAAAACAGGAGCATACTAAGAAGAAGGTGGTTTCAAGAAGTCAAAACAGGAGCATACTAAGAAGATGGTGGTTTCAAGAAGTCAAAACAGGAGCATACTAAGAAGAAGGTGGTTTCAAGAAGTCAAGACAGAAGCATACTAAGAAGAAGGTGGTTTCAAGAAGTAAAAACAGGAGCATACTAAGAAGAAGGTGGTTTCAAGAAATCAAAACAGGAGCATACTAAGAAGAAGGTGGTTTCAAGAAGTCAAAACAGGAGAATACTAAGAAGAAGGTGGTTTCAGGAAGTCAAGACAGGAGCATACTAAGAAGAAGGTGGTTTCAAGAAGTCAAAACAGGAGCATACTAAAAAGAAGGTGGTTTCAGGAAGTCAAGACAGGAGCATACTAAGAAGAAGGTGGTTTCAAGAAGTCAAGACAGGAGCATACTAAGAAGAAGGTGGTTTCAAGAAGTCAAGACAGGAGCATACTAAGAAGAAGGTGGTTTCAAGCAGTCAAGACAGGAGCATACTAAGAAGAAGGTGGTTTCAAGAAGTCAAGACAGGAGCATACTAAGAAGAAGGTGGTTTCAAGAAGTCAAGACAGGAGCATACTAAGAAGAAGGTGGTTTCAAGAAGTCACGACAGGAGCATACTAAGAAGAAGGTGGTTTCAAGAAGTCAAGACAGGAGCATACTAACAAGAAGGTGGTTTCAAGAAGTCAAGACAGGAGCATACTAACAAGAAGGTGGTTTCAAGAAGTCAAGACAGGAACATACTAAGACGAAGGTAGTTTCAGGAAGACAAGACAAGAGCATACTAAGAAGGTGGTTTCAAGACATCAAGGAGACATTGAACATGACAACAGAAGTGGGAATCTGGCTAGAGAGAGAGAGGTTCTTTCCGATGAGCTGTGATGAGTGCAACGTTCAGCAATGGACACGCAACCTGATGATTATGAAAAAAGAGACCAAGCAGAATAAGAAGAAGAAAGAACATCACACCACCTCATGGCGTGTACAGAATATTGTGTCCATGTTTCTTATCATCTTTGACACATTTTAAGTGACATAATTGGTTTCGCGCAAGTGTCGTATTTCTTCTCCAGATACGTCAGATACCTATTTACAGCTGGATGAGCTTAAAAGTCATTGACTGAGCTCGAATGCGAACTCTCGTTATCATATCACTAACCTGTGGTTGGTGCCTTTTCAGCGGTGGAATAATTTCTCAGTTATGTAACTTTGTAGAGACCGGATTTCAAAATAACACAACCTGTATTCCAACCGTCTCGGTAAACACGGGTAATTAACAATTATATTAAAACATCAACAAAAGTCGCACTTTGTATGTATCTTCACAATATAAACGAGATAAACACATTTTAAAAACACATAATAAATCCCATATATGCGTGAATCTTTGAAAACATACCACCATGGATATGGATTGATTAATATAGATCGGATATCTTAAGGCGAACGCACGGCAAAATAATCGAGAGTTGCCAAACTTCGGCACAGTACATTAACAAGATATATGGGCAGATAGAGATATGGACAGAAATGGCAGCAGACGAGAGAGGTTTTAGAAAACGATAAGGTCAATTATGTTAGCGGTAAATAATTATAAATGAAATAATTATAGGGATGGTGATGATGATGATGATGATGATGATGATGATGATGATGATGATGATGATGATGATGATGATGATGATGATGATGATGATGGGTACTGAAATAATACAAGAAACGAAAGATGAAATAAATTTAGGAGAATAAAATTAGAAGAATACAGAATGAAAAATAGTGAGAAGATAAAGTACTGTCAGATGAAAAAAACATAAGTGTAGAAAAAGCACGCAAAAGGAAAATAAACTAGTAGAAAAGGAGAGTTGAATATAGGGAAGACAACATGATTAAATGGGGAGCCGCGATAGCTCAGTGGTTACTGAACTGTACTACTAAGGACAAGAGATTGGGTTCGATCCTGATCGATGGCTTCCAGGTTTAGACAGCCTTAATTGGTACCGGTTTTTTTCTCTGGGAAAGTAAAGCGGCACGGGCGTAATACCGACCACATTACCCCAAAAATCATGTGCCGAAGGTCTGTAAAAATTATGGTCGCTAACACCATATTCCCTATACGTCATATATATATATGATTAAATAGAAACACAGAAGAGAATAAATGAAAGAGGAAGAAGGTGGTGTCTGGTGAAGCGAGTAGAAAGTGGTGAGAAAGAAATTTAAAACAATAAAGAGTGGAAAGAGGAAAAATAAACTGCATGGAGAAAACAAGAGAAGAAAATATTTAATTAGGAAATAACTAAGAGGGTAAGTGGATTTAAGTATGTATGTATGTATGTATGCATGTATGTATGTATGTATGACTGTGTGTGTATACGCGTGTGTGTATGAGTGCGTGTGTGTGTGTGTGAGTGTTTGTATGTGTATGTATGTATGTGTGTATGTATGTATGTATATATGTGTGTGTATGCATGTATGCAAGCATGTATGAGTGTGTGTGTACGCGTGTGTGTATGCGTGCGTGCGTGTGTGTGTGTATGAGTGTTTGTGTATGTATGTACGTATGTATGTATGTATGTATGTATGTATGTATGTATGTATGTATGTATGTATGTATGTATGTGTGTGTGTATGTATGTATGTATATATGTGTGTGTATGTATGTATGCATGCATGTATGTATGAGTGTGTGTGTACGCGTGTGTGTATGCGTGCGTGCGTGTGGGTGTGGTTTGTGTATGTATGTATGTATGTAATTATGTATGTATGTATGTATGTGTGTATGTATGTATGTATGTATGTATATATGTATGTATGTATGTATGTATGTATGTATGTATGTATGTATGTATGTATGTATGTATGTATGTATGTATGTATGTATGTATGTATGTACGTATGTATGTATGTATGTAATTATGTATGTATGTATGTAATTATGTATGTATGTATGTATGTATGTATGTATGTATGTATGTATGTATGTATATATGTATGTATGTATGTGCGTTTTATAAATGAGTTTGTTGCATTCTGCGTATGAGCATTCGTGTGTGAGGAAAAAACAAAACAATAAACTGCAAATATTGATCGGCTTCAGAGAAGTAATTTCTTTAAATATAAAAGTATGCGTCGCTGTCGCAATTCTATTGGCTTGTTTCCCTTGTTAGATTGCAACGCGAATGAATAATATACAACATACATGCATTTCTTTGTTCTTTTTTCATTTTTTAACTGAATTTACCACTTCATTTCCAACAAGTGCAATTTTTAACGTAGCAAGGATAATATTATATTCAGCACTTGGTCGTGCAATCATGAAGACAAAAGTCGATATTACATCAAGAGTAATGACTGTAATTTATAATTTTAGCTTCCGGATTTTATGTCTAATATATCCACGAGTTGTATTTTTAAAATTATTATTATTTTTATATTGTATTTTTTTTAATACTGGCAAAATAACCTGGCAAAATAAAAGGAAAGAGAGATCGCGGACGACAAAGAGAGAAAATACTGGATAGCTTGGTGCCATGGCATGGAAAACAGTCAACAACAGAACTAATACGATGCACTGTGGATAGAAGATTGTGGAGGGACATGATCACCTACGCCAACCGGCATGGCACATGATGATGATGATGATTTTCAAAAATTAAAAATTGGAACTCAAATGTTAAGTCAGTCCTATCAGCAGATGATATTGGCTGTGAAACATGGAGAACAAAAAAATTGACAATCATGAAGATACAGAGCTTCATTAATGGAAGCTTGTGCAGAATAAAAGGATGGAAATAGCAGGACAAAATCACTAACACAGAATTGTGGAAAATTACCAGTCAAACACCAGTGAATAAAGAGATACAGCGAAGACGATGGTTCTGGATTGGACACACATTGCGGAAGCCAACTGAGAGTATTACACAACATGCCCCTTTTGGAATCCCCAAGGAAAAAAGACAATGAGGAAAACCAAAATGTTCTTGGAGAAGACAGATGAAAGCAGAGATGAAGATGATAGGTAAGGCATGGAATGATCTTAAAAGAATGGCAAGAAACAGAACGGCTTGGAAAGTGTTAGTTGAAGACCTATGTTCCACAGGGAGATGAAAGGTAGAAGAAGAAGATAACCACAAGTTTTCACATAATTATGAAATGAAATGAAAGCTTTATAGTAAATCAAATCAACAAGCAATAATTGTTATTATGCACAAATGAACAGAAATGCTAGTCAGTTTAGTTAGTTGATAGGTCACCCTCGCGGGACGACTACAAGCTCATAATAGTTCTTGTCAGTTGATTTCTCTGCGCAGAGCAACTGACATCCCAAGTTCTGTGTTGTTTATATCTTCTTTAGTTTCATAAGTAACGCTGATCATTACTTTTGACTTGAATCTCTTGCAATCTATTCAAAGTTATAGTCATATATAGTCATTTATTCATAATTATAGTCATATATATATACATATATTCATACATACATCGTTATAGAGGGAGCAGCGATAGCTCAGTGGTTAGTGAACTGGACTACAAAGGACAAGAGGTAGGGTTCGATCGCAACAGACGGCCCCGGGTTCACCTATAATTTAATGGGTACCGGAGTTTTTTCTGGGGAAGTACAGCAGCACGGGTGTAATCCCGACCACATTACCCTAAAATCATGTGCCGAAGGGCTGTAAAATATATGGTCACTAACACCATATTCCCTATACGCCACTTGGCGTGACGGGGGCTCTTTACCTTTTTTTTTGCTTACATAGTTTTAGTCATATATATTCATACATTCATAGTTATAGTCATATATTCATACATTCATAGTTATAGTCATGTATATTCATACATTCATAGTTATAGTCATATATATTCATACATTCATAGTTATAGTCATATATATTCATACATTCATAGTTATAGTCATATATATTCATACATGCATAGTCATAGTAATATATATTCATACATTCATAGTTATAGTCATATATATTCATATATTCATAGTTATCATCATCATGTGCCATAACGGTTGGCGTAGGTGATCATGTCCCTCCACAATCTTCTATCTACAGTGCATCGTATCAGTTCTGTTGTTGACTGTTTTCCATACCATGACACCAAGCTATCCAGTATTTTCTCTCCTTGTCGCCCGCGATCTCTCTTTCCTTTTATTTTGCCAGTTGTAACCAAGTATTCCAACTTTCCTCTTCTCATGATGTGCCCGAAAAATGTTGATTGCTTCTTTCTGATGTTTTTTAAGAGCTCCCTTTTATTCACAGTTATAGTCATATATATTCATAGTTATAGTCATATATATATATATATATATATATATATATATATATATATATATATATGCATAGTTATTTTCATTTATATTCATACATTCATAGTTATAGTCATTTATATTCATACATTCATAGTTATAGTCATTTATATTCATACATTCATAGTTATAGTCATTTATATTCATACATTCATAGTTATAGTCATATATATTCATACATTCATAGTTATAGTCTAACTTCATTGCACGATTCATTAAACCCTTCTTGTCTTATTAAAGGAATTTAGAATGTCATCCTGATCCATTACTCGCTCACTCTATCTTACACCTTATTATCCTCGACCAATCCTATCACCTTATTATTCTCGACCAATCCTTACACCTTATTATTCTCGACCAATCCTATCACCTTATTATTCTCGACCAATCCTATCACCTTATTATTCTCGACCAATCCTATCACCTTATTATTCTCGACCAATCCTATCACCTTATTATTCTCGACCAATCCTATCACCTTATTATTCTCGACCAATCCTATCTCATTCAGTTATAACGAGGTCGCCAATTTTCCACACTAACTCTCACCTATTTCCCTCTATTACGTTATTCAGAACAGTGTTAGATCATTAATTTTTTATTTGCATCACAACAATCCGGGAAAAAACAAAGGCAATAAATTATTTGAACAATTTAACGAAATGTACACACAGTGATAGCAAACTGTGAACACACTGAAGAAGAACGATTCTGACTGTATTTGAAGGAGTACCCAACAGTTGGTTAAAGTTGACAAGCACAATTTTTAGGTTTGAAAACTTCGCCTTGTCTGAGATAGGACAACAGACAGGAAAATCACTGGAGTCTGTAGAAATGTGGTTTTACAGAAGAATGTTGAGAATACCATGGACAGCTAAGAAGAGTAATGAAAACGTTCTGAAAGAGGCCAAAGCAAAATGAGAGCTAATTTCCAAAACTTGGAAAAAACAATCATCATTTTTTGGCCATGTAATGAGAAGAGAACAGCTGGAATATATTGTAACAATTGGGAAAATTAAGTGACGAAGAGATAGAGGGAAGCAAAAAGAAAAGATAGCTTACGAGAATAGCTTGGCAGAAGGCCAACAACAGAAATGATAAATAACTGTCGTGATCAAAAGTTGTGGAGAGACATGATCACCTACGCCAGCAGGCCCGGTACTTGATGATGATGATTGTCTGAAAACAAAGTCGATATGCACTTAAGTATCTAACTCTGTTATCTACTCAGTACATACATGAAAGCACACTACAACAATTGTGTTTGTTTTCATAATATTGCACACTGAAACTTTAATATATGATCAAGAAAGTTTAGTTTAGCCGACAGATCATCTTCTTTGCTCATCGGACAACTCCATTGTGCCCAGCAAGTTTTCCAGCATACATCCCTGGCGTCAAACGTCAGCGAAAGCACCGATGATTGTTTCATTAGCATCAACTCAGTAGCACTCGCGTGGACCTAAAAAATGAAGGGAGTGCTTCCGGTATACTATCTCTTAACTAAGGGACGAAGAAATAGAAGGAAGCAAAGAGAAAAGATACCAGACAGCTTAAGAGAATGGCTTGGCAGAAGGTGAACAATAGAAATGATAAATAACTGTCAAGATCGAAAGTTGTGGAGAGACATGATCACCTACGCCAGCAGGCGTAGTAGGCGTACTTGATGATGATTATCTCTGAACAGTTTTTTTCCTGGATAACTGCAATAATTAGCTTACCGGTTTCGATGTTGAAATAATAAGATCATATCAACGTGAATGTTGTAAGGTCTGAAGTATCAGTATTTGTTAGACATGGATCTAAGATGTCGGTTACAGACATTTCGAAGCAGGACCGACAATCCGTACCAAAAATGTCCCTATTAAATTATTTCTTGAAGCGCACTTGAAGGAGCAGTCATCATCATCATTTAGTGCCGTCTCCGCATCGAAGGTTGGCTGCCACGGAGCGCCATTCCGCTCTGTCTCTTGCTTGGATGGTGCAAGTTGTCATAGGCTGACTTGTCCATCTTTTGATGTTACTCGTCCATATTAATCTTGGTCTGCCTCTGCCTCTTTTACCTTGTATTTTCCCTTCCAATGTTACTTTCAGTAAGCTGCTATGTCTTTTAACATGGCCCAAAAATTTCATTTGTCTTGTTCTAATTGTGTTTAGTAGTTCCCTTTTCATTTTTAGTTGTTTTAAGACTTCATCGTTTGTTTTCTTTTCTTTCCATCCAAAACTTTCTATTTTTAAATAAATCCATATTTCAAAGGCTTCATTTTTCTGTTCTGTTTTCTTGTCTAATGTCCATTTTTCTGCACCATACAGGAACGTCGAGAAGATATAACATTTTGCTATTTTTAGTTTTAGCCCTGGTGTTATTTGTTTTGATGTTATTATAGTATATTTTTCATGACATTAAAATAACTTTTTTGCCATTCCTTTATTCATTTAAGTTTTACATTTTCCATCACTGGTTATAGTATGCCCAAGGTAGTTGTAGCTCTGAACTGTCTCCAGGTCTATTCCTTCAACTTTGATATCCACTTGTAGGCAGTAAGGAACAGTAGCTGATATAATATCTAATCTCTGACACTAGAATATCATGCTTTCTAATATGAGAAAAATATCATTCACTCAGTATGAAAGAGATTGCTAGGGTATTTGGTGAGACCTAGATATACACTAAATGGAACACTGAGGGGGGATGCAACAACAGTAGGCATAAGCTCTATTGCCGAGATTAATTGATTCGCCTTAACTAAACTAAATTAAAGTAAATGCCAACAACAGTAGGCATACGCTCTATTGCCGAGATTGATTGATTCGCCTTAACTAAACTAAACTATAGTAAATATTCCCTCCACGCCTTGCTAGTCGTATGGGGAATATGGTGTTAGTGACCATATTTTGTTTATGACCACTGAATATTTTTTGGGTTATGTGATCAGTATCAAGTCGGACCGCCTTTAATTCCCAGAAAAATCTTTGGTACCCATTCTTAGTGACTGGGTGAACTTCGAAGTCTTGTAAGTTCGTAAAAAATCCACAACTACTGATGATCGAACCCGGATCCTTCTGGACAGGAAGCGAGCACATTAAATACTCAGCCCATGAGGCTCCAAACTAAACTACACAATGGTAAATCATTAATAAACTATCATTTCTCATGTTCTTGATATTTGTTCTTATATTATACATTAAAATTGTCCACATATCTGAACGTACTTTTGCAAATTCCGTATTCTCGAGCACCTCTACCAAATAAGAAAATCCTACTATTATCATGGCGGAGTCTACAGGCACCTGCCGTATCACAATTATGTCACTTTGCATGAACCAACTAAACTGAAGGGATCGGAGGCCTTGACAACACAGGATTTCCATACACCTTGTCCTAGTTTGTGTTACGGAGATATCGCTCAGCTCTAGAGTGCAATCAATCATGCACAAGATAAACACTATTCCGTAAGTGAAAGTGACTGCAATCTAGAATAGGACTATTTATTCCAAACAAACCCTGTTTTCGTTCTGAAGTGGCCTACTCTGACACTTCGACTTATTTCCCGAGATAGAAAGTCTGTTGTCATTATTATTTATTATTTCTACTATTTATTTTATTAAATATTATGAAGTTTTATTATTTATTTGATTAGTAATGAAAACGTTCTGAAACGGGCCAAAGCAAAAAGAGAGCTAATTTCCAAAATTAGGAAGAAACAATCATTATTTTTGGACATGTAATGAGAATAGAACAGCTGGAATATGTTGTAACAACTGGGAAAATTGAGGGACGAAGAGATAAAAGGGAAACAAAGAGAAAATATACGAGACAGCTTAAGTGAATGGCTTGGCAGAAGGTCAACAACAGAAATGATAAATAACTGTCGAGATCGAAAGTTGTGGAGAGTCATGATCACCTACGCCAGCAGGTTTGATGCCTGATGATGATGATGATTTATTTTATTTATTATTATTATTATTATTATTATTATTATTACACATCATCGCAATGGCCTCACTAGCAATCTTCGTAATTCACGTCATCAGAAAACATAACTACGTGATCTTTATCGACACTGATGAACACACACTAACTCACTTCATGATCCAACTGAACAAATACTAATTTAACATTTAATAAAAACAGATCGATAGTATTGATTCTCACACAAATCAATAACTTATAGTGATTATATTAACCCGTTTTGTTTCTCAGATGAAGTGGAGTTTCCAACCTGATACCAAAGTTTTCACAGAGCTAATGTCTGCCGTTTCATGAACTGAAAGTTATTCTTTTACTGTTACTTTATAGTTAGTAACTTAATTTCTTCTTCTTTTTTCTTCTTATCTTCTACCTTTCAACTCCCGGTGGAGCATAGGTCTTCAACAAATACTTTCGAAGCCGTTCTGTTTCTTGCTATTCTTTTAAAATCATTCCATCTCCCGGGTGGAAAAACACATCTTACCCACTCAGAATCGAGTCTACGTCATCATCACTGTCAAAAGAGCAATTAAAATAACTCAAGTACACAAACCATATTCTTACTGTCAAATACAAGTATCAACGTCTTCTACATCAAATGGAGATGTCCTAAAGCACAATCTCCCTGTCTTGCTCATTTGCCGACATGGCAGTCAAGATAGGGGCTCTTTAACGCCGCCAACAAACTTAGTTAATTCTATGACCATCCTTCGCGAGGTGCTCTATGTTTGGCCCACACTATTAATTTCTTCTCTTACTATTAAATATAAGTATCAACGTCTTCTACATCAAATGGAGATGTCCTAAAGCACAATATTTCCATTTCTTGGTCATATGCCGACATGGCAGTTAATGTAGGGGCTCTTTATGCCGGCTAGAAAGTTTATTAGGTCTATGACCGTCCTTCACGAGGTGCCCTATGTTTGGCCCGCACTATTAATTTCTTCTCCTACTGTCCTCCCTAATATTTTTTTTAAATAAGTAACACTATATGACAGCTACAATATCAACATACATACATCATCATCAAGTACCATGTCTGCTGGCGTAGGTGATCATGTCTCTTCAGAACGTTCGATCACGACAGTTATTTATAATTACTGTTGCTGGCCTTCTGCCAAGACATTCTCTTAAGCTGTCTGTTATCTTTTCTCTTTGCTTTCCTCTATCTCTTCGACCCTCAGTTTTCCAAGTTGTCACAATATATTCCAGCTGTTCTCTTCTAATTCATCATCATCACCATCGAGTGCCATCTCCGAAACGAAGGCTGGCTACCATGGAGGGCCATTCTGCTCTGTCTCTTGTTTTGATGGTGCAGGTTGTCATAGGCTGACTTGTCCATCTTTTGATGTTACTCGCCCATGTTAGTCTTGGTCTGCCTCTGCCTCTTTTACCTTGCATTTTCCTCTCTAGGATTACTTTTAGTAGGCTGTTGACTCTTTTAACATGGCCCAAAAATCGCACTTGTCTTGTTTGAATTGTGTTTAGTAGTTCTCTTTTCAATTTTAGTTGTTTTAAGACTTCGTCGTTTGTTTTCTTTTCCTTCCATCCAATTCTACCTATTCTTCTATATATCCACATTTCAAACGCTTCAATTTTCTGTTCTGTTTTCTTGTCTAATGTCCATGTTTCTGCACCATATAGGAATATTGAGAAGATGTAACATTTTGCTATTCTTAGTTTTAGCCCTGGTGTTATTTGTTTTGATGTTAGTTTGTTCTTCATGGCATTAAAATTACATTTTGCCATTCCTATTCTTTTGTTTATTTCAGTTGTACATTTTCCATCACTGGTTATAGTATGCCCTTCTCATTATATGACCAAAAATGATGATTATCTCTTCCTAATATCAACAGACAGCAAGCAATAAGAAAAAACTAAATTCTTTAAAAATTAAAATCAATAAATTGCCAAAATTACAAGACCACCATGCAAGCGGACATAATCTTGATTGAAAATGTCCATGAAACAGCTAAATCGATAGTAGTCGTTGAATGATTTATCAATAAACTTTTGTTGAATGACACAGGTACGGGGTAGCTGAAATCAGTTGTAGCAGTCAACATTGGTTTAAGTCACACTGAAGTTATGTCAATAGATGTGAGAAAGAAAATTCATCGGTTTTATATAAAGGCAATTCTGACTTATGCATGTGAATCATGGACAGTTGACAAACAAGTAAAAAGACGATTAGAGACCACAGAGGAGGACTTCTCAGAAGAATGTTGAAAGTTCCCTGGACAGCTAAAAAGACCGATAAGGACATTCTCAAAGAGGTCAACACAAAAAAAGGAGCTCATAAAAACATCAGAAAGAAGTGATCGACATTTTTTAGACACATCATGAGAATAGGAAAGTTGGAATACCTGATTACAATTGGCAAAACACAGGGAAAGAGAGATCGAGGACGACAAATAGAGAAGATACTGGATAGCTGGGGGTCATGGCAGGGAATACAGTCAATAACAGATTTGATGCGATGTACTGTGGATAGAGAATTCTAGAAGAACATGTCATCTACGTCAACCGGCAAAACACATGATGATGATGATAAAGTCAGTTAATAATTGTAAACAGAAAAGTATAAAAGGGGTAATAATAATAATAATAATAATAATAATAATAATAATAATAATAATAATAATAATATGTGAAATTGAAAGAAAGTGCATAAGAAATTAACAAATCGGTATTACAAGTCTGTCGTTCTACTATCGTCTCGAGCCGATGACGTCACAAAGTAAAGCAATTCTAGACTCTCCAAGCCACACAATATTTGCTCTTACTGTCTTTGCGCTTCCCGCATTATATTTCGCACATGACCCTGTTCTGACCGAGCCTTTCAAACTCGGCAATGGAGCTGGTGTCTGCTGTTGTTGCTTCTCGCCTCAGTGTTCATTTTGTGCATTTTTTATGTTGGAAGTGATCACTTTTTGCGTCCAAACAGGATAATGATTATTGAGGAAATGTCGGGTTCGGTAGCGAGTGAGACACCCTGTATTTATAAGTATAAAAATGTAAAGTGTCCCCGTCACGCCAAGTGGCGTATAGGGAATATGATGTTAGTAACCATAAATTTTACAGACCTTCAGCACATGATTTTTGGGGTAATGTGGTCGGTATTACGCCCGTGCCGCTTTACTTTCTCAGAAAAAATCCGGTACCCATTAAAGGCTGGGTGAACCGGAAGCCGTCGATTAGGATCGAACCCTACCTCTTGTCCTGTGTAGCCCATTTCATTAAGCACTGAGCTATCGCGGCTCCCGCCTTGTATTTATCCAGGCATTTATTTCCGTCATGTTGTCTATGTCTGTCCTTCCACCGCTCCCACTGCTACTGTGTCTTGTTTTATAGGGCTTGTCTAGGGGTGTGACATGTACAAACATCCAAGACAGTTGTTTCTTGATATGAACCAGCACCTAATTTCTGTAAATGCCCCAAATTCTTTGAAAAGTGTGTCTCTTGTTACACTCAGTATTTTCCTCATTTCTCACTCTGTCACTTCTTGTTACATTCAGTATTTTCTTCATTTCTCACTTTGTCACTTCTTGTGACATTCAGTATTTTCCTCATTTCTCACTCTGTCACTTCTTGTTACATTCAGTATTTTCACCATTTCTCACTCCGTCTCTTGTTACACTCAGTATTTTCATCATTTCTCACTCCGTCTCTTGTTACACTCAGTATTTTCATCATTTCTCACTCCGTCTCTTGTTACACTCAGTATTTTCATAATTTCTCACTCCGTCTCTTGTTACACTCAGTATTTTCATCATTTCTCACTCCGTCTCTTGTTACACTCAGTATTTTCATAATTTCTCACTCCGTCTCTTGTTACACTCAGTATTTTCATCATTTCTCACTTTGCCACTTCTTGTTACACTCAGTATTTTCATCATTTCTCACTATGTCTTTTCTTGTTACACTCAGTATTTCATCATCTCTCTCCGTCTCTTGTTACATTCAGTATTTTCTCACTATGTCTTTTCTTGTTACACTCAGTATGTTCATCATTTCTCTCTCCGTCTCTTGTTACATTCAGTATTTTCATAATTTCTCACTATGTCTTTTCTTGTTACACTCAGTATTTTCATCATTCCTCACTTTGCCACTTCTTGTTACACTCAGTATGTTCATCATTTCTCTCTCCGTCTCTTGTTACACTCAGTATTTTCATAATTTCTCACTCCGTCTCTTGTTACACTCAGTATTTTCATAATTTCTCACTCCGTCTCTTGTTACACTCAGTATTTTCATCATTTCTCACTCCGTCTCTTGTTACACTCAGTATTTTCATCATTTCTCACTCCGTCTCTTGTTACACTCAGTATTTTCATCATTTCTCACTCCGTCTCTTGTTACACTCAGTATTTTCATCATTTCTCACTCCGTCTCTTGTTACACTCAGTATTTTCATAATTTCTCACTCCGTCTCTTGTTACACTCAGTATTTTCATCATTTCTCACTCCGTCTCTTGTTACACTCAGTATTTTCATCATTTCTCACTCCGTCTCTTGTTACACTCAGTATTTTCATCATTTCTCACTCCGTCTCTTGTTACACTCAGTATTTTCATCATTTCTCACTCCGTCTCTTGTTACACTCAGTATTTTCATCATTTCTCACTCCGTCTCTTGTTACACTCAGTATTTTCATCATTTCTCACTCCGTCTCTTGTTACACTCAGTATTTTCATCATTTCTCACTCCGTCTCTTGTTACACTCAGTATTTTCATCATTTCTCACTCCGTCTCTTGTTACACTCAGTATTTTCATCATTTCTCACTCCGTCTCTTGTTACACTCAGTATTTTCATCATTTCTCACTCCGTCTCTTGTTACACTCAGTATTTTCATCATTTCTCACTCCGTCTCTTGTTACACTCAGTAGTTTCATCATTTCTCACTCCGTCTCTTGTTACACTCAGTATTTTCATCATTCCTCACTATGTCTTTTCTTGTTACACTTTTTTTTTTCAAAAAAAAAAAAAATTAATCCGTGATTTCTTCGTGACGTTACCCTCCCCTGCTAATCTTGGGTAGTTCAAGTGTGCAATCGCTCACGTTAAAGAAATCTTGACAGTTAAAATCTATATTCCCTTAACATCACAGGTAGTGACAAGGAAGTTCTATTGTTCATCTTTAATTGCTTGACTATTTCGTTTAGCATGAATATTATATATCAAAGAGTAAATGTAAAGAACGAGACTTGATTCGGCGTCTCAGCACGCGAATTTTTACCAATATGTGCTCGACCGCCTATCCAGAAGTGTTAGGAGACTTCTTGATAGTGTCCCTTCAAGCATCGAAACTCACGATCCGAGGCGGCATTCCTCACCTTCCAAGAGTACTACTACACTGGTACCCATTTCTGCCAGCTACTGGATCGACCGCAGGGGTATTTTTTTTCCAACCACAAGTACAACTCACACTGCTCCCAGCGGGAATCGAACACAGATTGTCCGAACATCGGCAGCCAGTCGGGTGGTTTTCTGAACTAGGCTACCGAAGCCCCCATTAAAGAGTAATTATATTACCTTCAAGGGAGCTCAGTGGTTAGTGAACTGGACTACAAAGGACAAAAGGTTCGATCCCAACCGACTTCTTTTGGATTCATCCAGCATTAAATGGGTACCGGATTTTGTTCTGAGAAAGTAAAGCGGCACGGGCGTTATACTAACCACATTACCCCCAAAATCATGTGATGATGGTCTGTAAAATATATGGTCACTAGCACCGTATTCCCTATAAGCCACTTGGCGTGACGGGGCTCTTTACTTTTTCTTTTATTACATATATTACCTTCAAATACAATAATATCAATAAAAACACAATGAAAATACACTGGCAAACAAATTGTCCTTATTTAAAACAAACAATTACGTTATACATAGAACTGGAGTCGTCAGTCGCTGGACACTGAGGGAATTGCTGAGTAGGGGATCTGAGCACCCATGGACATGTTCGGAGTGCAATGATGAT
The DNA here is from genome assembly GCA_032433765.1 of Megaustenia siamemsis. NCBI lineage: Eukaryota > Metazoa > Mollusca > Gastropoda > Stylommatophora > Ariophantidae > Megaustenia > Megaustenia siamemsis. The sequence continues at coordinate 38,406,987 of JAVIAB010000160.1, read as the reverse complement.
GACCCGCAAATAACTCAATAACTCAATTACGTTATAAATACAGTACGAGATTACAACAGTAAAGTAAAGGTTCCCTTCACGCCTTGCTAGGCGTATGGGGAATAAGGTGTTAGTGACCATTTTTTTCTATGACCACGGCATATTTTGGGGGGATGTGGTCGGTATCACGGCAGGCCGCTTTTGCTTCCCAGAAAAATCTCTGGTACCAATTTTTAGAGGCAGGGTGTACCCCGGAGCCTTGTCAGTCCGAAAAAAAGATTCCGCCACTTCTAGGGATCGAACCCGGAACCTTCTGGTCAGAAAGCGGGAACACTAACCACTCAGCCACCGAGGCTCCTAGATTACAATGGACGCATTTTAATTGTTGAAACAGAATACTTCACTGGCCGAGAACCTCGGTATTTCCTCAATAACTCCAGAAGCCTTGATGATACTGTACCGAAGTTTGGACAGTGATGCGTTCCTTGTGCGGGAAATGAAACAAATGCGACTCGAATGTTTGGTGCTTACTTTTTGATACACAGAGTAGGACAGCCTTCCTGGCGCGCCTCACTGCTGATCACTGTTATATTAGTGAGTGTCCAGGCACAAAGTAGGATGTCTTTCGCGACTTTTAGTGGACAGTGCTTGTGATGTTCATAAAGGAGAGTTGGAAAATGTGTTGATGCACTCAGAAGAAGCGAGTATTTAGTGGTCTTTCTTTTTTCTTTCTCTATTTCTTTCTTTCTTTCTTTCTTTCTTTGTTTCTCTCTCTCTCTCTTTCTTTCATTTTTTCTTTCTTTCTTTCTTTCTTTCTCTTTCTTTCTTTCTTTATTCTATCAGTCTATCTATCTTTTTTTTATTCCTTTCTTCACTTACTCATGTAGCCGTGTGAGATACAAAGTTCTGGTTTTCGCACTTTTGGCGATATCAATCATTGTAAGTTAAGGTTTTTATAGCGTATCTTTGATTTTTGATGTTTCGATGCTTGAAGCGACACTATTCAGAAGTCTCCGTACACTTCGGGATAGGCGACCGGGCACCTATGGATGAAAACTCGCGTGCTAAGACGCCGATTGAAGTCTCGTACTGTACCTTTATTTTGAATGTTGTTGTTCATCTTCCTCTAGGTCTGCCTCTTGCTCTCTGCCTTGTCCACTTTTAATGTATGCCTTGTATGGTAAGGAATCGCACGACATTCGTTCTAGATATGCAAACCACCTTCTTTGTTGTTTCTATATTAGATGGCTGTAGTAGTCTTCTCTTTATCTTTCTGTCAGCTTACTGTGGAACAGGGGTCTTCACCCAACATTTTCAAAGCCGTTCTGTTTCTTGCCACTTTTTTAAGATCATTCCATGTCTTCCCCATCATCTTCATCCCTGCTTCCATCTGTCTTCTACAAGAATATTTTGGTCTTCCTCTTTGTCTTTTTCCTTGAGAATTCCAAAAAAGGTTCTGTCGTTTAATACTCTATGTTGGCTTCCGTAGTGTGTGTCCTATCCAGCACAATCGTCTTCGTTGTATCTCTTTTAACCACTGGTATTTGACTGGTCATCATCACCATCAAGTACTGGGCCTGCTGGCGTAGGTGATCATGTCTCTCCACAACTTTCGATCTCGACAGTTATTTATCATTTCTGTTGTTGACCTTCTGTCAAGCCATTCTCTTAAGCTGTCTGGTATTTTTTTCTCTTTGCTTCCATCAATCTCTTCGTCCCTCAATTTTTCAAGTTATTACAATATATTTCAGTTGTTCTCTTCTCATTACAGGCCAAAAAATGATGATTGTTTTTGGAAGGCTGCTTTTGCCTGAGCCGTTCTGTATCTCACCTCTTTTGTACATCTTCCGTCTGAGGTTAACAAAGTCCCCAAATATTTAAATTCATTTACCTGTTTTAATTGCACTGAGGTGATGTCTTTTTCTTTTCCATAATTCTGTTATTGATTTTGCACAGAGGTGATGTCCTTTTCTTTTCCATAATTCTGTTATTGATTTTGCACAGAGGTGATGTCCTTTTCTTTTCCATAATTCTGTTATTGATTTTGTCCTGCCGTTTCCATCCTTTTCCATTCAGATTAGTATTTAGTGGTAGATCCCAGTAAAGAAATGCCGAGTTCCATAGGAAGAGAAACATCCTGTGTTAAATGAATGCACGATTCGTCACATAAGAAACATAGATGAAGAAAACAAAAAAATAGAGCTGTAAAGGGAAAGAAATATTGCCAGATTAAATATACATTTAGATGAGATCAGATTATGTCCCCGTCTGCAGTTCCCACTTTGTCTGGGTTGTATCTATCCCATTTCAAGTGCCAGAAAAAACATGAGACATAAAATTCTGGAGATATATCTCAGTCGATGTGAAAACTGCAGACGAGATGTAATGTGATCTCATCTACCCCGTTCGAGATTTAAGAGAAAAGATAAATCAATATCAATAGGCTGTGTGAGATTTGTATCTTTTTTTTTATGTGCAACATTTGCAATGTTTTGTTACTGTTTCTTTCGGCATAATTGCATGTTTTTTAGTATTATTTTAGAAGAATTTCTCTTTTCTAAGATCGTTTTGTATCTAATATCTGAATGATACTCTCTGTCTTATTTTGATTTGTTTTTCTATCGTCCTCTTTGTCTATCTCTTTCTTTTCTAATTTATGTCTCCCTGTCTCTCCTTATATCTCTAATATTTCTTATTTATATCTTCCTATGTTTTTCCCTGTTTCTCTATAACCTCTATAGTTTCTTGTGAATATCATCCAACATCTATTTCTACATGAACAATTCATGATGTCCTTTCTTCTCTCACTCGCTCTCTCTCTCTATCAGTTGTGTCCCCTACTGTCTCTTTCTCTCTTTCTAACACACTCTTATCTGCTCTCTCTCTTTCCCTCCTCTCTCGCCCTCCTCTCGCTCCCTCCCCCTCCTCCCTCCTCCTTACCCTCCTCTCTTTCCCTCCTCTTTCTCTCCCTACTCTCTCTCCCTCCTCACTCTCTCTCCTCCTTTTCTCCCTCCTCTCTCTCTCAACTCCTCTTTCTCTTTTCTCTCTCCCCTCTCTCTCCCTCCTCTCTTTCCCTTCTCTCTCTCTCCCTCTTCTCTCTCCCTCCTCTCTCTCCCTCCTCTCCCTCCCTCCTCTCCCTCCCTCCTCTCTCTCCAAACTAATGTGTGTCTAGTGATGATTCTGGCAATAATGTGTGTCTGGTGATGTTCCTGTCACAAATGTGTGTCAGGTGATGATTCTGGCACTTATGTGTGTCTGGTGATGTTCCTGTCACTAATGTGTGTCAGGTGATGATTCTGGCACTTATGTGTGTCTGGTGATGTTCCTGTCACTAATGTGTGTTAGGTGATGATTCTGGCACTTATGTGTGTCTGGTGATGTTCCTGTCACTAATGTGTGTCTGGTGATGATTCTTGCACTAATGTGAGTCTTATGATTGATCCTGGCACTAATGTGTGTCTGTTGATGACGCTAGCACTAATGTGTGTCTGTTGATGACGCTAGCACTAATGTGTGTCTGTTGATGACGCTAGCACTAATGTGTGTCTGTTGATGACGCTAGCACTAATGTGTGTCTGTTGATGACGCTAGCACTAATGTGTGTCTGGTGATGACGCTGCCGGTAATGTGAATCTGGTCGTAATCCTCGCAATAATGTGTGTCTGTTGATGACGCTGGCACTAATGTGTGTCTGTTGATGACGCTGGCACTAATGTGTGTCTGGTGATGATACTGGCATTAATGTGTATCTGGTGATGACGCTGGCATTAATGTGATTATGGTGGTGATCCTGGCACTTATGTGTGTCTGTTGATGACGCTAGCCCTAATGTGAGTCTGGTGGTGATCCTGGCACTAATGTGTGTCTGTTGATGACGCTAGCACTAATGTGTGTCTGTTGATGACGCTAGCACTAATGTGTGTCTGTTGATGACGCTAGCACTAATGTGTGTCTGGTGATGATACTGGCATTAATGTGTGTCTGGTGATGATACTGGCATTAATGTGTGTCTGGTGATGACGCTGGCATTAATGTGAGTATGGTGGTGATCCTGGCACTAATGTGTGTCTGGTGATGATGCTGGCAGTAATGTGAGTCTTGTGGTGATCCTGGCACTAATGTAAGTCTGGTGATAACGCTGGGACTAATGTGAATCTCGTGATACCGCTGGCATTAATGTGAGTCTGGTCGTGTCGCATGCATTAATGTGCGTCTGGTGATAACGCTGGGAATAATGTGTGTCTGGTGATAACGTTGGTACTATTGTCTATTTCGTGATAACGCTGGCACTAATGTGCGTCTGGTGATGACGTTGGCACTAATGTGTGCCTGGTGATGACGTTGGCACTAGTGTGCGTCTGGTGATGACGTTGGCAGTAATGTGCGTCTAGTGATGATTCTGGCATTAATGTGTGTCTGGTGATGACGCTGGCTTTAATGTATGTCTGGTGATGACTCTGGCATTAATGTGTGTCTGGTGATGACTCTGGCATTAATGTGTGTCTGGTGATGACGCTGGATTTAATGTATGTCTGGTGAAGACTCTTGCATTAATGTGTTTCTGGTGATGACTCTGGCATTAATGTGTGTCTGGTGATGAAGCTGGCTTTAATGTATGTCTGGGGATGACTCTGGCATTAATGTGTGTCTGGTGATGACTCTGGCATTAATGTATGTCTGGTGATGACTCTGGCATTAATGTGTGTCTGATGATGACGCTGGCTTTAATGTATGTCTGGTGACGACTCTGGCATTAATGTGTGTCTGATGATGACGCTGGCTTTAATGTATGTCTGGTGATGACTCTGGCATTAATGTGTTTCTGGTGATGACGCTGGCTTTAATGTGAGTCTGGTGATGACGCTGGCTTTAAGGTGTGTCTGGTGATGACTCTGGCATTAATGTATGTCTGGTGATGACTCTGGCATTCATGTGTGTCTGATGATGACGCTGGCTTTAATGTATGTCTGGTGATGACTCTGGCATTAATGTGTGTCTGGTGATAACGCTGGCTTTAATTTGAGTCTGGTGGTTTTCCTGACACTATTGTGAGTCTGGTTTTCCTATTCGACCTCCTCCTCCATTTCTTCATCTATTTCTCCTCTTCTTCAATTTGTTCTACGTCTTCCGTTTTTTCTTTACTTCTTCCTCCTCCTTCTCCATTTTGTTGTCTACTTCCTCTTCTTTCTCTTTATTCATTTCTTCCTCGTCTTTTTCCTTGTCTACTTCATATTTTTTTCCTCCTCACCTCCATATCTTCTTCGTCTAATTTCCCCCTCCTCGTCTATTTCTTCTTTTCCTCCTTCGTTTTCTTCTCCTTCCTTTTATCCTTCATTTCTTTGTCTTCTCCTCCTCCTCAATTTCTTCTTCCCCTTTTTTCCCTCTTCTCTTCCATTCTCCTTCGTCTTCTTCTCCTCCTTCATTTCTTCTTCTTCAACTCATCCTGCTTCTCCTTCTTCTTCTCTCATATAAAGACAACAATCTCCACAGCAAAAACTCTCTGTTTTGCTTCAAAACAGTTCTGGTCACTGAAATGCTTTCCCCAATGAAGCATCGGAGTAAGATCACATCATCACTCTACACCTCTCGTGAATAGCACAGTCCAGTGAGACATGTTTTTCAATTTTCTTCTTCGCTCTTACATGAACGTATAAGCAAACATTTGCTTAAGTATAACAAGCGCATATACACAAAACAGCCGCGGATGTTCAGAGCAGGCAAAGCAAGCCTCGACTCCTCTATTTTATTAGAAAATCACATTTCAGCTCAAAGAGTTAAATGTCAATGTACAACCATTCATGGTATTCCCTGGTAGAGCCGTAATATAGTTCAAATGACTATAACTCAAGCGGTTACTAGTAGATAGGCTTCAGGAAGTCAAACCTATTACAACCGCACGACGGCATCTATCGACCTTGCAATGTGTATGAAAACTAGGTAGGCCATTTCAGTAAACAACTCCTCGTTGCCATGGTAACAGAAGAACGACTAATAAGATGACGTTATATCTCTTTATCGAAACATATAGAAGTTGAGCCAATAGGCGGCAGTCCTATATAGTGTCTCCTGTAAGAATCACTGCTGTGTGTCTTTATATATATATATATATATATTTCAAACTTGAACAAAACTGTTAGAGATGTTAATTAACAACAAAACCGTGGTTTTTCTTCATAACCTAAATTGTAAATAACAAAGATATTTTAATGCAATTATAATTATGTTAATTTAGGACCATAATTGCAGAAATTGAATTACATAGCGTAAATTGCAGCAAAGTTTATGTCGCAAATCACCAGGTTAAAAGTCAGCCTGTTAGTTCGGCCTTACATCCTGGGCCCCGCAAGATTCCAACCCACTGGTCCACCACTGATACTAAAACACTGATACCTTTACATGTATACCGTAAAACACTCTTGGCTGCAGCAAATTCCACCCCACAATGCTTATGTGTTTAGCAGTATAAAATAACATAACATATAGATGTGAATCACGGACAATATGACAACAGACAAGAAAATCACTGAAGTCTGTAGAAATATGGTTTTACAGAAGAATGTTGAGAATACCATGGACAGCTAAGATGATTAATGAAAACATTCTGAAAGAGGTCAAAGCAAAAAGAGAGCTAATTTCCAATAATAGGAAGAAACAATCATCATTTTTTGGCAATGTATTGAGAAGAGAACAGCTGGAATATATTGTAACGGCTGGAAAATTGAGGGACGAAGAGATAGAGGGAAGTAAAGAGAAAAGATGCCAGACAGCTTAAAAGAATGGCTTGGCAGAAGGTCAACAACAGAAATGATAAATAACTGTCGTGATCGAAAGTTGTGGAGTGACATGATCACCTACGCCAGTAGGCCGGGTACTTGATGATGATGATGACACTTGTAGCATATGAACGTAAACCCCATACACTTGTGACACTGACGTTCACACCCCAGTGAAGATGGCATTCGCAAACCTGTAAGAGGAAGTACTTGACAAACTTTGACACACACACTTATAAAATTGTAACATTGGTACCTGCACATCAGTTGCTCGATTAATCTCACGTTCAGTAAGCTGTACAATTCTCACGTTCAGTAAGCTGTACAATTCTCACGTTCAGTAAGCTGTACAATTCTCACGTTCAGTAAGCTGTACAATTCTCACGTTCAGTAAGCTGTACAATTCTCACGTTCAGTAAGCTGTACAATTCTCACGTTCAGTAAGCTGTACAATTCTCACGTTCAGTAAGCTGTACAATTCTCACGTTCAGTAAGCTGTACAATTCTCTCGTTCAGTAAGCTGTACAATTCTCACGTTCAGTAAGCTGTACAATTCTCACGTTCATTAAGCTGTACAATTCTCACGTTCAGTAAGCTGTACAATTCTCACGTTCAGTAAGCTGTACAATTCTCACGTTCAGTAAGCTGTACAATTCTCACGTTCAGTAAGCTGTACAATTCTCACGTTCAGTAAGCTGTACAATTCTCACGTTCAGTAAGCTGTACAATTCTCTCGTTCAGTAAGCTGTACAATTCTCACGTTCAGTAAGCTGTACAATTCTCACGTTCATTAAGCTGTACAATTCTCACGTTCAGTAAGCTGTACAATTCTCACGTTCAGTAAGCTGTACAATTCTCATGTGAAGCACGAGAATTACAAATGTATAGGACCGTTAATTCCACACCTACACTACCGGTAATACGTCTTTGAAACGACACAGGTATTTCTATATCACTTCCGAACACAGAAACCAGCGATTTTCCTTCTTATAATTAACCTCGGTCGGTTGCATAGTATATAAGTGCGTGATATTCTCACGCGTACGATCACTCACCTTCATATTTTGAAAGAACCTGTTTAATCACATTAAAGTGTGTCACCTGCTCACATTAGTAACTTGAGTACCTACACAGCAGATTCCATTAGGAATACATAACACAATTATTCCGACAAAATGGCAAACAATCGCAGGAACAAAGCAGAACCTAAACTCAGCAGTCACGACTGAGCGGGCCGCAAGAGCAGTTGCAGATATCTAACCACTTCTGCTCACTTTGTGAGCCAATGACGATCTGGGCCTAATGTTTTTGTTTCTTTTGTAGAAATCTCCCATCTGGACAAGTTTCAACATGTTTATTTACTATGGTAACTGCCATTTGAAAAATCCCGTTGTCGATCAATAGGGCAAATATTATAGTTTCCTATAACTGCGTTCGCAGCAAATATTTATCAAATTTAGCAAATTGATCTCAAACATTGTTCATGTCCGTGTTTGTATATTCTGACAGGTTGATATTAGTCCATCAAACAATGCCCATGTCCATGTTTGTACATTCTGACAGGTTGATATTAGTCCGTCAAACATTGTCCATGTCAATGTTTGTACATTATGACAGGTTGATATTAGTCCATCAAACATTGCCCATGTTTGTACATTCTAACAGATTGATATTAGTCCATCAAACATTGCTCATGTTTGTACATTCTAACAGATTGATATTAGTCCGTCAAACATTGGCCATGTTTGTACATTCTAACAGATTGATATTAGTCCGTCAAACATTGTCCATGTCAATGTTTGTACATTATGACAGGTTGATATTAGTCCGTCAAACATTGTTCATGTCCATGCTTGTACATTCTAACAGATTGATATTAGTCCATCAAACATTGCTCATGTCCGTGCTTGTACATTCTGACAGGTTGATATTAGTCCATCAAACATTGCTCATGTTTGTACATTCTAACAGATTGATATTAGTCCATCAAACATTGCTCATGTTTGTACATTCTAACAGATTGATATTAGTCCGTCAAACATTGGCCATGTTTGTACATTCTAACAGACTGATATTAGTCCGTCAAACATTGTCCATGTCAATGTTTGTACATTATGACAGGTTGATATTAGTCCGTCAAACATTGTTCATGTCCATGCTTGTACATTCTAACAGATTGATATTAGTCCATCAAACATTGCTCATGTCCGTGCTTGTACATTCTGACAGGTTGATATTAGTCCATCAAACATTGCTCATGTTTGTACATTCTAACAGATTGATATTAGTCCATCAAACATTGCTCATGTTTGTACATTCTAACAGGTTGATATTAGTCCATCAAACATTGCTCATGTTTGTACATTCTGACAGGTTGATATTAGTCCATCAAACATTGCTCATGTTTGTACATTCTAACAGATTGAGATTAGTCCATCAAACATTGCCCATGTCCATGTTTGTACATTCTGACAGGTTGATATTAGTCCGTCAAACATTGTCCATGTCAATGTTTGTACATTCTGACAGGTTGATATTAGTCCATCAAACATTGTCCATGTCAATGTTTGTACATTCTGACAGGTTGATATTAGTCCATCAAACATTGTCCATGTCAATGTTTGTACATTCTGACAGGTTGATATTAGTCCATCAAACATTGTCCATGTCAATGTTTGTACATTCTGACAGGTTGATATTAGTCCATCAAACATTGTCCATGTCAATGTTTGTACATTCTGACAGGTTGATATTAGTCCATCAAACATTGCCCATGTTTGTACATTATAACAGATTGATATTAGTCCATAAAACATTTCCCATGTCCATGTTTGTACATTGTAACAAGTTAATGTTAGTCCATCAAACATTGCTCATGTCCATGTTCGTACATTCTAACAGGTTGATATTAGTCCATAAAACATTGCCCATGTCCATGTTTGTACATTCTGACAGGTTGATATTAGTACATCAAACATTGTCCATGTCCATGTTTGTACATTCTAACAGGTTGATATTTGTCCATCTAACATTGCTCATGTCCGTGCTTGTACATTCTGACAGGTTGATATTAGTCCATCAAACATTTCTCATGTCCATGTTTGTACATTCTAACAGGTTGATATTAGTCCATAAAACATTGCCCATGTCCATGTTTGTACATTCTGACAGGTTGATATTAGTCCATCTAACATTGCTCATGTCCATGTTTGTGCATTCTGACAGGTTGATATTAGTCCGTCAAACATTGCTCATGCCCGTGCTTGTACATTCTGACAGGTTTATATTAGTCCATCAAACATTGCTTATGTCCGTGCTTGTACATTATGACAGGTTGATATTAGTCCGTCAAACATTGTTCATGTCCGTGCTTGTACATTATGACAGGTTGATTTTAGTCCGTCAAACATTGTTCATGTCCGTGCTTGTACATTCTGACAGGTTGATATTAGTCCATCAAACATTGCTCATGTTTGTACATTCTAACAGATTGATATTAGTCCATCAAACATTGCTCATGTTTGTACATTCTAACAGATTGATATTAGTCCGTCAAACATTGGCCATGTTTGTACATTCTAACAGACTGATATTAGTCCGTCAAACATTGTCCATGTCAATGTTTGTACATTATGACAGGTTGATATTAGTCCGTCAAACATTGTTCATGTCCATGCTTGTACATTCTAACAGATTGATATTAGTCCATCAAACATTGCTCATGTCCGTGCTTGTACATTCTGACAGGTTGATATTAGTCCATCAAACATTGCTCATGTTTGTACATTCTAACAGATTGATATTAGTCCATCAAACATTGCTCATGTTTGTACATTCTAACAGATTGATATTAGTCCATCAAACATTGCTCATGTTTGTACATTCTGACAGGTTGATATTAGTCCATCAAACATTGCTCATGTTTGTACATTCTAACAGATTGAGATTAGTCCATCAAACATTGTTCATGTCCGTGCTTGTACATTCTAACAGGTTGATATTAGTCCGTCAAACATTGTTCATGTCCATGCTTGTACATTCTAACAGGTTGATATTAGTCCATCAAACATTGCTCATGTCCGTGCTTGTACATTCTAACAGGTTGATATTAGTCCATCAAACATTGCTCATGTCCGTGCTTGTACATTCTGACAGGTTGATATTAGTCTATAAAACATTGTTCATGTCCGTGCTTGTACATTCTAACAGGTTGATATTAGTCCATCAATCATTGTTCATGTCCATGCTTGTACATTCTGACAGGTTGATATTAGCCCATCAAACATTGTTCATGTCCGTGCTTGTACATTCTGACAGGTTGATATTAGTCCATCAAACATTGTTCATGTCCGTGCTTGTACATTCTAACAGGTTGATATTAGTCCATCAAACATTGTTCATGTCCATGCTTGTACATTCTAACAGGTTGATATTAGTCCATCAAACATTGCTCATGTCCATGCTTGTACATTCTAACAGGTTGATATTAGTCCATCAAACATTGCTCATGTCCGTGCTTGTACATTCTGACAGGTTGATATTAGTCCATCAAACATTGTTCATGTCCGTGCTTGTACATTCTAACAGGTTGATATTAGTCCGTCAAACATTGTTCATGTCCATGCTTGTACATTCTGACAGGTTGATATTAGTCCGTCAAACATTGTTCATGTCCATGCTTGTACATTCTGACAGGTTGATATTAGTCCATCAAACATTGCTCATGTCCGTGCTTGTACATTCTGACAGGTTGATATTAGTCCATCAAACATTGTTCATGTCCGTGCTTGTACATTCTAACAGGTTGATATTAGTCCGTCAAACATTGTTCATGTCCATGCTTGTACATTCTGACAGGTTGATATTAGTCCGTCAAACATTGTTCATGTCCATGCTTGTACATTCTGACAGGTTGATATTAGTCCGTCAAACATTGTTCATGTCCATGTTTGTACATTCTGACAGGTTGATATTAGTCCATTAAATATTGCTCATGTCCATGTCTGTACATTCTAACAGGTTGATATTACTCCGTCAAACATTGTTCATGTCCGTGTTTGTACATTATGACAGGTTGATATTTTTTTGTGTGGAGAGGTTGTTATTCCAACACCCCCACCCCCGCCTCCCCGGAAGTAATCCCGCTTCCATCTAATTAAAAAACGTCCAATCAACTCAGCCAACCGCTTTTTTGACTCTGTCCGAAAACAAAATGTTGATGGTTCTAATATAAAACCGCTGGGTCGGTGCGAGACGTTAGCTCTGGGATCCCAAGTTGCGCTCTGCAAGTTGCCTTCTTGGTTTCCCAAGGTCTACTTGTGAAGTTTGATTCTGTCCATCCTAGTAGAAAAAAAAATAAATGTATCCCCGTCACGCCAAATGGCGTATAGGGAATATGGTGTTAGTAACCAAAAATTTTACAGACCTTCAGCACATGATTTTTGGGGTAATGTGGTCGGTATTACGCCCGTTCCGCTTTAGTTTCCCAGAAAAAAATCCGCACCTATTAAAGGCTGGGTGAACCGGTGGCCGTCGGTTGAGATCGAACCCTACCTCTTGTCCTTTGTAGTCAAGTTCACTAACCACTGAGCTATCGCGGCTCCCTTGAACATCCTAGACGTACTACAAATCTAGGTCTTCTTTATAATGGGATCCGAGCTTTTATATCAAGGGACCACATGACCGCGGGGACTGCAGCGTATATAGAGGAACGAGAACAAAGATTGCTAGCGTTTCTCAATGACCATCGTTTAGACCTATGCTCCTGTACAGTCACTGTTCTCAGACAGAGTCCAATCCTTTTTTTCTTTTCTGATCGCCTTGGAAGATGATCTCAACACAGTACACGAACTTCATAGCACCGTCTGAGGTCATGTCTCCGATAGAGTTATAAAACGTTGTTTACTATCACTCTGACGAGGCTGAAAATTCGATGATTTCAGGATTCTGAAATGAATGCCCAAGAAGCAACATACAGCTTGATTTTTATCTATTTTAAATTTAAACAAAAATTCATGCATTCCGCTCTTCTTTTTTTGTCTTTCTATTTTTATTTCTTTTGCTTGTTTACCACCTTTGTTTTGTTAATTTCACGTTTATTTTCATTCTTAACTTGAATAGAAAATGTACATTTATAATTCATTTAACGCTGGTTGATTTTTGAGTCTTTGCCTATGAAGATACATCCGTTGTGTTGTTGTATTCTTCCCGCTTTCATTTTGCATTTTCGTTCGTGCTCGTAATAGCTCAATGGATGGTAATTAAAACAGAGAAAGAAAGAAGAAAGAAGAAAGAAGAAAACTGGCTTATGGTCAGTATCTACTATTGCATTTTGGCGAGGCACGGCCCGTTCAACCTCAAACTATGTCTTCTAGATAACATAAAACGATACTGTAATTAAAAGTGTAGTACTTAAATAAGTTGTTTGTTAGTAATATTAAGCACTCGATTATACTTTCATCTTGTTGCGTTCACTGTAATTTTTTTTATCAGTTTAAATTTTCTCCAACATTAAATGCATAATGATTGCAAGTTGTGAAACACTGCAGATAATGGTCTGGGTTCTCTTTTGCCTTGCACCAGTTACTTTCGCGCCAAATACTACACATTGCAATCACTGAGCACTTTAGTTCAGTGTCCTCTCACGTCACCATGGAAACCACTTGTACCAACAGTATGCTCCTTGCTGGGTGCAAAATGGCTTTCGATTCATCCACATAGAAAACCTAGAGCGCGTATTGATTTGTTGTCGCCTTTAACGAATGGCGCTTTCATGCATGTATCGAGACTTCAATTGATTTCTTTGAATCCAGTTGGAACTATTTCATGTAGCCACAGGCACACGGAATAGATCGGTGCCTTAGTAGCCAGGGTTTTGATTGGTGGACGTAACCGAGATTATAACACGATTTAGGGTTATCTCGGCCCCGCGGAATATATCCTGTACTTCTGATAACCTCACTGCATGCATTCAGTGCATAGCCATAGGTGACCATCAGTTTTAAACTTCGCAGAAAGAAAAAGCATCATAAACAGCGTTTAACTTCTTAATAATCCAGTTATTATCCTTCCCCGTTATGGTTGTAATTTTCTTCAATAACAAGCTCATCGTTATCGAATTCTTCATACCGAACGTTTATAACCATCATCTCGTACTTTACCGAACGTTTATAACCATCGTCTCGTACTTTACCGAACGTTTATAACCATCAATCATGCACAAGAATTCATCATTATTGATGTTGATAACTTTATCGTTGGTGATAATATTATCGTTGTTGATAAAATTATCGTTATCTTCTTGACCTCCACAGTTAAAGTTTCCCTCTCCACATTTCATTCGCCTCATCGGTTACAATTTCTAGCGTTCGTCCCCACCAACTTCACATTTGTTGTTTAAGATTCATCTCCTCCAACTTCACTTTTGTTGTTTAAAATTCATCTCCTCCAACTTCACTTTTGTTGTTTAAAATTCATCTCCTCCAACTTCACTTTTGTTGTTTAAGATTCATCTCCTCCAACTTCACTTTTGTTGTTTAAGATTCATCTCCTCCAACTTCACTTTTGTTGTTTAAGATTCATCTCCCCCAACTTCACTTTTGTTGTTTAAAATTCATCTCCTCCAACTTCACTTTTGTTGTTTAAAATTCATCTCCTCCAACTTCACTTTTGTTGTTTAAAATTCATCTCCTCCAACTTCACATTTGTTGTTTAAGATTCATCTCCTCCAACTTCACTTTTGTTGTTTAAAATTCATCTCCTCCAACTTCACATTTGTTGTTTAAGATTCATCTCCTCCAACTTCACTTTTGTTGTTTAAGATTAATCTCCTCAAAATTCACATTTGTTGTTTAAGATTCATCTCCTCCAACTTCACATTTGTTGTTTAAGAATCATCTCCTCCAACTTCACTTTTGTTGTTTAAGATTCATCTCCTCCAACTTCACTTTTGTTGTTTAAGATTCATCTCCTCCAACTTCACATTTGTTGTTTAAGATTCATCTCCTCCAACTTCACATTTGTTGTTTAAGATTCATCTCCTCCAAATTCATTTTGTTGTTTAAGATTCATCTCCTCCAACTTCACATTTGTTGTTTAAGATTCATCTCCTCCAAATTCATTTTTGTTGTTTAAGATTCATCTCTTCCAACTTCACATTTGTTGTTTAAGATTCATCTCCTCCAACTTCACATTTGTTGTTTATGATTCATCTCCTCCAAATTCATTTTTGTTGTTTAAGATTCATCTCCTCCAACTTCACTTTTGTTGTTTAAGATTCATCTCCTCCAACTTCACTTTTGTTGTTTAAGATTCATCTCCTCCAACTTCACTTTTGTTGTTTAATATTCATCTCCTCCAACTTCACTTTTGTTGTTTAAGATTCATCTCCTCCAACTTCACTTTTGTTGTTTAAGATTCATCTCCTCCAACTTCACTTTGTTGTTTAATATTCATCTCCTCCAACTTCACTTTTGTTGTTTAAGATTCATCTCCTCCAACTTCACTTTTGTTGTTTAATATTCATATCCTCCAATTTCACAATCTTCGTTAAAGTTTCCAGTCCCCAATGTCAACCTTCTCTCTCCTTTCCCCTTCTTCTATCTTCGTCCTTCTCTCTCATTTTCCCTTCCACTAACTTCGTCCTTCCCTCTAATTTCTCAATTCTCAAAGTTCACCTGTCTCTCTAATTTATTCTTCATAGAATTTCGTCCTTCTCTCTAATTTCCCCATCCTCTACCTTAACCCTTCCCTCCCTAAGTTACCTATTCTCCAACTTAACCCTTCCCTCCCTAAGTTCCCCATCCTCCAACTTAACCCTTCCCTCCCTATGTTCCCATCCTTCAACTTAAACCTTACTTCCCTAAGTTGCCTATTCTCCAACTTAATCCTTCCCTCCCTAAGTTCCATATTCTCCAACTTAATCCTTCCCTCTCTAAGTTCCTTATTCTCCAATTTAAATCTTCCCTACCTATATTCCCTATTCTCGAACTTAACCCTTCCTCTCTAAGCTCCCTATTCTCTAACTTAACCCTTCTCTCCCTAAGTTCCCTATTCTCTAACTTAACCCTTCCCTCTCTAAGTTCCCTATTCTCTAACTTAACCCTTCCCTCTCTTAGTTCTCTATTTTCTAACTTAACCCTACTCTCTCTAAGTTCCCTATTTTCCAACTTAACCCCTCTCTCTCTAAGTTCCCTATTCTCTAACTTAACCCTTCCCTCTCTAAATTCCCTATTATCTAACTTAACCCTTCCCTCCCTAAGTTGCCTATTCTCCAACTTAACCCTTCTCTCCCTAAGTTGCCTATTCTCCAACTTAACCCTTCTCTCCCTAAGTTGCCCATCCTTCAACTTAACCATTCCCTCCTAAGTTGCCCATCCTTCAACTTAACCCTTCTCTCCCTAAGTTGACCATCCTTCAACTTAACCCTTCTCTCCCTAAGTTGCCCATCCTTCAACTTAACCCGTCCCTCCCTAAGTTGCCTATTCTCCAACTTATTTAGAAAAGTGAGCAGTTAGAATTTTTACGGGGCGGAAGTTTCAATTATGCATTGTGAATTGTCACTAAAATTTGTGTGAGAGAAAGAGAGAGAGAGAGAGAGAGAGAGAGAGAGAGAGAGAGTGCGAGAGAAAGAGAGAGAGAGAGCGAACACATCAGGCAGAGAATAAAGATAACAATTGAAGATTGGTAGTTATCTCTTTGAGAACAACATATTTTTTAACCTGGAATTTTTCAGTACAAGTCTGTAACTACTGGACTCTTAAAAAATATTCTTCATAATTGTAGCCTCATCTAAACAAAGAAAGAATGGAAATATATTTCGTAGAATAAACACTGCATGGAATAGTATCAGTGAAGGCTTCTAGGACACTGTCCTATCGATGACCGATGTCGGTTTGGAAGATAACCATCTGTAGAGACAGGCCAGTGGGCAGGATGGTAAACTCGGGAAAACCCCAACTAGTGTTACGTTTACAGTTATGCGAGCTATAAAAATCTACGCACAACAGTCCCTACTGGCAAACCTGAAAATGATAGTTGGGTGTTTTCCTGAGTTTTCCATTCTGAGCTCTCGTCTTCTCTATAGCTGCCTGTGGTTTGAGTATGTTGCAGACGTTGAATGAATGTATCTCAGATGTTGATTCAGTGTATCTCAGAAGTTGATTGAGTGTATCGCAGAAGTTGATTGAGTGTATCTCAGAAGTTGATTCAGTGTATCTCAGAAGTTGATTGAGTGTATCTCAGATGCTGATTGAGTGTATCTCAGAAGTTGATTGAGTGTATCTCAGATGCTGATTGAGTGTATCTCAGATGCTGATTGAGTGTATCTCAGAAGTTGATTGAGTGTATCTCAGATGTTGATTGCGTGTATCTCAGAAGTTGCTTGAGTGTATCGTCAGAAGTTGCTTGAGTGTTTCTTCAGAAGTTTATTGAGTGTATCTCAGATGTTGATTCAGTGTATCTCAGACGTTGATTGAGTGTATCACAGAAGTTGATTGCGTGTATCTCAGAAGTTGCTTGAGTGTATCTTCAGAAGTTGCTTGAGTGTATCTCAAATGTTGATTCAGTGTATCACAGAAGTTTATTGAGCGTATCTCAGAAGTTGATTGAGTGTATCTCAGAAGTTTATTGAGTGTATCTCAGAAGTTGATTGAATGTATCTCAGATGTTGATTCAGTGTATCACAGAAGTTTATTGAGTGTATCTCAAATGTTGATTCAGTGTATCACAGAAGTTTATTGAGCGTATCTCAGAAGTTGATTGAGTGTATCTCAGAAGTTTATTGAGTGTATCTCAGAAGTTGATTGAATGTATCTCAGATGTTGATTCAGTGTATCACAGAAGTTTATTGAGTGTATCTCAGAAGTTGATTGAGTGTATCTCAGAAGTTTATTGAGTGTATCTCAGAAGTTGATTGAATGTATCTCAGATGTTGATTCTGTGTATCTCAGAAGTTTATTGAGTGTATCTCAGAAGTTGATTGAGTGTATCTCAGAAGTTTATTGAATGTATCTCAGAAGTTGATTCAGTGTATCTCAGAAGTTTATTGAATGCATCTCAGAAGTTGATTGAGTGTATCTCAGAAGTTTATTGAGTGTATCTCAGAAGTTGATTGAATATATCTCAGAAGTTGATTCAGTGTATCTCAGATGTTGATCGCTAAAGAAAATAAAGAACTATATAGTTCATTCATTGCGGAAATGCATGCTTCTTTTTTCTAGTTGTGATGTATGGGAAATAATCGTACTGGAACATTCATTTAAAATTGAGATTCATCTGTTACTTCAAAAAAATAAACGTGCCTTTAAAAAAAAAGTGGAGATTAATCACTGGCCCCATCATTAAGAAAAATAATTAATTATTATATAATTATAACATGTTAGTCACAGGTCTGAGCACGCATCAACCCAATGGTATTGATTATTAATTGTCTTTGTGCTGGTGGTGTGTAAGGGGATAAACTAAAGCTGGTAACGACCGAGGAAAGTGCGAGGGAACTGTGATTGTAGAGAGTATCGGATGAATCATCATCATCATCATCAAGTACCGGACTTGCTGGCGTAGGTGATCATGTCTCTCCACAACTTTCGATCACGACAGTTATTTATCATTTCTGTTGTTGACCTTCTGCCAAGCCATTCTCTTAAGCTGTGTGGTATCTTTTCTCTTTGCTTCCCTCAATCTCTTCGCCCCTCAATTTTCCCAGTTGTTCTCTTCTCATTACATGGCCAAAAAAATGATGATGAAGTCTGCTAAAGAAGCGAATGATGAAATCTGCATGATGATGTTCAACAATGTACCAAAATCTGATGTTTCGGAATGAAAGTTCTTAGATACCGCGGCTCGTTTGTAACTAGTGCTTCATCGGTAATTAATATAAGCTTGAAGCTATAAGAATAATAATAATCATCATCATGTGCCATACCGTTTGGCGAGGCGATCATGTCCTTCCACAATCTTCTATCCACAGTGCATCGTATCAGTTCTGTTTTTGACTTTTTCCCATCCCATTAAACCATGCCATCCAGTATTTTCTCTCTTTGTCGTCCGCGATCTCTCTTTCATTTTATTTTGCCAGTTTTAACTAAGTATCTCAACTTTCCTCTTCTCATGATATGCCCGAAAAATGTTGATTGTTTCTTTCTGCTGTTTTTAGGAGCTTCCTTTTTGTGTTGGCCTCTTTGAGAATTTCCACATTGGTCTATCTAGCTGTCCAGGGAACTTTCAACATTCTTCTGAGAAATCCCATCTCTGTGGCCTCTAATCGTCTTTTCATTTGTTTGTCCACTGTCTGTGATTCGCTCCCATAGGTTAAAACTGGTATTATTTTAGCACCGATGAACTCTCTTTCTCATTTCTATTGACATTGATTTGTGGCATAAGATATTTTTCATTTTCTGAAATGCTATTTTTTCCTATGCTATTCTGATTTTTATTTCTGTGGTGCATCTCCGTCTGATGTTATTATTGTGCCCTAGTATTTGACGCGTTGCACTTGTTTCAAATTTCTCCTGTTTTAATAATAATAGTAATACTAAATTAGTAATAAAATAATAATAATAAAGGGTGGGTGAAAAAAGAAGCTGGGTAAAGGTAAAGGTATCTCAAATACGAGACTTAAATCGACGTCTTAGAACGCGAATTTTTCACCCATATGTGCTCGGTCGTCTATCCCGAAGTGTTCGGAGACTTCTGGATAGTGTCGCTTCAAGCATCTAAACTCACGCGCGAGGTGATATGCCTAACTTTCCTCACAATAATACCCTGGTACCCATTTCTGCAAGCAGCTGGGTCGACCGCGAGGATATTTTTTTCTAACCAGGAGTACAGTTCACACTGCTTCCAACGGGAATCGAACACGGGTTGTCCGAACGTCGGTAGCTCTGTCGGATGGTTTTCTCAACTCGGCTACCGAGGCCCCAGAAGCTAGGTACTACGATCCAGAAACCACCATAAGATGTATGATGTTGTAGACTCTGAGAAGAGAAAGTGGAGAGAATTAGACCAATGGTCAAGCTGGTAAAGAACAATGAAGACAGTGATTACAGTGTTTGCCATATTTTAGACAGCTGTACATTTCAGATGTAGCTATTGTACTATTGCACTACATCATCATCATCATCAGATCACAAGTCCGTTGTAGAACGTTGCATTCATCACAGATCGTCTGAAAGAATCTCTGTCTCTTGCCGTCAGATCTCCCACTTCTTTTGTTGTCATCTTCAAGATCTCTTTGTTGTCTTGAAACCATCGTCTTCTTGGTTTGCCCCTGTTTCGTAGTCTAGGAACTATGCCTTCTATTATTGTTCTTTCCAGCCCACTGTGTCTTGTTCACGTTGTCATAGTATTTTGATTTCCTCTGTAGAATTGTGATTATAAGCCAGTTCTTTTTTTCAATGTTCAAGTCTTTTAATGTCTTCATTGCCCTTTTCAATTATCCAGTGTTTTAATGATTTTTCTGAAGCGTTTTTGTTAAAATGAATCGATTTTCTTCCTTGTTGTTTGCGAGATTGTCCATGATTCACAACCACATGCTGGTATCGGGAAGACACATGTACTCAGTAATTATAATGTTACTGCCATCTGCCATTGTGGCACACGATTTTCACAACGTTTAATTTTTGTGTTTGAGTTGCTACCTTTTGATCTCTGTCTGGCAGTCTCCATTGTTAGTTACTGCAGATCCCAGATATTTATAGTTTGTTACAATTTCAAGTTCTTCACTTTTGCACTACAGGGCGTATCGTACTGCTTTATCGACCTTCAGCCAAGGACACAAAGAGAAGATAATGATATTTGTTGATATCAGCTATAGGGTTTCACGCTCGTTCTTGCATCGTTTAGATACACGCTCGGAAAGACATGACGAATCACCTCTTCCCCCCCCCACCCCAATTTATCAACATTCAGTACAGCAAAAAGTGTGTCTAATATGAAGCAACATATTACATGTTTGATATCTATTGTGTGATATTATTACTCTTAATTGTGCACTCCTGAGCTGTTATCTCGTTCATTATTTTGTTTTATTCATTTTATAAATTACGAGTGTATGTGATATTTTCGTACTCGACTGCATATAAACTGTGTTGCCGTCCCAGAAAAATAGTTTTGGTTGCTCATTGAAACATTTTGTCATCGAGGCTATGGAGTCTGCGTCGGAGTCGAATTGTTGTTCTTTTAGAAATGAGTCTAAGGCCGAACAGACGAATGTCACGTGCTGACAGATCGGGGCTGCAGGCTGGTAGTTGTTGCAGAACTTCTCAAAGTTTCTGTTGATAACACATCCTCACATTGTTCGCGACATTTGGACGAGCTTCATCATGCAACAATCACGAAAGGATGTCCGGTCTCTTATTTGAGGCCGGATGTATGCACGTTGTCTGGTGTATATTTATAGCAACATTGATGAAGGAAAGCAAAAATAAAGGACTCAGCCTCAATCACAAAAAGACAGAAGTAATGGTAGATACAAAGAAAAGGACATCGCCGCAATGCACATCAATACAAGTTTGAACAGTATTGCAGAAACAGTAACAATATAGCGGAACAGGTGATAGACACTTTTTTTTTTTTTGCCTTCGCCAACTTTCACCTTTGGTAAAGTCCCTAGAGACTAGGAATTAAATTGTGCATGTTAATATCTTTTTCCACGGCATCCGTGGGCCTAGTCGCACAGACCAGGGATGACTGCCTCTCAGAGAAATTATAAATAGAAATCGCAACTAGTTCAGCAGGTATTTGAACTCACAACCCCTCTGTCTCGGCACCGGCGTCTTGCCTAGAGACCAAACAGTCCCATGTAAATGAATTTAAATATCTGGATATAATGTTAACCTCAGATGGTAGATGTACAACAGAGGTGAGATGCAGAATGGCTCAGGCAAAAGCAGCTTTCTAAAAATATGAGGACGATCCTGTGCAATCCATTTTTGATGATGAAAACAAGAAAAAGAGCTCTGAAATGTTATCTAGAACCAGTTTTAACATATGGATGTGAATCATTGACAATACCATGGACAGATAAGAAGAATAATGATAACGTTCTGAAAACGGACAAAGCAAAAAGAGAGCTAATTTCCAATATTAGGAAAAAAACGATCATCATTTTTTTGGCCATGTAATGAGAAGAGAACAGCTGGAATATATTGTAACAACTGGGAAAATTGAGGTGACGAAGAGATAGAGAGAAGCAAAGAGAAAAGATACCATATAGCTTTAGAAAATGTCTTGGCACGTCAACAACAGAAATGAAAAATATCTTTCGAGATCGAGAGTTGTGGAAAGACATAATCACCTACACTAGCAGGCATGTAAAAAAAAAAAAAAGTAAAGTACCCCCGTCACGCCAAGTGGCGGATAGGGAAATATGGTGTTAGTGACCCTATATCACCTTACAGACCTTCGGCACATGATTTTTGGGGTAATGTGGTCGGTATTACGCCCGTGCTGCTTTACTTTCCCAGAAAAAATCCGGTACCCATTTTAAGGCTGGGTGGACCGGAAGCCGTCGTTTGGGATCGAACCTACCCCTTGTCATTTGTAGTCCAGTTCACTAACCACTGAGCTATCGCGGCTCTAGCAGGCATGTACTTGATGATAATATTGATGATTTATACCTATGTCGTGATATGTGACACCAATATGCCTCCTACGTATGTCCATTTGGCGCAGCTCGGACAGTTTTCACACACCTCCTATAATGTCACCATACCAGGCCACAGCATTTGGAAGCAAGATGGCAATCTGTCTACCTCGCTATCACAAGGTGCGCGCCTACAGTCATTGGTCACAAGGACGTTACTCTTATATATCGTCACCCTCTTCCTTATCACTGTGCATTATCTATAACTATCAAATCTCAACGCCTTTCCTATAATGTTACGCCTCTGATATCAATAAGAAAATTACATTCTCAGGTCCCCATCAAGATACAACACTCAGAATAAATGTTAGATTACAATGATAGATTTGTACGTTCTGTTAGAGCGTCGCGATAGTATTAGCCTCCATCAGTCATATTTGACTATGCATTTTGCAGTGCTCCTAGAAATGTTTTTTTTTTCTTCTTCTTTTTCGCCGTGTATTCTCTTTTTCTATGATTCTTTCTGCTTCTTGTTTCAGTTTGAGCTTTAGAGTGTGTTTCCAGAGATTGCGGTCTGCAGCTATGTCTTCCCAGGCTGCAGGGTTTATGTTCAGAGTCTTCATGTCATGTTTACACACGTCTATAAATCGAAGTTTTGGGCGCCCCCTAGTTCTTTTCCTATCTGCTAGTTGCCCATAGATTATATCTTTTGATATGCGGCCATCTTTCATACTGTGTACGTGGCCAAGCCAGCGTAACCTACGTTGTTTGAGCAGCGTGTATGACGTTCGGGAGGCCTGTGCGAGTCATGACCTCCACGTTTGTCACTTTATCCTTCCAGATGATAACCAAGAATATAGCTCAGACATCGCATATGGAATGCATTTATCCTTCTCTCCTGTTTTGCATAAGTTGTCCAAGATTCGCTGCCGTACAAGAAGATACTAGGATACTAATGATGCAGGCATTGTAAACTGCGGTCTTTGTTTTAATTGTCAGTTTCCTGTTTTGCCAAACATGCCTAGAAATACTGATTTAATTGTCAATTTGCTGTTTTGCCAAACACGCATAGAAACACTGTCGAAGGTGGTAGCAGCTTTACCAATGTGGGTGTCAATACAGAATGACTTATAACCGATAACTGCCGCTTTCCGTGTGGTGTCGACACCAACATGAGGGAGCTGGAGTGATCTCTCCAGGGCGCGAGCTGTGACAGAAATGAAAGCGACAAGTTGTTGCCCATGCAACATGTTTCTTCTCTCCACGCAGTCGAGCGATCCTAAGGTCTAGCAAATCAAGAACAGTTTCATAGTGGCGCTATAGACTAGTGGTTATTGACATGCTCCAACAAGAATATTGGGGGTAGGCGTAGTTTAATCCTGATAATTTAATTGACTTTTAGATTTACTCAGACATAAATGGGTACCTGATTTTTCTGAGTACGAATGACGGCACTAACGTAATGCTGAAAACGTGATCCTAAACTTTGCCGACGGTCTAAAAGTGCGGACGGGTTACATCATATCTTATATACGGCACAACGGTACAGGTGGCGACGAGGGCATTTCTTTCTTTCTTTCTTTCTTTCTTTTTTCTTTCTTTCTTTCTTTCTTTCTTCTTTTCTTTCTTTCTTTAACTTTATTTTTTACAAGGGGCTAGATTGAAGAGAAAACTAAACTGGGAAATTGGAAATATGCCATTCTTAAGGAGAGAACAGATGCTTTCTCTGGAGGTCAAAGGATATAATTGTGTTTGTAAATGAACAAAGTTGGATCATTGTGTCTTTAAACAAGAAGATGCTCGTTTTGACGTCAGGGTATTTTGTGATGTGCTTGCGTTCGCCCGATGGCTAAAGTATTCTAGAGTGTTCGTAGACTGTAGAATTCCTCTTCGTCATCCGTCCTTAAAAGGACGTTAAGTGGACGTGTCTGCGTTGTGTTGTGGTTTGCAGTATAACTGTTATATTTGCGCCTTTCGGCCCAACACATCCGACTTCAGCACGACATTTTTGAGTACGGGTTGTCTTCCCTCTTCGATCCTTGCACGCTTGGCCAGACTAGACAGGTTAGTTAGTCTGTTACTGGAAGCACCACGGAGAGGCGGAGAAGGGTCTGGATGGTTTTGGTTCACCGATCCTGGCGCAAGCTATCAGCTGTGGGTCGCTCACAACTTCCAGCTCTTGTGCTGGGAGGCACGCCTTCGTCTCCATATTGTGATGTAAGTTGAAAAGAAAAATAGCCCTTTAGCAATTACTTTTGGGTAATGAAGTGTTAGTGACATCACTGTGCTAAGCCTCGCTCACCTTGATGACCTGAGAATGGCCAGTTCCATTTCTCTCATCCCTTCTTTCCCGCAGAATTTTCTGGTACGCATTTGAAGATGATTTTTTTTAAAAATCCTCAACTAGAATTGAACTCCGAACCTTCAGATCAGCATGCGAGAGGTGTAGCCATGACGTCACGAGGCTCTCTATACTGTGATGTACTGACGACAAATGGGAGTCGCGATAGATCAGTGGTTAGTGAACTGGACTACAAAGGACAAGAGGTAAGGGTCGATGCCAACAGACGGCTTCCGGGTTCACCCAGCCTTAAATGGGTATCGGATTTTTTTCTGAGAAAGTAAAGCGACATAATACGGTATAATACGGACCACATTACCCCAAAAACCATGTGCCGAAAGTCTGTAAAATTTATGGTCACTAACACCATATTCCCTTTACGCCACTTGGCGCAACGGGGGCTCTTTACTGTTTTTTTTTTACTGACGACAAATGCCGTTTTCATAATGTGCTGTAATGATCGTGTACTCATCATTGATAAAGAAAAAGATATAACTGATGCAAAAGTTTGTTCATTTCCATTACAGTGCTCCTTTTGTTAATTGAAGGGCATCAACAACTTTCTCTCTGTGTACGCTCTTAGTGTTAAAACCGCCAAGCAAGCAAGGGGGCAAATATGGGCTATTTTTAGAACCTTTAAAATATATATTTAAAGAAAGCACGTCAGCAGTTTAGTGGTTATCGTATTCATCTAACGACTAAAATTATTGGGGTTTGTTGTCTTCTGCGTTCGCCAGCTTTATATCACTAGCAAAGTCCAGAGGGACTTTTGTGTGAAAATAACCTTTTTCCTATTGTTTACGCCAGCAGCAGGGTGCTAGGTGTTCCCCGCCATACAGGCAGATATTCTCCTAATTCATAGATACTTTCATATTTTTATCGTCGACAATTTTAATGTTTTCGGTAGATTTTTTCCTATTAATTTTGACAGATCAGCTGCAATTTTAGGCGTACTCTTTTTCCGATTTCCAACTGATAAGGGATCTTTAACGTGCGCAGAATGCACATGGGGCCTCCTGTTTTTCGCCGTTATCCGAGAAGGTTAGGTATCCGATCTCACTCAACCAGAGACTAGATGATGGAGGGTAAAGCCATAAAGAAACAAAGAAAGTTAGGTATCCGATCTCACTCAACCAGAGACTAGATGATGGAGGGTAAAGCCACAAAGAAACAAGAAAGTTAGGTACCCGATCTCACTCAACCAGAGACTAGATGATGGAGGGTAAAGCCACAAAGAAACCAAGAAAGTTAGGTAACCGATCTCACTCAACCAGAGACTAGATGATGGAGGGTAAAGCCACAAAGAAACAAGAAAGTTAGGTACCCGATCTCACTCAACCAGAGACTAGATGATTGAGGGTAAAGCCACAAAGAAACCAAGAAAGTTAGGTACCCGATCTCACTCAACCAGAGACTAGATGATGGAGGGTAAAGCCACAAAGAAACCAAGAAAGTTAGGTACCCGATCTCACTCAACCAGAGACTAGATGATTGAGGGTAAAGCCACAAAGAAACCAAGAAAGTTAGGTACCCGATCTCACTCAACCAGAGACTAGATGATGGAGGGTAAAGCCACAAAGATACCAAGAATTACTTTTTCATTTCAACTTTTCCACATCTGTGATGGAATTCGAAACCGAGATTTTCTTGTCCAGAGGTCGGCGTGTTACCCCCAGACCACCCAGCCCCCTATGGGGTTTTAATCACAGTTTGACACTCTCCAGTCGACCAAGGTGGGAATGTGAGAACCTCACTGAGCGTGGGAACGGTAATAACAGCAAGGAATGGCACTGATTTCATCACATCTAAATACTCTAGCCTGGCTCGTCGACGTTCAGTAGGTTATTCCCTTTATGACATTATTGCAACTAAACATGCTAGAGAAAATATCAAAGTTGACGACGAACTGTGTTTTGTATGTTCGGAGTTGGAGTTAAACACGATGACCTAACATCATCAAGCGCTATACATTTAAATACTATGACGATCATCATTTTCAGGAGGACGTGAACTTCGGGCAATATGGTGGATAGGCGGCAGGAACCATTGAAGGCTATGTCTGAAAAGTGTTCCTTGCTGCAGTTTCCTCATATTCCAAGTCCGGCTTGTTGCAGGAGCTACTGAGTTAAGTGCTCTGTGCACACCGTGAGCTGTGTGTTTCATCCGTTTTGATCATGTTCCGATATTCCAATTGCTTACGATGAATGCTGATATCGTATGACAGGAAACAGTTCGCCGTGTTCACTTTATGTGCGGTTTCGCCTTATGTCTTTTGGCGTGTGCTGAGACTGCTATGATGGGGACTACAGCTACCTTTCTTTGTTTGGGAGATTAGTTAGTAATTCGGATGATTCCACTGGCACGGGCGGTTGAGCAATTATGGATTTTAATTTGTTTGCAGTGATACCGGGCCTTCCATAACCAAATAACCAACCAAATATCAAAGTTGAAGGAATAAACCTGGAGGCAGTTCAGAGCTACAACTACCTTGGACATACTATAACCAGTGATGGAAAATGTAAAACTGAAATAAATAAAAGAATAGGGAAGGCAAAAAAGTAATTTTAATGCCGTTAAAAAAATACTAACATCAAAACAAATAATACCAGGGCTAAAACTAAGAATAGTGAACTGTTATATCTTCTCAATATTCCTGTATGGTGCAGAAACAAGGACATTAGACAAGAAAATAGAACACAAAATTGAAGTCTTTGAAATGTGGATATATAGAAGAATATAAGAATTGGATGAAAAAAAAAGAAAGCAAACAATGAAGTCTTAAAACAACTAGAAATGAAAAGAGAACTACTAAACATAATTCAAACAAGACAAAAGAGATTTTGGGGGCACGATAAAAGGCACAACAACCTACTAAGAGTAATCTTGGAAAGGAAAATAACTTACAAGATAAGAGAGACAAAGGAAGACTAAGACTAACATGGACGAGTTACATCAAAAGATGGACAAGCCAGCCTATGACAACCTGCACTATCAAAGCAAGAGACAAAGCGAAATGGCGCTTCGAGGTAGCCAACCTTCGATGCGGAGACGGCACTCATTGAATGAAATACACTAGGAAACATCTTTAAAACTAGTAGTGTGTGTATTTCTGTTTCTTCTGTGTTTACTCAACAATCTCTCTTTCATTGCCACCCCTTACAGTGACGTTTAATAGTTCTTTGCTTCTGTTGTTCTTCGCTTATGGAAGTCCCCGGGATCAATGCAAACGAATTAAAATCCATAATTGCTCAACCGCCCGTGCCAGTGGAATCATCCGAATTACTAACTCATCTCCAAAACAAAGAATGGTAGCTGTATTCCCCATTATAGCAGTATCAGCACACGCCTAAAGACATAAGGCGAAACCGCGCAGAAAATGAACACAGCCAACTGTTCCCTGTCATACGATATCATCATTCATCGTAAACAATTGGAATATCGAAACATGATCAAAATGGATGAAACACACAACTCACGGTGTGCACAGAGCACTTCCTAACTCAGTAGCATCCGCAACAAGCCCGAATTGGAATATGAGGAAACTGCATATTTTTAATAGGTGCATGTGTAGTGTGTTGTGGTTATTATGTTTATAAGAATCTACATTTGCGCTCTTCTCGATCCCTACTCGCCTGGCCAGACTGGATAGTATCTTTAGATTGAGAGACAGGGAGTTTGTTAGACTTGTGAGAGTGACAGAAAGAGACAGAAGGAGAGTAGACAGACAGAGAGTTAGCTAAACTAGTGAGAGGAACGGAGGGTTAGGTAGATAGTGAGAGGAACAGAGGGTTAGGTAGACTAGTGAGAGGAACAGAGGGTTAGGTAGACTAGTGAGAGGAACAGAGGGTTAGGTAGACTAGTGAGAGGAACAGAGGGTTAGGTAGACTAGTGAGAGGAACAGAGGGTTAGGTAGACTAGTGAGAGGAACAGAGGGTTAGGTAGACTAGTAAGAGAGATAGAAAGAGACAGAGGGAGACTAGAGAGACAGTGAGTTAAGTAGACTAGTGAGAGAGATAGAAAGAGACAGAGGGAGACTAGAGAGACAGTGAGTTAAGTAGACTAGTGAGAGAGATAGAAAGAGACAGAGGGAGACTAGAGAGACAGTGAGTTAAGTAGACTAGTGAGAGAGATAGAAAGAGACAGAGGGAGACTAGAGAGACAGTGAGTTAAGTAGACTAGTGAGAGAGATAGAAAGAGACAGAGGGAGACTAGAGAGACAGTGAGTTAAGTAGACTAGTGAGAGAGATAGAAAGAGACAGAGGGAGACTAGAGAGACAGTGAGTTAAGTAGACTAGTGAGAGAGATAGAAAGAGACAGAGGGAGACTAGAGAGACAGTGAGTTAAGTAGACTAGTGAGAGAGATAGAAAGAGACAGAGGGAGACTAGAGAGACAGTGAGTTAAGTAGACTAGTGAGAGAGATAGAAAGAGACAGAGGGAGACTAGAGAGACAGTGAGTTAAGTAGACTAGTGAGAGAGATAGAAAGAGACAGAGGGAGACTAGAGAGACAGTGAGTTAAGTAGACTAGTGAGAGAGATAGAAAGAGACAGAGGGAGACTAGAGAGACAGTGAGTTAAGTAGACTAGTGAGAGAGATAGAAAGAGACAGAGGGAGACTAGAGAGACAGTGAGTTAAGTAGACTAGTGAGAGAGATAGAAAGAGACAGAGGGAGACTAGAGAGACAGTGAGTTAAGTAGACTAGTGAGAGAGATAGAAAGAGACAGAGGGAGACTAGAGAGACAATGAGTTAAGAAACTAGTGAGAGAGATAGAAAGAGACAGAGGGAGACTAGAGAGACAGTGAGTTAAGTAGACTAGTGAGAGAGATAGAAAGAGACAGAGGGAGACTAGAGAGACAGTGAGTTAAGTAGACTAGTGAGAGAGATAGAAAGAGACAGAGGGAGACTAGAGAGACAGTGAGTTAAGTAGACTAGTGAGAGAGATAGAAAGAGACAGAGGGAGACTAGAGAGACAGTGAGTTAAGTAGACTAGTGAGAGAGATAGAAAGAGACAGAGGGAGACTAGAGAGACAGTGAGTTAAGTAGACTAGTGAGAGAGATAGAAAGAGACAGAGGGAGACTAGAGAGACAGTGAGTTAAGTAGACTAGTGAGAGAGATAGAAAGAGACAGAGGGAGACTAGAGAGACAGTGAGTTAAGTAGACTAGTGAGAGAGATAGAAAGAGACAGAGGGAGACTAGAGAGACAGTGAGTTAAGTAGACTAGTGAGAGAGATAGAAAGAGACAGAGGGAGACTAGAGAGACAGTGAGTTAAGTAGAGTAATGTGAGAGAGATAGAAAGAGACAGAGGGAGACTAGAGAGACAGTGAGTTAAGTAGACTAGTGAGAGAGATAGAAAGAGACAGAGGGAGACTAGAGAGACAGTGAGTTAAGTAGACTAGTGAGAGAGATAGAAAGAGACAGAGGGAGACTAGAGAGACAGTGAGTTAAGTAGACTAGTGAGAGAGATAGAAAGAGACAGAGGAAGACTAGAGAGACAGTGAGTTAAGTAGACTAGTGAGAGAGATAGAAAGAGACAGAGGGAGACTAGAGAGACAGTGAGTTAAGTAGACTAGTGAGAGAGATAGAAAGAGACAGAGGAAGACTAGAGAGACAGTGAGTTAAGTAGACTAGTGAGAGAGATAGAAAGAGACAGAGGGAGACTAGAGAGACAGTGAGTTAAGTAGACTAGTGAGAGAGATAGAAAGAGACAGAGGGAGACTAGAGAGACAGTGAGTTAAGTAGACTAGTGAGAGAGATAGAAAGAGACAGAGGGAGACTAGAGAGACAGTGAGTTAAGTAGACTAGTGAGAGAGATAGAAAGAGACAGAGGGAGACTAGAGAGACAGTGAGTTAAGTAGACTAGTGAGAGAGATAGAAAGAGACAGAGGGAGACTAGAGAGACAGTGAGTTAAGTAGACTAGTGAGAGAGATAGAAAGAGACAGAGGGAGACTAGAGAGACAGTGAGTTAAGTAGACTAGTGAGAGAGATAGAAAGAGACAGAGGGAGACTAGAGAGACAGTGAGTTAAGTAGACTAGTGAGAGAGAGATAGAAAGAGACAGAGGGAGACTAGAGAGACAGTGAGTTAAGTAGACTAGTGAGAGAGATAGAAAGAGACAGAGGGAGACTAGAGAGACAGTGAGTTAAGTAGACTAGTGAGAGAGATAGAAAGAGACAGAGGGAGACTAGAGAGACAGTGAGTTAAGTAGACTAGTGAGAGAGATAGAAAGAGACAGAGGGAGACTAGAGAGACAGGGAGTTAAGTAGACTAGTGAGAGAGATAGAAAGAGACAGAGGGAGACTAGAGAGACAGTGAGTTAAGTAGACTAGTGAGAGAGATAGAAAGAGACAGAGGGAGACTAGAGAGACAGTGAGTTAAGTAGACTAGTGAGAGAGATAGAAAGAGACAGAGGGAGACTAGAGAGACAGTGAGTTAAGTAGACTAGTGAGAGAGATAGAAAGAGACAGAGGGAGACTAGAGAGACAGTGAGTTAAGTAGACTAGTGAGAGAGATAGAAAGAGACAGAGGGAGACTAGAGAGACAGTGAGTTAAGTAGACTAGTGAGAGAGATAGAAAGAGACAGAGGGAGACTAGAGAGACAGTGAGTTAAGTAGACTAGTGAGAGAGATAGAAAGAGACAGAGGGAGACTAGAGAGACAGTGAGTTAAGTAGACTAGTGAGAGAGATAGAAAGAGACAGAGGGAGACTAGAGAGACAGTGAGTTAAGTAGACTAGTGAGAGAGATAGAAAGAGACAGAAGGAGACTAGAGAGACAGTGAGTTAAGTAGACTAGTGAGAGAGATAGAAAGAGACAGAGGGAGACTAGAGAGACAGTGAGTTAAGTAGACTAGTGAGAGAGATAGAAAGAGACAGAGGGAGACTAGAGAGACAGGAAGTTAAGTAGACTAGTGAGGAAGATAGAAAGAGACAGAGGGAGACTAAAGAGACAGGGAGTTAGGTAGACTAGTGAGAGAGACAGAAAGAGACAGAGGGAGACTAGAGAGACAGGGAGTTAGGTAGACTAGTGAGAGAGACAGAAAGAGACAGAGGGAAACTAGAGAGACAGAGAATTAGGTAGACTAGTGAGGAAGATAGAAAGAGACAGAGGGAGACTAGAGAGACAGGGAGTTAGGTAGACTAGTGAGAGAGACAGAAAGTTATGTAGACTAGTGAGAGAGACAGAAAGTTATGTAGACTAGTGAGAGAGACAGAAAGTTATGTAGACTAGTGAGAGAGACAGAAAGTTATGTAGACTAGTGAGAGAGACAGAAAGTTATGTAGACTAGTGAGAGAGACAGAAAGTTATGTAGACTAGTGAGAGAGACAGAAAGTTATGTAGACTAGTGAGAGAGACAGAAAGTTATGTAGACTAGTGAGAGATACAGAAAGTAATGTAGACTAGTGAGAGAGACAGACAGAGATTTAGGTAGACTAGTGAGAGAGACAGAGGGAGACTAGAGAGACAGAAAGACTAGGGAGAGACCAGAGAGAGTTGTTAAATGAATTAAACACCAATGTACGGCACATGATGGTGATAGCTATTATTATATTACAAACGTGTTACTACGTGACCCGTGACACAAACACAGTGCGTGTGTTCTTAATAAGAACAATTGACACTTAGCTATGTCCGCTCCAAAGTACTTCACACGAGTCAGACCAAGAGCGTAAGTACTGAGCTGTGTGTCGAGGGTGTTGCCGTTATCAATAGTTTCGTGTTGTGTAGACGTTGCAGCGTGTCCAAATTGTGGTGTAGCCAAGTTGAGGGTTTGCAAATATAGTATAGACGTTCTATTTCACCACTTTTTAGATGTCCCTGTTTTGATATCTATATTACTGTACCAGAAAGAGATCAAAGAAGATTAGCAATAGCAAGACAAAAAATAAACATAATGAGGAACATGTCGCACAATACCTGCAAGACAGCAAAATAAAATCAAATTACTGAATACATATATCTTCCCGATAGCAACATACGATTGTGAATCGTGGACAATCCTGCAAACAGCAAGAAAGATAATCGATTCATTCAAAACAAAATGCTACAGAAAAATCTTTAAGCTATCTTGGATAATGGAAAAGAGCAATGAAGACATATTAGATGATTTAAACATTAAAAAGAACTGGCTTATCAACACTATTCTACATAATAAATTATAATATGTTGGCCACTTCAAAAGACACAGCGGGCTGGAAAAAAAGCAATATTGGAAGGCACGGTTCCTGGGCGACGCATCTGGCAGACAAGAAGAAGGTGGTTTCAAGACATCAAGGAGACCTTGAACATGACAACAGAAGAAATGGGAGATCTGGCTAGACAGAAATTCTTTCAAACGGACGGGCTGTGATGAATGTAACGTTCTGTGGGAGATATGGCTAGAGACAGAGATCCTTTCAGACGGATTGTGATGAATGTAACGTTCTGCAAATGGCATGCGACCTGGTGATAATGATCAGTTTACCTCCTGCTGAGAAGATATGTAGAAAGAGTTTCTTATTACAATATATTTATATACTTATATATTTGTATATCCGTATCCTTATAGATCCTCGTATATATATATATATATATATATATCCTTCTTCGATCTCGCGATCTCTTATCCTGAATTATCTTTATATATTCATTTTTTTCACTATCCCAGCATTTCAATTTATGTACGTTGATACGTTCTACTGGCTTTCGTTAGAGTTTACAAAGTCTTGTTTCGCCTTCGCCCTCTGCATCATTGGATCAGTGCTGATGCTACCACTATCTCTCACATTTCTCTGTCTTACGCCGACCTTTGCGAACTTACGAATACCCATAGTGTTTTGCTGCTTTCCAAACTCCGTTTTTGACCTGCCTCACTCTGATCGTTGACAGTTCTCTGGATAACTAACTTTGCTAGTCCTGTTCATCGTGAAACATGAGACATGCCATCTATCTCTGTGCATGTCTTGATGCTGTTATCTTAACACACTGTGATATACCTACACATGTTTCCAATAGTCTCTATACAAATGTATTTGTAGCATCGCATTTCTCTCATTTTGAGTCCTGATGTAAGTTTCTATATCTCATAGCCATATACAAATATATTTATTACTAGCTAGTGTAGCAATATAATTCTTGATTTCAAGCAAATATTTCCATCTCTCTTATTTTAGTACCAGTGTTTGCTAAAGTCTTGTTATGTGTAAGTACAACATCTTCAAATCGTCTTCCACGTACATACAAATTTCTCGTTCATCTTTTCCTAGTTCCTCATCTCGACAATCTTCTTCACATATCCTTCAATCTATCAATCCTTCCCGCCTCCCATAATCATGACAATCTGTTTTCACAAATCTTATTTCATTTGTCCTTTCCCAAAGCTCTCATCTCGTCGATTATTTCTTTGGTCTGTCACGTTGACAATCCTTTCCATTTCCCTCATCCCAGCAGTCTTTTCCGTCGCCTCTTATATCGTCAAATCATTCATCTGTCCTTCATCTTATAAATCCTTTCTTTCTCCCTTTATATCGTTTAATTTTTCTCTGCCCTTATATTATTAACCTTTTACTTTTCTTCATTTATTTGTATATCTCCCACCAATAGGAACAGGTATTATTCAGCAAATCTCCCAGTAACATTTAATAACTATTAACAAATTTATGTAAATCTGTTGCCAACATTGAATAACTATTAACAAATTTAGGTAAATCTGTTGCCAACATTGAGTAACTATTAACAAATAAATCTCACACCATATTTAAAAAAAAAATCTAATGTTAACAAATTTCAGTAAAGAGGTCAGTGTATTTACAGGCACTGTTCATGTACAAGAACATGAATAGTCCTGAAATTGTCTGGAAAATTATCTTCGCATCGGAACATGATGAGACATGCTCTAGCTACCTGGTTTGATTTTAGATCGGTTATCTGCACATTCTAACATTACAAGTTTTGTTCAAGCATTGACCGGTTATCACACTGCGAAGTGTTATCTTAAAGTGGGTTAAACAAATCTCACAAATGACAATATTCGAGACATTGGTATAACTACATAGAAATGAAAGACTCAAGAACTTTGGAAAGATGCACTACAAATATAGAGCACTCATTTTGTGATTGAACACTACGTTATCAGAAGTACGCATATTTTGTAAGATGATAATAAGATTAAGTGTGTGATAGATAAATAAGGGGGAGGCAGTAAAAGTAGTTCGTTAAATTAGATAACAATATATATTTTGCTTACAAGCGAAGGATAACAATTATACATCATTAGTCACGTGCTCTAACTTCTCAAAAGAAAATAAATTGCAATCCTGAAGTACAACCAAATCACTCAGCCTGCAGTCCAAGTGAAGACCTCGACATACAGCTCGACATTTGAGCAATCTTCACCGAACCCTCGTAGGAGACTGAAATAATTGACTGAGGTTACAGCGCCATTTCATTGAAGGGAGCGAAACTGCGTCATAAGTATCATCAGCTTGCTTCATTATATTTATCAAATATCTACTTATATTATACACCTACATGTATTTCTATTGTTATTTATATTGAGTTATTGAGTTATTTGCGGGTCATCATCATTGCACTCCGAACATGTCCATAGGTGCTCAGAAAATCTGTGTTATTTATAATTTATTGTTAGGGCAAATGATAAAGGCATACCAAAGCAGAACTGTCGCCGAAAAGTGAAGTGCATGGGTTCACTTCGCAGGAACACTTCAGGGAGAGCACAGATCAGTGCTCTTATTCCTCGGATGGATTTCCTTCCCTGTCTAAAGGGCTATTATTTTATAATTATTATTATTATGTATGTTATTGTTCTTCTGCTTTTCTCTTTCACTGATACCAAAAAGGTGTTGTGGTTATATCATTTGTCGTTCTTGGGCTGCTCGAACTGTCTGAATTAGTGATTTTCCTTTGTTCTTACATGTCTCTATCACTGCATCTATCCATCTTCTTCTAGGTCTTCCTTTTGGTCTTTTTCCATGCATTCTTGAGAAGAACGCCTTTGATGGTGATTGGTAAGGATTCATTCTGACCAGGTGGCTCAACCATTTAAATTGTTGTTGCTCTATATATACTTATTTAGTTATTGTTATTATCAACACAATATATTTATATAACTTGGCTCAAAGAACCATATTTTAACATGACCATGAATTCATTCATTGCATTATATGGGCAGTACCATAATAGAAAGCCATACTTTGCTCGAAGGTCGAAAAAATCATTCGCTTCATTTCAAATTAAGATTAAGAAGATTACTGATGGTGATGTTATTGATTAATGTAATGTTTAAAGCAAACCATCTGCTCGTTTTCTTCTGTACTCACTTTTAGAATGAAACCTGGCATTCAGGTCAGGAAGACAAGGGCACTAACTACTACTTCACCATGGCTCAACCATTGCTCTTTCAAATACTCCTTCTTCTACTTTTCCTTCTACTTCTTCAACGTCTTCTTCTTCTCATTTTCGTTCTTCTTCATCGTCTTCTTCTTCTCATTCTCCTTCTTCATCGTCTTCTTCTTCTCATTTTCCTTCTTCTTCATCGTCTTCTTGTACTCATTCTCCTCCTCCTTCTTCTCATTCTTTTTCTTCATCGTCTTCTTCTTCTCATTCTCCTCCTCCTTCTTCTCATTCTCCTTCTTCATCGTCTTCTTCTTCTCATTTTCCGTCTTCTTCATCGTCGTCTTCTTCTTCTCATTCTCCTCCTTCTTCTTCCTCTTCTCCATAACATAACTTTGTGGGACGTAGAAAAACCACGGAGAGACTTCGTTAACCTTCTCAATTTATCTCTATCTTCACTTTTCTATCCTTTGGGAGACTGCAAAATCGACGACTCTCCTTTCCTTGACGTTATCTTCCAATCTTATTCTCTATCTATGTCTTCTTATCCCTGCCTTCACAGTTACTTGCCGAATGGTCTTTGCTAGGCCCGACGATCGAGACATGTGTCTAAACAACTTTATTTTACGTTCCTTCACAGTACTCAAAAGAACATCATGTTATTACTACTCCTCGCATGTGATTACTACTTGCATCATTTGGCAAACTTTTTCATTTGTGAAACAATCTAGGTAAAAGATGCCCCAAAATGTTATGATTTAAATACACGAATAAATAAAAACTCGTGAATTAGATTTTATCTTTTATGTTTACCTCATCGTTTATATGTTACCTGTTCTTGTTCTTGAACAAAGAACAATCAACATGGTACTATGGCAATTACAGTTAATACTCTGACTCCAGCAAAACTTAGAAAGCTCTCAGTATAAGAACTATGCAGTGAGGACGAACTGATCTCTAGCAAATTCGAAATAACGGTTCATCTTTTATTATGTTTTAAGTAAAAAAGTAAAGAGCCCCCGTCACGCCAAGTGGCGTATAGGTAATATGGTGTTAGTGACCATACATTTTACAGACCTTCAGCACATGATTTTTGGGGTAATGTGGTCGGTATTACGCCCGTGCTGCTTTACTTTCCCAGAAAAAAAATCCGGTACTCATTTATGGCTGGGTGAACCTGGAAGCCGTCGGTTGGGATCGAACCCTACCCCTTGTCCTTTGTAGTCCAGTTCACTAACCACTGAGCCATCGCGGCTCACTTTTATTTTAAAGGTAAGAGTATTACTTTCAGTGTGTTCCTCTCCGACAGCGACATACATCATTCTGTGTTCTGTTGACAAGGGTTATGTAACAAGCTCGGATTTAACACGGGACCTGCATTTTATTGTTCTCCTCCGACAGGACTAGTTACTTGATCCTACCTGCAATGAGATCTCGAGTCTCTGTAAACAATATTATGAGGCCTAACGTTTGATTATCGTTGCGTAAGAAACAATAAGTATCTCTCTTGATGAATCAAGAGTAAGATACGAACGAACACAGCGAATAGCACACACGCATCTTTATTAATGATTGTGTTTGAAGCACAGTCCAGGAAAAACTGACTTCGTATTACAGGTCAGAACTTCTGAATGTTTGTCTCTCTATTTAAATGTGTTTGTGTCAGCTCATTTGAATTCATTAGTTTCTGTTCTCAGCATCATTAGGCACGCAGTTTTCATCGTCTATATGAACCAAATACCATTCCTGA
Organism: Megaustenia siamemsis; assembly: GCA_032433765.1. Taxonomy (NCBI): domain Eukaryota; kingdom Metazoa; phylum Mollusca; class Gastropoda; order Stylommatophora; family Ariophantidae; genus Megaustenia; species Megaustenia siamemsis. The sequence continues at coordinate 38,369,233 of JAVIAB010000160.1, read as the reverse complement.
GTTTATCCCATTTCTGAGGGTTTTTTTTTTTTTTTTTTTTGGGGGGGGGGGGGGGGAGGGAGTGGAGACTTATGAAACCTGAGAATATAGACCACCTGTCCAGTGCTGTCGTCATGAGGTGCTCGGACCACCTGTCCAGTGCTGTCGTCATGAGGTGCTCGGACCACCTGTCCAGTGCTGTCGTCATGAGGTGCTCGGACCACCTGTCCAGTGCTGTCGTCATGAGGTGATCGGACCACCTGTCCAGTGCTGTCGTCATGAGGTGATCGGACCACCTGTCCAGTGCTGTCGTCATGAGGTGATCGGACCACCTGTCCAGTGCTGTCGTCATGAGGTGATCGGACCACCTGTCCAGTGCTGTCGTCATGAGGTGATCGGACCACCTGTCCAGTGCTGTCGTCATGAGGTGATCGGACCCTGTCCAGTGCTGTCGTCATGAGGCGATCGGACCACCTGTCCAGTGCTGTCGTCATGAGGTGATCGGACCACCTGTCCAGTGCTGTCGTCATGAGGTGATCGGATCACCTGTCCAGTGCTGTCGTCATGAGGTGATCGGACCACCTGTCCAGTGCTGTCGTCATGAGGTGATCGGACCACCTGTCCAGTGCTGTCGTCATGAGGTGATCGGATGAGTTTTTATTTTACCTCGGATTAAGTAAAAAGTTTGAACCTACCGTATTTCTCACCTGTTGTACAATCGCCATTGATGGCGCTCGTTTTGATTCCAAACGACAAAAAAATGATTGCACCTATAATATAGTTTTCTGTTTATATTTCCACAATTGATAACTTCAGATGTATAATACACCCTTATATGTGCTTCATCCTGAACACGCAGAATAACGTCAACTCTGGATTTTGTTTTCAGCATTTATCAGTTTCTGCGCGTCTCGGTGGCTGAGTGGTTAGTGCGCTCGCATCCTGCTCAGAATGGTTCAAATTCAAACACCAGAAGCAGCGGATTTTTTTTCGGGCCGACAAGGATCCGGGGTACACCCAGCCAAATGTTTTACTATGAAAAAAGAAAATGCCGTTCTCATGAAAAAATATGGTCTATTTACACTATATTCCCTATGAACCTTTACTTTTGTTTTCAACTTGTAGTGCGAAGACGCACTGACGATGATGTCCCCTGATGATGAATTTATCTAGAAATATTAGAATTTATCTAGAAATATTAGAATTTATCTAGAAATATTAGAATTTATCTAGAAATATTAGAATCATGCAGCATTTTTTCTAGATGGGCAAACTCTTTCTCTTATAACATAACTTCTTTGCCAATTATATTTATCACAGATATTTCTATACTTCCTTGTTCTTCATTATATATTGTTGTCTTTGCTTACATGTCTTTGTCTCTATTTATGTTTCCTTGTCACACCATGCACTTCCTTGTTCCTTGCTATATATCGTAGACTCGTAAAATTGTCTATTTTTTTTTTTATATTTTGTGGTTTTTCGAACGAGAATCCTTAAAATAAAAACAAAGTTTTTGATAACAGCAGAGGACAACCAAAATGAACGTGAAATGTTCAAAAATGTTTACCATGATTCAAGAACCCTTTCAAAAATGTTTACCATGATTCAAGAACCCTTTCAAAAATGTTTACCATGATTCAAGAACCCGTTCAAAAATGTTTACCATGATTCAAGAACCCGTTCAAAAGTTACAAGGAAGCATAATTGGCAACAAAGTTAACAACCGTACATGACTATCAAGTGCCCAGCACGTTTAATGTTAATGTGGATCCAGTGTGCTGTGTTCTACACACTTTAAAACAGCGGCTAACAAAGAGCTACTTGAGGAACGGAAGGTCATACAAACCTTCGTTATCTTTCAGTTCTGGTGATACTCTCTGTGTGACAAGGTAAGAAATGGCGGGAGTAACATGTCTATGTCAGAACGTATGAGTGACATTCTGTGTGAGAGAAAGAAATATTTTCTTTAAACTTGTTCATTATATCATGTGACAGTCGCAGAATAATGAAATGAGAAGTATAGTGATAAGCGAGTGTTCTCAAATTGTCGACACGTTACATGTTATGTTATTTATGTTAGGATCATCATCACTACACTCCGGACAAATCCATCATCATCATCATCATCATCGAGTGCCGTCTCCGCAACGAAGATTGGCTACCATGGATCGCCATTTCATTCTGTTTCTTGCTTTGATGGTGCAAGTTGTCATAGATTGACTTGTCCATCTTTTGATGTTACTCGTCCATGTTAGTCTTGGTCTGCCTCTGCTTCTTCTACCTTGTATTTTCCTTCCAATCTTACTTTTAGTAGGTTGTTGTGCCTTTTAACGTGTCCCATAAATTTCATTTGTCTTGTCTTAATTGTATTTAGCAGTTCTCTTTTTATTTTTAGTTGTTTTAAAACTTAATCGTTTGTTTTCTTTTATTTCCATCCAATTCTACCTATTCTTCTGTAAATCCACATTTCAAAGGCTTAAATTTTCTGTTCTGTTTTCTGGTCTAATGTCCAGGTTTCTGCACCATACAGGAATATTGAGAAGATGTCACATTTTGCTATTCTTAGTTTCAACCCTGCTATTTGTTATGTTGTTAGTATATTTTTCATGGCATTAAAATTACTTTTTGCCATTCCTATTCTTTTATTTATTTCAATTTTACATTTTCCATCACTGGTTATATTTTCACTTTGAATTATTGAGAAACTCGGAAGAAAACCTTTGTCCCGCGTGCATGAACACCGTAGCACGACCTGGTTATATGTTACATATTAAATTAAAATGTTATAGTTTTATCATAAACTCATACGTATGCATACGCCTTCACGTATACAAATACAACACTCATCATCATTTAGTCCTGTGCCTGCAGGCTAATGTGACCATGTCTCCCTGCCACTTCTTGTCTCTACATTTTGTTTATTAATTTTTGATAACTTCCCATCAAACCAGTCTCTCTTAAGCTCATAAAATATTTGCCTCTTCTATCTTTTTACGTCTGCATCTTCTTCCCACATTGTTTTATGTTGTCACAATATACACCTGCTGTTCTCTTCTCATTAAATAGAACACGCGCATGTACGTCATTAAACAAAAAAATATATCTCTATCCAATGTTCTATCTTGTTCATTGTCATCATCATCATCATCATGTGCCATACAGATAGGCGTAGACTATCATGTCCTTCCACAATTATCTATCCACAGTAAATCTTATCAATTTTGTTGTTGACTGTTTTCCGTGCCACGACATAAGCTATCCAGTATTTTCTCTCTTTGTCGTCAGCGATCTATCTTTCCCTCTATTTTCCAGTTGCAACCAGTGTAATTTATCTTGCGACAGCTTAATTCAACAGTAGGCTGACCACACGTACCGTTTTCTAAAGAGGCAGTACCTATTTTTGGCATATTTCTCGGCCGAATCGTGATTCCAATAAAAATTACTATCATGTACTGCTTTTAACAAAACGTCCTTTATAATTTGAGATATATTTCATATTTTTGGTGAAGTTATAAGTCTTCTTTTGTAAAGCTTTAAGTCCCCAAGTCTAGAGGCGAAGTTGCAATTTTAATTATCGTTTAAAAAAGAATTTTCGAATTTACTCAACTGGACATGCTGTGTAGTGGTGGAACCAAACTGGGACACTAACACTGTATTATATACCAACTATATATGTAGTATAAAGCAAAGAGAGAGATAATTTCCAATATTAGGAAGAAACAATCATCATTTTTTGTCCATGTAATGAGAAGGGAACAGCTGGAATATATATTACGACTGGGAATGTTCAGGGGCAAAGAGATAGAGGGAAGTAAAGAGAAAAGATACCAGACAGCTTATTGCTTCACAGAATGTCAACAACAGAAATGATAATTAACTGTCGAGATCGAAAGTTGTGGATGGAGAGACATGGTCACATACGCCAGCAGACATGGTACTTGAGGATAATATATGTGGTGTATAGGTATATATATATAGCAGTGATCTCCGCAATATGTGCCATTTTGGCACGCAAGGTTTCTGTTTTTGAGATTGTGGTTCTGCCGTATGTGCCGTCTTCGGCTCGAAAGGACAATAGATAGATAGATAGATAGATATATAGGTATATATATATATATATATATATATATATATATATATATATATAGTGGTATACTAACAGTGTATTATATTCTAACTATATATGTGGTATACTAATACTGTCTATTTTCCATTATTCATGAAGGCAGAAGCCATAGACAGATTCCTGTAGCTTACTTCACTGTGCGTCATCACTGTACAAATTGTCGCGTAAATGACTGCCTGTCACTTTTGTTCATATTTATTTATTTTCTTTTAAGTTACCAAATTTGTTCCCAATTTTTATTTTTTAACTTCCGTTTTTTTTTTATTTCTAATTTTTGTCCCGTTTTCATCATAAAACGCTATTTACATTTTATTTTTTAAATGTAGTTTTAAGTTTCATTTGTTAAACTTTCTATGAGAAGATGCAGAAAGACTGGAATTTGCTACATAAGATGACTTTCACATTAGAAAACCTTCACAGTACGGCCATGATTTAAACAAAGGGGGAATCATTACATTGGAAGAGGTATGCTTACAGCACTCAGAAAAAAAAAAATCGCAACTAATCAATACCTGAAAAAACAAAACAAAGAACAATAAACAGCCCGAGGCATGATTGAACTCGCACTCCTCGACACAGCGCCTCGCTACGAGAAACAAACGCTAGAGCACACGGCCAACTAGACTATCTAAAAAAGTAGCTATCAATAGTGATGCCATTCAAGCATGTGTACTCGTGACTATAGCATGTGGTTACAAACACAACTCGGGAATATATTGTGTATCCGTATTTTTTTTATTAAGACAAGTATCTCCCGGATGTCTATCATTTCTTGTAGCTCATTCTCTGTCACTCTATTCAGACTGTGTCATCCGCAAATCGCAAATTATTTTTGTTGTGACCGTTGACTTCAATTCCTTTTTTTTGTGTCTACTATTGATCTCATAATATGTTCACTGTAAAGTGAAAACTAATCCGGCGACAGAACGCAGCCTTGTCTGACTCATTGTTTTATAAGTTGAAATTGTCCTGTTTGGTTGTTAATTCGTATAGCTGTTGTTTGTTTTCAGTATATGTCTTTTATGATTCGCAGATCCTTGCCATCAATGTTTAATTTCTCCAGCATATTGATTATTTCCACATTCTTTACTTTGTCAAATGCTTTTGTGTAGTCTATAAAGCACATATATAGATCTTTCTTTACCTCTGTAGATCTTTCTATCAATGTTCTTAAGATGTATATTGCACTATTGGTCCCCTTTCCTTCCACAAATCCACATTGTTCCTCACTTATTTCTAGTTTTATTTTGTTTCTTACACGTCTCATGAGGATTCTTAGTAATATTTTAGTCATATGGCTCATGAGACTAATAGTGCGATGGTCTTCACAATCAGTGGCGCCTGACTTCTTCAGTATGGCTACAAAGATAGATTTTTAGTAGATCTTCAGGTATGTGTCCAGTGTTATATATGCCATTGAATAGTTTTGTTCTGACTTGTACTCCCAATTCTCCTAATGCATTTATCTCTTCGATTGTTATATTGTCGGGACCTGGAGCTTTGCCTCTTTTCATGTGCTGAATTGTGTCCTCTACTTCACTCTGCATTATTGGTGGTCCTGTGTCTTTGTTTGAATTGTTTAACTCTGGTCTTTCATCATCATAGAGTTGACTGATATATTCTGTCCATCTTTCTATTGTCTTCTCCAGTCCCATTATTATATTTCCTTCCTTTGACTTTACACATCCTGAAACTTTGACTTCTTTTCTTCCTGTTAATTCATTTAACTGATTGTGCATAAATTTTGAGTCTTTCTTTTGTTGTTTTTCCATTTCTTCCCATTTCTGTTTTAACCATCCTTCCTTTGCTTCTCTGCATTTGTTCTGGATCTCTTTGTGCAATATTTTGTATGTCCGTTCTTCTTTCTTATGTTTTCTTCTTTCGTCCATTAGTTGTAATATTTCTTCTGTCATCCGTTTCTTTTAGTTGATTCTTTTGGTCACTGTATAACTTCTTTTGATGTTGATTGAATCGATTGTTTGAGCATTTCCCACTGCTCCTCGATGTCCTGTATTTTCTCAATAGCATTATATCTATTTTGTATTATCGTGCCATACTTATCACTCATCTGTTTATCTACTCTAAGTATATCTAGTTCTAATTTTATATTTCTTTGGGATTTCTGTGCCTTCCGCAGTTATATTCTTATCCTTCCAACTACTGGTACATGGTCACTATTGCAATCTGCTCCTGGTCTTGTTTTAACAGATGCTAGCCCATTCGTGAATCTTCTCTGTACCAGTATAAAATCAATTTGGTTGTGTACTTTTTTGTCTGGGCTCTGGCATGTCCATAGTCGCCTAGGGTGTTGTTTGAAGCAGGTGTTACCTATAATCATTTCATGTGTCTTTGCCCAACCTATCAATCTATCCACTCTGTCATTCGTCTCTCCAAGGCCATGCCCCCAGTCACATTTTGCACTTTAGCTGTTCCTACCTTTGCATTGAAATCCCCTAATATAATAATTTCTTGGGATTTACACTGTTCAATGGTCATCTCTAGCTCATTGTAAAAAGTGTCAATGTCCTCCTCTTCGCTATTACTTGTTGGAGCATAAGCTTGAATTAAGTTGATATCCATTGGTCTACCTCTCAATTTTACTAGCAGAATTCTATCTGTTACTGGCCAAAATCCTTTCACTGTTTTGCTTCTTTCTCTATCTAACATGATGCCTACACCTCTTTCGTGTGTGGTTCCCCAGAGTAAATTACATTTCCGCTGTCGCGTTGTAATAATCCTGCTCCTTTCCATCTCATTTCACATAGTCCCAAGATGTTCAATTTCATTCTCTTTATTTCCCTGGACAGCTAAAAAGACAAATGAGGAAATTCTCAAAGAGGCCAACACAAAAAGGCAGCTCCTAAAAAAACATCAGAAAGAAACAATCAACATTTTTCGGGCACATCATGAGAAGAGGAAAGTTGGAATACTTGGTTACAGCTGGCAAAATAAAAGGAAAGAGATATCGCGGACGACAAAAAGAGAAAATACTGGATAGCTTGGTGTCATTGCATGGAAAGCAGTCAACAACAGAACTGATACGATGTACTGTAGATAGAAGGTTGTGGAGGGACATGATCACCTACGCCCACCGGTATGGTACATGATGATGATGATGATCTCCCGGATAGGATAGGGCTGAATACTTGTGTTGCAGACAAAAAGTTATAGGACGAAACAGCACGAATAGTTGTTTCCAGTGGTTTAAACCGTCCCAGTGTTCCGTTATTACCGTCACAGTGCTCCCTTGTTACCGTCCCGGTGCCCCGATATTACCGTCAGTGTCCCGATACTACTGTCCCAGTGTCCCATTGTTACCGTTCCAATGTTCCGTTAGCACCGTCCTAGTGTCCCGTTGTTAACGTCCCAGTGTCCCTTTAGCACCGTCCCAGTGTCCCGTTGTTAACGTCCCAGTGTCCCGTTGTTACCGTTCCAGTGTCCCGTTAGCACCGTCCTAGTGTCCCGTTGTTACTGTCCTAGCGTCCCGTTAGTACCGTCCCTGTGTCCCGTTACTTTGTCTCAATAAAATACCGTCAGCCTATAGTTTGATCAAACATCCCCAAACAAAACAAAGTCAGAAATCTAAGCAATATTTAATTAAACGTTTCATTTATCCTGTGGCTCTATTTTGAGTACTTAGACAAAATATCTGAATATTAATAGTAGGGCAGTGATACGTCACAACGTCTAAGTCATTCGCATATCTTCATCTCATCACATAGGCATTGTGTTGTGTTACGTTACGTTATTATATTATGTTATATTATATTATATTATATTATATTATATTATATTATATTATATTATATTATATTATATTATATTATATTATATTATATTATATTATATTATATTATATTATATTATATTATATTATATTATATTATATTATATTATATTATATTATATTATATTATATTATATTATATTATATTATATTATATTATTATATTATATTATATTATATTATATTATATTATATTATATTATATTATATTATATTATATTATATTATATATTATATTATATTAATATTGTATTGTATTGTATTGTATTGTATTGTATTGTATTGTATTGTATTGTATTGTATTGTATTGTATTGTATTGTATTGTATTGCATTGCATTGCATTGCATTGCATTGTATTGTTGTGTTGTGTTGTGTTGTGTTGTGTTGCGTTGCGTTATGTTATGTTAACCCAGCACCAATAGAAGAGAAATGAAGAAAATGAAGTGCGATCATCGTGGCGAATAATAATTGAGATAACGAAAAGAAGGGAGGCGACAGTTTACACTCAATTTAAGTTTTTTTTTTTATTGCTAGCATGTAACATAAATACACAGATATGTACACACATACACACACATACACGCGCACACACAAGTTTCAGCTGCTCGTGAGTGCAGCGCGCGACTCACACCGATCTCCACGTGGCTTGTGTAAACTTGAGTCCAGCCTATGTCTCCCCGAAACCCTTCACAGATGAGCCGATAATATGAGAGAGCACAAGTGATCCAACACTGACAAAGGAAATGACACGTTTATTATTTACAATAAATGTGAGCAGCTGGGAGGTACGCATACATTAATGTAAGCATTTAAATAGCTGTAGACGTATAAATGCAGCATAAATGTTTCTTCTTGTAAATGTAGCTTTTTATATTCAGCGACAGTCTACGGTTTGGAAGCACACTCTAAAGCTCTATCTCATAAAGAGGCAGACAGATACATAGAAAAAAGAGAACACACTGCGAAAGAAAGAAATGATAAAGAAAACATATCTCGGGGGGGGCTGAAAAATCCATAGTCAACCATGATTAACGGAGGTTACTACAGTATGTAGCAGGGGACAAGGAAGTATAGCGAGCAGCAAGGAAATATAAAGAAGGGGATCAACGCAACGTCAGAAACTATACCAATGTATAGCGAAGGACCAGGAGATATAGCTTAGAAGTGAGATATCTGTAAAATAAGATGTACTTCTCTGTTAAGGCGTCATGTTATGTATAATGTTAGTTCTCATATTTTTTCAATCACTGGCAAGATAATTTATGTTTGATGTGGGCGGTATCACACCAGGCCGCCTTATTTTTCCAGAAAAAAATCTCTGGTACGATTTTCAGAAGCTTGGTGAACCCTGAAGCCCTGTCAGTCCTTGTCGTCACATCCGGGAGTAGAGCCCGGATCTTCTTTGTCAGAAGAGATTGTGTGTTAAGTAGTGGAAGAAGTTGTTTGAGCTGGTGGTGTTTCATAAACAAATGCTATTCTATCTATTGACCTTTCGAGCCGTAGCCGGCCGATAGAGCGTAGACCAAGATACTCCTTCTCTTATCTAAATTTTTGTTCTAGCAGTTTTCAATTCTTTTAAAGATATTTTATCAAATCTCGTCAGTTCTCTCTGTTCTGTGCAAGCAGCTCTATCTCATAGAGGGAGTCGATTCCTGCTGCTCTTGCCTCTCTCATCAATGTTCTTCTCAGTGTCTCTCTGGATCTTCCTCTTTTTCTCTTACCTGTTGTTTCCCACATGAGGTCTTACTTTGCTATTCGGTTATTATCTCTCCTCATCACATGTCCAACATACGACCATCGTCTTCTCTTGATTTCTGTAGATATTAGTGGTTGCTAAACAAATGCTATTATTCACAAATAAATGTTTAATCTTTGCTGTTTATATATCCATTTATCTAAATACTGTGTCTGCCGGCTTGATCATCAGCTCCTTTTCTTTTGCTCTTAGTAACATCAACAATGCTCAATCAAAACATTTTTTATTCTCTGAGTTTTTTTATTCTTTGATATTCGTTACACTTGTTACTTAATTGTTACGTTCGTTGTTCTTCAGGTCAGTTATTGCTTCTTTGTGTATAATGGACAAAGACACAGTTGGTATTGTATCGCACGCACTGAAGACGTTCACTATCTTCTTCTATTCTCCACTGCTCATCATTTGTCCCTCAATATAATGTATTATATACTCTTTCTTGTTTTTGATAACACAAGTATTTTTTTTTTTATTCGGAACGCTTTCTGGTAAATGATATGATTTTAACGAAATGCATGTTTGAAATGTTTTGAAGAATATGGTTGCAGGATTAGTATTTTATGACTCAGCAACTATCATAATTAGAATTAACAGATATCATTGGCTCTAAACGTGAAAAAAAATAGATAAATTAGTGTTCCCTGTGATCCATACTCCCTAGAAGCCATGTATCACATTCCTTACCCATACCGATACTGAAGACAAAATTATACTATCCATTTGACAACGACTTATCAAACTCATAAAAGAACACTTTTATCTCAGTTTCTAATTATAAATGGCATTCTGAGTTCGGCTATTTGAAGACATAAACAAAAATGATGTACCTTCTCATTGTGAAGTTGTACAATCAAGTACAAATGTATAATAATTACTATGGGGAAAAAGGTAGACAATGGATCAACACATGTGATGCATTATTTTGAACCTACAATGTTCCAAGGTCGCTTGAAATGACGAATTAAAAATCGTCTTCTGCATAAAGAGGAGACACAGATGCCAGAATTGACACAAGGTTTGTACTCCAGAATGTTGTCCAGACAATGCTGAGAGAAATATTACTTTCGATGAGACTGAAGTGGAAAGTTGTTGAATTTGCTTAGAATTCCAGGAAAATAATATGTAACGGGTTTCCGTGAATGCCTGACAGAGAGAGGAAGAAACTGCTTGCGGTACTATCTCAAGTAATAAACATTAGCATCCACAACTCAGCTGTCGAATGTGAACATGGTTTCTTCCAGATAAAGCTAGTTCTCACACCGACAAGAGCTTCTCTTCAAATGAAGAACAAAAGACTGATTCACTTCAAGTTGTTCAGTTTGGTCGTCCCCTACATGTTGTTCAGCCCTTTCCAAAAATTATTTCCTGATTTCTGCAAGACAGTCATCCATCAACAGACTCAAAGAGGAAGGGGAAACAATTCGTGGAGATGATATGACTAATGTGAAGAGCTCAATTTGAAACGCGTGTGAAAGGTATTTATTTTATTTTTTATTTTTGTTTTAATATTTTATAAGAAAAAACATGTAACCTCATATCTTACTGCCTGCTTAACATTTGTACTTGCCACTAAAGCAAAATATTATAGTTTGGTAAATGTAATATCCATTCGCAAATGTAAGTACACCTGAGCTTCAGGGTCTTGGTGTATTACAATTTTCTCATTTTATGGATGGGAGGATAGAGTTTTAAGAAAACAAAATCTGGAAATCACCAAACAAAGTTCTCCTTTATCTACCTCTCCGTCACTGCGTTTCACTGTTCGCTGTAAGATGAACGTGACCACGCCGATAGATCATGTGACATGCTAAATCACATGTGCATGTTGGATGTCTTATAGTAGATACTTGTTTTAGATTGTATAATCCAGCTCTCTAAAGGGGACCAAGATGTCCTGTCCACCAGCAATTAGGCTGAGAATGATAAACAACTCACAGTTGACAGTATGTGCAAATATCGAAGAACAAAAGAGCTGATCCAGACCCCACTCCATCTTCCAGCGGTTCTCATGGAAACAGTCTAAACACTCCGGCCAAGCGTGTAAGGATCGTCAAAGAATTAACAAAGCGGTACCCAAAATGCTACGCCGAAGACGCATATGTCAGGCATGAAAGGCACAATATCAATGCTATAGCGCAAAACTAGCGACACACCGCATCTACATCCACATAACGTTCCTTTAAGGACGGATGTTGGAAATAAATAGTCGGCGATAAACACAGAAGAAGAAAAAGAGTGATCTCAAAGTATCCTACTCTCAAAATATTTTAAATAAACTTAAATGTAACAGTGATATAGTTTCACAATTGTATAAATACATCATCATCATGTACCGTGCCTACTGGCGTAGGTGATCATGTCTCTCCACAATTTTCGATCTCGTCAGCTATTTATCATTTCTGTTTTCGACCTTCTGCCAAACCAATCTCTTAAGCTGTCTGGTATCTTTTCTCTTTGCTTCCCTCTATCTCTTCATCCCTCAATTTTCCCAGTTGTTACAATATATTCCAGTTGTTATCTTCTCATTACATGGTCAAGAAATGATGATTGTTTCTTCCTAATATTGGAAATTAGCTCTCATTTTGCTTTGGCCTCTTTCAGAACGTTTTTATTACTCTTCTTAGCTGCCCATGGTATTCCCAACATATTTCTGTAAAACCACATTTCTACAGCCTCCAGTGATTTTCTTGTCTGTTGTCCTATTGTCCATGATTCACATCCATATGTTAAGAATAGCTCTACATAACATTTAAGAACTCTTTTTCATTTTTCTATTGTCAAAAATAGATTGCACATTATCTTCCTCCTGTTTTTTTTTTTTAGAAATCTCCTTTTGTCTGAGCCATTCTGCATCTCACCTTTGATTATAAGACAGCTATATTAAAATAATTAATTTAGATTTGTAAATGTTTTGCGTAATTATGTTTCTTTATATAATGTTGGTCCCTCTGTTTCTTTATATAGTGTTGGTCCCTCTGTTTCTTTATATAATGTTGGTCCCTCTGTTTCTTTATATAATGTTGGTCCCTCTGTTTCTTTATATATTGTTGGTCCCTCTGTTTCTTTATATAGTGTTGGTCCCTCTGTTTCTTTATATAGTGTTGGTCCCTCTGTTTCTTTATATAATGTTGGTCCCTCTGTTTCTTTATATAATGTTGGTCCCTCTGTTTCTTTATATAGTGTTGGTCCCTCTGTTTCTTTATATAATGTTGGTCCCTCTGTTTCTTTATATAGTGTTGGTCCCTCTGTTTCTTTATATAGTGTTGCTCCCTCTGTTTCTTTATATAGTGTTGGTCCCTCTGTTTCTTTATATAGTGTTGGTCCCTCTGTTTCTTTATATAATGTTGGTCCCTCTGTTTCTTTATATAGTGTTGGTCCCTCTGTTTCTTTATATAGTGTTGGACCCTCTGTTTCTTTATATAATGTTGGTCCCTCTGTTTCTTTATATAGTGTTGGTCCCTCTGTTTCTTTATATAGTGTTGGTCCCTCTGTTTCTTTATATATTGTTGGTCCCTCTGTTTCTTTATATAATGTTGGACCCTCTGTTTCTTTATATAGTGTTGGTCCCTCTGTTTCTTTATATAATGTTGGTCCCTCTGTTTCTTTATATATTGTTGGTCCCTCTGTTTCTTTATATAATGTTGGACCCTCTGTTTCTTTATATAGTGTTGGTCCCTCTGTTTCTTTATATAGTGTTGGTCCCTCTGTTTCTTTATATAATGTTGGTCCCTCTGTTTCTTTATATAGTGTTGGTCCCTCTGTTTCTTTATATAATGTTGGTCCTTCTGTTTCTTTATATAGTGTTGGTCCCTCTGTTTCTTTATATAGTGTTGGTCCCTCTGTTTCTTTATATAGTGTTGGTCCCTCTGTTTCTTTATATAATGTTGGTCCTTCTGAGCATAATATTTCTGCATGGAATTGTCTTCTTATCATCTTCAAACGTCATAAACCCCGGTAATAAAAGTACCAGAAGTATAGTGGCTAGTGTTCTTGCTTTAAACGTCTCTGTAATCGATAGTTCATTTCCGGTCGGACACGCTACAGTCGGCATAGATGTAACGTCTAACTTCCAAATTGTGGAAAGGTAATTAAAAATTAACACATTGGCGAAGTCGTTAGAGATTGGCGGGACACTAGTTCCAAGCACACCCTCTGGTAGTCTCAGATGAAAAAAATAATGGACACCTGGCCTTTGATGAAACGAGGAAAAGATACACGTGGAAAAACACACGTACACACACCAATGGGACCCTAATAGAAGTGCCTAAGATAAGTAGAAGTCTTACGCTGCACTCTCCATCTGGGAAAATCGTATGGAATACATATACCTTTTTTCAATAAAGAGAGAGAGAGAGAGAGAGAGAGAGAGAGAGAGAGAGAGAGTACATGTCTCCTTAATTCCATTTCCACAGATTGGTACAGTGAAGGCAGGGGACAAAACTCAAGGGATATTGTTCAAATACTGACATTCATTATAATTACTCGATAAATTTCAGTTTTCAAATGAATGTCTCCTATCTCGTGCCTTACACATTTTCACTTTTTTTCTGTTGCCCTCTGAAAGCGATTAATTTATTTCTAAACGATTTCTTTATTTAGACCAAAGCTATGAAACATTTACTACGTTCGTTCAAACTTCATCACTCACTTCAAAGGGCTTAACATTTCCAACTCGACCATAGGCTCGACAATTAACCACGCAGAGAAAAGATCAGTATTATCACATTGGTGTTCTGAATGTAACACGAGCCTTGTTATCTGTTATGTACAGAAACATTAACACTCACGCATGCAAATAGAGATGCGAAAATCTTTACTATAAAAGCCAACATTCCGGGGCGAATGTTAAAGAACTTGCACAGAAAGAAAGATCTGATGTAACAAAGCATATATATATAACTGATCAGGAAATACGTGAAAGGGATTTTTACGAGATTAATAATCAAATTCGATGATTAAAAAGTAATGTCACGACAACAAAGTTTTCGCCAGGGATAATAATAAAATGTTAAAATTAATAGCGTAAAAACAATACTTGGAAAATATAAATTAAAATGCATTCTATATCCGAAGCCTTTTGTTTTTAATGTGAGCCATTGACTTTTGACTGTAACGCTGGTTATGTCTGTAGCGGCTTTCTTTTTTACATGATCTCATGTTTTGTTTCTTAAGAAAGTAAAGCACTTGGACAGTGGGGAAGGCACAAGTATTTGTTACTGTTGAACGTCCGGTGAATCCAAAACGTGTTTTTAACATTTGCTTTTAGCGAGCTTACATTACACATGATGAATTACACTTAAATTATATTTGTTATGTGTGAATACAGTATTATAATATATGTCTGTGTGAATATGGTCAAACAATTTTCTCATGCAGGATTCCATATTATTTTAGTCTATATTAAGCAACGTAAATGCGCTACTACTAAAATGTTTTTTTTTTTAAAACGTATATTTAGATGTATTGACGTAAAGCAAGTTTAATTATTTTATACTCGGAGGACTGTGTGCGATAGTGTCAAGGCTGTTATTATCACTTCTAGATTATCTTATTCACTTGTGTTCAATTTGCACCGGGAACCACTCTTTAGCAAGCAGATATCCACATGTATCGGATCCTAACAATCTTTGCTTTAACAGTCGTCAGCCCTACGCGTTGATGGTGACGTAATCTCGTCAAATCGATCTCGTAATTTCATTATTTTTGTTTTAGTTTTTGCTAACTTTTATTGGTGTTATTTTTAAACAAATTAACATATATATGACTAATTTTATTAGACCATCATTGGTGCCTTTACTTTGACTGACATGAATTTGTCTCACTTTTTATATTTATTCCGGCTCTAATTTTCCCATGGGCTGAATTATTTCTGAAGGAGAAGATGTCTCTCAACACCAGAGCTGAAAGCGGTCAGCGACTCATAGCTGACTGTTTGAGACATGATCGGTCAACTAGAACTATTTAGTTCTTACTCCACCTTCTCAGGATGTCCAAAGTAATAGATTAACCAGTCCGGCAATTACAGTAGGACCCTAATAATAGATTAACCAGTTCGGCTATTACAGTAGGACCCTAATAATATATTAACCAGTTCGGCTATTACAGTAGGACCCTAATAATAGATTAACCAGTTCGGCTATAACAGTAGGACCCTAATAATAGATTAACCAGTTCGGCTATTACAGTAGGACCCTAATAATAGATTAACCAGTCCGGCTAATACAGTAGGACCCTAATAATAGATAAACCAGTTCGGCTATTACAGTAGGACCCTAATAATAGATTAACCAGTCCGGCTATTACAGTAGGACCCTAATAATAGATTAACCAGTTCGGCTATTACAGTAGGACCCTAATAATAGATTAACCAGTCCGGCTAATACAGTAGGACCCTAATAATAGATTAACCAGTCCGGCTAATACAGTAGGACCCTAATAATAGATTTACCAGTCCGGCTAATACAGTAGGACCCTAATAATAGATAAACCAGTTCGGCTATTACAGTAGGACCCTAATAATAGATTAACCAATTCGGCTATTACAGTAGGACCCTAATAATAGATTAACCAATTCGGCTATTACAGTAGGACCCTAATAATAGATTAACCAGTCCGGCTAATACAGTAGGACCCTAATAATAGATTAACCAGTCCGGCTAATACAGTAGGACCCTAATAATAGATTTACCAGTCCGGCTAATACAGTAGGACCCTAATAATAGATTAACCAGTCCGGCTAATACAGTAGGACCCTAATAATAGATTAACCAGTTCGGCTAATACAGTAGGACCCTAATAATAGATTAACCAGTTCGGCTAATACAGTAGGACCCTAATAATAGATTAACCTGTCCGGCTAATACATTAGGACCCTAATAATAGATTAACCTGTCCGGCTAATACAGTAGGACCCTAATAATAGATTAACCAGTCCGGCTATTACAGTAGGACCCTAATAATAGATTAACCAGTTCGGCTAATACAGTAAGACCCTTATAATAGATTAACCAGTTCGGCTAATACAGTAGGACCCTAATAAGAGATTAACCTGTCCGGCTAATACAGTAGGACCCCAATAATAGATTAACCAGTCTAGCTAAGACAGTGGGACATGAATAATAGATTAACCAGTCTAGGTAAGACAGTGGGACCCTAATAATAGATTAACCAATCTAGCTAAGACAGTGGGACCCTAATAATAGATTAACCAATCTAGCTAAGACAGTGGGACCCTAATAATAGATTAACCAATCTAGCGAAGACAGTGGGACCCTAATGATAGATTAACCAATCTAGCTAAGACAGTGGGACATGAATAAAAGATTAACCAGTCTAGGTAAGACAGTGGGACATGAATAATAGATTAACCAGTCTAGGTAAGACAATGGGACCCTAATAATAGATTAACCAGTGTAGGTAAGACAGTGGGACCCTAATAATAGATTAACCAATCTAGCTAAGGAGGTGGGACCCTAAAAATAGATTAACCAATCTTGCTAATAGTGAGACCTTCATAATAGATTAACCAATCTAACTAAGACAGCGGGACCCTAATAATAGATTAACCAATCTAGCTAAGACAGTGGGACCCTAATAATAGATTAACCAATCTAGCTAAGACAGCGGAAATCGAAGGAAAGGCACCTCAGTATTCAAAAATGTTATGCTGAAGAGGGGCGTGTTCGATCGCAAGGGCGCAAGCCTCGCAGTTTGCTGTAAACTACAACACAGCTCATCTATGCGTCCTTTTATGAACGGACGATGAAGAAGAGTTGTCATTTAGTGAGCGCATAGGAGAAATCACTTTTGTTGCATTTTTTGTTAATAAGACGATTTCCACTGGTCCAGAGATAAAGACTTTATTTTGTGAGATAAGCTTGTAGTTCTGTATCGGATGTAAATCATCATTGCGTACCGTCTCAACAACCATCGAAGGTTGGCTACTATGGAGCGCCAATTCTCTCTGCTCCTTGCTTTGATAGTGCATGTTGTCACAGGCTGACTTTTCTAAGTTTTGATGTTACTCGTTCATGTTAGTCTTGGTCTGTCTCAGCCTCTTTTACCTTGTATTTTCCCTTCCAATGTTACTTTCAGAATGCTGCTGTGTCTTTTAACATACCCAAACATCTAATTTGTCTTGTTTGAATTGTGGTTAGTAGTTCTATTTTCATATTTAGTTGTTTTAAGACTTCATCATTTCCTTTCTTTTCCTTCCATCCAATTCTTCCTATTCTTCTATATATCCACATTTCAAAGGCTTTAATTTTCTGTTCTGTTTTCTTTGTCTAATGTCCATTTATTCTGCACCATGCATCTGATGGAAATCGAAGAATAATACTAATATTTATATGCTTGCTTTCTTGCTTTCGTTCGCCCGATGATTAAAGTATTCTAGAATTATGAGTTAGACTGTAGAATTCCTCTTCGTCATCCGCCCTTAAAAGGACGTTATGTTGACGTCTCTGCGTTGTGTTGTGGTTTGCAGTGTAACACTGTTATATTTGCGCTTTTCGGCCCAACACATACGGATTCAGCACGACATTTTTGAGTACCGGGTTGTCTTCCCTCTTCGATTCCTGCTAACTTGGCCAGATTAGACAGGTTAGTCTGTTACTAGAGGCACCACGGAGAGGTGGAGCAGGGTCTGGATGTTTCTGGTTCACCGATCCTGGCGCAAGCCATCAGCTGTGGATCCCTGACAACTTCCAGCTCTGGTGCTGTGAGGCGCGCCTTAGCCTCCTAGATTTATATAAGCGCAGTTCAAGAGCCTCGATCTAAATTAATATTGGAAGTAAACTTTGATGTTCTGTTTATTTTCCCCATTGAACTAAACAAAGTTGCAGTTTATTTATTTATTTTTTTTAATTTTTTTATCTGAATGATTGCATTGAAGTGTGTAAAGCTGTTTTTTGTTACAGACATCTATTTTGGGAGCTACCGTTGTTGCAACTCACTGATACTATTATTTCTTGCTCAAACTCGTTGTCGTACTTGTTCATCAGAAACTATTAAAGCATTGATCTGCTGAAGGTGGCTGATAAGTCTAACTCTTCTTACGTCTAGGTTACGTAATATTTGACAAGTTTGAATTCACACATTTCGAAAGCTATTTTTTTTCGTGTAGATAAATTGTAAATAATCATTGCGATGAGTAACAATGCAATCTTTCAATTAACATAAGTCGCTCTTGCATTTTAATACTTTGTGGTACTAATTTTACGTTTTTTTTTGTTTTTGTTTTTTATTTTACTTTTTACTGTTTTTTTTTCACCTTAATTTTTGGAACAGTTATAAGAACCATGTTGAGAACTACTTAAAATCGGAACGTTGGTGTATCTAGTCTAGCCTTATTAGCAAGGTTGATTCATTCTATTTTTTGTTATGTCATAGAATGCTTAAATGTTTTTTTTCTTCTCTTTGTAATCGTTATAAACCTTTATCTTCCTCTTCGATCACCATTGACTCAGCTGGGATTCACAATTCTCTGACGAAAACTAATGTCCCATTCAGGTTCTCAGTCTCCGACGTCAAGTTAAGTTTATGTACCACATTTTTGTTGTCAGAGCTTAAACTAGAGACACTCTTGTAGAAATGCTTTGTTTTTAGAATTTCCAGCTCACAATAACACAAACTCTGCTTCCTTTTCAAATCTTACTTTCCTGGCTCCTCAAGGACCTTCGCATCTGCCTTCCGTGTCTTCTGTTGCTCTAAATCATTCTCATTCATTCATTTGGTGCCGTCTCCACATTGAAGACTTGCAACCATGGTTCATCCTTTGATGTAATCAGTCCACATTAGTCTTGGTTTGCCTCTGCCTCATCTACCTTGTACTTTCTCTTCCAAGATGACCTTAAGTACGGTAATTTATCTCTTCAACTGTCCCAACAATTTCAGTTGTCTTTTTCAAATTGTGTTAAGCAGTTCGTTTTTTTTTTTTTTGTTGACTTGTTTAAATCTAGCTGATTCTAAACTTTGCTGTTTGTCATCTTTTAATTATTCTCGCTATCATTTAATTTTGCTTGTCGTCCATTCCTAGTTTATATTAGAATCAGTAAAAGGTAAGTAAAGAGCTAACGTCACGCCAAGTGGCGTGTAGGGAATATGGTGTTAGTGACCATACATTTTACAGACCTTCAACACATGATTTTTGGGTAATGTGGTCGGTATTACGCCCGTGCCACTTTACTTTCCCAGAAAAAAATCCGGTACCCATTTACGGCTGGGTAAACCCTGAAGCCGTCGGTTGGGATCACGTATATACACATATATACATGACTGCCTCTGTATTTTCATATTTGACTTTTAAGAAAAATAACTATTACTTATTTAGACCAAACAATCTGCGAGAAAGAAGAAAGTTACATACACAGTGTATTTCAGGGATCGACGAAAAAAGAATAATAATTTTCATGACGCCAGTAGCACGCTGGTTATAAAAGGTTGATGGTGTTTTTCATTGAAAACTTCAATTTTACATTGGAAACAGAAAACAACGCTAAAGACGCATATTGATGTTGTCAAACTATGAGACGGATGTGAGTGTGAAGATTTGCTGGTCTCGGTGAGTTGGAAGGCTGGGTCTTAGCACACGTGATCACACTGCCAGATCTAACTCTTCCAGCTCATTGAGACAGGCCTGGTCAACATACAC
This sequence comes from Megaustenia siamemsis, assembly GCA_032433765.1. NCBI lineage: Eukaryota > Metazoa > Mollusca > Gastropoda > Stylommatophora > Ariophantidae > Megaustenia > Megaustenia siamemsis. Next base: position 38,348,933 of record JAVIAB010000160.1, on the reverse strand, counting down.
CTTCCTTGTCTACGGGCAAAAGAAATGTTCCAGAACAAGAGTTAACCAATTTTTGTTTACTTCTCCTATACTGGTTCGATCCTGTTTCGGACCATAAATTGTTCTTTGTTTTGTTTTTCTGTTGTTTATTTGTCATTTTTATCTGAGTGCTGTAAAACATACATCTTCCTCCTATGATTCCCTGAATTATCGCCTCGGAAGTTTTCCTCTATAATAATATTCATTTATTATTATTTGTCTCCAGTATAAAAAAAAAAAAAAACCACTGGAAACTATTATTCGTGCAGTTTCGTCCAATAAATGTTTGTCTGCAACATAAGTATTCAGCCCTACCAGGAGACTTGTCTTAATAGGAAAGTACAGAAACACAATTTATTCCCGAGTTGTGATTTTAACCCTATGCTACAGTCATGAGAACACCTGCGTGAAAGACATCGTCCACGATAGCTAATTTTTTAGTTAGCTGAGTGGCAGTGTTGAACTAACGTTCGGCTTCTTGCGGCAGGCGCAGTGCCAGTGTTCGATCCTCTTTCGGGCCATATATTGTTCTTTGTTTTCTTCTGTTGTTTATTTGTCATTTTTTTCTGAGTGTTGTAAAACATACCTCTTACTCCTATCATTCGTTACTTCTCCTATAGTCTGTTTTACAAATATACAGTGTTTCATTTATCAGAACGAGTGTGTTATAATCGTATGTCTGAGCTCAAAGGCGGCAGTTTGATGTAAAACACAATGCAACGCAATCTGCATCTTTAACGCGTTAAAAATAAAAAAGCCGCTGAAAAATCGTACGGCAAACAAAAGCAGACAGCAGTCAGAACAACAAAGAACACGTGGGAAAAAAAACATCTTATATTTTGTTATGATGATAATTACAACGATAACTTGTTCTAGAGACATTGACATCTTGTCGTAGAGACACTGACATCTTGTCGTAGAGACACTGACATCTTGTCATAGAGACATTGATATCTTGTCGTACAGACACTGATATCTTGTCGTAGAGACACTGATATCTTGTCGTAGAGACACTGACATCTTGTCGTAGAGACACTGACATCTTGTCGTAGAGACACTGACATCTTGTCGTAGAGACACTGACATCTTGTCGTAGAGACACTGACATCTTGTCGTAGAGACATTGACATCTTGTCGTAGAGACATTGATATCTTGTCGTAGAGACATTGACATCTTGTTGTAGAGACATTGACATCTTGTCGTAGAGACATTGACATCTTGTCGTAGAGACGTTGATATCTTGTCGTAGAGACATTGACATCTTATCATAGAGACATTGACATCTTGTCGTAGAGACATTGACATCTTGTCGTAGAGACGTTGATATCTTGTCGTAGAGACATTGACATCTTGTCGTAGAGACATTGACATCTTGTCGTAGAGACATTGACATCTTGTCGTAGAGACGTTGATATCTTGTCGTAGAGACATTGACATCTTATCATAGAGACATTGACATCTTGTCGTAGAGACATTGACATCTTGTCGTAGAGACATTGACATCTTATCATAGAGACATTGACATCTTGTCGTAGAGACGTTGACATCTTGTAGAGACACTGACGTCTTATCATAGAGACATTGACATCTTGTCGTAGAGACGTTGACATCTTGTAGAGACACTGACGTCTTATCATAGAGACATTGACATCTTGTCGTAGAGACGTTGACATCTTGTAGAGACACTGACATATTGTCAAAGAGACATTGACATCTTATAATAGAACACTGACATATTATCTTAGAGACATTGACATCTTGTCGTAGAGACTTTGACATCTTGTAGAAACACTGACATATTGTCATAGAGACATTGACATCTTGTCGTAGAGACATTGACATCTTATCATAGAAACATTGACATCTTGTCGTAGAGACACTGACGTCTTATCTTAGAGACATTGACATCTTGTCGTAGAGACTTTGGCATCTTGTAGAAACACTGACATATTGTCATAGAGACATTGATATCTTATCATAGAACACTGACATCTTATCATAGAAACTTTGACATCTTGTAGAGACACTGATATCTTATCATAGAGACACTGAAATCTTGTAGAGACACTGACATCTTGCCATAGAGACATTGCCATCTTATCATAGAGACATTGCCGTCTTGTGTTAAAGACTTTGACATCTCGTAGAGACATTGACATCTTATCATAGAGACACTGACATTTTGTAGAGACACTGACATCTTGTCGTAGAGACATTGACATCTTATCATTGAACACAGACATCTTATTATAAAGACACTGACATCGTGTAGAGACACTGACATCTTGTCATAGAGACATTGACATATTGTCGTACAGACTTTGACATCTCGTAGAGACACTGACATCTTATCATAGAGACACTGACATCTCGTAGAGACACTTCATCTTGTCATATAGACATTGACATCTTATCATAGAGACACTGACATCTTGTAGAGACACTGACATCTTATAATAGAGACATTGACATCTTGTAGAAACACTGACATATTGTCATAGAGACATTGATATCTTATCATAGAACACTGACATCTTATCATAAAGACACTGACATCTTGTAGAGACACTTCATCTTATCATAGAGACACTGACATCTTGTAGAGACACTTCATCTTATCATAGAGACACTGACATCTTGTAGAGACACTTCATCTTATCATAGAGACACTGACATCTTGTAGAGACACTTCTTTTTGTCGTAGAGACTTTGACATCTTGTAGAAACACTGACATCTTATAATAGAGACATTGACATCTTGTAGAAACACTGACATATTGTCATAGAGACATTGATATCTTATCATAGAACACTGACATCTTATCATAAAGACATTGACTTCTTGTAGAGACACTTCATCTTGTCATATAGACATTGACATCTTATCATAGAACACTGACATCTTATCATAGAGACATTGACATCTTGTAGAGACACTGACATCTTGTAGAGACACTGATATCTTGTCATAGAGACACTGACATCTTATCGTAGAGACACTGACATCTTATCGTAGAGACACTGACATCTTATCGTAGAGACACTGACATCTTATCGTAGAGACACTGACATCTTATCGTAGAGACACTGACATCTTATCGTAGAGACACTGACATCTTATCATAGAGACAATGACATCTTATCGTAGAGACACTGACATCTTATCGTAGAGACACTGACATCTTATCGTAGAGACACTGACATCTTAGGATAGAGACGCTAACATCCTAGGGCCAGAGGTATAACATGTTGGAACAAGGATTATGATCATAAACAAAGAAAATTCTCAAGACCTACAAATAAATATGAAAGTTGAAGGAATACATCTGGAGACAGTTCAGAACTACAACTACCTGGGACATACTATAATCAGTGATGGAAAATGTACAACTGAAATAAAACACCAAAAAAAAATGCAAAAAGTAATTTTAATGCCATGAAAAATATACTAATATCAAAACAATTAACACCAGGGCTAAAACTAATAATAGCAAAATATTACATCTTCTCAATCTTCATGTATGGTGCAGAAACATGGACATTAGATAAGAAAAATGAACAGAAAATTGAAGCCTTTGAAATGTTAATTTATAGAAGAATAGGTAGTAATGGATGGAAGGAAAAGAAATCAACCGATGAAGTTTTAAAACAATTAAAAATAAAAAGAGAACAACTAAACACAATTAGAACAAAACAAATGAAATTTTGGGGGCATGTTAAAAAAAACACAACACCTTAATAAAGTAATATTGGAAGGCAAAATACAAGGTAAAAGAGGCAGAGGCAGACGAAGACTAACATGGACGAGTAACATCAAAAGATGGACAAGTCAACTTATTACAATCTGCACCATCAAAACAAGAGACACAGTGGAATGGCGCTTCATGGTAGCCAACCTTTGATAGGGAGACGGCACTCAATGCTGGAACAAGGACACTTACATTTTGAAGTGACGACATTCAAATTATGTGACAAATTATAACGAAGATAAGTTATGCTTTCTTTTTAAATGTGACCTTGACATCTGATGCCAACTGCCCTCTATATTGTTGCAACGACAGTAACACTCTCTTGCCTCTTCTTCTTCTTTCCTTCATTTGCCTTTCAACGTCGATGGGAGATATAATTTGCGGTCTTTTGGTAGCACAACGTTGGGATGAACATTGTATTGTAGAGTGCCCGTTTTGCCTCTTCAGTTATTTCCTTGTTGGACAATAGTGGCAATAGCTGCTCAATGATTTGACCTGTTTTGTTGCATCTAGAGTCTATTTCTGCTGTTTGTGAATTGTCGTTTGCCACTAGACTTCCTAGATAATTGAATTCCTCTACTTGTTGTAGTTGTCTGCCGTCTATTTTTATGTTTATTTTATGTTTCTCTTGCGATATTCATGACTTCTGTTTTGTTGATGTTAATTGTCATGCTGTATTTTGTGTCTGTGCTGTTGAGTCTATTTATTCTCTCTCTCTATCTCTCTCTATCTCTCTCTCTATCTCTCTCTCTCTCTATCTTTCTCTCTATCTCTCTCTATCTCTCTCTATCTCTCACTATTTCTCTCTATCTCTCTCTATCTCTCTATCTTTCTATATATATATCTATCTATCTATCTATCTATCTATATATATATATATATATATATATTTATCTCTCTATCTCTCTTTATCTCTCTCTATCTATCTCTCTCTATCTCTTTATCTATCTCTATCTCTCCCTATCTCTCCCTATCTCTCTACCTCTCTTTCTCTCTCTATCTCTCTCTCTCTCTCTCTCTCTCTCTCTTGGTTACATTAATCTTTGCAACAGTTACACTTACGTTGACCTACCGCAGCTTTGATAACATCAACGATAATTACATGTTGCTACCCATGCCGGCAATTCTTGTGCGTACACCTCCAGACGTCAATATTAATTAGTTCGAGGAGAGCTTACATCAGCTCAAGGCTAGTGACGTCACCACCATACAGCTTGTCCCGATATGGTACCGGTGATGTCTTCAAGAGAATCCTTTGTTCATTATATGTTGGGCATGATTGTAGTAGATATTCAACAGTCATTTAGCCTGTGGCACAGTCAATTCATCAGATGTTCATATCCTTAGTGTGTTGAAGAGGTGATACGTTAATCTGCTGTGGTCTGTTGGGAGTCTAAAAATTGTTACTTGTTCTTTTCTGTTGAGCTGATGGAAGGCATCCTTTAATCTGGTAACCCTGGTGTATTCCATTTGTCCATATATTTGTTCCTGACAAACCTATTTGATTCCTCATAAATTATACTTGTATCTGGCTGGTGTACTTCACCACCTTCATTTTCCAACCTGTCTGCCTCATTGTGACTGAATCCACTGAATCACAGTTATGTCTCTGTGAGTGCTTGTAGGTTATTTCTCTTAGATTATCAAAGTCTTCGTTTCCAATCAGTGCCTTCTTCTTCTTCTTCTATCCTTCCTCTGCTGCCGTTGGCGTCGAGGGGAGAAACAATCTGCGATTCTTCGCTCTTCTGTTGGCCTTTTCTGATGTTATTTCTCCTAGTGACTCTAGTATTCCCTTTATCCATCTCTTTCTCAGTCTTCCTCTTAATCTGGCGTTTTCGTAGCGTTTGTTTATGGCTCTTTGGTTCATTGTTAGTTCTTTTTGTCTTGTTATGTGGCCGAACCAATTATCTGTTGTTTCTTTATGTATTCGATGGCTGGTTCAATTTCGAGTTTCTTCCTCAGGTCAGTGTTTCTTACTCTGTCCCTTAAGCTGTTTCCTGTCATTATTCAGTGCCTGATTAGTCAAAAAGTCAAGTGTAGGAACCGGCTTAAAGGCCCCAAACTTGTAGGGGCCTGCAACAACGGATCACATTTAAATTTATTTGAGCTTTCAAGAAAATGGCACTCAAGCTTTCTTTATTCGGTTTCCCAGTTGGTGCTTCGGTAAAAGCGGAACCACCAGTTGTCTCATTTTATCCCGAGCTTCCACAATGACCTTTTTTTTTATTGGACCACGGTTTGAAGCAAGCTATTTATAGTATCAATAAGGCCAGCAGGCTGGAAGGAATCACACAAAGCTTGTGACGTTTTCAGCATTGCGAGCAGGGACAGTTATGGGCAAAATTACGCCAGCCGTCTATAGCTCGCAAGGCTGAAGACGTCATAAGTTTTGGGTGATTTCGGGATTTCCCTCTCAGCCAACAGGCCTTAGTAAAATTAAAGATGGCTGTGCTTATGCAGATAGCGACGTTCATTCCCATAAGAATGATGTAGTTATGTTACAGCTTAATTGTCCATTGAAAGGCCTAACAATGCTAAACTAAATGTTAGTTAAAACTTATGTTATATTATGCTGGGATCAACATCACTGCACTCCGAACACATCCATTGGTGCTCCAATGTTCCTAAAATATGAGAACCTCCTATTGGAAGTAAGATTTACGTGTGCGAAGTCAATTACACGGCCTGGATCCATAAATTGTACGGATGCATTCCGCCCCCCAGTCGCCTTCAATGCAAGAAACTTAAACTTAAGAGTAACATTATCTGTTGAGTTAGACCGTTGCATTGTGTTATGTTTAATAGGCTATGAAAGAGATCGCCAGAGCTGGTTCATGCCATGCTAGCCTGTTATTATTTGTTTAATAACATAATGTTTTAATTTGTTTAATAACATAATGTTTTAATTTGTTTGATAACATTAATAATTGTTAATTTTTGTTTTGCGTAATAATTTGGCTTAATAAATTTGTTTGTTGGTAAAACTAATATATCGTCCCACGCGTTTACACTAGTACTTCACTTTGTAGAAATTTAGCGTTCACATTGTTTTTATACCACCAGTACTATTATTATTATTACTATTATTACACGATAGTTAGTGTGTAGCATATTTTCGCCATGTAGTTAGATTTGTGTACATATCTTTATATATAATTGTGTGTTGTTGTTTGTTGTTCCAGCTGAAGGCCTACTTAGCCGAAACCTCGACTTTGTTTTGTTAATTACCACGTAAAGCTGTTACCATACCACTTTGTTCTTCTTCTTTTTTTTTTTATTGCCATTTAAAAGAAAAAAAAAATCTCACACACACACACGCACACTCCCAGCCCCCACCAATGTTAGTCTTTCGGCTCAACACAGGCGACTTCAGCGTCTACAATAGCTTCTAAGACCAGAACGGATAAAGATTACCTTAGCAATAACACATAAATGCAGAAACAAGACACTGATTCATTGTGACAAACCCACACCTTGAGACAAAGACAAAAGATGTGTGACAGATCACATTTAGAGATCGGCGATCGTGTTTCAGCTGATTGAGTCATATCAACATCCTAAAAGACTGCAGATGTTAATTGTTTTTACAAGTCATACATTTAATGACAGGTATTCTCAAATTGTCGCGGCTTTATTTCAATCTAATTAAGTCGTGTCTACGTTTTGAAGCTATGAAGACATAATTATTCTCTGCTGTTTATTTATAACAATTATTTTATACTTCTCTTCTTCATTTCAACTCCCCACCCCTCTTTATTCTCATCATCATCATCGAGTGCCGTCTCCGCAACGAAGGTTGGCTAACACGGAGCGCCATTCTGCTCTGTATCTTGCTTTGATGGTGCAGTTGTCATAGGCTGATTTGTCCATCTTTTGATGTTACTCGTCCATGTTAGTCTTGGTCTGCCTCTGCCTCTTTTACCTTGTATTTTCCCCTCCAGGATTACTTTTAGTAGGCTGTTGTGCCTTTTAACATGACCCAAAAATTCTCTTTATTCTACTCTCCCTTTACTCTTCACCCACATTCAGGCGCTGTCAGTGTCGACTACGTCGCAGGGATACGCCCATGTCCTCAATTTATTGAGATTACGGTTGTAATCCAATTTGAATGTGATTGAGAGTTTGTGCAAGGTGAAGGCCGCATGCCCAGTAGTAAAACAAGACAACAGATAACAAACTGGTACGGTTACTTAATGCTTAGCTTAAGTCAGATGACATAACCACGTGGTCCATAGATAGAAAATGAATCCCTGTCGAAGGCTTGTGACTGAAACGTTCATCACTTTTTTTTCTGTCTTTTTTTAGTTAAGCTGTTACACACAATTTATGTTTACATTTTCATTGATCTTATTTGGAAAATGGCGGGTTTTTTGCTTTCCACGTTGGACTATCCTCCCTCTACTTTTCTTAACTATAGTGCATAAAGTAATGTCAAGTCTTAACTACAGTGCATAAAGTAATGTCAAGTCTTAACTACAGTGCATAAAGTAATGTCAAGTCTTAACTACAGTGCATAAAGTAATGTCAAGTCTTAACTATAGTGCATAAAGTAATGTCAATTCTTAACTACAGTGAATAAAATAATATCAAGTCTAACTACAGTGCATAAAATAATGTAAAGTCTTAACTACAGTGCATAAAATAATGTAGTCTTAACTACAGTGCATAAAATAATGTAGTCTTAACTACAGTGCATAAAATAATATCAAGTCTTAACTACAGTGCATAAAATAATGTCAAGTTTTTTATTTCTATTAATTTTTTCTTAACTTTTATTCTGGTCAAACATTCATTAATGAGAGCTTTATCTTCAAGATTACTTTGTGATTTTAACGTTCGTTTGCTTCAGTGTTATTTTACTTCAATGTTGTCCTGTTGTAACAGTATTCTTTTACTTTAATATTATTCGCTTTTGTTCTCCATCGATAACGTTCTTTTTTTTGTATTGTGCTATAATGTTCTCTAGTTCAGATGTTCTCCACTTATAATATTCTCTAGCGATAACGTTATTGTGTTATAATGTTCTCCAGCTCCGACGTTCTCCGGTTATAAAGTTCTCCAGCTCCGATGTTCTCCAGTTATAAAGTTCTCCAGCTCCGATGTTCTCCAGTTATAAGGTTCTCCAGCTCTGATGTTCTCCAGTTATAAAGTTCTCCAGCTCCGATATTCTCCAGTTATAAAGTTCTCTAGCTCCTATGTTCTCCAGTTATAATGTTCTCCAGCTCCAATGTTCTCCAGTTATAAAGTTCTCCAGCTCCTATGTTCTCCAGTTATAACGTTCTCCAGCTCCTATGTTCTCCAGTTATAAAGTTATCCAGCTCCTATGTTTTTCCAGTTATAACGTTCTCCAGCTCCTATGTTCTCTAGTTATAACGTTCTCCAGCTCTGATGTTCTCCAGTTATAACGTTCTCCAGCTCCAATGTTCTCTAGTTATAAAGTTCTCCAGCTCCTATGTTCTCCAGTTATAACGTTCTCCAGCTCCTATGTTCTCCAGTTATAAAGTTATCCAGCACTGATGTTCTCTAGTTATAATGTTCTCCAGCTCTAATGTTCTCCAGTTATAAAGTTCTCCAGCTCTATTGTTCTCCAGCTCTAATATTCTCCAGTTAAAAGTTCTCCTGCTTTCATGCTCCCCACCTCAAAAGTTCCACGATGGAATCTTCCCCATCTGTTATGTTTTCCAGCATTAATGTTCCACGCATTCAAATACAAATTACACCAGGCTGGAAACATTAGGATAACCAAGTTCTGGTTGTTGATTGCCCAGATAAACGAATGTATGAAATCAACCATTGTGGGACTAAATGATTACCAGCTTTAGTAATACAATACTCGTCTCATTAGCCGCTATCTGCTCGGTTACTCGTACTTTCTTTGGTCATCAAGCGTTATGGGGAAGGGAAATAACTCTTTGTCTATTGTCAGAACTGTTCTGTCTGCCCTATTGAACTCGATGATAACGTTTTATACGCAAGAAGGGGAAAGAACTATCTGAATCTTTAAACATCAGTATCATGAGAAGAGAACAACTTGAGTATATTGTAACAACTGGAAAAATTGAGGGACGAAGAGATAGAGGGAAGCAAAGAGAGAAAATAACAGACAGCTTAAGAGAATGGCTTGGCAGAAGGTCAACAACAGAAATGATAAATAGCTGCCGAGATCGAATGTTGCGGAGAGACATGATCACCTACGCCACTAGGCCCGGTACTTTATGATGATGATCATGAGCTATTAAAAGAATAGGAATGACAAAAAAGTAATTTTAATGTCATGAAGAACATACTAACATCAAAACAAATAACACCAGGGCTAAAACTAAGAATAGCAAAAATGTTATGTCTTCTCAACATTCCTATATGGTGAAGAAACATGGACATTAGACAAGAAAACAGAACAGAGAATTAAAGCCTTTGAAATGTGGATATATAAAAGAATAGGTAGAATTGGATGGAAGGAAAAGAAAACGTGGTGGAATATAGTAACCTACACTAACCGGTATGGTACATGATGATGATGAACCAATAAATCTTCACGCCAGATTTCAGAAATAGGATACATTTTTTTTAAAATAAGCACAAATTTTAAAAAATCCAAACGCCATTTATAACACATTGGGGATTCTGTCAGGGAGTTATGGGGACTGATGGATAAACAAGTGATGTGAGTCTTGGGGACAAATAATAATAAATGAATATCATTATAGAGGGAAACTTCCGAGGCGATAATCAGCGAATCAATTCAGAGGAAGAGGTATGTTTACAGCACTCGGAAAAATTGACAAATAATCAACAACAGAAAAAAATATGGACCAAGGCAGGATCGAACTCGTACTCAGTGGCACAGCGCCTTGCCACGAAAAGCCAAACGCTAGGGAACACTGCCACTCAGCTAACTGATGTGAGTCTTCCCTCTCCATTGATGGCTCAAACATTTTTCTCTCTACAACAATTATCTCCCTTGTAATAAGCACACACAATTGTTTTATTCATTTAGAATTAATGTAACCCTCTATTCTTGTTGTTATTATTTTTTTTTTTACATTAAAATTCTCACAAAATTATGTAGATCGCTGAAAAATCTAACTTTATAGAGGCCTATATTTACAGACTTACTGGGGTCTGTAGAAATGTGGTTTTACAGAAGAATGTTGAGAATACCATGGACAGCTAAGAAGAGTAATGAAAATGTTCTGAAAAGATCAAAGCAAAATTAGAGCTAATTTCCAATATTAGGAAGAAACAATCATCATTTTTTGGCCATGTAATGAGAAGAGAACAACTGGAATATATTGTAACAATTGGGAAAATTGCGAGACGAAGAGATAGAGGGAAGCAAACAGAAAAAATACCAGACAGCTTAAGAGAATGGCTTGGCAGAAGGTCAACAACAGAAAATATAAATAACTGTCGTGATCGAAAGTTGTGGAGAGACATGATCACCTACGCCAGCAGGTCCGGTACTTGATGATGATGATGATGATATTTATAAAGACAAAAGCACATTAGCAAAACCTTAACTGGACAAAAGAGACAGCCTCTCTTCTTTAAGGACTATCACCGACATGAGAAGCACTTGCATTATTCTTGTGTGATAATACTATTACTTCCTAGTATCTTAGCTCCCCTTAGTCCTTTCCTCGGGCAATAATTTGTTGTTATTACTTCCCTTCCTATGACAATCTGCACCATCAAAGCAAGAGACAGTGGAATGGCGCTCTATGGTAGCCAACCTTCGATGCGGAGACGGTGCTCAATGATGATGATGATGATGATGACCTCCCTTGCCATTACTTCTTTTCTCTAGTGGAGTGCAGGTGGCCGAATCGATGACTTGTCTGGCACTAAACCAGGAGAACGCGAGCTCGTATACCGATAGGGACAAAAATGTTTTTTCTTTTCTGTCGGGGATGAAATAAAAACTCTGACCCGAATACCTCGCGACGACAGCACTGGACAAGCGGCCTTTATTCTCTGGTCCTGCAATCCCACTCGGCAGACCCCAGTAATGGGAACATGTAAAGATGTCTTTATTTTTAAAATTCTGGTGGTCAGATCATGAGTTGAATAATACACTTGCATCTTCTTTTTCTTTCCTTCTTCATTTGCCTTTCAGCGTCGAGGGGAGATATAATTTGCGGTATTTTGCTCTTCTGTTCGCCTCTGCTGCTGTTATGTTTCCTAGTGCTTCTAATATTCCATCGATCCATCTTTTTCGTGGTCGACCCTGGGTCTGGTGTTCTCACAACATTTGTTGAAAGCTCGTTGATACACTTGTATGACCTTTGCTATATACATGGAAAACAAACCAGTAGAAGAGATCGATCACTGTATCTATCTTGGAAGTCACATTGATTGAGAAGCGGATACAAGCAAAGAAATTAGAATCGGAATTGCTAAAGCAGCGATGTCTTTCAGAAGCCTTGAAAAGTTGTGGAAATCAAAACTCATCAGCACAAACACAAAACTTAGACTATTCAAATCAAATGTATTATCAACCCTTACGTATGCGTGCGAAAGCTGGAAAACAACAAGAGATATAGAAACAAAGTTGAACGCATTCGAAAATAAATGTCTAAGGAAAATACTTAGTATAGCGTGGAACGAATTCAAAACAAACGAGGAAATTAGAGAAATCGCCAATCAACCACTAATATCTTCAGCAATCAAGAAAAGACGATGGTCATATGTTGGACATGTAATGAGAAGAGATAATAACCGAATGGCAAAGCAAGCCCTCATGTGTGAAACAACAGGTAAGAGGAAAAGAGGAAGACCCAGAGAGACACTGAGAAGAACATTCATGTGAGAGGCAAGAGCAGCAGGAATCGGCTCCCTCAATGAGATAGAGCTGCGTGCACAGAACAGAGACAAATGGCGAGATTTGATAAAATATCTTTAAAAGAATTGAAAACTGCTAGAACAACAATTTAGATAAGAGAAGGGGTATCTTGGTCCACGTTCTATGGGCCGGCTACGGCTCGAAAGGTCAAAAGATAGATAGATGAACTTTGAACCTGCGTTCCATTTCCGCTTGAAGCAGTGTGAATTGTGCTCGTGGTTGGAATAAAAGATACCCCCGCGGTCGACCCAGCCGCTGGCAGAAATGGGTTCCAAGGTTCATACTCTGGGAAGTTGAAGAATGGCGTCTCGCTCGTGAGTTATGATGCTTGAGGCGACACTAGACAGGGGTCTCCGAACACTTCTGGATAGGCGGCGGAGCACATATGTGTAATAAAAAAAAACCTCGTGCTTAGACGCCGATTCAAGTCTCGTATCTTTATCTTTACCCTTTTCCCCTCTTCTACTGCTTTCTGATCATTACATTATAATAATTCGGCTTATATGTAACTATTACAGATAATTTGGAAGTCACCGGTACCAGATTGTTTTGTCTCGCAGCTTCTATCATGGCTAACTACTTCGTGACGTCGATACTTGGTTGACATGTTCGCCTGAATCTTGTCTCTTACGTTGTTTAATTTCTACATTTGACTTCATTTTTCACAACTTTAACCTCTCTTTATTATTTCATATTTCTGCTATTTTAATCTTATTTCAGTACATATTGTGTCTGATTTGATAAAATGTCTGCTCGTGATAATGAATCAAAGACTGCGCGCGAACACAGTTCTGTCTATTATTGTGTCTTTAAATGGATGATAAAATTTGAAACCCAAACAAAGTGTGCTCAGTCAGTAGATTTGATACATTTGAACTGTTGGAGGTGAAGCTATATTTCATGTTACTTTATGCCATTTGTGCCCGGTTGTTTTATACGTGTCAGCATTATCGTATCTTTAAATCGATGATAAAATTTGAAAACCAAACAAAAGTATGCTCAGTCAGTAGAATTGATACATTTGAACTGTTGGTGGTGAAGTTATGTTTCATGTTACTTTATGCCATTTTTGTCAGGTTGTTAAACGTGGCTGCATTATCAATCCTTACATTCATAGGTTTTAAAGGAAAGTTATGGAAAGGAAAGTATGGGTGGCGAGAAGTGGAGGTGGAAAAAAAAAAGGTGGGGGGGAAGCAGAAATAGAGTTCGTGACGCTTGTCCTGGGTATTTGGACCTTTGTTGTACTTACTCATGTTGTACTTACTCATGTTGTACTTACTCATGTTGTACTTACTCATGTTGTACTTACTCATGTTGTACTTACTCATGTTGGCTTTCACCAAGGATTTTGGTTCTTAGTTTTGCGCACTTTTCTGCGTTGATTACATTTTTTCTTGACATATTTTGGGACCAGATAAAGCGGGGCCCAGTGACCTGGACCTGTTATCAATCTGTTATATTATCTTCAGTATCAAATATTAGCAAAGCTAGTACCAATAATAGAAGAGATAGCCAGGAGGAAGAAGTGACCAGACGTAAAAAAAATAGTTTTAAGAAAAGTGGGTGTTGCAACAAAAAAAGGGGATTGCTAGACAGAAAGTGGGTGTTGCAACAAAAAAGGGGATTGCTAGACAGAAAGTGGGTGTTGCAACAAAAAAAGGGATTGCTAGACAGAAAGTGGGTGTTGCAACAAAAAAAAGAGGATTGCTAGACAGAAAGTGGGTGTTGCAACAAAAAAAGGGGATTGCTAGACAGAAAGTGGGTGTTGCAACAAAAAAAGGGGATTGCTAGACAGAAAGTGGATGTGCCCACGACCATGTTTATACAAAGTAGGTCATGATGTGTCCAAGAAAAAAAGATGAAGTGTCCAAACGAAGGTGAGAAGTAACCATAAAGTAGGTGGTGACATGAAATAGAAGAGAAACGATTCAGTTCGTTTTTATTCTTCTACTTTCCTTCCTAATTTGCCTTTTAGCGTCGAGTTGCGGTATTTTTCTCTTATTCTCGCCTCTGCTGCTGTTGTTTCCTTGTGTTTCTAATAGTTCGTCAATCCATCTTTTTCGTGGTTGATCCATGGATATGGTCTTCTCGCAACGTTTATTCGAAGGCTCGTTGTGTTGTGTTTTGATAAGTAAAGTAAAGTACCCCCGTCACGCCAAGTGGCGTATATGGAATATGGTGTTAGTGACCATAAATTTTACAGACCTTCGGCACATGATTTTTTGGGTAATGTGGTCGGTATTATGCCCGTGCCGCTTTACTTTCCAGAAAACAAATCTGGTACCCATTAAAAGCTGGGTGAACCGAAAGCCGTCGGTTGGGATCGAACCCTACCTCTTGTCCTTTGTAGTCCAGTTCACTAACCCCTGAGCTATCGCGGCTCCGTTGTGTTTTGATATTTCTGGATAATCACGTGGCAAAACTTTGTATCTGTTGTTTCTTTATATATTCTATGGCGGGTATTATTCCTAGCTTTTTTCCAGTTCTTAATTTCTAATCTTATCTCTCAGACTGTTTCCTGTCATTCGTCTAACACATTTCATCATAGTAGAGGTTATTTTCTTATTGTTCTTGCATCTAGGGTCCAGGACTGGCATTGGTAGCACAACGTTGAAAAAGATTCTCTCTCTCTCTCTCTCTCTCTCTCTCTCTCTCTGCGATGAAGACTCATTCAGAGTAGGATTCCAGACTCCTCATGAAGTCAGCTGTCTGTTTAAGTAATTCGTTTGCCCCATATAGTTTCTCTTCCAGGGAGGTGGGTGTGGACAACATTGCTCTTCTCCAGGGTGACCACAAATAACTTGAGGTGGACCCCTTCGTGGCACGTGACCCAGCATTCCCCCTGCCTAGGGGGACTCCTCAGACAGAACATCATAATTAGAGTCTGTTAGATCTATTCTGATTTAATACCTGTTAAAATGTTGCACTGTGTTCTGCGTCAGTGACCCAGTGCATCCGATTTCAGCCAGCATTTTATTCAGGTTTGCTTTCCTTAGCCTTTGATTGTCCCCAATCTTCCTGCAAGGCAGCAGATTGTCTTTTCTGTAGGGGGATTCTGCCTTAGATGGTCGACCCTCCCAGGTTTACGAGCACCATCTGCCCAAGCGTGATGCAGTTATTACTTGGTCATTAGACGAGCACTATCACAGATCAAACAACAGACTATAAGTCCCTCCTAACTAAGACGAACCTCTGGGAGTCTCACCGATGCTGACAAGTCATGTACAAAACCCCACTCCGTCTTTCATTGGTTAGAGTACGACCGCCCTAGGGCCATCGAGAAGATTCAGTGACTGACATGAAGCGAACACTTTTTGGATGCCAGGTCTGCTGCATATGCTTGTGACGTGCTTATGTCTTGAACCCTCTAGCCATCCAAACACATAATGCTATCTTGTGACGTGCTACACTGACGAACACATCCATACACACAATGCTATCTTGTGACGTGCTACACTGACGAATACATCCATACACATAATGCTATCTTGTGACGTGCTACACTGACGAACACATCCATACACATAATGCTATCTTGTGACGTGCTACACTGACGAACACATCCATACACACAATGCTATCTTGTGACGTGCTACACTGACGAACACATCCATACACACAACGCTTTCAATTTTACGAAACATTTTATAACGAACCAAAACTACAAAAGTTACCTTTCTACTCGACTACACTAACACTTCGCTCACTTCCTGATCAGAAGGATACGTGTTCATTTCCCAGAAGCAGCACATCTTTTTTCCGAACTGACAAGGCTCCGGAGTTCATCCAGCCCTTAAAAATGTGTACATGAGATAATTCTAAGTAAAGGCGGTCCGGTGTGATCCGAACATATCACCTACAAGTGTGTCGTGGTCATGGTAAAATATAATCACTAACTCCATATTCCCATACGGCTAGAAAGATGGAAAGACAGGGGAAGAAACCTCTAATTATTTTACACAAAAATTTCTGGAATTTCAGCTTTTTGTGCGAAAACTTGTCTCCAAGGGAGCGGCGATAGTGGTAAAAGAACTAGATTAAAATGACAAGATGTTGGGTTCCATCCTGATCGACGGCTTCCGGGTTCACCCAGCCTTAAATGGGTACCGAATATTTATTTATTTTTTTTTGAGGGGGGGGGGGGAGAAGTAAAGCGGCTCGGGCATGACACCGACAACATTACCTCAAAAATCATGTGCAGAAAGGTCTGTAAAAATTATGGTCACTAACACCATATTCCCTGTCACGTGGTGTGATGGGGCTCTTTACCTTTTTTCGTTTCTCCTTCATAGTTCTCTCCCGTTGAAGGCCTTAACCATCGATGACGATTATATTTTTTGCTGGTTCACAGTTCCCCCAAAGAGCCACAATCTGCTTGACTGACGTCACCTAGTTCATCATTGTTATTAATATCACACAAGAGGGTTTATTTTCCTAGGAAACAAAAAAATCGTTGCCACAACTCTGCTGTTCCGTTCAGTTAAAAAGAACTGGCGGCAATCCCAGTTCTCAGTTAATTATAAAACATGTATCTCGTCACCGGTAAATTACTAAAAGTTTACAACAGTGCACTCCGGGCCGTTCGGCTGAAAACAAACAAACAAACAAACAAACAAAACTCTACCCTAAAGTCTATAAAGAATTATGTGACATGAATTTATGCGGCTGTAAATATCAAAGACTCTGATTTCTGTCTGTTTTTCTCTGTGTCTGTGTTATGGCCACCATTGCGATGCACTTGCATTCCGATCTGACCATGGTCATAAAGGAAGAATTCATCGCTGCACGCGGACTGCAGAATACCAACATACAGATAGAGATGATAGAAACACTAGAAGATGTTGATACTGAAACTATCACAGGATATACAACTATAGATATATATCTTAATCTTACTCTTACTCTTAATCTTACTCTTAATCTTACTCTTGATCTTTCCCGCGAAACTAGACGTCGCTTAAGGTTCATAGTGTTTTCGCCATCTATCTTTATTCTTGGCAAGATGTTCGATCCTATCTAATGAGTCTATGCCTGTCAACTTTGCCTCTCTTATAAGTGTTTTTTTTTAGTGTCTTTCTATGTCTTTCTCTTTGTCTATATCCTGATATTTCCCATAGAATAACCTGTTTTGGAATGCTCTTGTCTCTTATCAACACATGTCCGGCATATGCCCATATTCTCTTTCTGATGGCAGATGAGATCGTTGGATGTATGGCCATTTCTCTTATCTCTAGTATATGCTACATCACACTTATTGCTAAAAATAAATTCCACAGTACCACTTTCCTTATAATAGACAGTGTTTCCTAGGGTGTTTAGGTCATGCGTTACATATAGTGTCTTGTATGAATGTCAGGATGTACTGTCTTATCTAAGGAAACTGATTCTGTGGATTTGATTTGTTAGCAGTAAGTGTAAATGTTCAGAAAGAAGTCGAAGCAAAAAGAGAGCTAATTTCCAATATTAGGAAGAAACAATCATCATTTTTTGGCCATGTAATGAGAAGAGAACAACTGGAATATATTGTAACAACTGGGAAAATTGAGGGGCGAAGACATAGAGGGGAGCAAAGAGAAAAGATTCCAGACAGCTTAAGAGAATGGCTTGGCAGAGGGTCAACAACAGAAATGATAAATTACTTTCGTGATCGAAAGTTGTGGAGAGACGTAATCACCTACGCCAGTAGGCCCGGTGCTTGGTGATGATGATGATGATGTGATGCACCATATAGGATAATCTTGCTTAAAGTTTCACAAAAGAGAACTCAAAACATAACCATATAGAGCTTGAAAAACAATGTGGATTCAGAATAAACAGCACGAAAAGGGAAGTTATATTCTGTATGATAAAGTACCATATAAACAACGTATAGAATTTCTTAAAACATAATTTAAAAAATAATAAACATATATTCGTAATAACATCTTGATAGTGCAGATCAAGAGATGGAAAAAATAACTTGGAGTAGTATGTACCACCAATGTAAGAGATGGGATAAAATAGCTAACAAAATAGCTATAGCTATTCTTCGATGAACTTCGATGCTGAAATGGCACACAATGATGATGATGCACGAACTCTGTAGCCCCTTCCACGATAATACCAGATGGTTGATTAGTTACTGTGATCACACACACACACACTCACACACACACTATGTGTTCTGTACAACGGCTAAATGAGTGGGACACACACACACTATGTGTACTGTACAACGGCTAAATGAGTGGGACACACACACTATGTGTACTGTACAACGGCTAAATGAGTTGGACACACACACACTATGTGTACTGTACAACGTTTACATGAGTAGGGCACAAACACTATGTGTACTGTACAACGTCTAAATGAGTTGGACACATACACACTATGTGTACTGTACAACGTCTAAATGAGTTGGACACACACACACACTATGTGTACTGTACAACGTCTACACGTGTTGGACACACACACTCACACACTATGTGTAATGTACAACGTCTAAATGAGTTGGACACACACACTATGTGTACTGTACAACGTCTACACGTGTTGGACACACACACTCACACACTATGTGTACTGTACAACGTCTAAATGAGTTACACACACACACACACACTATGTGTACTGTACAACGTCTACACGTGTTGGACACACACACTCACACATTACGTGTACTGTACAACGTCTATACGAGTTGGACACACACACACACACATACACTATATGTGCTATACAACGTCTACACTACTTAGACACGACTTGATTCTATGGTCCCGATTGGTTCAGCCCTGACATCGCATAACCGTTATCTGTCGAGTATTTTAGCCTGAAAATGGTGCGTCCCTTGCCAACGCGCTAGCCTACAGCAGAGACGTGTCCACAAATGTAGCAGGGAATCAGTGAACATTAAAAGGCAGAGATGGACTTTGACACTAGGACGGGATGATTGCCTTTTTTGTCGGAGATAAGCACAAGTCTAAAATGTATAACATATTAAACGCTCTATAGAGCCACACTTAGAGCTGCAAAGAACATGTACAATAATACAAAATGGTATTAAACAGCTAAACGAATAGTTCTATGGCAACAAAACAACAAACGATAAATAGCATTTTCATACCAACTTTGTGCTAACTTGATGTTAGTATATTTTCATGACATTAAAATATTCTTCTTTTAGATAGCGTAGATTTCATTGCTACACTGTTTTGTTCTTTATGACTGAGTTTTATTTAAGATGCTCATTCTTCTTTTACACACCGTGTGCTTCTTAATGACATCCGTGTCTTCTTTAAAAAAAAAACTGCTTTCTGCTTTTCATGCTGTTTTCTTCTCTATGACGGCATTTATTTATTCCTATACATCTAAGCTGTGACACATTCGATTCCGTCCCGGAACATCTTTAGTCTTCATGTTTGCCTCCCTGATTCAGAGAGGTATGATTCAGAGACTAACATGTAGATGCAAAGTAGATTCTTAATCCACTATGATTCGTTGACTTTAATGAAAAGTAGAAGGGGCAAATATGAGAACGAAGAGGAAGATGAATAGAATAAGGGACATTTTTTTTTTAAAACGGAAAAGACTGAGAAGAATAGGGAAGAAGCATAAGAGGAAGAAATTAGAAGGAAGCTGGAAGTGGAAAAATCATAAACGAGAAAGCACAGGAAAATGGAAAATAAAAGAAGAGAAAAAAGATTTAAATAATAACAAGATTGAAGAAAAGTATGTGAAATACAGAAAAAAAAGAAAAGAAGATGGAAAAAGAAGAGGAAAAGAGGTAAGAAGAGAAATTAGAGAAAAGGAAAGACAAAGAAGTACAAAAAGATGGAACAGGCTGAGGAGGTAATAAAAAGTCGATTAAGATATGATAAATGATTATAAGAATTGAACAAAAGAACAGAGAAATAATACGAATAAGAAGATATGATGAAAAAGAAAAACCAATGAATATTGCAGTTATGTGCTTTTATATAAATTAATGTTATGTTTATTAATTAAAGAAATGTGCAGCTGTCTTGTGCGTTTCGTTGTTAATAATTGAAAACTCACAAACAATAATTCAAGAGGACAAAGAAAGGGAAAGAAAATAGTTCGTGAGTAACAACCCCGTGTTCTGTATTCTTCCACATGATGAAGAAAGTGACCTTGACAACGGGTTAAAAGTATGTCAGTAATCAGGCCGAAAAAAAAGTCCACGTGGCTTCCACGCTACATTTGAATGCCCTACAGAAAAAAAAAAGGGGGGGGGAGTAAAATAAAGAACGAGAAATGTACTGTTCTATAGATAACGTATCTCCTTTTATGCAATGAACAGCAAATCTAGTTTTAGACCTTTCACAATTTGAGTGAATCAATCTAGGCATTTCGGTAAATTGTATTATCTGTAGACATAAAAGTAGTAAGCAAATACAAGAAGAACAAGAAAACAGGTTGTACCGGTAAAACAAGGCGTTGAGTGTAACCTGGTGGATGAGGTTGTACGCCCTTCCCTTCTAAACTAAAACGTTTCAAAAAGTCGTTAACAGATTTACTAGTAGATTTACAATAAATTTACAAGTTAAATACAATAATATTTTATAGTTCATCATCATCATCGAGTGCCTTCTCCGCAACGAAGGTTGGCTACCATGGAGCGCCATTCTGCTCTGTCTCTTGCTTTGATGGTGCATATTGTCATAGGCTGATTTGTCCATCTTTTGATGTTACTCGTCCATGTTAATCTTTCTCTGCCTCTGCCTCTTTTACCTTGTATTTTCCCCTCCAGGATTACTTTTAGTAGGCTGTTGTGTCTTTTAACATGGCCAAAAAATCGCATTTGTCTTGTTTGAATTGTGTTTAGTAGTTCTCTTTTAATTTTTAGTTGTTTTAAGACTTCATCGTTTGCTTTCTTTTCCTTCCATCCAACTCTACTTATTCTTCTATATATCCACATTTCAAAGGCTTCAATTCTCTGTTCTGTTTTCTTGTCTAATGTCCATGTTTCTGTACTATATATGAATATTGAGAAGATGTAACATTTTGTTATTCTTAGTTTTAGTAAAAAAAAAAAAAGTAAAGCACCCCCGTCACGCCAAGTGGCGTATAGGGAAATATGGTGTTAGTGACCCTATATTTTACAGACCTTCAGCACATGATTTTTGGGGTAATGTGGTCAGTATTACGCCCGTGCTGCTTTACTTTCCCAGAAAAAAATCCAGTACCCATTTAAGGCTGGGTGAACCCGGAAACCGTCGGTTGGGATCGAACCCTACCCCTTGTCCGTGGTAGTCCAGTTCACTAACCACTGAGCTATCGCGGCTCCCATCTTAGTTTTAGCCCTGCTGTTATTTGCTTTGATGTTAGTATGTTCTTCATGACATTAAAATTACTTTTTGCCATTCCTATTCTTTTGTTTATTTCAGTTGTAGATTTTCCATCACTGGTTATAGTATGTCCAAGGTAGTTTTAGTTCAGAACTGTCTCCAGGTCTATTCCTTCTATTTTGATATCCACTTGTGGGTTTTGAGTATCTTCTTTGTTTATGATCATAGTTTTAGTCTTTTTGATGTTACTCGTCCATGTTAATCTTGGTCTGCCTCTGCCTCTTTTCCCTTTTATTTTTTATAGTTACAGATTGTAATAGTTACTAGTTACAGATATGAATAGTTACTACTTAAAAATATTTATAGCAACTACTTAAAGATAGTGATAGTTACTACTTACAGATATTAATAGTTTCTACTTAAAATATTAATAGTTACTACTTACAGATATTAATAGTTACTACTTACAGATATTGATAGTTACTACTTAAAGATATTAATAGTTACTACTTAAAGATATTGATAGTTACTACTTACAGATATGAATTGTTTCTACTTAAAGATATTAATAGTTAAAGAGATTACTAATTACTAGTTAAGGACAGTAACATTATTAGTCTAAACATCCGCCGCTGTCCTTAAACCTATTCAAATCCACTGTCAGGTCTTAAGGATGGTAACAATAATGTAATGATAGATTTAAAGTGTGGGTATGTTTTTTGTCGTCTAATAGATAAACCAGCATCTTCTAATTTTGGCCCAAGTTCTCTCTGCGCCATCTACGTCCTCTTGAAGTGAAGTCACCAAGTCTTGTTCGTGCAGACACATTAACAAGTAAATTAAAAGTGAAGGCCTTGCTAGGCGTATGGGAATATGATGTTAGTGATCACATTTTTCTATAACCACGGCATATTTTTGGGTGATGTGGTCGGTATCACGCCAGGCCGCCTTTACTCCCAGAAAAAATATCTGGTACCAATTTTTAGAGGCGGGTTAACCCCGGAGCCTTGTCAGTTCGAAAAAAAATCCACCACTGTTGGGGATTGGAAGCCGCGATCGGGAGTAGCTCAGTGGTTAGTGAACTGGACTGCAAGGGACAAGAGGTAGGGTTCGATCTAAACCGACGGCTTCCGGTTCACCCAGCCTTTAATGAGTACCGGATTTTTTTCTGAGAATACCGTAATACCGACCACATTATCCCAAAAATCATGTGCCGAAGGTCTGTAAAATTTACGGTCACTAACACTATATTCCCTATACGCCACTTGGCGTGACGGGGGTACTTTACTTTTTTTTACTGTTGGGGATTGAACCAGGACCCTTCTGGTCAGGAAGCGAGCACACCAACCACTCAGCCACCGAGGCACCGGTTAACATTTTCAAATAAATAAGTAAAAATGAAATAAACATCGTTGGCAAACATATACCAGTCGTTTCATTTGTGAAAACTGACACCTAACTGACAATGCTGATGGCGTAAATTATCGTTGGTTTCTGTGAACGATAACACAACGCATCTACGTCAATTTAACGCTCTTTAAAGGGCGAGCGGCGAAGGGATGTAGCGTAGTTGGACGCAGATGTTGAATTACTTGTACAATCGTCGTAATTTGTTTTTCTATTATTATGAAAGGGTCAGTAGATGTTAGCGTCCTGACTTGACGATGCTATTACCAGGATGTGTCTACTTGGTGAGGATTACATTGCGCTGTTACGTTAGACATATAGCCATAAGCATCTTATCTTCAAAATGTTTGTACCTCACTTTTCCTAATCCCAACCTTTTGACCTGTTAGGCTGGAGACGCTCCTGCGACCTTTGTTCACAACAGCAGGGTTGGCGACCCTTAGCTAACCAAGACCTAGCCTCGACCTCCTTGTCAGTCTTCCTGTTAATAGCCTGCATCAAAACAGGCTGGCTAACAAAAGCTATATTCGTCGTGTTCCCCGTGATGGTGGCTTTTACTGATATAGAACTAAAGTGTAGCAGAACATTTAGGCAGGACAAAACAGTTGTCCATTCATAGCCTGGAACTAGACGATCATAAACTATGTTTGGAATGCCAAGAAAGCTCTTACGGCCCTCCACATTTGTCAGTTAAAGGGCTTCTGCACGTATCAACTCATAGCTTTAACTCTTTCAGTACGGAAGGTTTTTATCAGTTTAGCGGTAGAGATTTCAGAGACAAAATGTTTCATATTTGTATATATCAATCTACATGTTCTACAATCAAACAACATGAAGATCAACATAAATAAAACCGAAGTAATGGCGATAGCGAGAAAGAAAGAAAAACTAAACATCATAATAGATAATACAACCCTAAAACAAGTAGACAAATTATACATATCTGGGTTGCACGTTAACACAAGACAATAACCAAGTGACAGGAATAGATATAAGGTGTAACAAAGCATGCCAAGTCATAGGCCAAGTATCAACACTATTGGGAAACAAAGCAATAAGTACGGAAGCAAAAAGGGCAATTTACAAATAAAATTTTCTACCAACTCGGTGCTATCAGTGCCAGCATTGGACGCTGGATTCTAGAACAATAAGAAAGATAACGACCACCGAAATGAAATGTGTCAGAAGAATGACAGGAAACGGCTTAAGGGACAGAGTAAAAAACACTGACCTGAGGAAGAAACTCGAAATTGAGCCAGCCATCGAATACATAAAGAAACAACAGATAAAATGGTTCTGATAAAATGGCTCGGTCACATAAGACAAAAAGAACTAACAATGACTCAAAGAGCTATGAACAAACGCTACATAGACGACAGAGTAAGAGGAAGACCGAAAAAGAGATGGATAAAGGGAATACTAGAGTCACTAGGAAGGATAACACCAGAAGAGGCCAACAGAACAGCAAAGAATCACAGATTGCATCTCCCCTCGACGCCAACGGCATAGGAGGAAGGATAGAAGAAGTAGAAGAATCTACATATTTATCTAACACTTAACATATTGTATATGAAATTTAGATAATTAAACATTCAATTAGATTTCACCAATACCAAGATGATACAAGACATGTACAAAGAACACGGCTTGATGACAGTTTGCACTAAACAAATTGAGAGTGACGCACTGTGCGGCTAAACGTACATGACCAAAATCAGCAAGACGCATGGTGCGTCGAAACGTACGGAAAGAGTTAACACAATAGCAAGACGCATGGTGCGTCGAAACGTACGGAAAGAGTTAACACAATAGCAAGATGTTCGGTTAGGATGATCTAGTAGATAGCATTTATACCACCAGAACAAACCTCGGGGGTTTGTATACACAGACTCCTCTACCACTTTGTAGTGGAGCCACGTTATTGGATCAAATTTGTACAAATGCTCTACTGGTAATATTTTAATAAACAAAAACCGCCTTTAAGAATAGAACATTTATTGAGTTATAATGTTGCATGGTGTCAGATCTGATAGGTAACGGCTTTACAGAACATTGTTTTCACCACAGCCCAGAAAGAATCTCTCTAACCAGGTCGCCCACTTTCTTTGTTGTAATATTCAAGATCTCCTTTGATGCCTTGAAACCACCTTCTTCTTAGTCTCCCCCTGTGTCGTCTCCTTGGCACCATGCCTTCCATTATTGTTTTTTTCCCAGCCCGTTGTGTCTTTTGACGTGACCATTTTATTCTAATTTCCTCGGTATAATATTGTTTATATATAAATATATAATTGCGATATTGATTATCCTGGTTCAATGCCATCAAGCACCGCTAGTCGACTCAGATGAAATAAAGAATGATTATTTGGCTCATTGAGCTATAAAAGGCATAACATAAATTATTAAAGGCGTATACATCCTCGTCCAATTATGTGTTGGTACCCCTCCCTCTGTCTGCATTCTCAATATTGCTTTTAGCAGCACCCATTCGTCATCTCCTAGCTACGCCACTGCTTTAATTCCTGTCTGAATAATTGTATAAAAACGCTGTGGGGGGGGGGGGGGGGGGGGGGAGAGAGAGAAACAAGCGTTCATGTCATGTTTCTGATACGGAAATGTGATGGATTATTTGACTAAACTTAGTCTTATCTTCAGCTTGTATTTCACATTAAAATTGACCTTTTGTTTTAAAAAAAAGAGAGAGAAGAAAAAGAAGCTTTAAATATACCAACAGCAGTTACCTAGAGATAAGACGGTTCAAGGGTTATTGGAAGATCTCTTTCCCGGCAGGAGAGGGGTATCAAGTGTTCAGGCTAGGTGGAACTTAGATATTATTTATTAAATTCAAGAAGGGAATACAAACAATTATGAACAAATGGGCAAGTCAAGTACACGAAGTGATCTCTTCATGCTTCTCTGTTAGCGAACCTACGGTTTAGGCTGTTTGACAGAAGTACGACTGTTTGCTTGTGGTAAGTGCTACGTGGCTTGAATGTCGCTTTGGGCCACCAAATCAGACTTAACAAAACGTTATCAGTTGCTGGTTTGAAATTTAGGCTTTGGGGTTGAGGTGGGCTTCGTAAAGGCCCATATCTTTAGGGAACGTGTGACACGACAGAAAGTCCACGTTACATGCGATGCATTGTGGGACATATACTTGCTGGCGATGGGAAGGTTCTCATGTAATTGTTTTGTTCGCTTTAATACTAGTTCTCTGCATTTGTATGTTTTATCTTATTTGTGATATAGAAATTCATAAATTATAAATTATAAATTATATCGAGTGGTATAAAGTTGTATATCAAAGAATAATGCTATTGTTACACTAAATTCAAAATAGTATACGTGAAATAGACATGGATATATATATATATATATATATATATATATATATATATATATATATGTATATATATATATATGTGTGTGTGACTTTACTTTGCTGTTAATCGTCGTTAGTCAGTGTGTAGCTTAGGATATTCTTTGTTGCTGCCAGTCTAGATGTTTCTTGTCTGTGTTGCCTGCCTCATTGAGAGTTACCTGTAACATACGTTATCAGCTTAAGTAACTGTAAAAGTCAAAGATAGCCTGTAACACATACTGTCATTGGGGAGTGAAGTATTTAATTACCTCACAACACCAGGTAACAGCATTAGGAGATCAGAGACAGTTATTTCTTCCCTGTTATTTTATCTTCTCCAGTTTAGGTGTCCGGTTTGGATTCAACCCAGGCTCAGTCTATCGCCAAGGCATCACACTAACTACGAGTACTTTGACTCTTACATCCGCTTAATTCTGACATGAAAAAGCCACGTTTCTTCTATTCCAACAAACATTTTCTTTTAAACTGTCGCCATTTATTTAATATAGTACATGATATTTGCTATTATTACTTTTACATGATTCTACTTTATCGTCTTATATGTTGTCTCTTCTGGTCAACTTTACAATTATCATTTTCGAGTTGAGACTACTGACCTTGGTGATCATCTTTGACCTTCACGAAATCTCTCTTTACTTGTCTAGTTGTCACTAGATAACACATGATAACTTATTTAACCGTGTTGCCAATTTACTGTCACTAACATATTTATTAGTTTTGCATTATTCTTGGAAAACTGTTATTTTGTAATTTATTAATACTCTATTATTATTACTGTTATATTGGTGTCAATTGAGAGAAAAAAGAAATTATTCCAACATCAAAGAATTAAATCGGTTGTCAATGTAAACAGAGTGGAACCCAACTTACATGCACCACGAGCATAAGACACACAAGTATTCGGTTAAATGAATTGAAAAACAGAAAGAAAACACAGGAAAAGAAGACCGGAACCAGAGAGCCGTTAGATAAATTTAAGATGGGAACATATCGGCTGTATAATTAGCGATGTTCAGAACGCAACAGATGCATCCTGCCTGTAATGCTTCACGATATCATGCACTGTCAGATGACAGAAGTAAACCCAATAATAATGTTTGTTTTTTATTTGACTTCTAAGGTAGACAACTCTGAATGATATCACAGTTCTTGCCATGAACTTAGAAGAGTTGTGCTCGCAATGGTATTAGAGTAAAGGCAAAGTAAAGAGCCCCGGCACGCCACGTGACGTATTGGGAATATGGTGTTAGTGACCATAATTTTTGCAAACTTTCGGCACATGATTTTTGGGGTAATGTGGTCGGTATTACACCAGTGTCGCTTTAATGTCTCAGAAAAAAAAATCCGGTAGCCATTTAAGCCTGGGTGAACCTGGTAGCCGCCGATCAGGATCGAACTCGACCGCTTGTCCTCTGTAGCTCAGTGCACTAACCACTGAGCTACCGCGGCTCCCATAGTATTAGAGTACGCGTAAGATAATCATTTCACGCTCATAAGTTCAAGGCTAGAGTTCTCTGCAGGGAACGAGGTGAACATGTCGCTTCTTATTTTTGTAGAGTAAAAAAGTAAAAAGTAGTAAAGTACCCCCGTCACGCCAAGTGGCGTATAGGGAATATGGTCTTAGTGATCAAAAATTTTACAGACCTTCGGCACATGATTTTTGGAGTAATGTGGTCGGTATTACGCCCGTGCCGCTTTACTTTCTCAGAAAAAATCCGGTACCCATTAAAGGCTGGGTGAACCCGGAAGCCGTCGGTTGGGATGGAACCATACCCCTTGCCCTTTGTAGTCCAGTTCACTAACCACTGAGCTATCGCGGCTCCCATCTTTGTAGAGTATTCTGATCTTAAAGTAGGTAAGACTGAGTGCTCAATTATATCGAAAGCGGATGTTAAAACGCAGGCTCAGTTACGTGCAGCAAAACAAATCCCGTTGACAGTTGAAGAATCAAAATAGACATGCTCTATGCCATTGCCTGGTAAAGTAAAAAAAAATCGACTTGTCACTCTCCGAGTGTGGCATATAAGAATTGTGCTGCTCGTCATCATATTTTGCCTTCTCCGTATCGAAGGTAAGCTAATATGGAGCACAAGTTCTCTGGCCTTGACTGTACTCCAGGTGTTCTCGTCCATCGGTTGATGCTATCTTTCAACTGTGATTCTTCTTTCTGTCTCAATCTCGTTTACCGCGTATTTTCACTTTTGGGTGATTTTCAACAAGTTACAATGTCTCTGGATGTGTCAACTAAAGTTCTTATGTTTTGTTCACATTGTGCTAGTGGACACGCGATGTCAATATCAGTAGGCGCAGGAGAAAGGAGGTGCGGCTTGGCATCACAAATACGTTTTGTTCATTCTGCGGTGGATCTATATATCAAGTACTGGTAGGTTCAGTGTGGATCTATATATCAAGTATTGGTAGGTTCAGTGTGGATCTATATATCAAGTATTGGTAGGTTCAGTGTGGATCTATATATCAAGTATTGGTAGGTTCAGTGTGGATCTATATATCAAGTATTGGTAGGTTCAGTGTGGATCTATATATCAAGTATTGGTAGGTTCAGTGTGGATCTATATATCAAGTATAGGTAGGTTCAGTGTGGATCTATATATCAAGTATTGGTAGGTTCAGTGTGGATCTATATATCAAGTATTGGTAGGTTCAGTGTGGATCTATATATCAAGTATTGGTAGGTTCAGTGTGGATCTATATATCAAGTATTGGTAGGTTCAGTCAAAAGAAAAGCCGTTCAGTGAAACAGCATCCAGCACAAGACACTAATATATTACAAAATTACTGACAAATCATGATTGCTTGCTACCAACCATCTCTCAAGATGTCAAAGGTTATAATCGCTAATATTCACTTTGCTATCCTCTTATTTACAGGTAATGTTGGTAACATTATCCAGGTATCGACTTTCTTCTCCAAAAATTACACGGTAACCATTTTAAGACTTTGTAAACTGGAAGCTGGTTGGTCAGGACATTAAACCTGACATTTGTCCTCAGTAAACCATGATGTGAATCATGGGCAATAGGACAACAGACAAGAAAATCACTGGAGTCTGTAGAAATGTGGTTTTACAGAAGAATGTTGAGAATACCATGGACAGCTAAGAAGAGTAATGATAATGTTCTGAAAGAGGTCAAAGCAAAATGAGAGCTAATTTCCAAAATTAGGAAGAAACAATCATTATTTTTTGGCCATGTAATGAGAAGATAACAATTGGAATATATTGTAACAACTGGAAAAATTGAGGGACGAAGAGATAGAGAGAAGTAAAGAGAAAAAATAACAGACACCTTAAGAGAATGGCTTGGCGGGAGGTCAACAACAGAAATGATAAATAACTGTCGAGATCGAAAGTTGTGGAGAGACATAATCACCTACGCCAGCAGGCCCGGTACTTGATGATGATGATGATGATGATGATGATGATGATGATGATGAAACCAGTCCACAAGCCATTGTGATGTAACTTCTCTGTATATATATACAACTGTTTGTTCACTTTCTGAAGTACGCCAGGAATCTTTGCAGCTGTTGATACAAAATACTGAGATCTTTTTGTACGAAAGAAATATGTGTACAAATGACCAATGTCCAAGTTCAGTTATGTTAATCCTATGCATAATAATAATTTAAGAAACTACATTTTTGAAATAACTTAAGTGGCATTTTAACTATTTGTTCATAATGTTTTAAATGACATAAATACTTTGCAATACTTCTCTATTTCACCTCTACTGCTATCTATAAAAAAAACTCCATATTGTTCTTTATTTCAGGTCCATTTTCTGGGTTCTGATTGGTTCATTGTTAGTTTGTCAGCCGCTGAATTCTTACCGATTGGTCCAATCATCACCACGTGGTAGTATTTGGAAGTGTTTGTGCCTTGCCATGGTGTATGCACGTGAGTTTCATCTAAACAAATGTTTTGGGGGAAAATATATAAATCCCGTCACAAAAGTATCGGACCTAGGTAACTAACTTCAGTTTGCAGCTCAAAGATGAGTTTGGGTTAACACAAGTTATCATTCCCATGGGTTAACACAGGTTATCGCTCTTCATGGGTTAACACAGGTTATCGTTCCCCATGGTTAACACAGGTTATCGCTCTTCTTGGGTTAACACAGGTTATCGCTCTTCATGACAGGTTATCGTTCCCCATGGGTTAACACAGGATATCGCTCTTAATGACAGGTTATCGTTCCCCATGGGTTAACACAGGTTATCGCTCTTCATGACAGGTTATCGTTCCCCATGGGCTAACACAGGTTATCGTTCCCCATGGGTTAACACAGGTTATCGTTCCCCATGGGTTAACACAGGTTATCGTTCCCCATGGGCTAACACAGGTTATCGTTCCCCATGGGCTAACACAGGTTATCGTTCCCCATGGGTTAACACAGGTTATCGTTCCCCATGGGCTAACACAGGTTATCGTTCCCCATGGGTTAACACACTGGTTATCGTTCCCCATGGGTTAACACAGATTACCGCTCTTCCTGGGTTAACACAGGTTATCGTTCCCCATGGGTTAACACAGATTACCGCTCTTCCTGGGTTAACACAGGTTATCGTTCCCCATGGGTTAACACAGATTACCGCTCTTCCTGGGTTAACACAGGTTATCGTTCCCCATGTGTTAACACAGATTACCGCTCTTCCTGGGTTAACACAGGTTATCGTTCCCCATGGGTTAACACAGGTTATCGCTCTTCATGACAGGTTATCGTTCCCCATGGGTTAACACAGGTTATCGTTCCCCATGGGTTAAC
Organism: Megaustenia siamemsis; assembly: GCA_032433765.1. Lineage (NCBI taxonomy): Eukaryota > Metazoa > Mollusca > Gastropoda > Stylommatophora > Ariophantidae > Megaustenia > Megaustenia siamemsis. The sequence goes on along the minus strand of JAVIAB010000160.1, from coordinate 38,317,457 downwards.
ACAGGTTACCGCTCTCTGTAAAGCATCAGGTAGCTTGAGAAACTCTTGCTTGAAGGTTGCAAACGTGTGGGGGGAAAAAATTCTAGAAAAGTCGATGGATTTGGAAAATAGGATATGTCGATGGAATAGGAAGAGAAACACGTATACAAACAGTTTATGCTCACATATTAAAGTTGTCGGAAGAATCACTTTGTCATTTCCAATATTTTGACATAAATTCTTTATCGTGAACACAAAAATATTGCTTTAAAAAAAGAAGTAAATAAAACAATAGAACAATTACTAATAATAAATAAAAAATAAAGAATGTAAAGAAAATAAGTCATATTTAAAAAAAAAAACAACTTATTGGCTCTGGCTGAATTACGCAGTTATTCGAAGAACAAAAGAAATTAGAAATAAAGATATTTTCAAACGATGAGTAATTTGACGAGATAAAATATATTCGATATTTCCAATAGGATTTATTTTTGATATTGAGCGCCATATTCATACGTTACGTAAATTTGGTTACAAAGTTTCCGTGGAAGTTATCTCCCATTTTTGCAGTCTTTTGATATTTTAAGGGAGCCTGTCTCTCTCTCTCTCTCTCTCTCTCTCTCTCTCTCTCTCTTCCTATCGCTCTTTCTTTCTCTCTATGATTTTCACTCTTTTACATTATTTGAAAGATATGTTAAGGTAACACATCTGATTATCACCGAATGTTTAGTTATAGATCCTACCCTGCCCGAGTTCGTGCACGTAAATCAGTGTTCTCCTCTGAGGTTTTCAGAATTTCCAGGAGAAGATCAGAGCACCTATGGGTGTATCCGGAGTGCATTGATGATGATCATAACATACACAATATGTTTAATTCTCTTGTTCATAAAAAAAAATATAACTTTAATACCACTCTTCTTTCATACATTCAAGCTGATTTTACAGAACTGAGAAAAAAGCTAGGAATAGCCCCCGCCATAGAATATATAAGGCAACAACAGATAAAATGGTTTGGCCACGTGACAAGGCAGAAAAACAAATCACAACACAACGAGCCTTCAACAAACGTTGTGAGAACACCAGACCCAAGGGTCGACCACGAAAAAGATGGGTCGATGGAATATTAGAAGCACTAGGAAACATAACAGCAGCAGAGGCGAACAGAAGAGCAAAAAAACGCAAATTATATCTCCCTCGACGCTGAAAGGCAGATGAGGAAGGAAAGAAGAAGAAGAAGAAGAAGAAGAAGAAGAAGAAGAAGAAATGAAAAGAAAAAGCTGATTTTACAGGGAGTTTTATTTGGTGCATGGCCCGACATTTCCTCAATTATTATTTTGCTGTTTGCACGCAGATAGTGGTCACTTCTATGTTATATGTAGACAACGGGCATATAAATACAGTGCCGCGGTAAAGCTTGTAGCAAGGAGCCACTAGTGTGGTGTAACGTACACTCGTACAAGGTACGATGACAGCTTTACAAAAAAAGAACACAACAAAATACTGACGTTCCGGTCTACATTCAGTCTTCTTCATAAAACGAGAACAGCGACGACAGACGATGAAACATAGATAAATACTATTACATCTAACATGATTGGGACAGGTAAATTAAGGAATAGTGGAGGGAGCCAGTAGAGAGGTGTAACGTCTCTTCTACCTGTCAGCTCCCTGTGGAGCATAGGTTTTCAACAAACACTTGCCAAGTCGTTCTGTTTCTTGCCATTTTTTTAAGATCGTTCCATGTCTTCCCCATCATCTTCATCTCTGCTTCTGTCTGTCTTCTCCAAGAATTTATTGGTCTTCCTCTTTGTCTTTTCCCCTGGGGATTCAAAAAAAAGGGCCTGTTGTGTAATACTCTCAGTTGGCTTTCGCAGTGTGTGTCCTATCCAGCACCATCGTCTTCGCTGTATCTCTTTATCGACTGGTATTTGACTGGTACATTTCCATAATTCTATGTTAGTGCTTTTTGTCCTCCATTTCCATCCTTTTATTCTGCGTAAGCATCCATTAATGAAAGACTGTATCTTCATGATTGTCAATTTTGTTGTTCTCCATGTTTCACAGCCATATAATGGGACTGACCTAACATATCTACTTTGATTGGGACAGCTAAATTAAGGAGTAGTGGAGGGCATCAGTAGAGGGGTGTAATGTACACCCCTACAATATATGGTGACAGCTTTACAAAAAAAGGAACGCAACAATGTTTATTTCTTTTATTAAAGCTGTCACCATACCTTATATGAGTGTACCTCACACCCCACTACTGGCTCATTGCTACCAACTTTACCGCAGCACTGCATTAATTTGCCATTTCCCTAAGGCGGAGTGGACACAGGCATAAGAGAAGTTATGATGAAACGAGAGAGATATGTGCTATGTAGTCATATTTCTTACAAAATGAAGTAAGTCCGCTTCAAAATTCTTTGTGAAATCCTTATTCAAACCATTAAAGAAATGTCGAGTTCTGTAACGAGTGAGACATCCTGTTTGGAGTTATTAAAGTTATTAAGATTTATGTTGCAGTAATTTGAAAGCAAGGCTCCAATTAGTCCATCTTCAAACATGTTTTCCTCGTTTGAAAAGTAAACTAGGTTTTCGTTTCCTTATAGAAGTCAGGGAACTAAAACAAGTAGAGGAATTCAAATACCTAGGAAGTCTAATGACAAACGATAATTCTCAAACAGCAGAGATAGAATCAAGATGTAACAAAGCTTGTCAAATCATTGGACAGTTAGCACCACTATTGTCCAACAAGGAAAAAACTCTAGAGGCAAACGAACACTATACAATACAATCTTCATCCCAAAGTGTGCCCAATGTTTTAGTAATAACCATGAGTTTATTTATCTTTAGTGAACATTGCTTTTTTTTTTTTTTTAGAATAATTTACTGGAAATCCAACCATTATGTCTCAATAGACTGGAAAAGTAGGTGTAACCGCCATGTTTAATCACGCATGAAATAGATATCTCGCGACAGTTGAAGTCTTTCAAGTTTAATGGAAGGCATTTCAGATCAGTCCGGACTGAAGAAAAAAAAGCCCCTGGCGATAACCATTGAGTTGACTTTAATAGTTACTACTAAACTATTATTGGTAATTACCATTGAGTTGACTTTAATAGTTACTACTAAACTATTATTGGTAATTACCATTGAGTTGACTTTAATAGTTACTACTAAACTATTATTGGTAATTACCATTGAGTTGACTATAATAGTTACTACTAAACTATTATTGGTAATTACCATTGAGTTGACTTTATTAGTTACTACTAAACTATTATTGGTAATTACCATTGAGTTGACTTTAATAGTTACTACTAAACTATTATTGGTAATTACCATTGAGTTGACTATAATAGTTACTACTAAACTATTATTGGTAATTACCATTGAGTTGACTTTAATAGTTACTACTAAACTATTATTGGTAATTACCCTTGTGTTGACTTTAATAGTTACTACTAAATTATTATTGGTAATTACCCTTGAGTTGACTTTAATAGTTACTACTAAACTATTATTGGTAATTACCCTGGAGTTGACTTTAATAGTTACTACTAAACTATTATTGGTAATTACCCTTGAGTTGACTTTAATAGTTGCTACTAAACTATTATTGGTAATTACCATTGAGTTGACTTTAATAGTTACTACTAAACTATTATTGGTAATTACCATTTAGTTGACTTTAATAGTTACTACTAAACTATTATTGGTAATTACCATTTAGTTGACTTTAATAGTTACTACTAAACTATTATTGGTAATTACCATTGAGTTGACTTTAATAGTTACTACTAAACTATTATTGGTAATTACCATTTAGTTGACTTTAATAGTTACTACTAAACTATTATTGGTAATTACCATTTAGTTGACTTTAATAGTTACTACTAAACTATTATTGGTAATTACTATTGAATTGCCTTTAGAAACTACCACCATATCGTGCTTAGAAATTATCACTGAAATGTATTTAATAATTTATCACAGAACTATATTTAATAATATATCACTGGACTGTATTTAATAATTTATCACAGAACTGTATTTAATAATTTATCACTGGACTGTATTTAATAATTTATCACAGAACTGTATTTAATAATTTATCACTGGACTGTATTTAATAATTTATCACAGAACTGTATTTAATAATTTATCACAGAACTGTATTTAATAATTTATCACTGGACTGTATTTAATGTTTTAGTCACGGAAAGCTTCAAGATAGCCAAGAGCAAATAATTATGGATTGTATAAAAGAAAAAGGAGCCGCGATAGCTCAGTGGTTAGTGAACTGGACTACAAAGGAAAAGAGGTAGGGTTCGATCCTTGTGCCGAGGTCTGCAAAATGTATGGTCACTAACACCATATTCCCTATACGCCACTTGGCGTGACGGGAGCACTTTACTTTTTCTTTCTATAAAAGAAAAAGTAAAGCGCCCCGTCACGCCACGTGGCTTATAGAGAATATGGTGTTAGTGACCATAATTTGTACAGATCTTCAACATATGATTTTGGTGTAATGTGGTCGGTATTACGCCCGTCCCACTTTATTTCCCACAAAAAAATCCGGTACCCATTTAAGGCTGGGTGAACCTTGAAGCCGTTGATCAGGGTTGAACCCGACCTATTGTCCTTTGTAGACCAGTTCACTAAGCACTGAACTATTGCGGCTCCTATGGAGGGTATAGTTCCAGTTAAATGAGAGAGAGAAAGACCTAGAGGAAGGCGTGTGTAAGTTATCACAGGCGAGATAAGAACGACTACTGCAAACACTGTAGATCTTGCGCGGGACAGATACAACTTCAGAGTAGCTGTCACAAGAGTCAGGTTCTAACAGGGACAAGCTAGATGTTGATGAATTATTTACAAATGAATGTTTGGCAGTTTCGTATTGGTTCAGTCTGGCTATTGCTTAGCAACACAGAACTCATTACGTTTGCAACTGCTCTAGATGTTTACTTCAACAAATGAGCCAATCGGTGCGTGTAATGATTCACATATCTTTCTCATTAGAAACCTTTCTTAACATTTTAAACCAGGCCCTCTCTTATACTGGAGTCCATTTTCAGTGACTAACGCAAAGACAGTACAATTTATACAGGAAACGGCTTTGCAGATATAGACAATACTTTAGGCGAACGAAAGATAGATAGATAGTGACTAACGTGCTAATGTCAACTGTGATAACTTTAATAAAATTAACAAGTTCCTGTTCAAATGGTGACAATGCTCACGAGTCAGCGACAGTTGAATTGCCTTTATTTGTCCTTTTCGAGTATTTACCTTGTGTTGGATGTGCTATCCTATACGTGTAGCCCTTAGCTTCGTTTGATTAAGTTACCCCTAAACCCGGGCACATGGAGCCTGTTATGTAAAAATAATAAAGTCGGCTGTAGACGAAACTTTAAAATAAAATAATCTACTTCCTTGTGGAAGGTCTTGCCTGAGCAAAGGTATGGAAGCGGACCCAGACAATAAAACGCACAATTTGCAGATTCGAACACGACGGGAGATAACTAGAATTAGTAACGATAATCTCTATAATGATTTGAGGGAAACAAATTATAGATGAGATATGTGAAAGCAGGTGGTGGTCGAAAGGTTTAAAGCCAGTCGTTCGTCGCATAAGCTGAACGTGAGTTTAAAAAAAGTAGAATAAACATTAAAATCTTTTGCTTTTTCCTATCGGAGTTGAAATAAAACCTCTGACCTGAAAGCTACGTGACTATTGCGCTGAGCATGCGAGGTTTATTCACTAAACTCATAGAAATTCTTAGCAGACCCCTGACATGTGACAAAAGCTGTAATATTGTAACGATAGTCGATGTCCGTTATACAATTTTCAGTAGTGTCCTTCGTACGAGCAACCTCAAGAATATGATCTTCTGTTCTTTGACTAATCTGTTGACCGAAGTGAAGTATATTACTGAAATATTTCCAATGTCTGGACAACTCAACACCCGATAAGAACAAAAATTATAATATTACTTTAGTACTTCAATTGTTTAGAGAGTCGCGATAGCTCAGTGGATAGTGAAGTGGACTACAAAGGACAAGAGGTAGGGTTCGATCCTGATCGACGGCTCTCCGGGTTTACCCAACCTTAAATGGGTACCGGAAATTTTCTGGGAAAGAAAAGCGACACGGACGTAGTACTGACCACATTACCCCAAAAATCATGTGTCGAAGGTCTGTAAAAATTATGGTCACTAACACCATATTCCCTAAACGCCACTTGACGTGACAGGGCACTTTATCTTTTTCTTTTACTTTAATTTTTCGAAACTTACGTTCTCAAGCTACACATTTGGACTCTAACACGTTAACTCTTTTTATTGCCCGAATTTGCCATATAATACAATAGGAAGTGCATATATATGTAATCATACAAATGTCAATAATACTCTTTTTCATATGTTTATGTCTTGAAAAAAAAGACATAACATGTCTTAGACTGTTTTTTATTTTCAGTTTTGAGTTACACACTTGCTATACAACGGATGTTTCATCACGTAAACGTGTGGGAGATCGTCGGTGTTGAGATGAGTATGGGTGTGTCATGAAGTGGAGAGAGTTTTATCTCATCGTATCACAACTGATGAGATTCAACTCCTCCAACTGCAGACCTCACCTACATGCTGCAAGCAGAAACAGACAAACTGCAGACCTCACCTACATGCTGCAAGCAGAACCAGACAAACTGCAGACCTCACCTACATGTTGCAAGCAGAACCAGACAAATTGCAGACCTCACCTACATGACTACAAGCAGAACCAGACAAACTGCATACCTCACCTACATGCTGCAAGCAGAACCAGACAAACTGCAGACCTCACCTACATGCTGCAAGCAGAACCAGACAAACTGCAGATCTCACCTACATGCTACAAGCAGAACCAGACAAATTGCAGACCTCACCTACATGACTACAAGCAGAACTAGACAAACTGCAGACCTCACCCACATGATACAAACAGAAACAGACACACTGCAGACCTCACCTACATGATTACAAGCAGAACCAGACAAACTGCAGACCTCACCTACATGACTACAAGCATAACCAGACAAACTGCAGATATCACTCACATGCTACAAACAGAACCAGACAAACTGCAGATATCACCCACATGCTACAAACAGAACCAGACAAACTGCAGATATCACCCACATGCTACAAACAGAACCAGACAAACTGCAGATATCACCCACGTGCTACAAGCAGAACCAGACAAACTGCAGATATCACCTACATGCTACAAGCAGAACCAGACAAACTGCAGATATTACCCACATGCTACAAGCAGAACCAGACAAACTGCAGATATCACCCACATGCTACAAACAGAACCAGACAAACTGCAGATATCACCCACATGCTACAAACAGAACCAGACAAACTGCAGATATCACCCACATGCTACAAACAGAACCAGACAAACTGCAGACCTCACCTTCATGACTACAAGTAGAACCAGACAAACTGCAGACATCACCCACATGCTACAAGCAGAACCAGACAAACTGCAGATGTCACCCACATGCTACAAACAGAACCAGACAAACCGCAGATATCACCAATATGCTACAAACAGAAACAGACAAACTGCAGACCTCACCTACATGACTACAAGCAGAACCAGGCAAACTGCAGACCTCACCCACATGCTACAAACAGAACCAGACAAACTGCAGACCTCACCAACATGCTACAAACAGAACCAGACAAACTGCAGACCTCACCCTCATGCTACAAACAGAATCAGACAAACTGCAGACATCACCCACATGCTACAAGCAGAACCCGAAAAATCAGCGTACTCGTTGAATGACTAACTCTTCGATATCCCATAGCTTGTATTTACTCGACTATTGTGCAAAGATCATATTCTGTAAATGTCTTGGGAGTTTCTTTTTTATATTAAATATATATACATATTCACATTATGCATATAAATAAAACTAAACATCGTCAAAATGTCTCTGTTTATTGAATTTAAATTACTCACATCATGGTGTTCATTGATTTGAAAAGTGAGTCTTTCACAATCTCATTAACCTGCTTAAGGGCAGGCGAAAATTCTATATCCACAATGCAGTCGAGATATTATGTTATTCTTTCACACACACTCTCTCTCTCTCTTTCTCTTTCTCTGTCTTTTTTTCTCTCTCTCTCTCTTTCTCTCTCGTTCTCTCTTTCTCTCTCTATTTTTCTCTCTCTTTCTTTCTCTCTTTCTCTCCCCCTCTTTATCTCTATCTCCTCTCTCTTGTCTCTATCTCTTTGTCTCTCACTTTCTCTTTTTATCTCATTCTCTTTCTCTCTCTTTTTCTATTTCTCTCTCTTTCTCTCTCTCGTCCTTTCTCTCTCTTACTCTCTCTCTCTTTCTATCTCTCTCTTTCTCTCTGTATTTATCTCTCTCTTTTTTATCTCTTTTTCTCTCTCTCCCTCTTTCTCTCTCCCTTTCTCTTTCTTTTTATCTCTTTCTCTTTATATGTCTCTTTCTCTCTCTTTCTCTCTCTCTCTCTCTCTCTCTCTATCTATCGGTCTATCTGTCGGTCGGTCGGTCGGTCGGTCGGTCGGTCTGTCTGTCTGTCTGTCTGTCTGTCTGTCTGTCTGTCTGTCTGTCTGTCTGTCTGTCCTGTCCTGTCTGTCTGTCTGTCCTGTCCTGTCCTGTCCTGTCCTGTCTGTCCTGTCCTGTCCTGTCTGTCTGTCTGTCTGTCTGTCTGTCTGTCTGTCTGTCTGTCTGTCTGTCTGTCTGTCCTGTCCTGTCTGTCTGTCTGTCTGTCTGTCTTTCTGTCTTTCTGTCTGTCTGTCTGTCTGTCTGTCTGTCCAGTCCTGTCCTGTCCTGTCCTGTCCTGTCCTGTCCTGTCCTGTCTGTCTGTCCTGTCCTGTCCTGTCCTGTCCTGTCCTGTCCTGTCCTATCCTGTCCTGTCCTGTCCTGTCCTGTCTGTCTGTCTGTCTGTCTGCCCTGTCTATCTCTTCGTGTGTAGGTGTACATAACCAACCCTGTTTTCCTCTCAGCCCAATTCAAATTACAAGCGTACTACTCTAACCCATCCAGTTGTATTCTGAAACATTTCCTAACTGCAAAAAAAAGCGTGTACGTGAATAATTTTAATAAATAAATAATTAATTAGTAGAATCATTGTTTATGTCTATATTACGCTACCAGTGTCAAACACGGACAATTCTTGAAAGACACAAGAGAAAAATAACACGTGAAATGAAACTTATAATAAAAGATGTTAACACAACTGGAAGAGATAGGATTAGAAACGAAGCTTACAGAAAAAAGTTGTGTTTCTGCTCCAGAAACTGATTATAGTGAGTAATAAAGAATCAAATACACTAACATCAAAACAAATAACACCAAGGCTAAAACTAAGAATTGCAAAATGTTACATTTTCTCAATATTCCTGTATGGTGCAGAAGCATTGACATTAGACCAGAAAACAGAACAGAGAATTGAAGCCTTTGAAATGTGGATTTAAAGAAGACTAGGTAGAATTGAATGGAAAGAAAAGAAAACAAACGCTGAAAGTTTAAAACAACTAAAAATGAAAAGAGAACTACTAAACGCAATTAGAACAAGACAAATGAAATTTGTGAGGCATGTTAAAAGACACAACAGCCTACTAAAAGTAATATTGGAAGGGAAATACAAGGTAATAAAGGCAGAGGCAGACCAAGACTAACATGGACGAGTAACATCAAACTGGCCACAATAGAATGAGAAATCACATGTTCACCAAATTCAAAATAGGTACAACCAGCCTATGCCACTGTACACTGGACAATATGACTTCAAAACATGTTCTACAGGATTGCCTCCTGTACACAGACCTGAGAAAAGCAATGTGGTCCACGCCCACCTCCCTGGAAGAAAAACTATATGGGGCAATCGATTCGCTTAAACAGACAGCTGCCTTCATGAGAGAGTCTGGAATCCTACTCTGATTGAGTCTTGATCGCAGAGAGAGAGAGAGAGAGAGTGTATGTGACAATCTGCACCATCAAAGCAAGAGACAGAGTAGAACGGTGCTCCATGGTAGCCAACCTTCGACGCGGAGACGGCCATCGATGATGATGTAAGAATCAGATGGTTTCGACATCTGACCAGAATAAAATCCAACCAACCTTTACAGCTCGAGCGTGTTACATGAAAACTTTCGGCTACATAGCGAAAGAGGAGCTCAGAAAGAGATGTATAGAAGAGATATTAAGTAAATTCGACTTGACAACTCAAGCTACATAGCGACAAGTGGCAGAAAATTATACATTGTTCGGACATTACAAGCAGTAGGATAACAGAAGAAAGAAAGGGAGAAAGAAAGAAAGGGAGAGAGAAAGAAAGAAAAATAAAGAATGAAAGAGAGAAAAATCCTCACCAACCTTCCACGCCCTCAACTCCATAAAGAGTTAGGAGATTAAAAAAAAAAAGAGAGAGAAAAGTAGAATGCGACCACGCCCCTTTCCATATAGGAAATATGCTTTTGGTGCGTATTTTTATATCACAACTGGCATAATTTGGGATAATGTGGTCAGCATTACGTCGGTACCGTCATATTTTTTTTTTCCAATTTAAAAAAGTCCGATGCCCATTTAGTACTAGGTGAACCTAGAAGCAGGTGATCGTGATGGAACATAATTTGTTTGTCCGCACTTGACAGGATCACTAACCACAGCGCGGTTAACTCGATCTCTTCAGAGTCCCTGATATGGTCCTACATGAATTCAACAGTATTTGAATTAAGAGGAAATGGCTGCATTATGCGTTCACGTCCTTCTTTCACGTAGTACCAATGTTACCATGACAACACGTAAATATAAAACACAGCTGATTTGTTTTAATTTTAAAAGTGCAATTTTAGTTATAATCTAGGAAGTGTTTACAGTATTTTTTTTTTAAATAGATGTCCGGAGTCTGATACATTACCCTCATTCTTGGAATTGATATTGTATGTAAGTGGTTCCATTTTGTGACACCACACACAGAAGGTGAATATTTTATCCAAAGTAAATTGTTATATCTATCTATCTATTGTCCTTTCGAGCCGTAGACGGCACATAGGGCAGAACAACAATCTCAAAAACAGAAACCTTGCGTGCCAAAATGGCACATTTTGCAGAGATCACTGCGCTAAAATCCATGGCGCTGTTTCCATAACAATACTTTTTTACAATGACAGCTTGTCAAGCCATCGATCAACCTCCTTAGTCGCCTCTTACGACATACCTGGAAGGTCACAGTGTCACTATTCTTTACTTCCCTCATAATGAGGCCCCTGTAACACACGGGAAAAATTGTTATATAGGAATGATAATTTAGTAGAATAATATTCATAAGACAAAGATAAAATAATGGTAAATATGAGAGTTTTGGTTAATTCAACATTCAATTTTTAACCATAAACGTTTTTTTTAAGCTTCTTCTTATCACTTTGAATTTATAATAGAAGTGGTATGTCTCAATGTGATCTACTTGGAAATACACAACTAAGGAAGTCAACTAAAGTACAATTAATAAACAGCTGTGATGGAAGAAGAAAAGAAAGAGCCACCTTGCGAGTGCGGTGTAATGGGAACATTGTGTGTGTGTGTGTGGTGTGGGGGGGGGGGGCTGTGGTCAGCGAATCATTTCAGAGGAAGAGGTATGTTTACTGCACTCGGAAAAAACATGACAAATAATCAACAACAGAAAAAAAGCAAAGAACAATATATATAAGCAGGATCGAACCCGTACTCAGTGGCACAGCGCCTTGCCACGAGAAGCCAAACGCTAGGGAACACTGCCAACTCAGCTAACTAAACAATTAGCCATCATTGGCGATGTCTTTCACGCAGGTGTTCTCATGACTATAGCACAGGGCTGCGATCACAACTGGATAATAAATTGTGTATCTGTATTTTTCCTGTTAAGACAAGTATCTCCCGGATAGTGTAGGGCTGAATACTTGCGTTGCAGACAAACATATAGGACGAACACAGCACGAATAGTAGTTTCCAGTGGTTTTGACTGGAGACAAATAATGATAAATGAATAATAATGTAGGGGGAGGGGAGGGGTGATGGAGTGGGGGGAGGTAATGTGGTCAGCAGTATGCATACCCGACTCTCTTTCTCGGAGACCTTATTCAGGACCCATTGAAACCGTCGATCATGATCAAATACACCCTTTCGAACACTGTACACCAGATCACTAACCCAAACTTTACCGCAGCTCTATTTCTGCATATTTTCTTATCCCTGTTTCTTCAATCTACCACATAAATCCGTTACTTACCGTTTGCTCAGTGCTATTCTTGTCGTTCACACAGCCTATTTCTTATGAGTATGATTGTTTGTGTGTGGTGAGAGAGAGAGAGAGAGTAAATGGGTATGTGTGTGTGTGTGTGTGTGTGTGTGTGTGTGTGTGTGTGAGAGAGAGAATAAATGGGATTGTGTGTGTGGGTAAGTATGTGTGAGTAAATGAATGAGTGAATGTGTGTATATGAGTGCATGATAGAGTGGATGTATGAGAGTGTGAGTGATTGTTTCAGCATCTTTGTAACGCTTGATTTTTGCTTGATTGTTTCTTTCTTCTTCTTATTCTACCTTTCTGCTCCCTGCGGAACATAGGTCTTCAACAAACACTTTCCAAGTCGTTCTGTTTCTTGCCATTCTTTTAAGATCATTCTATGTCTTCCCCATCATCTTCATCTCTGCTTCTGTCTGTCTTCTCCAAGAATTTATTGGTCTTCCTCTTTGTCTTTTCCCCTGGGGATTCCAAAAAAGGGCCTGTTGTGTAACACTCTCAGTTGGCTTCCGCAGTGTGAGTTCTATCCAGCGCCATCGTCTTCGCTGTATCACTGGTATTTGACTGGTACATTTCCATAATTCTATGTTAGTGATTGTGTTATTTTGTTCATTAATTTTAGCACAACATACTTTCTCTGCCAGTGTCATCTTACAACTTGGATAAAATGGAACGTTCACGTCATTGCTCTATATCACAATTGTTTGTCACTGAAACTTTAGTATCATAAAGGACATCATCATCATCAAGTACATTGCCTGCTGGCATTGGTGATCATGTCTCTCCACAACTTTTAATCTCGACAGTTATTTATCATTTCTGTTGTTGACCTTCTGTCAAGCCAATCTCTTAAGCTGTCTGGTATCTTTTCTGTTTCCTTACCTCTATTTCCTCGTCCCAAATTTTCGTAGTTGCTACAATATATTCCAGCTGTTCCCTTCACATAACATGACCAAAAAATGATGATTGTTTCTTCCTAATATTGGAAATTAGCTCTCTTCTTGCTTTGACCTCTTTCAGAACGTTTTCACTACTCTTCTTAACTGTCCATGGTATTTTCAACATTCTTCTCCACGTCACTTCTTCAACATTCCACGTCACTTCTTCGGATGATGGAAATGGGAGTTAAGATGGGCACAGCCAGAAATGAGAAACTTAGTGGCCGTGTAAGAAGACTTATCAACCAACATAGAACTGGAGTCGTCAGTCGCTGGACACTGAGGGAATTGCTGAGGGGAAAAGGGGGGGGGGGGATCTAAGCACCTATGGACATGTTCGGAGTGCAATGATGATGACCTGCAAATAACTCAATAACCCAATAACTCAATAACTCTATAACTCTATAACTCAATAACACAATAACAAATTGAAACCAGTTCCATAAAATATTAATGTTAAGAATTTGTGGAATTTTCTAGACTCTGGACATATGCTTCCATAAATTATGCAAAACTTTCAAGATTATAACTAAAATATCACTTTGAGATTAAAACAAACAGCTGTGTACAGCGTTTCTCTTAATCTAACAGAACATTTCAGATGTATTTATGTATTATTTGGGGAGCCGTGATAGTTCAGTGGTTAGTGAACTGGACTACAAAGGACAAGAGGTAGAGTTCGATCCCAACCGACGGCTTCCGGGTTCACCCTGACTTAAATGGGTACCGGATTTGTTCTGGGAAAGTAAACCGGCACGGGCGTAATACCGACCACATTACCCCAAAAATCATGTGCTGAAGGTCTGTAAAATATATGGTCACTAACACCATATTCCCTATACGCCACTTGGCCTGTCGGGGGCTCTTTACTCTTATACTTTATATATTATTGTATACAGTTTATTTTGTACAGTTTCATCTATTCAAATCACCACTAATCCATGTTGTGTCTAGTATTCTGATTTAGTTTGTCCTAATGTTTTTTTTTTTTTTTTGTTCTGAGATGTTATTGGAAACATCAAGGTTATTCTGTTAGTATTAACTGATGAACTAAGATTATCCGACGTCAGGATTTCGATGGATTTGTCCTGCGTTTTAGTTTAAGTCCTGCGTCTGGTTAGCATCTACTTTATTATATAAAGTATTGATAGTTAAAAAAAAAAAAGGTAAAGTACCCCCGTCACGCCAAGTGGCGTATAGGGAAATATGGTGTTAGTGACCCTGTATTTTACAGACCTTCAGCACATGCTTTTTGGGGTAATGTGGTCGGTATTACGCCCGTGCTGCTTTAATTTCCAGAAAAAATACGGTACCCATTTAAGGCTGGGTGAACCGGAAGCCGTCGGTTGGGATCGAACCATACTCGAACCATACCCCTTGTCCTTTGTAGTCCAGTTCACTAACCACTGAGCTATCGCGGCTTCCTAAAGTATTGATAGCAAAGGCTATATTATCAGGATCTGCTTTTTTTGAGGAAATTATTCTTCGCATTTACAGGTTTTTAAAAGTAAGCAAATCTCATGTTTTTTTTAACTGAATGATTTTAAATACGTATTGTTAACAATTATAAGTAATCATTTATGAATTTATTAAAGCAATAGTTACGTTCGTTCGTTCGCTTTCGTCAGCTTTGACCTCTGACGAAGTCCCACCCACTCAATTTTGTGGGACTGAATTTTGCGTGTAAAGTCTGTTTTATCCCATTACAGGATGCAGGATGCCCCTCGCCATGCAGGCAGATTTACTCCGACTTCAGAGGTACTAATTTTTAGGGAATTAGTAAAACCCAGGTGTCCTCGCCAGGGTACGAACCCCGGCTGTTGCCGTGGTAAGCCAACCGCCTATCGATTGCGCTAACCGGACACCCAAGCAATAGTTACAAATACAAATGTTTAAATATAAATAGGGCAACAACAGGAACTGTGAACGGAGGTAGAAGGTGAGGTAAGTAGAGAAAGAGAAGATAACATCAAAGAGTGGATAAACTTTGATTGTGTAGAGTCCCAAAGGGTGACTGAAGATACGGATAAATGGAGAAGGAAGAAGAAGTAGTGACCCAACAATCCCCAGAGTTATGAGATAGAGGTAAAAAAATAGAAGAAGAAGAAGAAGGTAGCTTCGCCGTTTTTTTTTTTTTTTTTTTTTTCTGTTGCTTCTTTTTTATTGTACCAGGATCTTCACGCTCTATAAGTTAAATCAGAATGTTGCCAGGCATTAATTCTGGCCCAGTTTTAGATGTGGAAAAAATATAAACGTAAAATGGTATGTATAGTAGCTTTACTAAATGAGGATAGCACAACATAACTAAACTTTGCGGACACAGGCCTTCATCGGTATAACAAGACAACAAGCACGTGCAAGACGGCTACACCATTAGTTTAGTTTAGCACAACAGTCAACTCCGCAGTGCTCAGATGACCTTCTCAGCACGTTCCTCGGTGAGAAGCATGCCCGTCCCGCTCCAGCAAAAACAGGGAAAGTGGTTTCATTTTGTGTCCTCCAACTGCATAGCACAGGCGAAGACCTTGACACTAACTTTCTTAGGAACCTCTTACGACCTGCATTACAGGTGACAGTAGCTCTGGAAACAAATCATCATCATCAAGTACCGGGGCTGCTGGCGTAGGTGATCATGTCTCTCCACAACATTCGATCTCGACAGTTCTTTATCATTTCTTTTGTTGACCTTCTGCCAAGCCATTCTCTTAAGCTGTCTGGTATTTTTTCTGTTTGCTTCCCTCTATCTCTTCGTCCCTCTATTTTTCCAGTTTTTTTTCAATATATTCTAGTTGTTCTCTTCTTATTACATGGCCCAAAAAATGATTGTTTCTTCCTAATATTGGAAACTAGCTCTCTTTTTGCTTTGACCTCTTTCAGAAAATTTTCATTGCTCCTCTTAGCTGTTCATGGTACTCTCAACATTCTTCTGTAAAACCATATTTCTACAGACTCCAGTGATTTTCTTGTCTGTTGTCCTATTGTCCATGATTCGCATCCATATGTTAAGACTGGCTCTACATAACATTTAAGAAGTCTTTAATTTTTTCTATTGTCAAAAATGGATTGCATAGTATCTTCCTCATTTTTTGGAAAGCTGCTTTTGCCTGAGCCATTCTACTTCTCACCTCTTTTGTACATCTTCCGTCTGAGGTTAACAAAGTTCCCAAATATTTAAATTCATTTACCTGTTTTCATATTGTTCCACTTGTCTTTATTTTGCACTGAGGTGATGTCTTTTTCTTTGTTGTTAACATTACCTCTGTCTTTTTGCTATTAAGGCTGAATCCTTTATTTTTGCTTTCTTTCACTATAATGTCCAACATTTCTTGTAATAATAAATAATAATAAATGAATATAATTATGACGGGGAAACATTAGAGTGGATAGATAGCGAATCACTGCAGGGGATGTTTACAACACTCGGGAAAAAAGCTGTTGATTATTTGTGTATTTGTTCCCAGTGTTTTAAGCATGTCTCTTCTCCTGACATAATTCGCTGACAATGGCTCTATTCGTTTCGTGACCTGAACGAGGTCTGGACCCTGGTGGCCAAACGGGCAACTACTTGGATTGACATAGAGTTGTACTTATTTTAGAGATAGAGAGCGGGTGAGAGAATCGATAACTTGTCGTGATCCAAATCAGGAGAACGAGGTTTTTAATCCCAGTAGGAGGAAATGTTTTTTTTTCCCTATCAGAGGTGAAGTTAAAACACAGACCTGAACACCTCGTTGCTACTGCTCTGGGCAAGCGACTTTATATGCCCCCACCACAGACCTGAACACCTCGTTGCTACTGCTCTGGGCAAGCGACTCTATATGCTCCCACCACAGACCTGAACACCTCGTTGCTACTGCTCTGGGCAAGCGACTCTATATGCCCCCACCACAGACCCAAACACCAAGATGCTACTGCTCTGGGCAAGAGACTCTATATGCCCCCACCACAGACCCAAACACCATATTGGTACTGCTCTGGCCAAGACCCGAACAGGTAAAGGTAAAGTACGAGACTTGAACCGGCGTCTTAGCACGCAAGTTTCCACCCATATGTGCTCGGCCGCCTATCCAGAAATGTTCGGAGATTTCGGTATCGTGTCGCCTCAAGCATCGAAACTCAGATGCGAGGCGACATTCCTCACCTTCCCGAGTAATACCCTGGTACCCATTTCTGCCAGCGGCTGGGTTGACCGCGGGGGTATTTTCTTTCTAACCACGAGTACAACACACTGCTTCCAGCGGGAATCGAACACAGGTTGTCCGAACGTCGGTAGCCCAGTCGGTGGTTTTCCAAACTAGGCTACCGAGGCCCACGATGCAATGAGTAAATATAAATCAGGAAAGAAATGGTCAGTTCTCCATTCCATAAAATGAAAACAAGTTGACAAATAAAACGATATAATTAAAAACAAGAATTTCTTCAAGATGTATAAATCTGATCAAGAACAGCTGAAGATTAAAAATTAAATTGGCATTCTCCCGTGTGCGAGCAGAAAGACGATGGAGCGCGATAGGCGACGTGCTCAGAGTAACTAACTAACTACTAACTATCTTTATGTCACATAGTACCATTGCTGGTGTATGACGGGGGGCAACGATAGAACCAGAGGGATAAAGGCCGCTTGGTCAAGCAGTCGCCACGACGTGTAAGACTCAGGATTTTTATTTCACCCCCGATAGAAAAAATATTTTCTGTCTACCGTAGGCTTCGAACACCGAACGTCGGCTTTTCAGCCAGCGGAACAGTGGTTTTAGCCGCACGGCC
This sequence comes from Megaustenia siamemsis, assembly GCA_032433765.1. Taxonomy (NCBI): domain Eukaryota; kingdom Metazoa; phylum Mollusca; class Gastropoda; order Stylommatophora; family Ariophantidae; genus Megaustenia; species Megaustenia siamemsis. The sequence continues at coordinate 38,299,463 of JAVIAB010000160.1, read as the reverse complement.
ACGCGCACCGTGCTCAGAATTGATCAGGAAATAGTCACACGATCTGCAATGTAGTGAACATGTGATGGATGGCGAAAACGAGGCAGACCAATGAAAATATGGAAAAGACTGGAAACAGAGATGAACACTCGCGGTCAGACCTGGGCAGGTTTACTTCGCAGGCCGGAGAACTTCGACGACCATAGGTCCACGTCAATCCTTCGGATGAAGGAGATGGAGGTAAAGATGGATACAGAAAAAAAACGAGTAGCTTAATGGTGCATAAGAGGATTTATCAACCAACACAGAACTGGAGTTAGGGGGACGGGTTGGTCTCGGGGCAAGGCGCCGGCCTCGAGACAGAGAGGTTGTGGGTTCAAATCCCGGCTACACCGGTTGGGATTTTTATTTATGATATTTCTCTGCGGCAACCACCCCTGGTGTCAGCAGCGAGGCCCTGCTTGAAGCGTCAATTACTTATCGACGGAAAAAATATGAGTATGTCGAAGTTATCTGCCGGTGTGGCGAGGGACTCGTGTGCACACGGCTGTCAGGGAAAAATGGATTAAATGGAAGTAAAAGCTGGCGAACGATCCACACACACACAAAAAACTGGAGTTATCAGTCCTTGGACGCTGCGAGACATGATGAGGTGAAGATCTGAGCACCTATGGACATGTTCGGAGTGCAATGATGTTGACCCGCAAATAACTTCTAAGATTTGCCACGAACATTAGGGAAAAAAATGTAAGAATGATGCTGCTGCGCTAGAAGTCGTCACAAAAGTACAAAGCACCTACAACTTTAACGGTCCAAGGTAAGAACAGAGATTTAGAGCTAACAAAGCTAACACAGATTTAGAGCTAACAGAGATTTAGAGCTAACAAAGCTAACAGAGATTTAGAGCTAACAAAGCAAACATAGATTTAGAGCTAATAAAGCTAACAGAGATTTAGAGCTAACAGAGATTTAGAGCTAACAAAGCTAACAGAGATTTAGAGCTAACAAAGCTAACAGAGATTTAGAGCTAACAGAGATTTAGAGCTAACAAAGCTAACAGAGATTTAGAGCTAACAGATATTTAGAGCTAACAAAGCCAACAGAGATTTAGAGCTAACAGAGATTTAGAGCTAACAGAGATTTAGAGCTAATAGAGATTTAGAGCTAACAGAGATTTAGAGCTAACAGAGATTTAGAGCTAACAGAACTAACAAATATTTAGAGCTAACAAAGCTAACAGAGATTTAGAGCTAACAGAGCTAACAGATATTTAGAGCTAACAAAGCTAACAGAGATTTAGAGCTAACAAAGCTAACAGAGATTTAGAGCTAACAAAGCTAACAGAGATTTAGAGCTAACAGAACTAACAGATATTTAGAGCTAACAAAGCTAACAGAGATTTAGAGCTAACAAAGCTAACAGAGATTTAGAGCTAACAGAACTAACAGATATTTAGAGCTAACAAAGCTAACAGAGATTTAGAGCTAACAGAGATTTAGAGCTAACAGAGATTTAGAGCTAACAGAGATTTAGAGCTAATAGAACTAACAGAGATTTAGAGCTAACAAAGCTAACAGAGATTTAGAGCTAACAGAGATTTAGAGCTAACAGAGCTAACAGAGATTTAGAGCTAACAGAACTAACAGAGATTTAGAGCTAACAGAACTAACAGAGATTTAGAGCTAACAGAGATTTAAAGCTAACAGAGATTCAGAGCTAACAAAGCTAACAGAGATTTAGAGCTAACAAAGCTAACAGAGATTTAGAGCTAACAAAGCTAACAGAGATTTAGACCTACCACAAGTGAAACAATGGTAAATAAATGTCACTGTTCTTGAATTTAAAACAAAAGTCGCAGTTTACAGTACCTGCATCATTAGTATCCTCCTGTATGGCAGTGAATCGTGGACAACTTATGCAAAGCAGGATAGAAGGCTAAATGCATCATCATCATCAAGTACCAAGCCAGCAGGCGTAGGCGATCATGTCCCTCCACAATCGTCTATCTACTGTGCATCGTATCAGTTCTGTTGTTGACTGTTTTCCATGCCATGACACCAAGCTATCCAGTATTTTCTCTCTTTGTCGTCCGCGATCTCTCTTTCCTTTTATTTTGCCAGTTGTAACCAAGTATTCCAACTTTCCTCTTCTCATGATGTGCCCAAAAATGTTGATTTCCTCTTTCTGATGTTTTTTAGGAGCTCCCTTTTTGTGTTGGCCTCTTTGAGAACTTCCTCATTGGTCTTTTTATCTGTCCAGGGAACTTTCAACATTCTTCTGAGAAATCCCATCTCTGTGGCCTCTAATCGTCTTTTCATTTGTTTGTCTACTGTCCATGATTCGCTTCCATAGGTCAGAATTGGTTCTATATAGCATTGATGAACTCTCTTTCTCATTTTTATTGACATAGATTTGTTGCATAAGATATTTTTCATTTTCTTAAATGCTATTTTGGCCTGAGCTATTCTGCTTTTTATTTCTGTGGTGCATCTCCCATCTGATGTTATTATTGTGCCCAAGTATTTGAAACGTTGCACTTGTTTTAGATTTGTCTCGTTTATTTTTATGCTGCATGATAGTGATGATTGTTTCTTCGATATAACCATTACTTCTGTTTTCTTACTATTCAGACTGAGACCTTTCTTGTTGCTTTCTTCTACTATTATGTCTATCATTTCTTGTAGTTCGTTCTCTGTCTCTGCTATTAAGACTGTGTCATCCGCATATCGCAAATTATTTATGTTGTAACCGTTGACTTCAATTCCTTTTTTGTCTGCTATTGATCTCATAATATATTCGCTGTAAAGTTAAAACAAGTCCGGTGACAGAACACAGCCTTGTCTGACTCCTTGTTTTATATATTGGAATTGTCCTGTTTGGTTGTTAATTCGTATAGCTGCTGTTTGTTGCCAGTACATATTTTTTATGATTCGCAGATCCTTGCCATCAATGTTTAATTTCTCCAGCATATTGATTATTTCCACATGCTTTACTTTGTCAAATGCTTTAGTGTAGTCTATAAAGCACATATATAGATCTTTCTTTACCTCTATAAATCTTTCTATCAATGTCCTTAAGATGTATATTGCGTTATTGGTGCCCTTTCCTTCCACAAATCCACATTGTTCCTCACTTATTTCTGGTTTTATTTTGTTCCTTACACGTCTCATGATTATTCTTAGTAATATTTTAGTCATATGGCTCATGAGACTAATAGTGCGATGGTCTTCACAATCAGTGGCGCCTGACTTCTTCGGTATGGCTACAAAGATAGATTTTAGTAGATCCTCGGGTATGTGTCCAGTGTTATATATGTCATTGAGTAATTTTGTTATGACTTGTACTCCCAACTCTCCTAATGCATTTATCTCTTCGATTGTTATATATTGTCAGGACCTGGAGCTTTGCCTCTTTGCATGTGTTGAATTGCGTCCTCCACTTCACTCTGCATTATTGGTGGTCCTGTGTCTTCATTTCAATTGTTTAATTCTGGTCTTTCATCATCATAGAGTTGACTGATATATTCTGTCCATCTTTCCATTGTCTTCTCCTGTCCCATTATTATATTTCCTTCCCTTGATTTCACACATCCTGAAACTTTTACTTCTTTTCTTCCTGTTAATTCATTTAACTGATTGTGCATAAATTTTGGTCTTTCTTTTGTTGTTTTTCCATTTCTTCACATTTCTGTTTTAACCAGCCTTCCTTTGCTTCTTTGCACTTGTTTTGGATCTCTTTGTGCAATATTTTGCATGCTCGTTCTTCTTTCTTATGTTTTCTTCTTTTGTCCATTAGTTGTAATATTTCTTCTGTCATCCATTTCTTTTTGTTGATTCTTTTAGTCACTGGTATTACTTCTTTTGATGTTTGATGAATCGATTGTTTGAGCATTTCCCACTGCTCCTGGATGTCCTGTATTTTCTCAATAACATTATATCTATTTTGTACTATCATGCTGTACTTATCACTCATCTGTTTATCTACTCTTAGCATATCTAGTTCTAATTTTATATTTCTTGGTGATTTCTGTGCCTTCCGCAGTTTTATTCTTATCTTTCCAACTACTGGTACATGGTCACTATTACAATCTGCTCCTGGCCTTGTTTTAACAGACGTTAGCCCATTCCTGAATCTTCTCTGTACCAGTATAAAATCAATTTGATTGTGTACTTTTTTGTCTGGGCTTTGCCATGTCTATAGTCGCCTAGGGTGTTGTTTGAACCAGGTGTTACCTATAATCATTTCATGTGTCTTTGCCCAATCTATCAATCTATACCCTCTGTCATTCGTCTCGCCAAGGCCATGACCCCCCCCCCCCCCCCAGGTCACATTTTGCACTTTAGCTGTTCCTACCTTTGCATTGAAATCCCCTAATACAACAGTTTCATTCATTGAATGCATTCATTAGTCAAATATGGCTGACAGGGGCTACTAAATTCTTGAATATATGCGAAGCATGGACCCTACTTGCAGATTTGTACAAATGAAAACGAAAATAGAAGTTGTGGAAATGATATGTGCCGTAAAGTGACTTCATAAAGAGATTGCATCACAATGAATAATTTCATAACATCGTCAAAATAACATAGACCCACACAAAGACTTTATTACGTCGATCTGGAAAGAGAAGTTATGCTTGCACGGGCATGGCACGCGATATAACGGCCTGGTAAAAACTATCGTACAGGATGGCGGAGGGCGTAGTCAAAGTAGAAAATGGATTGATGATGTCAAATATTGAACACTATAAGAAACAAATAAACTGACACACAAAAGAGAAGATTGCAGAAAGATCGCGCATTGCATATTATCATGTTGGCGCCAAAATGTTCACAATAAAGCTAAGGGATCAGACAGGTCAGTTTTGTCTCCTTTATTTTACAAACGCTTTATCTACAATGGGCTAAAAGCGATACGCCCTGTATTTTCTGCAGATTCAAACATGTTATCAATGAACTGTAAAAACCCTTGCAAATTATTTTGCATACGTGCATATCACCTGCAACAACACTCCTACAATTCTTCTATCTTGAAACTGATAACAACTGAGACATAACAAGACTCTTGACCCACCGAATAGTTCCATCGTACCACGCTTGTAACAAAGTATAACACGGGTTGTCAAAAGCGAATAAAGTCCTCATCTCAACTACGCTGATAATACATTCTAATGAGTGGGGTTGGTAACTAAGTGTTTCCTCCACGCCCTGAGGCGCATGGGAAACATGGTGCTTGTGTCCATATTTTTTAACGACCCTCAACATCAGAAGGACAGAAACTATGATAATATAAAAAAAAACGAAAAACGAAATTTAGAGTAAAATTAAACGGATGGTTATGGTTATGGTTATGGTTATGGAAGGCCCCGGTATCACTGCAAACGAATTAAAATCCATAATTGCTCAACCGCCCGTGCCAGTGGAATCATCCGAATTACTAACTCATCTCCCAAACAAAGAAAGGTAACTGTAGTCCCCATCATAGCAGTCTCAGCACACGCCAAAAGACATAAGGCGAAACCGCGCAGAAAGTGAACACAGCCAACTGTTCCCTGTCATACGATATCATCATTCATCGTAAACAAGCGGGATATCGAAACAGGATCAAAACGGATGAGACACACAGCTCATGGTGTGCACAGAGCACCTAACTCAGTAGCTCCTGCAACAAACCGGACTTGGAATATGAGGAAACTGCAAGAAGGAACACTTTTCAGACATAGCCTTCAATGGTTCCTGCCGCCTATCCACCATATACCATGGAAGTTCGCGTCCTCCCGAAAATGATGATCGTCGTAGCACTTGATGATGTTAGGCCATCGTTGATGACTCCAATTCCAAACATATAGACACACAGTGGTGGTAAGTTATCATTTCCAATCCAACAGAAGCCACCTGACCTGTAGTTAGTAAAACCACAGAGAGAATATGATTTTGTGACCTTCACTGATACACTCTTAGATGTGAATGTGTAGTTTACACAAGAGGAGAAGTTTTCAACTACAGTGATCCCATTTAATGCAATTCTGGGATAGCAAGGCAAGTCTCCTTTATAGCAGCAGAACTTGATGATGTTCTCTGCTCCCTTCTTGTAGCTGCCGCCACACGATTCTGATGTCTCATTAACTTGGGCATCATTCAAGAACAATGTCAGATTAACATTCCATATAATGGCTCTGCTGATGAAGTGCTTGGTGCAACAGTTGTATCAATCACACAGGAGGCTCCTGGTCTGTGGTCATTAATATCACAGACGGCATATGATGTTGTTATATTCAGTATTTCTTTCTGGGTGTAAATATGTGGCACACACATGGAGAGTGGTTTGTGGTCACAGTAATCCCATTAAAGGCAGTTCTAGGGTAGCATGACATAACTATTTCAGAACAGCACAATCCTATGATTTCTGTGTTCGCTATAAAGCTGCTGCTACTACATAATCCTGACCAATTATAGGTGTGGACATTATTCACTTGCAATGACAAAACTGCTTTGTTTACATCATAAACCTCTGGAAGCGAATCATTTATGGGACTAATAGTACAATTAGTATTCTTCCATCGGGGATATATCTTCCTTGAGGTCCCCCCCCCCCCCCAATAAGGTCTTTGGTTAAAAAGCACATATGCTTTTGAGTTAAACACAAAATGAGCCCACTTCATTGATTCAAAATGATCCTTGCCAATGTCATCCGTTTGCACAAGTTAGGTCCTTAGCTACCAAGGTCACAAACGAAGCCATCAAAATAAAGACTTTATCTACAAGGAAGGTTAACGAACTGTGAACAAACATTTATGTTCAAACCCTTGAATACATTTTCAAAAATCTGCCAACTCGCTGCAATAACAGATATCGTGGTGTTCAAAGTAAACATTGCTTAGTCCATGGCTCGAATATAAATAAGCTGCCATTTTGGTGCGTCCCATGACGTCACATTAAACGGATGGAAATTAAACGGAATTAATTAATTAATTAATTAAACGGAAGAATCCTGAAGAACGTGGGTAGATTAAAATAATTGGGATCAATATGAACATCAGATGGCAGAAAATAGAAGCAGCATATGACGTTCAAAAATAGAATTCTATCGAATGAAAAACATGATATGTAACAAATTATTGTTAATATTAATGTTAGAAAACGTGTCCTAAAGTCCTGCATAAAATTAGTTGTACTAATGAAGTGAATCAGGGCCGATAAGTAAGACAACACTAAGAGCATTACGGGCAGCTACGATGTGGTTTATCAGAAGAATGCTACGAATAGATAACAAAAAAATACAAATAGAGAATGTTTGAAGCGGGTTGAAGAAGAAAGAAATATCAAAATCATACGGAAGAGACAATCCACATTTATTGGGCATGTAATTTGAAAAGGAGTCAAGTTGATTGTCTAACACAAACAGTCCATAATTTCTGATCTGTGTACCATCTTCGGCTCGAAAAGATTATATACAGACAGACAGACAGACAGACAGACAGACAAACGGACGGACACACGGACGGACGAACGGACGCACGGACCGAGAGACGGACGGACGGACAGAAAGACAGACAGACGGACGGACGGACGGACGGACGGACGGACGGACGGACGGACAGACGGACGGACGGATAGACAGACAGACGGACGGACGGATGGACGGACAGACAGAGTACACACACTTCCTCTTCAGACCTCGTGGATGAATTTACAAGACAGTGACTGAAGCTAAGTAGAAATCTAATTATGTGATCGTCTTGCACATGTTTGTTGTACTGACGAAGGCCTATGACCGAAACGGTTAAATTGTATACTGTCTAATTTTTAGCAAAGCTGCTGTGTAGAGTTGTATATTTATTTTCCCCACGTTTTATCCAGTTTTACAGCGGAATCACACGATATTATAATATCGTGACTATCTCCGATATACTTATTCCATGACCAAAGACAAATGTATTCATTTATATTTTTTATTATTATTACTATTATTATGTTTTTTTTTTAAAAGTTTGGGGGTGGGGAGATAATTGTATTGATTTCACGCCAGGCTGCTCCTACTTATCAACAAAAAAAGCTCTCTATATCTATTTTTAGAAGCTTAGTAAACCCCAAAGCATTGTCAGTCCGAAAAAAGAAAATTATTTCGCCACATGTACACCTCTATTGAGCAACGAGCGCACTAACCACTATGCTACCGAATAGCGATTAGCATGCATCATCATCATGTGGCATACAGGTTGGCGTAGGCAATCATGTATTTTTACCTTCTTCTATCCACCATGCATCGTATCAGTTCTGTTGTTGACTGTTTTCCATGCCATAACACCAAGCTATCTAGTCCCTTCTCTCTTTGTCGTCCGCGATCTGTCTTTCCCTGTATCTTGCTAGTTGTAACCAAATATTCCAACTTTCTTCTTCTCACGATGTCGCCCTAAAATGTTGATTGTTTCTTTCTGATGTATCTTATGAGCTCCATTTTTATGTTGGCCTCTTTGAGAATGTCCTTGTTGGTCTTTCTAGCCGTCCAGGGAACTTTCAAAATTCTTTTGAGAAATCCCATCTCTTTGGCCTCTAATCGTCTTTTCATTTGTTTGTTTATTGTCCATGATTCGCTTCCATAGATCAAAATTGGCTCTAAATAGCACCGAGGAACTCTCTTTCTCACTTCTATTGACATAGATTTGTTGCATAAGACGTTTTTTTTATTTTCTAAAATGCTTTTTTGGCCTGAACTATTCTGCTTTTTATTTATGTTTTACATCTTCCAACTTATGTTATTATTGTGCCCAAGTATTTGACGCGTTGTAATTGTTTCAGATTTGTCCTGTTTATTTTTATCCTGCATGATGGTGATGATTGTTCCCTTTAGCATACAGTTTAGATGAAAATAAGCTTTCATTTAAATTTGTTTATGTAAACAGGTTTCTCGTTTTATAAAAGGAAAATCACGGATCTGTCTTATTTGTGTTCTGTCTACTGGATCACATTGTTCATGTCACTCAGACCAACTTAATGCCATTTCGAGGGTTTGAAATGTTTCTGGAAGAGTCGGCTCAAAACACTTTTCTATGTTTCTTTTTGCTTATCTCAAATTTATCCCTCGTTGATACATTTTATGTTCTTGATTCCTCAGTCCAAATCTGAATTTTTAGTTCATTGATGACACATGCATGAGTCACACAGGCTAACACATCATCATCATCACCATCACAGTCACATGTATACAAAATTCAAGATCGGCACCTCAACTACTTGTACATGTGGACAGACGCTCCAGACTGCTGAACACATACTTCAAGACTGCACTGAATATAGTAGACTGAGGAAAATTCATTGGCCCATATACAACACTACAGGCAAAACTATACGGGTCACTGCAAGAATTACAAAAGACTGCAAAATTTATACAGGAAACAACATTGGAGATATAGACAATATTTCAGGCGAACGAAAGATAGATAGATAGATAGATCATCATCATCATCAAGTACCAAGCCAGCTGGCGTAGGTGATCATGTCTCTCCACAACTTTCGATCTCGACAGTTATTTATCATTTCTGTTGTTGCAGGTTAACGCAGCGCCAGACACAGACTAGGTCAGGCCCTAAGCTAAATGAAACGTTCTGGTCAGGCCCTAAGCTAAATGATACGTTCTGGTCAGGCCCTAAGCTAAATGAAACATTCTGGTCAGGCCCTAAGCTAAATGAAACGTTCTGGTCAGGCCCTAAGCTAAATGAAACGTTCTGGTCAGGCCCTAAGCTAAATGAAACGTTCTGGTCAGGCCCTAAGCTAAATGAAACATTCTGGTCAGGCCCTAAGTTAAATGAAACTTTCTTCCCCCCACCCGCCCCTTCCTCCCCCTTCATTAAAAATTAATACCCGAATGTCTCACATGCTTTAAACCAAATGCCGTATGAAAAAAAAAAAGTGTAGTCCCAAAACATTCAGAAAATTTGTTGAGGCCTCTCGGATTGTGTGACCTAAGCTATAGCTTATGTGCAGATCCAGCTCTGAGTTAACCACTCTTTGACAGTTTAAATCTCACATCCTTCGCAAATTCCCTGCTCTCTGTTTGTTATTTTATGTTTATTATTAATTTGTTATGTCTTTTATTTCTTCACCAAGCGCTTCACTTACAGTGACTTCTTGAGGCAACTTTTATTCAAAACTCTGTTTAATAAGTATTATTCAAAAGAAATTCAGGCTAGGATCGTAAAATACGAGTATGGATTATTTGAGTGTAGGAGGGGGAAAACAAAACACGCTGTATTCGTAAGTGAAGCACATGAGTATCCGTGTCATGAATGGAAATAAATTATGTTAGTGCGTCAGTCCTAAACAGAATCTTTCTATGTAATTAAACACAAATTAACTACATACATTTCGCAGCTATCTGCAGACATATGGATCGCGCACCAAAATCCAACAGTGCACAGTTCTAGTTAAATACCTTATGTCAACGATTAAAAGAATGATTATGATGCTGACGTGGAAGACAAAATAAAATCAGAACGATGTTACGGCTCAAAAGGCCTTCAGCTGGAACAGTGGACAACAAAAGACACAATATATGTATGTATATACGGCCTTTGTGGTCTTGACAGGCGGTTGGTAGCAAGCAATCGTGGTAAGTTAGTAGTAAAAAAAAAAGTAAAGTACCCCCGTCACGCCAAGTAGCGTATAGGGGAATATGGTGTTAGTAATCATACATTTTACAGACCTTCGGCACATGATTTTGGGGGGTAATGTGGTCGGTATTACGCCCGTGCCGCTTTACTTTCCAAGAAAAAAAAATCCGGTACCCATTAAAGGCTGGGTGAACCGGAAGCCGTCGGTTTGGTTCGAACCCTACCTCTTGTCCTTTGTAGTCCAGTCCACTAACCACTGAGCTATCGCGGCTCCCGATAAGTCAGTTTGGTAAAATATTAGTGTTTTATGCTGGATGCTGTTTTGCTGAACAGCTTCTCTCATGGTTGAATCTGTTGATATTAGATAAACAGATACGACCGCAGAATGAACAAGTTGTATTCGTGATGCATGGCCTCGTCTCCTTTCTCCTGCTCCTTTTGTCTTCTGAATTTGATATAAAGGCTCCATCGAAAGTTGCTGGGCCGTTTTATATTTTTACTTTCCATGTGCTACGATAAGCAGCCAGATCTTTCCAGTTTCATTCACTGATAGAAAATTCACTGAAGGAAGCCCTGCAAACATCCTTATATCTCAGCACTGGTTTCCCCCATAGTCTCTTTCCATCCCTAAGTTCGCCATACAACATTCGTCTGGCAATACGACATATATAGACCTAAGTAACTAAATGTGGATTTACAGAAGAATAGGAAGAATTATATACAATGAAAAGAAAACAAACGATGAAGTCTTAAAACAACTAAAAATTAAAAGAGAACTACTAAACACAATTCAAATAAGACAAAGTGATTGTTGGGGCTTGTTAAAAGAAACAACAACCTACTGAAGGTAATCTTCGAAGGGAAAATGCAAGGTAAAAGAGGCAGAGACAGACTAAGACTAACATGGACGAGTAACATCAAAAGATGGACAAGTCAGTCAATGACAACCTGCACCATCAAAGCAAGAGACAGAGCCGAATGGCGCTCCATGGTAGCCAAACTTCTATGCGGATACGGTACTCAGTGAAGAAGTAACTAGAACTACATAGCTAACGTTGCGACCAAATATCAACTATCTGCACACGAACATCATAAAGAGTAAATACAAGTGGCGTCACTGTGTACATGTTGTCTGGAAAGTTTTGCCTCATTTGTGGCGAGGCACGATCCGTTTAACCCCAGACTAAGCCTTTCAGGTTATTTTAGACTACAAATTGCCATCGAAAAATGAAAGTTTTAATCTTCATAAATTGATCTCATTGAGCTGACCTTGAAATGGAGCTCAGGAAAGTCACTTTTATTCATTCTTTAATTTTCATCACGAGATTGTCTTTACTTGGTCACTATGTAGTTTTATTTATTTATTGTCTTTTGTCCATTGTTAAGGTTGAAGAGGAGAAATGTTAAAAAAAAAAAAAACGCTTCAGTTAATTAATGTATTTCACAGATTTGAACGACGTTTCGTCTCAATAGGCCTTTAACAGGAACAACAAACAACAAACACACACACAGTATGTAAGTAAATAAAATTAGCTAAATTATTTACAATTTATTGTTTATTTTATTTACTTACATATCTTTTTGTGTATTGCTTGATGTTCCTGCTGAAGCCATATTGAGCCGAAACGTCGTTCAAATTCGTGTCGTCCATTAATTACGTAAAGCTTTAACCATACAATTTAAAAAAATATTTTTTTTTCATTTCTTATTTACAATCAGCTTTACTGCAGCTTCGCATTTTAATGCACTTCTTTGCCCTAGCCCCTTCCTGCTGAAGACCTATTGAACCACACCGTCGTTCTGATTTTGTGTTGTCTCTCACCTACATAAAGCTGCAACCATTGCGTTGTTATAATCTTTTGTCATTTCATCCTTATCATCAGCTTTACAGCAGCTTCGCAATTTGAATGCCTTTGCCTCTGCAAAAGAAGGCATAGCAGTCAGTAAAAATAAAATAAGAATTTATTTTATTTTATAAGGACTTCCGTCTCCAAGATGGCGGATCTAGTCCACGTCCTCTCGATCGCTGCAGAAAATGGACCCAGGGTCTGATTAATTCCAGGGTCTGAAATTTAATTTACTTTTTTATTTAAAGTCAAAATGAGGATATGCTTGATACATCTGTGTCGCTAAAGCGAGGTCGTAGGCCGGCAACAGTCCGTTTTTGACGAATCAAGTGTTGTGAGTGAGACCTTCCACCGTCTAGACTTGATTTGCGCTTTCCGTCACATTGGTGCTGTTCGTGACCGTTGTTGGAATTCTTTGACGCAAGTTATTTCCATGTTACACATTAATGTAAACTACTTCGTCAGCCGCAGTTTTGTCTCTTTGGGAATTTGTTTCGTGTTTTGTTCGTCGTAGGCTGCTTACATTTGAGTAATCAGACAAAAAATCTAAAGGGATCGAGATTATTTGTTCGGCGACATTGTTGTGTGCTACGTCATCGTAATGGTTCCCTAGACCGGCCGTGCGCAAATCTTACGGTCTGCTGTTTGATGTGCGACGGGGAAAATTTGACGACTAACTGTGTGTCTATATGTTCGGAATTGGAGTCATCAACGATGGCCTAACATCATCAAGTGCTACGACGATCATCATTTTCAAGAGGACGTGACTTACCGGTATATGGGGATAGGCGGCGGGAACTGTTGAAGGCTGTGCATGAAAAGTGTTCCTTGTTGCAGTTTCCTCATATTACAAGTCGCATGTCTGTGTTAGTCACCTCTAGTGACTCGGGCAGATGGTGCTCGTAAACCTGGGAAGGCAGACCTTCTAAGGGCAGAATCCCCCTACAGAAAAGATTATCTGCTGCCTTGCAAGAAGATTGGGGACAATCAAAGGCTAAGGAAAGCAAACCTGAACAAAATGCTGGCTGAAATCGGATGCACTGGGTTTCTGGCGCAGAACACAGTGCAACGTTTTAATAGGTATTCAATCGGAGTGGATCTAACAGGCTTAAACAGACTGCTGTCTTCGTGCGAGAGTCTGGAGTCCTACTCTGATTGAGTCCTGATCGCAGAGAGAGAGAAATAAGAATGAGGAAAACGTCAAAGAATGGATTCACCTTCGTCACATCTCAAGAAAGCAGCTCTTAAGCGTGAAGGTTGGAAACCAATTGTAAAATATCACTAAAAGGTGATCCAGCTATCCCTTACATTATTGACAACTCACTCACTAATGATGATGATGATGATGATGATGATGATGATGATGATGATGACGACGAAGTCACGAAAAGGGCCACTACTATCACTTTTAACAGTGGAGCTCTTTAATCCTGAAAGTTATTTTCGTTATTTCCGTCAATCACAATGGTGCGATGGCGACAACTTTCGAAATTATCAAAACAAATCTTTCGATTGTATTTTTAAATGTCCCTGCCATTTATTAAGAGTATTTGGCTACTTTTATTTTGGGACGAATTAATACGAAAAAATTATTAGACTTGTTGCAATTATTATAAAATTATATTTTTAGTTTATTATTCATCATCATCGAGTATCCGACTTATCGGCCGCAACGAAGGGTTGGCTACCATCATGGATGGAGTATCTATTATTTATTATATACTATCAGTATGATCATGATGGAGCGCCATTCTCATGATTCTGCTCTGTCTCTTGCGTAGATGGTGCAGTTTGTCATGTCATAGGCTGATTTGTCCATCTTTTGATGTTACTCGTCCATGTTAGTCTAGGTCTGCCTCTTTTACCTTGTATTTTCCCCTCCAGGATTACTTTTTAAGTAAGCGGCTGTTGTGTCTTTTAACATCAAACATGGTCGGTCCAAAAATCGCATTTGTGTCTTGTTTAGTCTTGTTTGAATTGTGCTTAGTTCTTAGTTACTTAGTAGACTAGTAGTTCTGTTTTCATTTTTAGTTGTTTTAAGACTTTCATCATTTGTTTTCTTTTCCTTCCATCCAATGGTCCAATTCTACCTATTCTTCTATATATCCACATTTCAAAGGTTTCAATTATCTTATTGTTTATTGGTTATGAACAATAAATAAACAATAAGATAATTGAAACCTTTGAAATGTGGATATATAGAAGAATAGGTAGATTGGTAGGTTTCAATTATCTGTTCTGTTTTAGTAGTTTATTATTAAAATCCCTTCGTCATCAAAATAAATTAATATTAATTAAACTTATTATTAAAATTAATTTACTTTGATAACGTAACGAAGGGAAGGGCTGAAAATAAAAGGCATTGAATATTCAATTCAATGATTAAAAGGGTACTTTAAAGTTAAAGCTAAAAGCTATTTGTTGAATCATGATTCTCACAAAGAATTGAATGAGTAATGATCACTTTCTATGATAATATAATTATAATGAATAAATATTTTATTTAAATGTGGTGTCTTCGACTCAAAAGGACAATAGATAGATATTACTATTGCTTGGAGTTGATGAGGAGTCTTCACTGACATAAATATAAGCCAGATGAACCCTTAGTCTTAGTTGGAATCACTTCATAAAATGGAATTCGCTCCGACTTCAAACTGTAAAATAGTAAAACAAACTTACAGTATATGGAGCCGAAGTCCTTTGTGGGATTCAAGCAAACTGACATTATGTTAATTTTAGAGTCTTGGAAGTTTAGTGTACACAAAGATGTTCTTGAAAAATCTAGTGACTACTTCAAGGCAATGTTCTCTTCACGAATGACAGAAAGTGACAAAGATGTTATTGAATTGCATTTAGTCAGTCCTGAGGATTTTCAAGTGATTATTGAAGGCATGTACACTGGACATTTAGACTTGAGTGTGGACAATGTTTTTAGTGTTACTCAAACTGTTCAAATGTTACAGATAAGTCAGTCACTGCGGTCCAGTTGCATAGACTTCATGAAACATAATTTTATGAATCTACAACATTGCCTTGAACTTTTGTATTTCTGCATTCCACTCAACATTCAGGAGTTGTATTCTGATGTGAGGAGATTTTGTTTGGCTCATTTCTCAGATCTGAGACATTCTAATTCATTTGTCAAGCTCTCATTGGTGGAACTTTATGATTATTTGTCTGATAAATATCTAGTTGTGGAGGAGGAATTGCATGTAGTGGAAGCAATCCACAAGTGGTTACATATCAACAAAAACTTGGAGGAAATCAAGTCTGAAAATGGTACCTTAAGAGCACAAGTTAAGAAGATTGTCTCATTTTGTGTTCATGTTAAAGACAACACTGGTGCACATGATATTATCACAGATACTGTCTTTGCTAATGGATGCCTATCAAAAGAAAAATTTAAGGTAATTATCTATTTTATACCCCCCCCCCCTTCTTCCCCCCCCTTTTCCACTCCCCTCCACTCAGTCTGTTTTTAATATTATAAACAAATACATTGTCTCTTTTGTTCTTTTGCTTTTAATTATTATCTTTTTCTTGTGTACAAAGAATTGTAGGGCCATAGGAATATGAGGAAAGTTGCAACATTAGTGACCATCTGTTGTCAATGTTTCTTATATGAAGAAAGTTGCAACATTAGTGACCATCTGTTGTCAATGTTTCTTATATGAGGAAAGTTGCAACATTAGTGACCATCTGTTGTCAATGTTTCTTATATGAAGAAAGTTGCAACATTAGTGACCATCTGTTGTCAATGTTTCTTATATGAAGAAAGTTGCAACATTAGTGACCATCTGTTGTCAATGTTTCTTATATGAAGAAAGTTGCAACATTAGTGACCATCTGTTGTTAATGTTTCTTTCTTTCTGGTACTCACCCTATGACAACGATAGGAATCAATAGTTCACGTCGTCATCCATCCCTACAAGGATGTTAAGTGGACGTAGGTGTGATGTGTTGTTTTTTTGCAGTAGAACAGTGATATTTGCCCCTTTTAACCAGCACATCCAACTTCAGCACAGTATTTTTGAGTACTGAGTTGTCTGCCCTCTTTGATCCCTACTCGTTTGGCCAGACTAGACTGTTTCTAGAGTCACAGCAAGGAGATGGAGTACGGTAGATGGTTCTGGTTCACCGATCCTGGTGTAAGTCATCAGGTATGAGTCGCTGACATCTTCCAGCTCTGTTTCTGTCAGGTGCCTTGCGTCCTGTTGTAAATGAAAAAGAACAAAGTTTGCTTGGTAGGTTTTCATAACCACACTGTCACTGTCATCATCTTGTGCTATCTCTACATTTAAGGTGTTTTTTCAGCTGTCTCTCCCCTTGATGGTACATACTGTCACAGGTTATCCTGTCCATCTTTTGATGTTGTTATTCTACTTTTTTTGTCTGCCTCTAGCTCATTAAACTGTTTTTCCTTTTAAAGATGACTTTCAGTAAGTTTAGGACCAAAGATGTATATCCTTAATTTTGTCTTCAGCTTCATTAGTGGGCCCATGGCATTGTATAATTGTTGATCTTCCACACTTGGTTTTATAATGTGCTCTAATTAATCTATGATTAAAATTGTTAGCAGCAGAGACTTTCATTATAGTTCACGCTCCTCCATAATGTTTATTATTATTTGTACCTGAATAAATTATTGTCATGTTGTTGTTGATACGTTTTTTTTCCTATTCCTGGCCATCTAATTTCACTAATTTCTAAAATATCAAGGTGGTATTTCTCTATTAAATGACAATTTACGCTATTTTGGTAGGAGCAGCCATTATTAGAATATTCCAGTAGCCTATTTATATTAACACTTTCAGGATAACGATTTTTGCCATACTACTAATTTCTTGAGCAGGTTTTTCCACTTGACTCATTTTAACACCACAAGATTCTACAACCATGATGATTTCCTCGCTTAGGCTTGCCCCAAAGTGAGTCTCAGGTAAAGGTTGTCAGCCTCCAGCCTAACAGTCCATACAAGACAGAAAATAAACAAAGCCTCCATCTTGGAACACACTGGAATGTAAACATAATAGACTCAGAAACTTAAACACCCCAAGGAACATGTGGCACAATCAGTAAAATTAAAATTACTGAGGAGATGTATCTTCATGATACATACAGTTGTGAATCATGGACAATCTCACAAACAGCAAGGAAAAAATTGATTCTTTCAAAATAAAATGGTACAGAAAAATCCTTAAGATGCCTTGGATAATGAAAAAGAGCAACGAAGACATTAAAAGATTTCAACATTAAAAAGAACTTTCTTGTAAACACCATTCTACAGAGGAAATTAAAATTCGTCAAAAGACACGGGATGTTAGAAAGAACAATAATAGAGTGCATGGTTCCTGGGCGACACATCAAGGGCAGACCTAGAAGAAGGTGGTTTCATCAAGGAAATCTTGAACATGACAACAGAGGAAGTGGGAGATCTGGCTAGAGACAGATTTTTTCAGATGGGCTGCGGTGAATGCAATGTTCTGCAAAGGAATGCGACCTGATGATGATGAATAGGGTCAGAATGGATATGTTAAAAATATCTTTAGTTAGGCATAGCATAAACAACATGGCTTCCAGAGATATGCAGTTAACAATATCTGGATTGGAAAAAACATGTAGAAAGTGTCCCTTAATGTGAGTGAGCAAAGTATTAAACTTCCCTTACTAGTCTCAATTTAGAAGTGATGGGCCAGTATTTTTCTAGCCTAACCAGCTGTCATTATGCAGCTACAACAGCTGATGATTGAACTTTAAGGCTCAAGGAAGAGAACGAGTCAGATGGATACACAACATTACAGAAATGCGGCAGTGACACAGGTAAGAACAGCCAGTGTGTCACACAATAGAAATTTGTTTCACAGTTTATACTGGATAAACAGTGGGACAAAAGAAGCCATATTCTATATGAGGACTTTAATTGAAAAGTCCACAGAAGTAAATAAACCAATAAATGCCTGCTTTCAATGACGATATCCAAGCTTTTAATAGAATACACCATAAACAACTTATAGACTGCCTAAAGGATATACATCTAGATGACACAGACATAAGACTAATATGTAATTTATACTGGGAGCAAACAGCAATAATAAAATATAACAAATAAAACTCTACATCAATTGATATAAAAAGAGGAGTAAGACAGGGCAGGAATCCATCCTATCGCCAAGCTTGTTGAATCTATACGCTGAGCAAATCTTTCTAAATATTAATGGAAAGATAATAAATAACCTAATATATGCTGATGACACTGTATTACTATCAGAAAATCCTAAAGATTCACAACAATTACTTAATGAAATAAACATGACAAGCAAAAAATATGTATTTGATATAATTATCAAAAAAGACTAAAACTATAATCATAAACAAAGAAAGCACTCAAAACCTACAAGTGAATATCAAAGTTGAAGGATTAGACCTGGAGACAATTTAGAACTACAACTACCTTGGGCATACTATAACCAGTGATGGAAAATGTAAAACTGAAATAAAGAATAGGAATGGCAAAAAGTAATTTTAATGTCATGAAAAGTATACTAACATCAAAACCAATAACACCAGGGCTAAACTAAGAATAGCAAAATGTTATATGTTCTCAACATTCCTGTGTGGTGCAGAAACATGGACATTAGACAAGAAAACAGACAGAAAATTGAAGCCTTTGAAATGTGAATTTATAGAAGAATAGGTAGAATTGAATGGAAAGAAAAGAGAACAAGCGATGAAGTTTTAAAACAACTAAAAATTAAAAGAGAACTACTAATCACAATTAGAACAAGACAAATGAAATTTTTGGGGCATGTTAAAAGACACAACAGCCTACTAAAAGTAATCTTGGAAGGGAAAATACAAGGTAAAAGAGGCAGACCAAGACTAACATGGACAAGTAACATCAAAAGATCGACAAGTCAGCCTATGACAACTATCAAAGCAAGAGACAGAGTGGAATGGCGCTCTGTGGTAGCCAACCTTGAATGCAGAGATGGCACTCAATGATGATGATACTGGGCAGCATTAGTAGATAGGTAAGAAAATATACCACAGTCTAAGCAGAAATGGCATTTATAAAAAGTGTTACATTCCATACATTTAGTTATATTTATATAAAATATGACATTCCTACTTCTTGTCTTACTTTGCAGTTTGCTTTAGCCAAACGACCAAGACAGGAAAATGTTTTTTTGCTTTGGTCTCTGTTGGAAACAACAAAACCTCTTGATGGACTAACAGACGTTGTGAAGCTTTGTCTAGACACAGGAAATGGTATCAAAGTTGACAGCATGTTAGATGTTGTTGAAGAACCTGGCTTTAAGTTGGGGTCAGCTATGTGTGCATTAGGTAAATTTTGGAAATAGAAGAAACAATTAGCGTCTAAATGTATGGTTGTAGCTTCAGGGTGATAGAATACTACACAAGACAGAACCAGCTTTGATGGCCAGAATGGCTTTTTTGTGGGGACAATGTTGGGGTTACAGACGTACAACATATAAATAGTATAAAAACAAATATGTTCATTAATCTCATATAAAAAAAGCAGAATAGTTCAGGCCAAAATAACATCTCAGAAAATGAAAAACGTCTTATGCAACAAGTCTATGTCAATAGACGTGAGAAAGTGAATTCATCAGTGCTATATAGAGCCAATTCTGGCCTATGGAAGTAAATCTTGGACAGTAGGCAAACAAATGGAAAGACGATTAGAGGCTACAGAGATGAGATTTCTCAGAAGAATGTTGAAAGTTCCCTGGACAACTAAAATGACCAATGAGGTCATTCTCAAAGAGGCCGACACTAAAAAGGGAACTCCTGGTAAAACATCATAAAGAAATAATCAACATTTTTCTGGCACACCAGGAGAAGAGGAAAGTTGGAATACTTGGTGACAACTGACAAAATACACCTAAAAGAGAGATCGCGGACAACAAAGAGAGAAGATACTAGATAGCTTGGTGTCATGGCATGGAAAATAGTCAACAACAGAATTGATACGATGCACTATGAATAGAAGATTAGGGAAGGACATGATCGCCTACGCCAACCGGTATGGCATATGATGATGATGATGAATCTCATATAATCCCCTATGTGTGGAATTGTTTAGATTACTATCTACTCTTATCTATGATTCCTGCAATTTGCTTTTGACAGTCCGATAGGTGGGTCTATTATTTAATCTTCTGGATCAGATGTTTAATTTTGTTATTACTACATTGTATTTACTCTTTGTTATCTAGTTTCTGTTTGTATGTATTGTCTGTTCCTGATGGGTTACAAGAGCATTACGTTTTTATGTTGCCTTCTTTTCACTATAAAACTGTAACATGTCATTTGCTTGTTTTCTTCTGTTCTATTATATATGTAACCATACCAGTAGGCGATTCGAAAGAAAGAATGAACAAAATCAATTAATGAAGGAAACTTCTATTCTAAAAGTTGGCTTGCACTGGAGTTGGACCTTGCTAGTGCCACAACTGACAATACAAAATGGCTGCATGTTGCCCTGCTTTTGCAGAGTAGTAACTTAAACCACTTCAGTTTCTTTGTTTGTTTTAAATGTGTGTGTTTGAGGAAACTGGGGCGAGGAAGTGGCTGTGCAACTCTCTCTATTTGATGGAAGTCATTTGGAATCGTCACCTGTGCCACCGATTAGGGCTGCATGGTAGTCAACAGAATTCATCAGGGTGCTTTAGAGGGAGCTGTGATTTGAGTGAATATGGGGAATTTCTGTCTGTAGTGAGACTGAAAATTCAAAATGACCTCCTGTGTATTAAACAACAATTCAGATCATCATTGATAGATGTACAAGCATATAGAGGTGCTGATGTTAATAGTGACCACAACCTGTACATTGGGAAAATAAGATTACAATTTAAAAGCCAACAAAAGAGATCAACTGCACATAAAATTGATAGTCATAAACTGAAAGATGAAGCCATCAAGAACAATTTTAACATAGAGCTAAGTAATTGTTATGCAGCACTCGGTGAAATAGACATAGATATCAATGATTGTGGGGCTCACAAAGCTAATTACTAATGACAGCAGCAGAATCAAGAGCCAGACTGAAGAAAATGGAAAAATAAGCATGGATTTCAGACACTTTGTGGAAATACATCAAAGAAAGAAGAGAAGCAAAGAGAGCCATGGCTAATGTAAAGACAGATGTTGGAAAGGTCCTGGCAAAAGCAACATACAAAGAATTAGACAACAAAGTAAAAAGTTTAGCAAGAAGAGATACAAGAGCTTATATAGACAATTTGGCAGAGACAGCTGAAATTACAGGAGACAGCAGAACTCTTAATACTGTACACAAGATGCTGTCAAACACCTACACATCCAGTGGAGCACCAGCTCTAGACAAATCTGGTTCAATGCTAACAACAAGCGCAGACATAAAAGCATGTTGGGCGGAACACTTCAATGAAATTCTTAACTGTCCACTATCCCATAATTTAATAGATAAGCTGAAACACCAGCAGCAGAATTAGATATAAATTTAGATGACTTCACCTTGAGTGAAACTGAGACCTCCTTAAAGTGTATGGACAGCAACAAGGCTGCTGGGGAGGATAAGTTAACAGCTGAGATCCTCAAGGCAATTGATAGCCATAATTTAATACACCCCCAGAAAATGTTCAACATCTTTTGTAAAGCAGAGAAGGTGCCTCATAAGTGGAAAAAAGGAATCATTGTTAAGATTCCAAAAAAGGACAATCTCAGAGATTGTAACAACTTGAGAGGCATGACACTTTTGTCAGTTACCTCAAAGTTATTCAGCAAAATCATCATGAATAGAATAAAGGATTCAACAGATAAAGTAATGGGTGATGAACAGGCTAGGTTTAGAAAAGGGAGAAGCTGCCTTGACCACATTTCTACTCTACGACTTAGATTGGAGAAACACATTGAAAAGCAAAAACATTTTGTACTTAACTTCATCATCATGTGCCATACCGGTTGGCGTAGGCGATCATGTCCTTCCACAATGTTCTATCTACAGTGCATCGTATCAGTTCTGTTGTTGACTATTTTCCATGCCATGACACCAAGCTATCTAGTATCTTCTCTCTTTGTCGTCTGCGATCTTTCTATCCTTTTATTTTGCCAGTTGTAACCAAGTATTCCAACTTAACTTCATTGACTTCAAAAAAACATTCAAAAGCATTCATAGAGATTCTTTGTGAAAAATTCTGAAGCTATATGGCTTACCATCAAAAATCATAAATATTATCAAAGACATGCATGATAGCTATACATGTGCAGTTCGAACAGAGGAAGGACTGAGCGAATGTTTCCCAATAGAAACTGGGGTTAAACAAGGATGTATTTTATCGTCCTTGTTATTTGGAGTTGTTATGAACTTCATAATGAATAAATGCTGCACTGGTAACAGAGGCATTGAATAGATACAAGGAGACCAGTTGAAGGACCTCGACTTTGCTGATGACATAGTCCTCATCAGCAGTCAGATGATGCAGGAAAACTCAAATGAACTATCATCAATAGCCAGCAAAATTGGACATGAGATCAATCATGAAAAGACTAAAGTCATGAAAAGCTTAATTCCAACAGATAAAAGAATATACATGGAAAACAAACCAGTGGAAGAGATCAATCACTTTATCTTGGAAGTCACATTGATCAGGAAGAGGATACAAGTAAAGAAATTAGAATCAGAATAGCAAAAGCAGCAATGTCTTTCAGAAGCTTTGAAAAGTTGTGGAAATCAAAAGGAGGACAAAAGAAGAAGCTGATCTAGAAAAACACTAAAAATACTGTGAGGCAATTGGCAACAACAACAGGAATCAGCTCTGTGCTGTCAGTGAGATCCTAGCCCATAACAGGAACAAGTAGCAAGATACAATGTGGATCCTGAGCAAAGTCTCATGCTTAATAACAAAGAACATTGGACATGGAGAGTCTAGATTTTCTGCCCTATGTGCTGACTTTAACTCAAAAAGACAATAGATTGATTGTATACCTTGATGGGAGATACTAGATAATTGTTATCTTGCATCTTTCTAAATAAGGGGACTTAATTCTTGTTTTCCTATGAGCTTTACCAAGCTTTTGGTTATTATACATCTTATAACATCACAGCAATCCTAGAGAAGGACCCAGCATATTGCCACAATTTTCTTTTTCAGGTTTGCCATTTCGGAGCATGGTATGAGTATTGGAGATCGTACTAGTAATGAACTCTGCCAATCTGCACTATATAGAACAGTAACGTTCTGTGCTAGTAGTGAACTCTACCAATCTGAACTATATAGAACAGTAACGTTCTGTGCTAGTAGTGAACTCTACCAATCTGCACTATGTAGAACAGTATCGTTCTGTGCTAGTAGTGAACTCTACCAGTCTCCACTATATAGAACAGTATCATTCTGTGCTAGTAGTGAACTCTGCCGATCTGCATTATGTAGAACAGTATCGTTCTGTGCTAGTAGTGAACTCTGCCAATCTGCACTATGTAGAACAGTATTGTTCTGTGCTAGTAGTGAACTCTGCCAATCTACACTATATAGAACAGTATCATTCTGTGCTAGTAGTGAACTCTGCCAATCTGCAATATATAGAACAGTATTGTTCTGTGCTAGTAGTGAACTCTGCCAATCTACACTGTATAGAACAGTATCGTTCTGTGCTAGTAGTGAACTCTGCCAATGTAGATTGGCTGTTCTATATATACTATATAGAACAGTATCGTTATGTGCTAGTAGTGAACTCTACCAATCTGCACTATGTAGAACAGTATCGTTCTGTGCTAGTAGTGAACTCTGCCAATCTGCACTATATAGAACAGTATTGTTCTGTGCTAGTAGTGAACTCTGCCAATCTGCACTATGTAGAACAGTATCGTTCTGTGCTAGTAGTGAACTCTGCCAATCTACACTATGTAGAACAGTAACGTTCTGTGCTAGTAGTGAACTCTACCAATCTGCACTATGTAGAACAGTATCATTCTGTGCTAGTAGTGAACTCTACCAATCAGCACTATATAGAACAGTATCATTCTGTGCTAGTAGTGAACTCTACCAATCTGCACTATGTAGAACAGTATCATTCTGTGCTAGTAGTGAACTCTGCCAATCTGCACTATATAGAACAGTATCATTCTGTGCTAGTAGTGAACTCTGCCAATCTGCACTATATAGAACAGTATCATTCTGTGCTAGTAGTGAACTCTACCAATCTGCACTGTATAGAACAGTATCATTCTGTGCTAGTAGTGAACTCTGCCAATCTGCACTATATAGAACAGTATCATTCTGTGCTAGTAGTGAACTCTACCAATCTGCACTGTATAGAACAGTATCATTCTGTGCTAGTAGTGAACTCTACCAATCTGCACTATATAGAACAGTATCATTCTGTGCCCAATAGTGAACTCTACCAGTCTCCACTATGCAGAACAGTATTGCTCTGTAAAAGCACTTGAAGTCTGTTTGATAAACATTACAAGACTGTATGCAAACATAAAGTTTGTCTCCAGCTACCCTCTTTGAGATGGAACTAGTCAAAAATTTTTTAGACCCAATGCCAGTTACTACTTCTACAGACTGGCATTGATTTGTAAAACAAAAGAAGTGAGAGCATCAACTTTGCATTTCTACCAATATTCAAAAGAAAAAAAGAGGAAGTGAAGAAAAAAAGAAGTGGCTGTTGATATTCATGCTGTGTAATTTGCACAGTGTGGATGTTTTAATTATTGTTATGTAATTATACCGTGTTCACAAAAACACTCCTTGATTTAAAATAATTATATAATAAAAAATTATTGGAATATTCTTAAACACTGTTGGCTATAGTTGCATCAACTCATAAAGTTTCAAGTGGTATCAGTTCAGCATCACACAAACACTCAATGTGCACCACAGCTGTTAACTCAGCTAACAATGATGCAATAATCTGGGTCAGACCAGACCTCTCTGTGCCATTGAGTTATTTGTGGGTCATCATTAATGCACTCCGAACATGTCCATAGATGCTCAGATTCCCTCCTCAGCAAGTCCCGCAGTGTCCAGCGACTGACAACTCCAGTTTTGTGTTGGTTAAGTCTTCTTACACCCATTAAGTTTCTCGTTTCTGACTGTGCCCATCTAAACTCCCATCTCTTTCATCCGAAGTAGTGACGTGGACTAACGGTTGTCGAAGTCCTGTGCCCTTCCCACTTTTTGAAGGGCAATGATGATGTCCGCCCAATCCATTAGCTGACCATCTTCAGTGACAGCGCAGCTAGCCAACCTGTCTGCTCTTTCATTTCTCTACTCCCACATGTCCAGGAATGTAGACAAAGGTGACCCTATGTATTGTTGACTTCTGCAATGACTCTACCCATTGCCTGCATACAGAGCCCGCCTCCACTTTTCTTATCATGCTCATTGAATCACTTAGTATACAGGCGTGGGTGTAGTCTTGTGAGTCTAACCAGATGAATGCCCTGGTCACTGCCATCATCTCTACAGCATATCCAGCATGATTGAGTTAACAGCTTCTTTCATGCATTCATGCAGATCTTCCATGTTGTACTCCTTCAGAATGGACTTGTTAGTAGCCAGGTCCACATTAAATGTGTGTTTAAAAACTGTACAGTCACAACACTCTTTGTTTTAGCAAATTCCAACATACACAAGCTGCATTACTGAAGGAGTGAATGTCATCTTGGTAATGTCACTGCCCTCTGGTGGTGGGAAGATTACATATAGATTTTGTAGGACAGAAAAGAACATTTTTGAATTAATGTTTCTGTGGTCATCATTTAAATATTTGGGAACTTTTTTAACCTCAGATGGAAGATGTATAAAAGAGGTGAGATGCAGAATGGCTCAGGCAAAAGCAGCCTTCCAGAAAATGAGGAAGATAGTATTCAATCCATTTTTGACAATAGAAACAAGAAAAAGAGTTCTTAAATCTTATGTAGAGCCAGTCTCAACATATGGATGTGAATCATGGACAATAGAACAACAGACAAGAAAATCACTGGAGTCTGTAGAAATGTGGTTTTACAGAAGAATGTTGAGAATACCATGGACAGCTAAGAAGAGTAATGTAAATGTTCTGAAAGAGGTGAAAGCAAAAAGATAACTAATTTCCAATATTAGGAAGAAACAATCATAATTTTTTGGCCATGTAATGGGAAGAAAACAACTGGAATATATTGTAACAACTGGAAAAATTGGTGGGATGAAGAGATAGAGGGAAGCAAAGAGAGAAAATACCAGACAGCTTAAGAGAATGGCTTGGCAGAAGGTCAACAACAGAAATGATAAATAACTGTCAAGATCGAAAGTTGTGGAGAGACACGATCACCTACGCCAGTTGGCTCGGTACTTGATAATGATGTGGTCATCTTATTTATAAACAAATTACAACAGGTCATGATTTTATAACTACTTGAAATCAAGGATTGGTTTTGTAAACACTCTGTACTACAATAAAAGGAAAGACTATAATTAATTATACTTAAGATAAACTTCATGTAATTTTATCATTTATACTTCAGGGCCCTGTGTGTATTTATCTGGTGGTGGTCCTGAGTTTGGGAAAACTAACTGGATCAGAAATATCTGGAAGTTTGACATATCACAGCCATCCTCACGTTGGTCCATTGTTGGAGATCTCATAGATTTTCGCCGGAGTCATGCAATGGTGATAGTTGAGAACAAACTGTATATTTTTGGTGGTTTTAAAAATTCCGCATGAAAAACCGCCAGCTGGACAGCCTAGATCTTGTGACAGGTTATTTTTAAATTCTATTTTTTTTTTTTTTTAAACATTTATTTTCATCTGGAGTTGCATGCTGTATATTTGATTGTCACTCGTGAACTAAAAATAAAAAATAGAATTTGACAATGATTTCCTCTTTCTCCCTTCCCCCCCCCCCCCCCCCCCCCCCATTAAATATTTGCTAATGACTTTATTTTTATTTTATTATTCTCTAGTATTTCCTATTTTATTTTTTTTTTTTATAATTCTTTTACTAAAAGCATATGTTTTGAATATAATACTATTGATTGTATTACAATTTATCTTGTCATCAGTTACCATTTGTTATAATCTGCTGTGTTTTTGCTGAACACATAATGGTAGATTAATAACATAAATTCACAATCATTGTGAAATGTTTGATATTTATATATGTAATGCCTTTGGGTAGATTAAACGCCAAATGGCCAATGATCTCCTTTTGCTTTCTTCCATATTTAAATAAGTCCGTCCTGTTGTGACCCATACAAGAACAAAGCAGTCAGTAACCATATACACCTTATGGTGTCCTACAGGGAGACAACAAAATCACTTCATTCTGCCTACTTGTCTCCAGTTTCTATAGTAGAACATAGTAAAAAAAAAAGTAGGTAAAGTACCCCCGTCACGCCAAGTGGCGTATAGGGACTATGGTGTTAGTGACCATAAATTTTACAGACCTTCGGCACATGATTTTTGGGGTAATGTGGTCGGTACTATGCCCGTGCCGCTTCACTTTCCCAGAAAAAAATCCGGTACCCATTAAAGGCTGGGTGAACTCGAAAGCCGTCGGTTGGGATCGAACCATACCTTTGAAGTCCAGTTCACTAACCACTGAGCTATCGTGGCTCCCAGTAGAACATAGTGCTCACCAGCAAATCATAGGAGGAAGAGGTATATTCTACAGCACTCAGAAAAAATGACAAATAAATAACAGAAAAAAAAACAAAGAACAATATATGGTCCGAAGCAAGATCAAACCCGTACTCCTTGGCACTGCGCTTTGCCACGAGAAGCCGAATGCTAGGGAACACTGCCATTCAACTAACTATAAAATTAGCTATCGTAGACAATGTCTTTCACACAGGTATTCTCATGACTATAGCATAGGGTTAAGACCACAGCTCGGGAATAAATTGTATTTCTGTACTTTCCTATTAAGACAAGTATCTCCGGGTAGGGCTGAATACGTGTGTTGCAGACAAAGATTTATAGGACGAAACTGCACGAATAGTAGTTTTCTGTGATTTTTATACTGGAAACAAATAATAATAAATGAATATTATTATAGAGGGAAACTTCCGAGGCGATAATTCAGCAAATCATAGGAGAAAGATGTTTGTTTTACAGCACTCAGAAAAAAAAACAAATAAACAACAACAGAAAAAAAACAAAGAACAATATATGGTCTGAAGCAAGATCAAACCCGTACTCCTTGGTACTGCACCTTGCCACGAGAAGCCGAATGCTAGGGAACACTGTCACTCAGATAACTAAAAAATTAGCTATTGTGTATGATGTCTTTCACACAGGTGTTCTCATGACTATAGCATAGGGTTACGATCACAGCTCGGGAATAAATTGTATTTCTGTACTTTCCTATTTACTAACTATATTGTCCTCTTTATTAACTATAAGTTTGAAGAAAAGGTGTCTTTGGAGAGAGAGAGAGAGAGAAAGAATATAGAGAGAGACATCTAGAGAATTGCAAAGCCTTCTAACATGAAACAGCAAAAAAAAGAGGCCTGCCTAGAAAAGTGCTAAAAAGAACATTAAGGTGAGAAGAAAAAATAGTGGGTATCAGCTCTTTGCTGAGTTTGAGAGGCTTGCCCAGAACAGGGACATGTGGCAAGATACAGTATGGGACCTGTGCAAAATCTGATGCTTAATAACAAAATGAGAGAGAGAGAGACAAAGATAGTACATACTGAACTGTGCTGAACCCTCCAAAATATGCCTAAGAGAAAATGAACCCCTCACTGCACTTACCAAATTAGTAATTGCTACTAACTCTACCTTTTTCATAAATCTAGTGGTGGATGAGTGGTCAACTTACCAAATTAGTAATTGCTACTAACTCTACCTTTTTCATAAATCTAGTGGTGGATGAGTGGTCAACTTACCAAATTAGTAATTGCTACTAACTCTACCTTTTTCATAAATCTAGTGGTGGATGAGTGGTCAGTATGCTTGCTATTAACCAGAAGGCTTCACATCTCAGATGATAACTTACCACCACTGTGTGTCTATATGTTTGGAATTGGAGTCATCAACGATGGCCTAACATCATCAAGTGCTACAACGATCATCATTTTCGGGAGGACGTAAACTTCCATGGTATATGGTGGATAGGTGGCAGGAACCATTGAAGGCTATGTCTGAAAAGTGTTCCTTCTTGCAGTTTCCTCATATTCCAAGTCCGGCTTGTTGCAGGAGCTACTGAGTTAAGTGCTCTGTGCACACCATGAGCTGTGTGTCTCATCCGTTTTGATCCTGTTTCGATATCCCGTTTGTCTACGATGAATGATGATATCGTATGACAGGGAACAGTTGGCTGTGTTCACTTTCTGTGCGGTTTCGCCTTATGTCTTTTGGCGTGTGCTGAGACTGCTACAATGGGGACTACAGTTACCTTTCTTTGTTTGGAAGATGAGTTAGTAATTCGGATGATTCCACTGGCACGGGCGGTTGAGCAATTATGGATTTTAATTCGTTTGCAGTGATACCGAGGCCTTCCATAACCAATAATCTCAGATGTGTGGCAATATTTGTTACAGGCTCACGCCTCTTTGGGGTTCAACCTTCCTCTGAAAATTTGTACCAGTGGCTCTGATATTGGCCACATGTATGGTCCTTTTCATCTTGTTAGATGGTCTAGTGGAGGCTGTTGTATATTTTTTTTTAGGTTTTGTTTTTGTCGAACAGCTTCTCTCGTGGCTAATTCTACCAATGTTTGACAAACACACACAGTCACAGAATGAACAAGTCAGGCCCACTGGTTCACAGGGTTTTCCATCGTTTTTCATGAGTCTTTTCTCTATTCTAAGTTTTGTCTTAGCACAGTCTCAAATGATGTTATACCATTCCTTATACATGCTCTCCATGATGTGCAATCACTTGCCAGATGTTCCCAGTCGTATTTACATATGGAGAATTCATTCAGGGTCATTATTGGCCACATCACACATATAATATGCCACCTGTCTTTGAAACATATGGGCACTGATATAACATCATTTTCCCATACACCCTAACTTATACAAGAGAACCCTTACTTCACATTTACTTCCCCTTGTGTATAATATTTGAGTGAGATGTCAGTTTAGTTAATCAAATAATGTATATTTGTGGTGACATTTTTATTTGGTTTTGTTTTTCCAGGTAACTGGGAAAGCCTCCCTCCCATGCCAGTTCATGAGCTGAATCCCGCAGCCACAGTCTACGATAATAAAATATTTTACATCTCAGCGGACCTGACAATATATTCCTACTGCACAAGTGTAAAGGAGTGGACTACGTTGGAGCTACACTACTCAGAACCCTACACAATACGTATAGAACCATCCCCTGTAGCTTTGTTCCATTTGAAGACAGAAGACACAAATTGCTTTATGGCATTGACAGTTACAGATACTTGCTTCATAATTCGTCTACTGGACATTGATGAAAAAACGATGAAATTGCACACAAATGAGCAAAATGCAGCCACCTTCACTAATAGCTTCATTTATGCAGGTTGTGTTGTAGTGAATGGAAATCTGGCCATGTTCTTGACTTCTGAGAAAATTGAAGAATACACATCAGAGAATATAAGTTGCCTACAGAAAGTTGTGACCTTTGACCCACGAAGAAAACATTTCTGTGATTTGCCAGCTGTTCAGAATGTGGTAAATGCCCTTAATTTCTTTGCTCTGCCTTATCTTCCAGACACATTTAAAATGACCACTCTAGATTATATCTGAAAAATGCTTCTTTATTTTTCTATTTATTTTTTTTGGGGGGTGGGGGGGGGGTGGAGGAAGAGTAGTTTCTAAACATGTAGAAATAAAAGTGACTAAACTTAAAAATAAAACTCAGGATTTTCAAATAAAATGTATTATCCACTCTCACTAATGATTGCTGAAAGCTAGAAAACAACTAAAGAAATGGAAATTAAATTAGATGCATTTGAAAACAAATGTCCTCAGAAAATACTTTGGATGCCATCATATAAATTTAAGATTAGAGCAGAAATAAGAAATAACAAAGCATCCAAAAATACCATCTATATTCAAGAAAAGATGGCGATCAATCATATGTTGGTCTTGTAATGAGGAAAGAATAAAAATATCTCAAAAGCAAGTCCTCAAATCAGAGAATGGAATCAGAAAGTAAAAGAAAGAGAGGCCGACCTGGAGAAACTAAAAAGAACACTGAAGCAAGAGGCAAGAACTGCAGACATCAGCTCCCTTATTAAGAGGATTGCCAAGAACAGACTTAAAGCAAGATACAGAGTGGGTCTTGGGCAAAGTCTGACACTTAATAACCAAGATAATCAGACATATAGAATACCTACTCTATGTACTGTCTTTAACTTGAAATGACAATAGAGAGGTGTAAAAATTTAGTGTTAGCCACACAATCAGAAACTGCCTGGTTTGGTTTCTTGTGTGGAGCAATCTCATTTTCTCTAGTGTCCCTGCCTGTCAAGGTTGATGAGGTCAAATGTCTAGTCCTAATGAAGGTAGACTATAAATATAGGTACCATGTTCAAGTTCAGAACAATAACCCTATATTGTGATACCAGTGACTCATGTGTTTACAATACCATAGTAAAAATTACTACCTCTTAATTGTAACATTTTGGAGCTCTACAAATAGATTTTCTTGGAACTTTGACACACAGCTGTGTGTTTACACTAGGAGAGACACAAGGACTCGGATTTCCTGTCCCAGGTTGATATATTTTTTAATTTGGTTGCTTGGACCATATGCGTTACATTGACTATTGATATGGACACCATAAGTCAGTCAGTATGTTTGGCTACCTCACAGTGTAAACAAGTAGTGATATAGGGAGAGTTGTCTCACATGGGAAGAAGGGGAGATGACAAGAATTATCTTACATGAAAAGCAGGGAAGAGAATATATTAACTCTTTCAGTACGGAAGGCTTTTGTCAATGCAACGGAGGAGATTTCAGAGACAAAAGTTTTGATGGACCTTATGGTCTTAAAACATCAATCTACATGTTTTATATTTATCTAACACTTAACATATTATATATGAATTTTTAGATAATTGAACAAGGAATCTGATTTCATCAATACCAAGATGATACAAAACATGTAAAAAGAAATATTGGAGATAAACGACCAACAACAAAAAATTGAAACATCAAATTAAAACCACAACTGACTACTTACCATCATGTAGATCTGGTCATAGTAATCCAATATGAATTATTTTGTGAAAAAAACAAATATCAATATGTCTCTAAGCAGCCATGAAAGTTTGGTTGATGTAGCATAACAATAACTGATATTTTGTCATGCACAATCACAACAAGTGAGAAAAATGAAATTTCAACTTTTTTGGGAAAAAATCACTATGTACACAATATTGACACTTTTGTTTGACTACACACACACAAATCACTATATACACAATATTGACACTTTTTTTTCAATTAGACAAAAAACACTTTCTCCATTTATTGTCCATGAAATGCCTTGAAGCATGCATTTGGATGAAGATGTGGTTGAATTTGACATCCCGAACAGAAAAAATGAGTCCGTGCACGCTTTGTTGGAGTTGAACAATATACGCATTCACGGTCTCTTGCGGCATAATCCACAATGTGACGGCTTCCTCTGGATTTTGCGAGACAGCTTGCCTCTGGCTGCCTTCCTGGAAGTTTCATTTCTTGTTGAATGACAACATGTTGTGTCAATTGACTCATCAACATTTTCTTATACTCTTTTAAAGAGACTCTTTTGTCGCCAGTAGCTCGGCATAAACAAAATAAAATATACGCATTCACCTGCGACACTTCCAACAGCCAGAAGAAAATTTTTTTCCACCATTTAACAGTTTTGCGTTCAAAGACACAGTAATATGCCACCTTCTGGTCTAGTTTGTCGCACCCATTCATATTTCTATTGTAGAAATAAATCATTTCTGGCTTGTTTACATCTTTTACTGCTTTTGTTTGCACTCTGGCATCAGAGGATACCATCACAACATTTTTTTTTGCCTTCTTATCTCTGAATGCAACACAGAGCTTGGTTTTATCATTATGCATGTACCATTTCATTGCTCTGTGCTCCAGAGATAATGTTTTGGTTTCCTGCGGAAAGCCAACACGACGAACATTGACAGTCCCAGTATAGTACTGCTTCTTCAAAAGAAGGTGATCAATCAATTTTCGTGTGGTGTAATAGCGATCAGCAAAAATTTTATGTCCTGTGCCAACATGCTCCAATAAAGTGTCGAAAACTTGTACAGCATATCCACCATCTGTATCAGCCTCAGGATTGTAGGAAGTGTTTCTTCCAAAATAGGTTAGAATGTTGACAACATAACCCGTGGCAGCGTCGCATAGACCAAAGGTCTTGATGTGGTACTTGCTTGGCTTCGAGGCATTGAACTGCTTGAACTGCCATCTACCCTTATAGCCTATGACCATCTCATCAATGCTAAGTTCCTGAAAGGGATAGAAGGCTTTTCGGAACTTGCAAAGGAGAAGATTCATGAATGGTTCTATTTTTTCTTTGCCTTCCGCTGCCTCATCACCACAGTGCAACATTGTGTGGTAAATGTCCTGGAATCTATCTCGATTGAAAGCATGGTGGATCCAAGGAATATACAATTCTGCTGATAGTGACCAATAGTCAGCAATAGAGGAAGCTTTGAACAAACCCATATATATCAGCACTGCCAAGAACTTGTCAAGTTCAGGTCTTGTGATGTCTTGCCACCTTGCAGACACAGAGCGCTTGCGTGCAGGAGTGTTGATATCAGTTCTTTTCTTTGCATAAGAATTGATGCTAGATAACAAAGTTTCACAAACTTCATCATCAAACAATGACCCAAAAAAATCCAATGCAGAGGAAGAATCTGTGAGGTGCTCAAGACTAACTCCTGGCTTTCGCAGTGGATGAAAGCGAAAGTTATTTTCAGTGCTGCCAGTTGTAATTTCTGACCACTCAGACTCAGCTGGGATGATAGGTCTAGATGAGCTAGGCCTGGCAGTTGGGTTAGATGTGGCTTTCTTGGTAGTTTTATCACTTCCTCTGCCCCTACCTCTACCTGCAGCTGCTTTTGGTTTTTTTGGTTCTGAAGGAATGTATTCCTCATCACTGTCAATATTCAAAATGAGACTTTCATTTTCCTCTACTGAAAAATCGATAATATCAGGATCACTGTCATCACCATTGTTATTATCAACACTTACAGTGTCTGAACTATCATCAGAATCATCAAGAAAAATTAATTGACAAGCTTCATCAGCCGTCATCAACTGACTTTTAGCATTACAATTACTGCTACTGGATGCCATTTCGATCAGCTGATTTTTGTTTACAATTTTTTTTACGATAAACACTAATTCCAAATGAAAAAATCACACGTTAGACTACGTCTTTCCACTTGAACCTCGTGGGGAAGAAGGAAGGAACTCTTCAGTGAAGGAATCTATATAAAATAGTCAATCTAAAATATAGGAATACAGTTTGTTGACGGTTTACACGAAACAAATTATGTTTGGCGCACTATACGGCTGATCGTACGCAATTGAAATGGATTTGGCGCACCATACGGCGGATCGGACGGAAAGAGTTAAAATAATTTAGAGTGGTCTTACCTTAGGGAGAGGAAGAGATTGAGCATGTACTCAGAAAGGTAACTGGTAAAGCGTGAATATTGAGGACCGATAGGGCTACTTACTGAGGCAAAGATAGGTAGTTTGGGCATTAGCTTGAAGCTGTCAAGAGAGATTGAGTGGGTGATGGTAGAACAACAGTCATGATGATTCCAGCTGACCCTAGTTACTATCAGATTGGCAAGATGTTATAGGAAAGCAGTTGTGGTGGTATTTTGTGTTAGAATTTGTACAGGAATGCAATGTTCACTTCATAGAGAATTAGTTGTGATATAAAAATGGTGTTGAAATTCTGGATGATTGTAATCTCAGACTATGATATATGTAACTGTTACAAGTAAATTAGGAATCATGTGAATAAATACATTGCATTGACGATCTTCTTATGTGGTCATTGTGTAAATAGCTAGGAGTTATAGAGAGAGAGAGAGTGTCCAAAATGCTGTTCTGGTGGTAGGTGCATTATATCCCATTACTAACTGGAAACCACTAGGAGCACGTACCAGACAGATGAAGATTGTACCCATACAGGAATTAGAATAGAAATGAAGTATAAAAGATATGAACTCATATTTACTTAGAAGTATATGAACATATAGGGAAACATTCTTAATGTATCATTAGATAAATTATTATACAAAGAAGAAATATTGTGAAGCTTTGGTTCAATGACCAGTCTTTGCATTTGGTAGCCGTGACTATTTAGAGCCTGTATAACACCTGGTGTGTGTCCAACACCAAAAGAAATAAATCCAACATTCAGGGATCGCTGAAGTAGTCATTAGGAAGGTACACAGGGGAGGAGGGAATGTTTGACCAAGTAAAAAGTAAAGAGCCCCCGTCATGCCAAGTGGTGTATAGGGAATATGGTGTTAGTGACCATAAATTTTACAGACCTTTAGCACATGATTTTTGGGATAATGTAGTCGGTATTGCGCCCGTGCCACTTTAGTTTTCCAGAAAAAATCCTGTACCCATTTAAAGCTAGGTAAACCTGGAAGCCGTCGGTTGGGATCGAACCAAACCTCTTGTCCTTTGTAGTCAAGTTCACTAAACACTGAGCTATCGTGGCTTTTGACCAATGCAAACTATCAAATTTGTATTTGGATGCATTAAGTTTTTTTGGCGATATCATAATTTAAGGTTTTAAACAAATACACGGCATTTGAAAATTGAATGAACTTGCTATATGTTGGTTGCTAGGCTAAAAATGTCAGGTTCAGTTCATACCAATTGGGGATTGGGTGGTCTAGAGCTAAGATATAGCCTCTGGAAAGTTAAACAAAAAAATAACCAAATCTATTGCTGTACACCCCCTCCTATTTCCCCCCTGATCTCTGGACAATGAGATCCAATGTCTAGCTTTTTCTCTTGTATAATGGCAAAAAAACAAGAGGTGCTGTTTGCATTCTGCACACATCAAAGAACCCTCGGCATTTGGAAGTTGAAAAAAGTAGGCCAAAAATTGCCACTGCCCAGGAAAAATTGACAGGTAAAAGCTCAATAATAAAAATGAGAATACCTCTGAAGTCCGAGAATATCTGCCTCTATGATGAGGAACATTTGAACACATCTGCAAGTGTGAAATATAGGAAGATATATGATATTTATGCAAAATGCAGTCTCTCTGAACATCGCTAGTTATTATGAAGATCAACCTGTGTGATCAGCAAGGATTCTACTTATTTATAACTTTATTATGAAGATCTTCCTCTGTAAATATCACTTTTTGTAAAGAATTTATTTTGTATATGTTTTTCTTTACTGAAAATGTTCTTGTTATGTTTGAACTCAGGGAAAGTTTTTATTTTATAGCATGTTTGCATTAATGTGAAGATCCCTTTCCTGCAAATGTCACTTTTTGTAAAGAATTTATTCTGTATTTACTCTTTAGTGTACATTTTCTTTCTTATGTTCAAACTCAAAGAGTATATGTAAAAGTAAACATATCCTGACATTGACTTTTAAAGATTATAGTGTTGTGCCAATTTTTGTTGTTGTTGTTGGTATGACCACCAGCGTATATATGTGAGATATAGTCAGCATTAAGTCATTAATTTTCCTAAAGAAAATCTCTGGTACTCAGTGTGTAACATGATCACTTTTGCTAAATACAGAATTCCCTGAAGAGTATCTTTCTATAAGAAATTACTTCACAGTTTATTTATACAAATATTTAGATATTTTCTTTTTATTATTTTTGTTTCCCCTTCAGTTTATTAAATCTGTTGTATTCAGACTGGGTTAAGCTCCTTATCATCAGGTCACATGTCCTAGAATGCTGCAATCACCACAGCCCATCTTAAAGAATCTCTGTCTCTAGCCAGATCTCCCACTTCCTCTGATGTCATCTTAAAGGTCTCCTTGATGTCTTGAAACCACCTTTTTAGTCTGTCCCTGCTGTTTCGCCCACGAACGATGCTTTCCATTATTATTCTTTCCAGCCCGCTGTGTCTTTTGACATGGCCATAGTATTTTAATTTCCTCTGTAGAATGGTGTTTATAAACCAGTTCTTTTTAAAGTTTAAATCTTTTTAACATGTCTTCATTGCTCTTTTTCATCATCCAAGGTATCTTAAGGATTTTTCTGTAGCATTTTATTTTGGATGAATCAATTTTCTTTCTTGCTGTTTGTCAACCACTACACCGGGCAAATGAGAGGCTATGAATGTTTTGTTTACCCTTTGATGGTCTTAAGAGCACTCACAAATAGGTACAAGAGATTTTTTTGTGTGTGAAGATGGACAGATCATACTGATATTGTACTAACCACATCAGTAAAAACAAAGATAGAGGTGGTCATAAAAATAACATCCGTTACATGACAGGATTCTTTAATGCCCTTCTTTGTTCATTGCCATGCTGTACACCTTCTGAATGTAGGAAAATATCCTTATTTTGTAAAGAGTTTTATTTTTTTTTGTTAATTCAAGGCATTTGTAAGGAAATTACAAACCATTTTTGTGTGTCATTCTGCAATTTTTTTTTCTCTTTTTAAAAATAAATTAATTTTTCTATAATTTTTTTTTTCACTTTAATAATTGTTATGCTGTTAAATAAATATATTATGTTTGAAAGTAAGTATTCCCTGAAGAGTTATTTTTAAATATGGAGAATGTTTAAAGTTTTATTTTATGTCTCTCTCAATATCTGACTCTCTCTCTTTCTCTCTCTCTCTCTCAATATCTGACTCTCTCTCTTTCTCTCTCTCTCTCTCTCTCTCTCAATATCTGACTCTCTCTCTATCTCTCTCTCTCTCTCAATATCTGACTCTCTCTCTTTCTCTCTCTCTCTCTCAATATCTGACTCTCTCTCTTTCTCTCTCTCTCTCTCTCTCTCTCAATATCTGACTCTCTCTCTTTCTCTCTCTCTCTCTCAATATCTGACTCTCTCTCTTTCTCTCTCTCTCTCTCAATATCTGACTCTCTCTCTTTCTCTCTCTCTCTCTCTCTCTCAATATCTGACTCTCTCTCTTTCTCTCTTTCTCTCTCTCTCTCTCTCAATATCTGACTCTCTCTCTTTCTCTCTCTCTCTCTCTCAATATCTGACTCTTTCTCTCTCTCTCTCTCAATATCTGACTCTCTCTCTCTCAATATCTGACTCTCTCTCTTTCTCTCTCTCTCTCAATATCTGACTCTCTCTCTCTCTCTCAATATCTGACTCTCTCTCTTTCTCTCTCTCTCTCTCTCTCAATATCTGACTCTCTCTCTCTCTCAATATCTGACTCTCT
The DNA here is from genome assembly GCA_032433765.1 of Megaustenia siamemsis. Taxonomy (NCBI): domain Eukaryota; kingdom Metazoa; phylum Mollusca; class Gastropoda; order Stylommatophora; family Ariophantidae; genus Megaustenia; species Megaustenia siamemsis. The sequence continues at coordinate 38,260,681 of JAVIAB010000160.1, read as the reverse complement.
CTCTTTCTCTCTCTCTCTCTCTCTCAATATTTGACTCTCTCTCTTTCTCTCTCTCTCTCTCTCAATATCTGACTCTCTCTCTTTCTCTCTCTCTCTCTCTCTCAATATCTGACTCTCTCTCTTTCTCTCTCTCTCTCTCTCAATATCTGACTCTCTCTCTTTCTCTCTCTCTCTCTCTCTCAATATCTGACTCTCTCTCTTTCTCTCTCTCAATATCTGACTCTCTCTCTTTCTCTCTCTCTCTCAATATCTGACTCTCTCTCTTTCTCTCTCTCTCTCTCTCTCTCAATATCTGACTCTCTCTCTCTCTCTCTCTCTCTCAATATCTGACTCTCTCTCTTTCTCTCTCTCTCTCTCTCTCAATATCTGACTCTCTCTCTTTCTCTCTCTCTCTCTCTCTCAATATCTGACTCTCTCTCTTTCTCTCTCTCTCTCTCAATATCTGACTCTCTCTCTTTCTCTCTCTCTCTCTCTCTCAATATCTGACTCTCTCTCTTTCTCTCTCTCTCTCTCTCTCAATATCTGACTCTTTCTCTCTCTCTCTCTCTCTCAATATCTGACTCTCTCTCTTTCTCTCTCTCTCAATATCTGACTCTCTCTCTTTCTCTCTCTCTCTCAATATTTGACTCTCTCTCTCTTTCTCTCTCTCTCTCTCTCTCTCTCTCAATATCTGACTCTTTCTCTCTCTCTCTCTCAATATCTGACTCTCTCTCTTTCTCTCTCTCTCTCTCAATATCTGACTCTTTCTCACTCTCTCTCTCTCTCTCAATATTTGACTCTCTCTCTTTCTCTCTCTCTCTCTCTCTCTCTCTCTCTCTCTCTCAATATCTGACTCTTTCTCTCTCTCTCTCTCAATATCTGACTCTCTCTCTCTCTCAATATTTGACTCTCTCTCTTTCTCTCTCTCTCTCTCTCTCAATATTTGACTCTCTCTCTTTCTCTCTCTCTCTCTCTCAATATCTGACTCTTTCTCTCTCTCTCTCTCAATATCTGACTCTCTCTCTTTCTCTCTCTCTCTCTCAATATCTGACTCTCTCTCTTTCTCTCTCTCTCTCTCAATATCTGACTCTTTCTCTTTCTCTCTCTCTCTCTCAATATCTGACTCTCTCTCTTTCTCTCTCTCTCTCAATATCTGACTCTCTCTCTTTCTCTCTCTCTCAATATCTGACTCTTTCTCTCTCTCTCTCAATATCTGACTCTCTCTCTTTCTCTCTCTCTCTCTCAATATCTGACTCTCTCTCTTTCTCTCTCTCTCTCAATATCTGACTCTTTCTCTCTCTCTCTCTCTCAATATCTGACTCTCTCTCTTTCTCTCTCTCTCTCTCTCAATATCTGACTCTTTCTCTTTCTCTCTCTCTCTCTCAATATCTGACTCTCTCTCTTTCTCTCTCTCAATATCTGACTCTTTCTCTTTTCTCTCTCTCTCTCTCAATATCTGACTCTTTCTCTCTCTCTCTCTCAATATCTGACTCTCTCTCTTTCTCTCTCTCTCTCAATATCTGACTCTTTCTCTCTCTCTCTCTCAATATCTGACTCTCTCTCTTTCTCTCTCTCTCTCTCAATATCTGACTCTCTCTCTCTCTCTTTCTCTCTCTCTCTCTCAATATCTGACTCTTTCTCTTTCTCTCTCTCTCTCTCAATATCTGACTCTCTTTCTCTCTCTCTCTCAATATCTGACTCTCTCTTTCTCTCTCTCTCTCAATATCTGACTCTTTCTCTCTCTCAATATCTGACTCTCTCTCTTTCTCTCTCTCTCTCTCAATATCTGACTCTTTCTCTCTCTCTCTCAATATCTGACTCTCTCTCTTTCTCTCTCTCAATATCTGACTCTCTCTCTTTCTCTCTCTCTCTCTCAATATCTGACTCTCTCTTTCTCTCTCTCTCTCAATATCTGACTCTTTCTCTCTCTCTCTCTCTCAATATCTGACTCTCTCTCTTTCTCTCTTTCTCTCTCTCTCTCTCAATATCTGACTCTTTCTCTCTCTCTCTCTCAATATCTGACTCTCTTTCTCTCTCTCTCTCAATATCTGACTCTCTCTCTCTTTCTCTCTCTCTCTCTCAATATCTGACTCTCTCTCTTTCTCTCTCTCTCTCTCAATATCTGACTCTCTCTCTCTTTCTCTCTCTCTCTCTCAATATCTGACTCTTTCTCTCTCTCTCTCAATATCTGACTCTTTCTCTTTCTCTCTCTCTCTCAATATCTGACTCTCTCTCTTTCTCTCTCTCTCTCAATATCTGACTCTCTCTCTTTCTCTCTCTCTCTCTCTCAATATCTGACTCTTTCTCTCTCTCTCTCTCTCAATATCTGACTCTCTCTCTTTCTATCTCTCTCTCTCAATATCTGACTCTTTCTCTCTCTCTCTCTCTCAATATCTGACTCTCTCTCTTTCTCTCTCTCTCTCAATATCTGACTCTCTCTCTTTCTCTCTCTCTCTCTCTCAATATCTGACTCTTTCTCTTTCTCTCTCTCTCTCTCAATATCTGACTCTTTCTCTTTCTCTCTCTCTCTCTCAATATCTGACTCTCTCTCTTTCTCTCTCTCCCTCTCTCTCAATATCTGACTTTTTCTCTTTCTCTCTCTCTCTCTCAATATCTGACTGTCTCTCTTTCTCTCTCTCTCTCAATATCTGACTCTTTCTCTCTCTCTCTCTCAATATCTGACTCTCTCTCTTTCTCTCTCTCTCTCTCAATATCTGACTCTCTCTCTTTCTCTCTCTCTCTCTCTCTCTCAATATCTGACTCTTTTTCTTTCTCTCTCTCTCTCTCAATATCTGACTCTCTCTCTTTCTCTCTCTCTCTCTCAATATCTGACTCTTTCTCTCTCTCTCTCAATATCTGACTCTCTCTCTTTCTCTCTCTCTCTCTCAATATCTGACTCTTTCTCTCTCTCTCTCTCAATATCTGACTCTCTCTCTTTCTCTCTCTCTCTCAATATCTGACTCTCTCTCTTTCTCTCTCTCTCTCTCTCAATATCTGACTCTCTCTCTTTCTCTCTCTCTCTCTCTCTCAATATCTGACTCTCTCTCTTTCTCTTTCTCTCTCTCTCTCTCAATATCTGACTCTCTCTCTTTCTCTTTCTCTCTCTCTCTCTCAATATCTGACTCTCTCTCTTTCTCTCTCTCTCTCTCAATATCTGACTCTCTCTCTTTCTCTCTCTCTCTCTCTCAATATCTGACTCTCTCTCTTTCTCTTTCTCTCTCTCTCTCTCAATATCTGACTCTCTCTCTTTCTCTCTCTCTCTCTCAATATCTGACTCTCTCTCTTTCTCTTTCTCTCTCTCTCTCAATATCTGACTCTCTCTCTTTCTCTCTCTCTCTCAATATCTGACTCTCTCTCTTTCTCTCTCTCTCTCTCAATATCTGACTCTCTCTCTTTCTCTTTCTCTCTCTCTCTCTCAATATCTGACTCTCTCTCTCTCTCTTTCTCTCTCTCTCTCTCTCTCTCTCAATATCTGACTCTCTCTCTTTCTCTTTCTCTCTCTCTCTCTCAATATCTGACTCTCTCTCTTTCTCTCTCTCTCTCTCAATATCTGACTCTCTCTCTTTCTCTTTCTCTCTCTCTCTCTCAATATCTGACTCTCTCTCTTTCTCTCTCTCTCTCAATATCTGACTCTCTCTCTTTCTCTTTCTCTCTCTCTCTCTCAATATCTGACTCTCTCTCTTTCTCTTTCTCTCTCTCTCTCTCAATATCTGACTCTCTCTCTTTCTCTCTCTCTCTCTCAATATCTGACTCTCTCTCTTTCTCTTTCTCTCTCTCTCTCAATATCTGACTCTCTCTCTTTCTCTTTCTCTCTCTCTCTCTCTCTCTCTCAATATCTGACTCTCTCTCTTTCTCTCTCTCTCTCTCAATATCTGACTCTCTCTCTTTCTCTTTCTCTCTCTCTCTCTCAATATCTGACTCTCTCTCTTTCTCTTTCTCTTTTTTTCACACCCCTTCAGGTGTCAAGGTAGAAAAAATGTTCTAGTTCTTGATCATCTGGCAGCCTCAATTATTGTCACTTGATGTTGCTGTAGCCTGTAGCCTCTGTTTCTTGGATGTTGTCAGTCAGTCTTACTCTGGGACCACCACGGGCTCTTCTTCTATCTCCTCATACAATATATGTTATGTATGGTATAGAATTACTTTGCATTCTTCCCAATGAGCAAACCATTTTATTTGTTGTCTCTCTACGTAGTTCAGGATTGACTCAATGTCCAATCTTTATCTTATGACGTCATTTCTGATTGTGTCATTTTGTACCACTAACAAATTAGTAAGCACATGAATATGTCATACTGGTAAACATTTACAATTTTGATGCCCCTAGAAATTGATGTGCAGGGATTGGTTTGATGCACGGTTTGTCTTGAAAAATGTGGAAGTTTTCGTACAAATGGGGTTTTGTATCCACTACTGTTAGTGGGGACTTTAGAACTTGACATGAGAGATTGTGGGAAGTTTCTTATGGATGGTTTATTGGAGATGGGTACATTGATTTATGAGGTTGCGGTTTTGAGATTTCCAGAATCTGAAATCAGTCTAGGCACTAATAAGATCTCTCTCTCTCTCTCTCTCTCTCTCTCTCTCTCTCTCTCTCTCTCTCTCTCTCTCTCTCTGCGATCAAGACTCAATCAGAGTAGGATTTCAGACTCTCTCATGAAGTCAGCTGTCTGTTTAAGTGAGTCGTTAGATCCATTCTGATTGAATACCTGTTAAAGCATTGCGCTGTGTTCTGTTCCAGTGGCCTAGTACATCCAATTTCAACCAGCATTTTATTCAGGTTTGCTTTCCTTAGCCTTTGATTGTCCCCAATCTTCCTGCAAGGCAGCAGATTGTCTTTTCTGTTGGGGGATTCTGCCCTTAGATGGTCAGCCCTCCCAGGTTTATGAGCACCATCTGCCTGAGCTTGATGTAGTTATTAGTTGGTCATTAGACCATCACACATAAAAAAACAGACTATAAAGTCTTCCAGCAATGCTAATTGTGAAGTCCCTCCTAACTAATAAGATGATGAGAGGATGAATTAGTGGTTTATGTAACTAATAGACTACAGGACTTCTCAGTGTGCATACTTTATGTCATTGGTTGGGAAGGGCAGAACACCTAAAGGTTTATCCTAAATGTAACAAGATCAATTCTTCTAATGTGAAACATTTATTGGGTTAATTTTTTTTTATACAAGATGAAATAGTTTCTATTTATTTTTGAATTTAAAACATTGGCTAATTGTTTTAAAATATTATGCTTTATTATTATTTTAAAAAATCTTTCCCACTCTTCTGTTCGGGGAGTTAGACACTTGTGAGGCTTCATTTATGGATTGAACAATCTTTTTTCCTAGCTTTTCCAGAGTTTGCATTTCATGGAAGTCTGTGTTGGCCAGAATATCAGTCTTTCTGATATTTGAGCTTACAAGTTTAAATACCTTTGGTTATTACAATCAAATTTACAACACTTTTGAAGCAGATGTTCTGTCTTCTTTAGAAAACAGCAGAAATGTATGAAGACCAGAAGCTTTGAAGGAAAGCATAATTGTATTTGGGAGCTGCAATAGCTCAGTGGTTAGTGAACTGGACTACAAAGGACAAGAGGTAGGGTTCGATCCCAACCGACGGCTTCCAGTTCACCCAGCCTTTAATGGGTACTGGATTTTTTTCTGGGAAAGTAAAGCGACACGGGCATAATACCGACCACATTACTCCAAAAATCATGTGCCGAAGGTCTGTAAAATTTATGGTCACTAACACCATATTCCATATACGCCACTTGGCGTGATGGGGGTACTTTACTTTTTTTTTTTTTATAATTGTATTTTGTATCACTTTGTGTGTGGCACATTTCCAATTTTTCTCAGCTAGTGATTCTCATAAGAAATCAGAGCAGAAATTGAAAGCCTTTGAAATGTGGATTTTAGAAAAAGGTGGGTGGAAGGAAAAGAGAATAAACAAGGAAGTTCTAAATCAGCTGAAAATGTAAAAAGTACTACTTAACACAAATTGAAAACTGAAATTTTTGTAACATGTGAAAAGACACAATACCCTACTAAAAATCATCTTGGATTGGAAGCACAAGGTACAGAGCCAGAAAAAAGACTAAAGTGGACTGATAACAACGTCCACCATCAAGACAAGAGACTGTAAAATGGTGCTCCATGGTAGCCAACCTTTGATGTGGAGATGGCACTTAATGATGATGATGGTGAGTAATTCTCACATCTATCTTTCAAATGTGTTACTTTTTTCTTTCTATTATCTATGACCAGTTTTTATAATGGTATATCTTTCTCTCTCTCTCTCTCTCTCTCTCTCTCTCTCTCTCATTCTGCGATCAGGACTCAATCAGAGTAGGATTCCAGACTCTTACATGAAGACAGCTGTCTGTTTAAGTGAATTGATCGCCCCCACAGACAGAACATCATAATTAGTCTGTTAGATCCACTCTGATTGAATACCTGTTAAAGCATTGCACTGTGTTCTGCGCCAGTGGCTCAGTGCATCCGATTTCAGCCAGCATTTTATTCAGGTTTGCTTTCCTTAGCCTTTGATTGTCCCCAATCTTCCTGCAAGGCAGCAGATTGTCTTTTCTGTAGGGGGATTCTGCCCTTAGATGGTCGGCCCTCCCAGGTTTACGAGCACTATCTGCCCGAGTCACTAGATGTGCCTAACACAGACATGCACACACAAAGATATGAGATGTGACTATAACTGACATGCACACAATGATATTAGGCATGACTAACACTGACACACACCAAAATATGAGATATGACTAACACAGACACACACACACTAAGATATGAGATGTGACTAACACATACACACTCTTAAATATGAGATATGACTAACACAAATACACACACTAAGATATGAGATATGACTAAACACACAAGGATATGAGACATGACTAACACGGACATGCATGCACAAAGATATGACACATGACTAACACAGATACACACTAAGATATGAGATATGACTAAACACAGACACACACAAAGATTTGATTATGGAAGGCCCCGGTATCTTTGCAAACGAATTAAAATACATAATTGCTCAACTGCCCGTGCCAGCGTAATCATCCGAATTAATATCTCATCTCCCAAACAAAGAAAGGTAACTAGTCGCCATCGTAGCAGTATCAGCACACACCAAAAGACATAAGGAGAAACCACGCAGAAAGTGAACACAGCCAACTGTTCCCTGTCATACGATATCATCATTCATCGTAAACAATTGGGATATCGAAACATGATCAAAACGGATGAGACACACCGCTCACAGTGTGCACAGAGCACTTAACTCAGTAACTCCTGCAATAAGCCAGACATGAGGAAACTGCAAAGGAACACTTTTCAGACATAGCCTTTAATGGTTCCTGCTGCCTATCCACCATATTGACTGGAAGTTCATTATCATCATGTGCCATACCGGTTGGCGTAGGCAATCATGTCCTTCCACAATCTTCTATCTACAGTGCATCGTATCAGTTCTGTTGTTGACTGTTTTCCATGCCATGACACCAAGCTATAAGTTCACGTCCTGAAAATGTTGATTGTCATATTTTTTTTAATGATAGCGCTTGATGATCTTAGGACATCATTTTTGATTCCACATTCGAGCATGTGAAACACAGTTAGTCATCTGATTATCCCTGTCACACATCTAACAACAGACCGAAAGACATGTTTTTGTCAGGTTTACCATGCTCCCTACATTTTCTCCCACATTTATATGGTTTTCTGCAAGCTCTAATAATTTCATCTTTCGGCCCAGCACATTCAACTTTAGCGCTCTATTTTTTTAGTACCAGTTTGCCTTCCCTCATTGGTTCCACTCACTTAACCATTTTACATAGTCTATTTCCAGGGATATTGTGGGGAGGTGTAGGATCATGATTAGCTGTGGTACACTGATCCAGCAGGCAGCTGTGAAACTCTTTTGATCACTCTTTGAAACTTTAGTGATCTTTCATCACTCACTTTTTGGCTCCAGTTCTTTATCTTTAACATAGACCCAGAGGAAAAATGTTATGTCGTGAAAAACTTCATTCCAACATAGTGCTGCTAATACCAGACCTGGATTCTTTAGGCTCAAGAACAATAAGAAAAATTACCAAGCAAATAACCAACAAGGAAATAACTCTTGAGGCATCAAACGAGCACACTACGATACAATCTTCATCCCAATGTTGCGCCACCAATGGAGAGTGATCCTAGACCCTAGATGCAAAAACAATTAAAAAAATAATCTCTACAGAGATTAAATGTGTTAGACGAATGACAGGAAACAGTTTGATAGATAAGATCAGAAATGAAGAACTAATAAAAAAGCTAGAAATAATGCCCTCCATAGAAGACATAAAGAAACAATAGAGCAAATGGTTTGGCCATGTGAAGACAGAAAGACCAAAACACAAAACATCGAGCCTGTAATAAATGTGAGAACACCAAATTCTAGGGCTGACCATGGAAAAGATGGTTTGATGGAACATTAGAAACACTGTAAAACACAACAGCAGCAGAAACCAACAGAAGAGTAAAAGACCACAAATTATATCTCCCCTCACTGCTGAAAGGCAAATGAGTGAGGAAAGAAGAATGAAAAGCTAGATGCTGAGACAGTAGATCACATAGGAAAACAAACATTTGGGAATCCAGTCGATGTATTCTAAGTGAATCTAACTGATGAGATTTGGTGGCACATATAGATATATAGTCAAAATAAATAGTTTGATAATGGCTCCACAAACATGTTTATATAAAAGAAGCAACAAGAAAGGTCTCAGTCTGAATAGTAAGAAAACAGAAGTTATGGTTATATCGAAGAAACAATCATCACTATCATGCAGCATAAAAATAAATAAGACAAATCTGAAACAAGTGCAACGTTTGAAATATTTGGGCACAGTGATAACATCAGATGGAAGATGCAACACAGAAATAAAAAGCAGAATAGCTCAGGCCAAAATAACATTTCAGAAAATGAAAAATATCTTATGCAACAAATCTATGTCAATAGAAATGAGAAAGAGAGTTCATTGATGCTATATAGAACCATTTCTGACCAATGGAAGGGAGTCATGAACAATAGACAAACAAATGAAAAGACGATTAGAGGCCACAGAGATGGGATTTCTCAGAAGAATGTTAAAAGTTCCCTGGACAGCTAAAAGGACCAATGAGGAAGTTCTCAAAGAGGCCTACACAAAAAGGCAGCTCCTAAAAAACAGAAAGAAACAATCAACATTTTTTGGGCACATCATGAAAAGAGGAAAGTTGGAATACTTGGTTACAACTGGCAAAATAAAAGGAAAGAGAGATCGCGGGCGACAAAGAGAGAAAATACTGGATAGCTTGGTGTCATGGCATGGAAAACAGTCAACAACAGAACTGATACGGTGCACTGTGGATAGAAGATTGTGGAAAGACATGATCGCCAACGCCAACCGGTACGGCACATGATGATGATGATATAAAAGAAAATGGCAAAAAGGTACTAGATATTCTTGTCAGCACATCTGAGCAGTCTGGACAGTTGTTTCATCACAAGAACAAACTGGATAAAGACAATCTCAAAGTGTGATACATTGTTTATTACCTTGTTTTCATACAAATGAATCATAATTTATACAGATGACAGTATAAGCAAGCAGTTCTCAAACATATTTAACATTGACTTATTTCATAGTTTTTCTTTTATTATTATTATATGTGTATGTATCTTTATATATGTGTGGGGTACAGAAAGAGATATTACAGCAAAAATTGAGATGGCTAGAAGACCTTTTGTATATTTGAAGAATGTCTGGAAAGCCAAGAGACTATCCTTAACAACCAAACTCGTTTCATATCACAAACATCAAATCTGCCCTTTTCTATGGACCAGAAGCATGGACAACCCAAACCAGGAATATGAAGAAACTTCAGACAATCTATTAACAATTTTTATCTATCTATCTATTTACCTTTCCAGCCGTATCCGGCCCATAGGGCATAGACTCACTCTTTCTCTTATCTAAATTTTTATTTTAGCAGTTTTCAATCCTTGTAAAGATCTTTAACCAAATCTCGCCACTTGTCTCTGTTCTGTGCAAGCAACTCTATCTCATTGAGGGAGCCGATTCCTGCTGCTCTTGCCTCTCTGAACAATTTGCATAAGGAGGATATTTTAGATCTGCTGACTAGATACCATTAGGAATGATGAACTGACAAGAAACAAATCAACTCAGAGCAGAGTAAATGAAAAACAGAAAAGATAGTGGGGATGGATAAGGACACACTCTGTGAAAGCTAGCTACAAAAATTACCAGACTAGTTCCCACCTGGGCCCCACAGGGAATGAAGAAACAGTGAAAACTTAGGAGAACATGGAGATGAAAGAGCATAAAGAGTGATATCTATCTATCTATTGTCCTTTCAAGCCAAAAATGGCACGTGGGGCAGAAATTCTAGACTCTTGTGTCTGATGATCTTTCAGCTATCAGACCATGCACACCACCTGCATTGTGAAAGACAAGATTGCACCTAGAAAATATTAGAGAAGACAGCAATGATTGGAGAGCTCCTGTTGATGGGGTCAAGGCAAAGAAATGCATATAAATGCAAACCTGCAGTAAAGCTGATTCTCAAAAGCCGAATTGAGCCGAAACGTCGTTCAGATTTATGTCGTTCATTTATTACGTAAAGCTTTTAATCATACCATTTAAAAAATATTTTTTTTCATTTTTCCTCCTGTTGATGGCCTAAATCCTAATGGAGGGTAAAAATGGACAATACAATTTGATTCATACACATATACATATATGTGGCCTTTATCTCTTCTTCACAGACGTTTGTAATCAGACTGATGTCAATTTACAGTATAAACTACCAGGCACTGTATACAAAATAATTATTCTGATTCTGCCAAATTTTTTTATCTCATCTCTCATCATCTCTTGCCTCCTGCATCTTTTGTTTCTAATTTTAAATCATTTCGTTTTTTAAATGTTTATTTTTTAGACATGAGCAGGGTTTTTTTTTTCTGTCGGAAATGTTAAGATAAATTTTTATGATTTTAGTGATCCCGAGATGAATATTTTAAAAGTAATTGAAAACTAGATTGCTAGACTCATATTATATGACGGGGCAATTATTGTTATTATAATTACCAATTAGCATTGATGCCAGATTATACAGACTACTATGTGCAGTGATCGATCGATACACCCTGTGATACACCCATTCAGTGAATGCCATCCACAAAAAACAAAGTAGCAGCAACCTTCTCATCCTAACTTGAAAAGGAGTTAGGCTATTTGAAGACAGGAAATTTGTATATTATTGTACGAGCAGTTGGAAATTCGAGCTTTAAAACTTTGGAGAGAAGAGAGTGGAAAAACTATCAATAAATATAAAGCATTCTCTTGAACCTACAATGTTTTATGGCTGCTACAAATGATGGTTAGAAAACTGCCTTCTGGGTACAGAAGAAACAGATGCCAGAAAGGATGATGTCACTTTCAATGAAAGTTTGTGTAAATAACTAGAATTCAAGAATTAGGAGGGGTCTTTGTGAATTCCTGGCAAAAAAGAAAATGCTTGCTACACCGTTGAAACTAATAAGAACTATCAGCAGCATCTCCGACTGCTGCATGTGAGAGCAGCTTCTCCCAGATGAACCCAGTTCTGACACAGACAACAACTACTCGACAAATGATGACTGTGAGTACACTGATTTTCATCAAGCTAGTTGATTCTCCTCTATCTGTTTTTTTTACTCTTCATCATCATCATCATCAAGTGCCATACCTGTTGGAGTAGGTGATCATTTCCTTCCACAATTTTCTATCCACAGTGCATCATATCAATTATGTTGTTGACTGTTTCCCATGCCATGACACCAAGCTATCTAGTATTTTCTCTCTTTGATATCCGTGATCTCTCTTTCCCTGTATATTGTCAGTTGTAACCGAGTATTCCAACTCTTCTCTTCTCATGATGTGCCCATACAATTTTTATTGTTTTTTTCTGATGTTTCTTAGGAGCTCCCTTTTTGTGTTGGCCTCTGACAATTTCCTCGTTGGTCTTTTTAGACCACTTAATATACAATATTGGGAGCCGCGATAGCTCAGTGGTTAGTGGACTGGACTACAAAGGACAAGGGGTAGGGTTCGATCCCAACCGACGGCTTCCGGGTTCACCCAGCCTTAAAATGGGTACCGGATTTTTTTCTGGGAAAGTAAAGCAGCACAGGCGTAATACCGACCACATTACCCCAAAAATCATGTGCTGAAGGTCTGTAAAATATAGGGTCACTAACACCATATTTCCCTATACGCCACTTGGCGTGACGGGGGTACTTTACTTTTATATACAATATTACTTGTTCCTGAAAAAATAGCAAGATACACTCATGAAGATGACATGACCAATATAATGAGTCCAGTTTGAAAACTCTTATTAAAGATACTAATTTGATTAAAAAAATTGGTTTCTTTAGTGTTTTACGGGTAAAATCACTGAACCTCATAGCTGACGTATTGCTTGTTTATAAAGGTTCACTTGATAATATAACTTTTGTAAATATAAAATAATTCAGATGCATATAAATTCCTTTCGGAAAATGTTAGTACGCCAGAGCTTCAGAGGTCTTCATATGTCTTATATTATGTTTTCTTCTTTTATGGGATGGGATGAAAACGTAGAAACAAACATTTTATATCGTCATACTGTCATTATTGCCATACTTCGTTGGAGTGTATGTTACACCCCACTACTTGTTCACTGCAGAACTGCATTTACTTGCCTGTTTTATAAAAAAAAAAAAAGCCCTGTATATGAGTGTGTGTGAGTGTGTATATACACTAGGTTTGCCATGTTTTTGTCAGGGAAAAAAAAGGAAGATTTCCTGGTTTTTGCCAGTAGAAAATGAAGATTTTCATGACTTGCTGTAAACCATTTTTGGTACTTTATGTTATGGCACTGGCACTACACGTGCTATGTAATCTACTAGTGCTGCTACCTACTACTGCTACTACTAGCTAGATAATTTGCTGCTTCCTGAAGTACATTTTTTCTTCTCCCGATGGCCTTTATACTGGAGATGTAGTTCACATTATATTGTCCACATTAGGAGGTTGACGCCTGGGAGTCATGACTCCCAGCCGGACCCACCTCTCTTAGTGTCAAGAAGCTAAAGGGCCGAAACACCTGCTCAACAAGGGGATCTCCTTCTGGTGATCAGATTGCCTCATGCTGTGAAACTCTGCATAAAGAGTTTTCTATTACTTCTGTTACATACTTTACAGTATGGGTTTCCCCTATATCCAAGCGCTCACAGAACTCTTTCAAGGTCCAGCAGCTTAAAAGTCTCTTCTCTTTTCTTAAAATAAGCCTGACCATATTGTCATTTCACTTTTTACTTAGGAGGACTGGTTTGGTCACTTACTTTGAACAACTAATACAGAGCAAACTACACAGACCAAACATTTATTTACTGCTCTATTAACCACAAATCACATCAATGAGACCAGAAATATTAGTTATGCTATGTTGGCCAGGTAATTCAACACAGATACCAACCCACTACATCAAAACTATTTATGTTTTTACTAGCCATAAGAAAAAATGGTGTAACGTTCAATTTTCTGCAAATTTTTAATGTCCTATCCAATAATTTTGTGAATGCGAGAAAAATGTAAGAAACTGGTATACAAGATGAAGAAAAACATAAGCCATAAAATTTGATGAAATAATGTAAACCTTATGGGAAAAATGTAAGACTTGACAACCATAATATGCACTTATATATTATACACACATATATATGGTGGCTGATTGTGACAGGATTCACAGCATCCTCATCTGCCAACATTAGTATCATCTAAGGTAGCTGGTTGGGCTACCAACACTAATTACAGGATAAACAGATTCACCAAGAGACCTTAAATGGAGTTGACTTCTGATAACAGGACCGTAGAACTTTCCTACACTACAATAATATCTGCAAATATGACAGCTTCAGATATAACAAAATGGCTCCAGGTGAAAACAAACAAAGAATACTGACCTCAGAAATTGTGAAACCAAATGATCTGACTTTAGGTATCTAATAATGAGGCAGCCACAATTAAAAAATATAAATGTGTTAAGACTGTGCACATGTGCCTAAATCCAGTGATTGATGAGATACTTATAATACACATCGGGGCTACTGGGACCCCAATGGTAAGGGGAGAAAAGAACAGCCACTGTTACCTCCCATGCATGTCGTAAGAGGCGACTAAGAAGTTTTGGATTTGTCACCAGCAGTCAAGTAAGATGTGCATGAAGCGACCTTGCCAACAGAATTGACCTACACATTTTGAGAAATGCTGGAGCGGATATGGTAAATTCCTGACTTCAATGAAACTGGTTCTTTAGATAGAATAGAATAGAACACATCAGTGAATATGCATACTTCTTGATTGATAATTCTGCCTACTTCATAATTCGCTTAGAAGCAGATTGTATTACATTTTTTTTTCGGGCCTTGCCCTCATCATGCATTTATTTAAGAATGCTACACTCTCATCTCAAATATACTAAGGCAGATTATACACATAAAATGTAACTCAGCGTAATATATAATTAAAGCCCCTTATGGTTCTATATTTTATATACGAAGGTGATATGGAAATCCATATAAACTTGGAAATAAGAAAACAAAATTCTGAACATATATATATATATGGACCATGATTGTGCTTGTAGCAATGACTTGAATGATTTGACTCCAAATAAGAATATTTTAGTTCGATCCAATGAAAAAATAATCATAATCAGTACATGCATGCAGTTGTAATGTTTCAGAAATCATATCTACAGTTGTAAACATCAGCGGCAAAAATATTAATTTGACATTAACATAGATGATGAAGGCATTTAGTTTAAACAGTAATATTGCAGGCAAAGGCGCGCCTACCAGCACCAGAGCTGGAAGTTGTCAGCGACCCACAGCTGATGGCTTGCGCTAGGATCGGTGAACCAAAACCATCCAGACCCTGCTCCACCTATCCGTGGTGCCTCCAGTAACAGACTAACCTGTCTAGTCTGGCCAAGAGTGCAGGGATCAAAGAGGGAAGACAACCCGGTACTAAAAAATGTCGTGCTGAAGTCGGATGTGTTGGGCCAAAAGGCGCAAATATAACAGTGTTACACTGCAAACCACAACACACCACAGACACGTCCACTACATCCTTGTAAGGGCGGATGATGAAAAGGAATATTCCACTCTACTACAATACTCTAGAATACTTTAGTCATCGGGCGAATGCAACCAACCAAACAGTAACATTAAATCCTATTTTTAAAATGTAATGTGTGTCCCATTAAAAAAAACTAATTTGTGTTCAATTAAATAAAGAAAAGTAATATGTATCTTATAAGAAGTAAAGAGCACCCATCATGCCTTGTGGTGTATGAGGAATATTATGTTATTGCCCATATTTTCTTTGACCTCAAGACATTTATGGGTGATGTGTTCAGTATGATGCTTAACTGTCCTACTTCTTCTTCTTCTTTCCTTCCTCATTTGCCTTTCAGCGTCAAGGGGAGATATAATTTGCGGCCTTTTGCTTTATTGTTTGCCTCAGCTGCTGTTATGTTTCCTAGTGTATTTAATATTCTGTCAATCCATCTTTTTCATGGTTAGCCTTTGGGTTTGGTGTTCTCGCAACGTTTATTGAAAGCTTATTGTGTTGAATTTTTATCTTTCTGCCTTATCACATGACCAAACCATTTTATCTGTTGTTTCTTTATATATTCTATAATGGGGTTATTCCTAGTTTTTTTCCCAGTTCCTCATTTCTGATTTTATCTCTCAGGCTGTATCCTGTCATTCGTCTAACATATTTAATCTCAGTAGAGGTTATTTTATTGTCCTACTTAAAGAACAAATCTTTGGTACACCAGTTCTCTGAAGTTGAGTGAACCATGTTATTATTATTCTTGACTTGGTGTTTTGTCTTCTTGGCGAGGCACGATCTATTCCTCCTTCAGATTATTTCTTCTAAGTTATATTAGACTAAAATTGCTATTCATTAAAAAATGTCAGTGAAAAATTAGATTTATGCTAGGTCTCTCTTGTAAAAACCAGGCCTGGAATTAGTGGTGATAAGCATCTAGCTCCGAGGCTCAGAAAGCTAAGCCAGATGTATTTTTTTTATTAAGCAATATTGTAAAATAAAATTATGTTATGTTATGATTATCATTAATGTACACAGGACAAATCAATATGTGCTTCAATTTTCCCTTGAAATTTCAAGAATCTCCAAGGAAAACCCTGATCAGCGTACACAATCTCGGATTCATCAATATGGGTAGATTTTTTGCTGGCAATTTTGGCTTGGCAGCGGCCATTTTTTGGCCTATTCTTTATTATTTTTAACTGCAAAGAGTTCTTTAAGATGCACAACAAAAGCACACTTGATTTCTTTTTTTTTTTTTTTTTTTGTCATTATCTGAGTGGGCTAGATATGGGAGATGGTGGGAGGAGAGGGGGGTGGTGTGGTGGCTGTATTGTCACAACATATCCACTGATTAATTTTGGTAACAAACAAGTACCATAACCACTTTGCCAATGTACTTTATATGTTTTATAGTAAGCAACTAAGTGACATGCGGTTATGAAGTGTTTTAACATCAATACTGGATTGTAGGTTTTAAAGACGATATTACTAAGGGTTCTAATTTGCTGTTATTGATTTTTCTAACTCTGTGAGTCATGTACTAATTTTTACCTATGTGACTACTAAAGTGTATCAAAGTTTCAGTTTAGTGAATGTATATTCTAATTTATGAATGTGCAAGTAAACATTACTATGGACTTTGATAGTCTATTCAACATTAATTTGGAATGTGATGAGTTTTTCCATGCAGACAGTTTATAAGTTTGTATATTTTTTTTTATTTATGAGCTTGAAATATGACAGCATCTTGCATATATTCCATTTATTAGTTTGAAATGTGACAATAATATCCAGAATATAACACGTGAATGATTAATTTGAAATATTGCAAAAATATACTAAACATAATCTTTAATAAATCTGAAATGTAAGAAATACAACTTATGTTTAGGGATGTTTAGTGAGGAATTTAGAATAAGTGCTTAGAAAATGTAGTCAATGATTCAGTTCTTATAATGATTGATGTTAATTTTTTGTTTTTAACAAAACATTCTTTAGCATTGAAAGAGCAGACAAAGTTAAATTTGAAATTGCTTTTAGTGAGAGATATGAGAAGCAGCTAATAGGAATTCTTCATCTTGGAAAGATAGGAAAACATATGAAAGCATCTTAAGAGAGATAAATGCAAGATGTGAGAACTAGCTCCAGAAATAATTTCAGCAAAGGAAATTGATAACATTCATAACACATCAAATAACACAACAGTATAGAGAGCAGTAATGAATTAGCCTGGGAAAAGGGGGAAGAGGGCAGCTGAAAAGTTGATTGCCCAGAACGTAGAGGACCAATTAAAGACAACAACCATTGGCAGGCAGTGTTGCCAGGCATAAAAAAACATTCAGGTTGGTTGGCTAAAAGATGACGTCTACAGATATGCTACATAAGTGAATGAGGGTGATGAGATATAAAGGATGAAGACATATTGTAGCGATGAAAAATAATTACCCATTAGGAAATGATAATGGTGGAAGTGATGATGAGGCAGTAATAATGAAGCAGTTATCCTGAGATTACAGGAATCAGAAATAGCAAAAGGAATGTCAAAGTGCCAGAGCTGCCAGTGAGCTTGTCTGCTAGGACATGCATTCAGTACCTGATAATGTATGTTATAGGTTTAGAAACTTTTCTTTTTCATCATCATCATTGAATGCCATCTCCGCATCGAAGGGTGACTACCATGGAGTGCCATTCTGTTCTGTCTCTTGCTTTGATTGTACGGGTTGTCATAGACTGACTTGTTCATCTTTTTATGTTATACTTGTTCATGTTAGTCTTGGTCAACCTCTGCCTCTTTTACCTTGTATTTTCCCTTCCCAGATTACTTTTAGAGAGCTGTTGTATTTTTAACATGCCATCTTTTTAAAAATATATCATAATTACTCTATGAAAGTATATAACATTTTTATCACTACACATGATTGTTTATCAATTTTTAGTTATCATTACTCACCTCAGAAATATAACCAGCATATGATTCATCTAGAATACATTCAGGTTGATTAGAAGTTATAGATTAAATAAAATTTGTTTCAACATTTCACATCAGAATGAAAGTGTTAGAATTATTCAGTGCTTGATGTTTTTTTTCTCTCTTTATAATTTATCTAATAAAATAGCACTAATGTAAAAATAAGTTAAAACTGGAAGATTTTAATTTTTTAGTGCTATCAAAAAATTAGAGTCACTTCCATAAATAAATAAATTTTAATCATGAGTGGAATGTATTAGATTCATAGCACCTTCATCAATAAATGCTACAAAATTATTAGCTGCAACTTAATCACATTCTCTCTTCATCAGTAATACAAGTTTTCAAAAAATAGGACTAGCATTTTTCAAATTTGTTAAATGCATTGCACTTTAACATGGGACCTAAGTATCATTGTAGTCTCTAAATGGGGCCAGGCATGTGATACCATGTACTTTGAGAACAGGGATCACTAGAAATTTAGTGCTATATTAATGTGCCCCTTTTCCTCTCTCCACATTTCTCCTTTTTTTAGTTTTCTAAAATAAAGTAGCACCAATCTTCTTCTTCTTCTTCTTCACCTCATCTTGTACCATTCAGGTATCGAGGGAGAAACTAATTTCTGGTTCTCACCAAAAATCTAGTAAAACCAACAGTTATTAAAATGTTCACAATCATAGATTGCAGAAAGACTAATGTTCGTTCGTTCGTTCGCTTTCGCCAGCTTTGACCTCTGACGAAGTCCCACCCACTCAATTTTGTGGGACTGAATTTTGCGTGTAAAGTCTGTTTTATCCCATTACAGGATGCCCCTCGCCATGCAGGCAGATTTACTCCGACTTCAGAGGTACTAATTTTTAGGGAATTAGTAAAACCCAGGTGTCCTCGCCAGGGTACGAACCCTGGCTGTTGCCGTGGTAAGCCAACCGCCTATTGATTGCGCTAACCGGACACCCAAAGACTAATGTTAATAGTTTGTTTTTTAACAAAGTAAGTAAATGAAATAGGGAGCCATGATAGCTCAGTGGTTAGTGAATTGGACTACAAAGGACAAGAGGTAGGGTTCGATCCCAACCGACGGTTTCCGGATTCACCCAGACTGAAATGGGTACCGGATTTTTTCTGGGAAAGTAAAGCGGTATGGGCGTAATACCGACCACATTACCCCAAAAATCATGTGCTGAAGGTCTGCAAAATTGATGGTCACTAACACCATATTCCCTATACGCCACTTGGCATGACAGGGGGGCTCTTTACTTTATTTTTTAAAGTAAATGAAATGGGTTTAGAAAAAAAAAAATTATAATATTTGTACCATGTATAGAAATGTAGGGACTGATAGAATGTGTTTGAAAAGACTGTGTTATATCATGGACTCTGATTCCTAGGGGTAAACTGAATGAAGAAGATAATTTTTATGACAAAATTTTGTCACCTCATTTGATATGATATGTTCTAAAAACTATTATGTTATTTAAAAATTGTAATGAATATCACAACATTAATTAAAAGTAAAGTTCTACTTCAAGATGTAGTACATTAATTCTAGATAGTACAACATAATACGCATTGACAGCAGTAAAATAAGAACAAATCGTTTGTGTATAAACAAAAATAAGATGATAAATAAGAATTTCTTTCAGGATAAAAGTGCATTTGTTAAATACAAATTATAGCTGAAAATAAAATTAATAACTAATTTAAAATATGACAAATAATTTATTTAGACAGCAAGAGAATATTTTGCAGCATTCCAATATCATACCTTTCTTCAGACGGCAAGAGAATATTTTGCAACATTCCAATATCATACCTTTCTACAGACAACAAGAGAATATTTTGCAACATTCCAATATCATACCTTTCTTCAAACAACAAGAGAATATTTTGCAACATTCCAATATCATACCTTTCTTCAGACAGCAAGAGAATATTTTGCAACATTCCAATATCATACCTTTCTTCAGACAGCAAGAGAATATTTTGCAACATTCCAATATCACACCTTTCTTCAGACAACAAGAGAATATTTTGCAACATTCCAATATCACACCTTTCTTCAGTCAACAAGAGAATATTTTGCAACATTCTATTATCATACCTTTCATCTCCTTTAAAGACAGACCTATATACTAGACCAAAAAAAGCTGTACAAATGGGATAAAATTTGACATGTCCATTCTTTCTTCCAAAGACCACAGTAGCATGTCTGGTTGATTCTTGTGTCTTTTTTGCCTTTTCCTTGACATGGTACAATCAGTTCCGCCTCTGACTATGTCTTCTAGGACTAGACCACCATTGTCATTAGCTAATTTTAGCTTATGTTTTATTGGTTAAGTGTATTCATGGTGCGTCCTTGGTTCGCCAGGATCTTTACAGTCTACTTAAATTTTGGGTTTGTTATGGTTTTTATGATTCAGAAAAGATTCACTTAAAATGGTTACTTTGTCATTTTCTTTTAGCATTGTCTTACAATACGAGAAAATTAGAGAAATCGCCAATCAACAACTAATATCTTCAGTAATAAAGAAAAGACGATGGTCATATGTTGGACATGTGATGAGAAGAGATAATAACCGAATAGCAAGGCAGGCCCTCATATGGGAAACAACAGGTAAGAGAAAAAGAGGAAGACCCAGGGAGACACTGAGAAGAACATTGATGAGAGAGGCAAGAGCAACAGGATTCGGTTCCCTCAATGAGATAGAGCTGCTTGCACAGAACAGAGACAAATGGCGAGATTTGATAAAATATCTTTAAAAGAAAACTGCTAGAACAAAAATTCAGATATGAGAAGGCGTATCTTGGTCTACGCCCTATGGGCCGGCTACGGCTCAAAAGGTCAATAGATAGATAAATAGATTGTCTTATAATAACTAAACTCAAGGTAAGGTTTACTTTTTACTTATTAATATTCATAATTACTTTGAATTATTTGTGATTGTTCTTCACAACGTCTCGTTCTTTGTTTGTATTTATCTAATTTATTGTTGCATTCTCTCCAACAACTTGATTCTAGTAACTGAACCTCTAGTCAGATAATCGTTTATGAGGGATGGTCAAAAGGTTTTGTATTTTACTAAGAAATTGTTAAGGCAAACAGGAATGCCATGTATCATTGTACACAAACTATTGATTAAAATTTCCCACAAGTACTTGTCATGATGGGGGAGCCATGATAGCTCAGTGGTTAGAGAACTGGACTACAAAGGACATGAGGTCAGATTCGATCCTGATCAACGGCTTCCTGATCACCTAGCCTTAAAATGTGTACTGGATTTTTTCTGGGAAAGTAAAGGGGCACGGGCATAATACTGACCACATTACCCTAGAAATCATATGCCATAGGTCTATAAAAATTATGGTCACTAACACCATATTCTCTATTTGCCACTTTGCATGATGGGGCTCTTTACTTTTTTTTTTACTCACTTTTCATGATGGGCATGTATGATGTATGAAAGAGAAATTGAGGATTTTATTGCTGATTTGGAGATGTGGTTTGGGGTCACTGCTCTATAATCAGAGCATCAAGAAGGTGAAGAAGTGATGGAAGAGGTTCATTGTCCTGAATGGTGAATATGTATAAAATGACTAAAATTTACACCAATTTTTAGGTCCATGCCTCAATTCTTTCATGCTAAAGTGAAAAATGTCCCTTGATGCACAACTGTACTCCCACCAATTTCTCTGTCACATAGTATCCATTGTACCCCATGTACTCACAGGAGATTCAACCTGAAGTATCTCCTTCAATGTTTCTCGTGTCACACTCTCTAAGCCAATATGAAGAAATGCTTCCTTCTGATATTTTAGACAATCAATTTAGAAAGTTTTCCCAGAATAACTTTATTTGTAAATTTAATTTGCGGTTCCACACTTTATTTTGGCATTATATATTATATATATATATATACTTTTTTACCAACTGACTTTTCAATGACTCATTTTGGCATGATGAATAGGCTTTGTTTTTGTTATGAGAGCATGCCAAGCATGGATCCAGCTTGATACAAGCTTTAATTGCTGAACTGTGTGTTGATTAAATGAAAATTCAACAAATTGCATATATTAAGTGCACAGAAAGACATGGAAACAATTTCAGAATATAAAATATTGTACATTGTCTATTGTTTATTGGGGCAGGTTAGATGTTATTTCCATTATCGTCATCGCATTTATTATTACTTAATAAAAACCTGCTAACTAAACCAATTAGTTGAACTTTTCTGTGTGGTCCGTCACAGCTTCAGAGTTAACCTAGCATTTGAAAATGGGTACCAGGAAATTTTAAAAGGGAAACTAGAGTGGCCTGACTTATTACTGACCACCCATAAAAATGTTATCATTGAAAAACATAGACACAAGCACCAAATTCCCTGTCAGGTTCAAGGTTGGAGGGAATCCTTACTTTAGGCACTCCCCTGTTTTGCTACTGTGGATCTGGCAATGGTCAGAGGAGAAAGGAATAGAGTACAGCCACCACCTATCACACATGTCATGAGAAGTGACTAAGGAGGTTGGGGTCTTTGCCAGTGCTGTAGAGTTCATGCATCTGAGCTGAAACCATTTTCAGTGTTTTCACTAGAGTGTGGTGGACATGCATCACATGGGGGAGTACGCTGAGGAGGGGAACACTGTGCTGTGGAGTTGTCTGTTGTGCAACAAAGATGATCTGTCAACTAATCTAAACTAGACTTTAGGTGTTGAATCTAATCCAACAAAGATGATCTATCGACTAATCTAAACTAAACTTTAGGTGCTGAATCTAATCCAACAAAGATGATCTATCAACTAATCTAAACTCAACTTTAGGTGCTGAATCTAATCCAACAAAGATGATCTATCAACTAATCTAAACTCAACTTTAGGTGCTGAGTCTAATCCAACAAAGATGATCTATCGACTAATCTAAACTAAACTTTAGGTGCTGAATCTAATCCAACAAAGATGATCTATCGACTAATCTAAACTCAACTTTAGGTGCTGAATCTAATCCAACAAAGATGATCTATCAACTAATCTAAACTCAACTTTAGGTGCTGAATCTAATCCAACAAAGATGATCTATCGACTAATTTAAACTAAACTTTAGGTGCTGAGTCTAATCCAACAAAGATGATCTATCGACTAATCTAAACTAGACTTTAGGTACTGAATCTAATCCGGTGCATGCCAACTCATTGTTCATGTAGCACACTCTATATAGCATGGAAGAACTGTGACTTCTAGTTTTCCAGTGGTATTATTTACCACACAATAAACAAAGCAGTTTTTTCATAATCACAGATAGAAAAGAAACAATGTATTTATACAGAATATAAAAGAAAGAGTGCAACAAGTGTGACTTTTCCCAAACACAAATACAACAATTATCTTCTTAAAATGTATGTGCTTATTCATTTTTTGTTTTTTCATTGTTGAAATTTTGCTGTAACTCATCTTTACATTTTGAAGCTAAAAGCATATTTGCCTTATTCTGTCTCTAAAATTTGTGTTTCAAAACAGTGTTTCTCAAATTCTATCAAGTAGTAATCATTGTTTTATAACAATCAACATTCTAACCCATATGCTTTTTTTTCATAATATTAAATTTAAAATAAAAGAGTATATGGGATCACCATCATGTGCCACACCAGTTGGCATAAGCGATCATGTCCTTCCACAATTTTTTTTATCTGCAGTGCATTATATCAGTTTTGTTGTTGACTGTTTTCTTTGCCATGACACAAGCTATCTAGTATCTTCTCTCTTTGTTGTCCACAACCTCTCTTTCCCTTTTGCCAGTTTTTTTTCTATTTTGCCAGTTAAAAACATCGGTGGTAAAATTTTCTTTAAAAATAATTCTAATGAAAATTACTATGTTGAGACTCCAAAAGTACTTGAAAATATCTCTCGTGGGGTTGGGATCAGTCAATAGGCCAGGGTTTTTATTTCATTCCTGTTAAATAAAAAAAAAAAATAAAATTTGACTCTACATTCTATTCTGTTGTTTGCATGTGTGAAATTAACTAGTACTATCTTTACTGTATTTTCCCCTTACTGGGGTGTGATGGCAAGGAGGTTGGGGGGGGGGGGGGGTAGACATAGTACCGGAGACTACATGCAGCTTGTCCAATGCAGTTGCCAAAAATTTTTATTTCATCCCCAGCAAAAAATGTTTTTTGACCCCACTGGGATTTGACCATGTGTTCATCTGGTTTAGAGCCCAACATCAATTTGATCACCCGCTCTCCCTACGAGTAGATGTTCATATAATAAACTAACTAAACATCAATTTGATCACCCGCTCTCCCTACGAGTAGATGTTCATATAATAAACTAACTAAACATCAATTCATTTTTATTTAATTTTTATGTTCCAGAACTTTTTTTTTTAATTGTCCTTTCCACAATATAATTATGTGTATATATATGAGCTGTCATTGTAAAAAGTATTGTTATGGAAACAGCGCCATATATTTTAGAGCAGTGATCTCTGCAATATGTGTCATTTTGGCACGCAAGGTTTCTGTTTTTGAGATTGTGGTTCTGCCCTATGTGCCGTCTTCGGCTCGAAAGGACAATAGATAGATAGATAGATATATATGAGAATAGATCACATACATTTTCATGATTAAAATACAATCATTAAATGAGACAGATTTTATTTTTCATTTTCGTCACTTGCTCATTTATTGAATTATGTGCTTTTTACCTTGAGTTCCAGTGTATATTCATACATTTGTTTGTGTTCTTAGAGACAGATTTGTTTGGAGATGTATTTATGTATTATATATTTTCTCCAGAATAATACTTTACTTCTTTTCAGTGAGTGAATATAATACAATTTCAAATGGCATATATTCTTCAACACAAACATTTTTTGCAATTTGTGCCAAATTTATTTCTATTAAACAAATTTAGTAGAATTTCCTGTGTCAATGTTTGTTCTTTCCAAGAACTAGATAAACATATTGGTCACATATTTCCAACAACTAGATAAACATATTGGTCACATATTTCCAACAACTAGATAAACATATTGGTCCCATATTTCCAACAACTAGATAAACATATTGGTCACATATTTCCAACATCTAGATAAACATATTAGTCACATTCCTTCTTTAGGTAAATAAAAACAAAATGTTTTATTGCCTACCACTTCTCATGACTAGTGCTCTCTCTGAATACCTGATCTTCTTTGACTAAAGACCAGGAATCCACATCTACAGCTGGATCTACTGGAGGATGCATGTTTCAAACATAAGATGTTTGGCAAGAAATCCAAGCCTCCTTACAACTCTTTCTGTATTTTTCGCTATACTGTGCGCCATACCGATTTCGGCCGCATATGTTTCACCACATAGTGTGCTACTCTCAATTTGATTGTTATGAACCGTTATCAAACGATATTCTTTTTACATGTCTTGTATTATCTTGGTATTGGTGAAATTTAATTCCTTGTTCAATTATCTAAAACTTCATATATAATATGTTATATGTTAGATAAATATAAATTTGTACATTGATTCTTAAAACCATGAAAGATTTTGTCTCTGAAATCCCTTCCGTTGCATTGATAAAAAGCTTCCGTATGGTAAGAGTTAATTAATCCATTCTTCTGAAATAAATATATAAAAGTTTTGACTGTGTCACAATTCTTACTTTTGTCAAGTAAGTATGATAGAGTTTAGTGTGTCACATTTATTCTCTCTGTCAAAAAAATATAAAAAGAAGTCAATGTGTCACAACTCGTACTTTTGTCAAGTAAGTATGATAGAGTTTAGTGTATCACATTTATTCTCTCTGTCAAAATAAATATAAAAAGAAGTCAATGTGTCACAACTCTTACTTTTGTCGAGTAAATATAACAGAATTCAGTGCATCACATTTCTTCATTCTCACAACTAAATATAATAAAGTTCTTTCTCTTCTTCCTTTCAAGTCCCTGTGCAGCATAGGTCTTCAAGAAACACTTTCCAAGCCATTCTGTTTCTTGCCAATCTCTTAAGATCATTCCATGTCTTCCCCAACCTCTTCATTTGTTTTCATCTGTCTTCTCCAAGTATATTTTGGCCTTCCTCTTAATCTCCTTCCCTGGGGACCCAAAAAGGGCTTCTTGTATTATATTCTCAGTTGGTTTCCAAAGTGTGTGCTCAGTACAGCCCCTTAATAGAGTTCTTCAGTGTGTCATATTTCTTTATCAATAAATATAATAGAATGCCACAGAGAAAAATGAGACAAATTAAGCTTGAATTATACAAGAAAGTGACAAGTATTTTATAAAAAGTATGCAGGAGACATATACTCTGTGATATCCCAGTAATATTGTATACATATTTGTAAAGCAAAATCTATGACCAACCAAGACAAGGTCTCATTTAAACAGTAATGATATTTTTACATTATTTGTAACAACATACATTAATATATAAAATAATTTATAATAAACATAGTAATAAATTACATAACATAAAGGCACCATTATATGTGTGCTTCTGCACATAACAGTAAATTTTGTGTTTGTTTTGTTCATTTATTTATCCATCTTTTTATTTCACTTATTCAGTACACTTGACTCCAAATGTAGCTCCATCCATGCAAGAAGGAAGATTTAATGGGATCACTACTAATGTGACTCTGGTTGGCAGTTTGTTCTTCGCAATCTGAAAGTAGATTCAGAGTTATTTACTGTATAATTAAAAGTCTTGATAAATTAGTTATTGAATGGGAATATTCTAATTCAAAGTCCTTATAGTGACTGACA
The DNA here is from genome assembly GCA_032433765.1 of Megaustenia siamemsis. Taxonomy (NCBI): domain Eukaryota; kingdom Metazoa; phylum Mollusca; class Gastropoda; order Stylommatophora; family Ariophantidae; genus Megaustenia; species Megaustenia siamemsis. The sequence goes on along the minus strand of JAVIAB010000160.1, from coordinate 38,233,775 downwards.
CAATAGTGTTATGAGAGTGTAATAGCAATAAGCACAGATTCCCTCCGTAAGACATTTGGTGTAAGGGCCACAATTTTTCAATGACCTACAGCACATTTTATGGATGTTGTGGTTAGTATCTCACCAGGTCACTCTACTTTTCTAATAAAAATCCTTTCATCATCATCAACAGGTGTCACTGTCACACCGGTTGGCATAGACGATCATCTTGTCTCTATTCGATCCTTCATACATGTCATAATTTCAGTCAATCTTTTGGTATGTCATTTGAATAAGCTATTCAATATCTTTCTCTTGGTTTTCCTCTGCTCTTCTTTCCATTCATTCTGCCTGTTGCTATAGTATTCTCAATGCCTTCTTTTCGTATGACATGTCCAATAAATGTAGATTGTCTTTTCCTTATGATTAAGATGATATTTCTGGTTTCTCCAACTCATTTTAAACATTTTTCTTAAATATTTTTGCTATTCATGGAATTTGTTGCATTCTTCTGATAAACCACATCCTTTACCCATTTAATCGAGCTCAGTGAACTGAGGGGCCATCAAAAGGGGTTAAATCAGATCTCTTGTCCTTACCTTTAGTTCACTAACTCTGAGCTATCATGGCTAACTTTTATTTAGTAATTCAATATTTAATATTTAAAAAAAAGAGATCAGTTAAAAACAAAATTAATGATAAAATAAAATAACTCAAAATATATTTTATATAGAGATTTGCAGAAAAGACAAAACAAAACAAACCAACGATTTGACTCAATGAGGTTTTCAACAGAGAGCAAACACAAACAAAATGTTACAAATCACAAGATTCTCTATGACGATTTATGTTTTCATAGAAAATCTTGAGACTTGTAACATTTTATTTATGTTTGTTCCTCAATTGAGACCATTTATGGTCGAAACGTTGGCATGTTTTGTCTTGGTTTTTTACAGAAAGCTGTATATGAATATTTTGTTATTTTATAGTATCTGAATCAGCTTCACCACAACTCTCTACATAGTTTCCATGTCTGTTTTTAAAGAAAAATAATCTTGGCCATACAAAAACAAGATGACAGATATGTCTAATTCCATTGGTTCAGTTGAACAAATATGGGGAGTTTTGTAAAATTTTACAAGTAGTGTTTTAGACTAATAATATGCCTGTGTATTTGATCTATAGTTCCAGTGGGGTAGCATTTGAGACCTTAACATGATTTGTTCTCTGTCTTTCTCCACTCTTCCCTTTTGAGTGCTAGTTTTGGAATTTTATTTCTTCATAACATCTATCTATTAAGTGGGCATGGAATAGTTATGTTGCTAGTTTTGGAATTTTATTTCTTCATAACATCTATCTGTTAAGTGGGCATGGAATAGTTATGTTGCTAGTTTTACGACAAATCCACAATATCTGTGCCTTTTGGATGACACATCCATGTTCAGCATGGGTAGATTTGCTTAACAATTTTGCCTGGGCAATGACCATTTTTAGCCTACTCATTTTTACTTTTAACTGCCAAGGTTTCTATAATGTGAGCAAGTGCACACGGGACTTTTTGTTTTTCATCATTATTTCAGAGGGCTAGAAATTGAATCTCACTACTGAGAGACCAGAGTGGATAGTGCAGTGAAGAAACTACAAATTTGAAGTGAAAAATTACCACTGGCCAGTGTCTGAGATTTGAACCTGAAACCTTCCTGTTTAAAGGCTAATGTCTTACCTCTAGACCACCCAGTCACCTGAGATTTTGTTTGAGTGCTAATACCATCCAGTCTTTTATATCATTAGACCATTCTCTTCTTTGTCTAGCCTCTATTTTCTGGAATTAGCTGTTACTTGTTTGTAAGGTTATTTAGGTCAAACACTTAAGTCTTGTGACATGCCCAACTATCATAATTTATTTGTCTTTTACTGGTGTAAGAAGTTCTTCACGTGGGCCTCTTTCTGGCAACGATTTTACAAACTTTCTCATTTGATGATATCATTGCATCTGTTGTAAAGAATCTTGCTGTAAAACTTCATTTCTCAGGATTAAGATCTGCTGTATCTCGCAGTAAAGCTCAAGATTTTCAGATCAAATGTATTATCCACCGTTACTGATGCATGCAAGAGCTGGAAGACAAAAGAAATAGAAAATAAACTAGGTGCATTTGAAAATAAATTCCTAAAGAAAATACTTTGTATACCATGGAATGAATACAGGACTCTTGCAGAAATAAGATAAATGACAAAGCATCCCAAAATATGATCTATAATCAAGAGAAAAAGATGGACATATGTTGGCCAATGATGAGGAGAGACAACAAGAGAATCTCAAATCAAGTTCTCTAATGGGAAGAAAGGGTAAAAGAAAAATACTAAACAGAACTAAGATGAGAAGCAACAGGAGTAGGCATTGGCTCCCTTGCTGAGGTTGGGAGGCTTGCCCAGAAGAAGTTACATGTGGAAATGTAGGTTACAAGTCCTGTACAAGATCTCACACTTGAGAGCAAAGATCATCGAACATGGAGAGTCAAGAATTTCTACCCTATGTATTGTCATTGGCTTGAAAGGACAATCAATAAATAGAATTTAGATAAGATCAGATCAGATAAATGCTATAATCTCGTGGTGGACCTGAAAACAGACACACAAATCTGGCCAAGCAGTAGGGATCAAAGCGGGTAGACAACCAAGTACTTAATAAAATTCACTGCTGAAGTTGAAATATTTTGGGTCGAAAGATAAAAAGCAACGCAAATTATATATCACACACACTACAAGACTGCAGCTAGCACGATGCTTTGAGATATGCACATTTGGAAAATGTGACAGTATTAAACTCAAAACTTGATGGACCCTTACAGGAGCAATTAAAGCTAAACTCATGGAAAAGACAACTCTGCAGATATAGTACATAATAAAGAGGAAAAAAAAGGAATCAAATATAGCAGCTTGCAGTTAAAGACAACAAAACTTATCTAAGCCAAATGTACATTCTTTTAAGGCTGGATGATGCAGAGCAGGTGTAGTAGTCATAAATTTACAAAAGAAGAACCACAAACCCATCAACAATCACTTACCTATATTCCTCTTCTCTTTCCCTCAGCTCTCGTAGCTCCTTCTCAATTTTAGACTCAGCTGTTTGTTTGAATTCCTTGTATGTAAACATGTTTCCACCAGCCGCAACAGCTGACACTTTTTTAGTGCTTGACCCACTCGAAGATCCGTCTTCGTGTTGACCTAAAGAGGCATCAGACTCTTTGTAGGAAGCAGATGACTTCTTTGTGACAAAGTTTCTCTTCTCAGTGCCATCAACTTTGCCAACTCCTGCAATTTCCAGGTACTTCTTTATTTCTATATGATCTTCTGATTTTGAAATTACTTTGCCTTGGCTACGAAGTTCATTGTCTCTTTCATTCTGTTCATTTATTTCTTGTTGGAGCCGATTTGTTGCAAATTTCTTCATGGATTCTCTAGGCTGCCCCACGGATCGGGGTTTAGACACAACTTCATTGTTACTGGAAACATGACTAGCCCCATATGAACTATATGGGTTTTCATCTTTGAGGTCAAGTTCTGGCAAACCTTTTTGTCTTCGTAAATCATTCTCTCGCTCTCTTGCCAGCCTCAGTTCTCTTTCTATGGGAGTTTCTTGTTTTTGAAAATAATCTAACTTTTTATCTTCATCGTCATTATTATCATCTACGATTGGTCGAACTTTAACATCACGACGAGATGGTGTGTTTTCTGGATGTGCACGTCCTGAGCCTTGACTAGATGAAGAATCTAGAGATTCTCTACGTTGATTTGAAGAATATGGGGATAAATCTCTTTTTCGGATTCCTTGACCTGAATGTGCCTCTACATTAGATGACCTCTGGGAAATTTCTAGGGTTGCTTTTGGCGATCCATCAACATTATCAGTCTGGTTGCTTCCATACCAGGATATGCGGTGTTTCTTCAGTTCTTCTTCTCTTTCTTTCAGCTCCCGAAGTTCTCTTGCTATCAGATTTTCCCCTTCATGTGAGCTCTTGGAAATAGCATCCTCATATGAAACAGCCTTTGAATGGTTATGGTTCACATCCTTGTCCTGTAATAAAAAAAATAAATAAACAAACATATATTTCATTATTTACTTTTCCTGACAAATAATAAAAAAAACTAGTAACTCATTAAATAACTATTATAAGAAACTACTAGTGACTCAAATAACTATTATAAGAAACTACTAGTGACTCATTAGATAACTATCATAAGAAACTACTAGTGACTCATTAAATAACTATCATAAGAAACTACTAGTGACTCATTAAATAACTATCATAAGAAACTACTAGTGACTCATTAAATAACTATCATAAGAAACTACTAGTGACTCATTAAATAACTATCATAAGAAACTACTAGTGACTCAAATAACTATTATAAGAAACTACTAGTGACTCATTAAATAACTATCATAAGAAACTACTAGTGACTCAAATAACTATTATAAGAAACTACTAGTGACTCATTAAATAACTATCATAAGAAACTACTAGTGACTAATCTATCAACTATCATAAGAAACTATCATCCTTCAAGAAAAGTGAAGTAATTGTTATCACTCCAGTACAGTTCAAAGGGGAAATCAGAACTGTAACTGCAGTGTATTTAATTCATGGATTAGTAATGGACAACTCCATTTAGTAATGGACAACTCCATTTAGTAATGGACAACTCCATTTAGTAATGGACAACTCCAAAGTGCTTAGATCCCTCTTCACAGCACATTCCCCAGTATAAAGCACAAACACCACACACTAATAAAAGCACTGAAGATGGCTTCAGCTCAGATGTACAAACTCTGTGTTAATGGCGAAGCCCTTGACCCCCAAATTCCTAAGTCGGCACGTACAACATGCGTGGTAGGTGACAGTGGCTCATTTATTTTCTCCCAGTAGCCACAAATGATGACACAGTGTATCAGTGACAGTATCTTCCTCATTTTTTTAGAAAGCTGCTTTTGCCTGAGCCATTCTTCATCTCACCTCTTGTGTACATCTACCATCAGGGTTGACAATGTTCCCAGATATTTAAATTCATTTATCTTTTCTAATATTTTTTCCACTTGTCTTTATTGTGCATTGGGGTGATGTCTTTTTCTTTGTTGTTACCATTATTACTGTCTTTTGTCTATTTGAGTCCTTTATTTTTGCTTTCCTTCACTATAATGTTTAACATTTCTTGTAACTTGTTTTCACTCTTAGCGATTAAGACTGTATCATCAGCATACCTTAAATTATTTATATTATGACCTCCAACTGTTATTCCAGGTATGCCCCTTATAGATCTTAAAATAATCTCACTATTCATATTAAATAAATCTGGTGACAGCACACAACCTTGCCTACCACCCTGTTTTATTTGTTGAAGCATTCCCAATTGATTTCCAACTGTTATGGCCGTTGTTTGTTGCCAGTATATGTTCTTTATTAGCATTCTTGAAAATAATACCATTTTTCAAGAAAGAATACCATTCTTGAAAAGAATACCATTTTTGAAAAAAGAATACCATTCTTGAAAAGATGCAATGTTCTTGTTCTTACTTCTCTAAAGATAGATGATGAAAAGAAACAGTTTTCGTACAGATGTTTATTAATAAATAGAGAAAAAAGTTATCATTGGCATTTGAACAAGGGTAGTGTGTTTGAGCTGTGGTTATGTGAGTGAATGGTATTGGAGATTTTTTTAGCAGAAAGAAAGATGGCACTGGCAGAGTACAGACCAGTTTACCCAAAATTTGTGTTTAAAAACTATTAATAAAGACATGAATGCCGCACTCCCTAGTCACCATTCTTGAGAAGTCAGAGTCATTTCCTGTTTCTTTTAATGAATGAATCCAACAGAAATGGCATGAGCTTCCAAAGACAGTTGGACATAAGCAGCTTGAAGGAAGTTAAGTTGAAACAGATAACCACTCTCCTCCTGTCTTCACTAAATCTTACACATGTCTAAGAATCTTCAGAAGCAATTATTTTTGAAGTTAATTAGTCTCTACAGCCTGATTAAATTTTACTCTTGCATCCAGGTTAGTACAGATACCACACAAGAATTGAAATATCTGAGTTTTGTGTGCTTGCTAAGTATTTTTGATGTCCATATAGGGCCTACTTGTAAATCTGTTAAAAGTGTTTGATGTCAACGTGATGCAGGTCATAATTACAGTTGATTTGTTTCCAACCTGCAACATTTTGATCCTTAGTGAAGTGTGTAACTTCATGTAGGTGTCTTTCGTTAAGTTTTATATCATTGATTGTGTCTGTAGAAGTCCATTAATATAGTTTTTTTCTGTGTTGATATTGAGGCCAATTTGTCCAGGATAGTGATGAACCAATCTATTTTATTTTGGGTGTCCAATTGTGTTGAACTCAAGAGGGCTAGATTGTCTGCAAAATCAAAGACAGTAATGAGTAAAGATGAAGACAACAATTTGGTACCAATTTTGACACTGGGTGAACCTAGAAGCTGTCAGATGAGATCAAAACTGACCTCTGGCCTTCAGTAAACCAGTTCAATAACCACTGCTCTACCATGACTCCCTTTATGTATTAAAGTTGTACTGAAATTTTCGAGATTTCTGTTTCAAATTTCAGGATTTTCAAATCAAATGTACCCTCACTTATGTGAGCTGGAAAACAACTAAAGAAATAGAAAATAAATTGGATCCATTTGAAAACAAATGTACCCTCACTTGTGAGCTGGAAAACAACTAAAGAAATAGAAAATAAATTGGATGCATCTGAAAACAAATGCTTCAGGAAAATACTTTGTATACCATGGAATGAGTTGAAGACTGGTGCAGAAATGAAAGAATAGACAAAGCATCCACAAATATCTATAATCAAGAGAAGAAAATGGTCATATGTTGGTAAAGGGATGAGAAGAGGCAACAAAGGAATCTCAAAGCAAGTCCTCAATTGAGAAACAAGAGTAAAAAAAAAAAATGAGGCCTACCTAGAAAAACACTGAGGAGGAAGCAACAACAGTATGCATCAGCTCCCTTACCGCGATTGAGAGGCTCGCCAAAAATGGGGAAGGCAAGATAAAACGCTAGTCTTGTGCCAGGTCTGACACTTAATAGCATAAACAATCGGGCACGGAAGGTCTAGAATTTCTGCCCTAAGTGTTGCCTCTGACTCTAAAGAACAATGGATACACAGAGGAGAATCAACATGAGATACATAGAATAAAACTTTCTTCTTCATTTTATTTGGCTTTCATCACTAAAGGTAAAGGTAAAGGTAAAGGTAAAGTATGAGACTTGAATCAGCATCTTAGCATGCTAGTTTCTCACCAATTTGTGCTGCGCCACCTATCTAGAAGTGTTCTGAGACTTCTGGATAGCACTGATTCAAGCATCGACACTCACAATGCAAGGCAGCATTCTTCATCTCCTCAGAGTGGTATCCATTTCTGCAAGTGGCTGGGTCGACCGAAGGGATATATTTTTTTCCAACCACAAGGACAATTCACATTGCTTCCAGCGTGAATTGAACATGGGTTGTCTGAACGCCAGTAGCCCAGACTGGTGGATTTCCAAACTAGGCTACCACATCCCCTAAGAAAATGTATTTTAGCTTACTACCATTATCTATTTTGCTAATTCCTGAATTTGTGAAATGTGAAACAAAATAATACCTCATGCAAAGTAGTGTCATGTACAGTTGGTTTGAGCTGGTGCTTCTCTTGTGGCTGTTGTGACTGTTGTTGTATCTTCTTTAGGTCCATCATTGCTTGTTTCCTCATCGTGAACACCTCCGACTCTCTCTCTCTCTGCAGTCTGATTTCTTTCTCTATGATACTCTCATTTGGGTAAGTATCCTGATTGTTATCATCTCCCTGTGAACAAGTAATTCATTATTATTGAAAGCCAGAAAATCTGTTATTCATTCAACATTCAAGAATTTGATTTTCTTGAATCTGATTATTCTTTAATTGGCCATCAATTATTTATAATCAAACTTAATTTAAAGGTAATGTGTGTGTTTTTTTTTTTACTTATGTGGCTAATTACTAACAATTGTAGATTACATAAATTGACATGAGAATATACAGAAATATTTGTACAATATTTTGATAAATCATAAATGTATAAAATAGATGATTTACTACAAACCTGTTTTTATCCTTTACTAAGTTAAAAAAAAAGTAAAGTACCCCCGTCATGCCAAGTGCCGTATAGGGAAATATGGTTTTAGTGACCCTATATTTTAAAGACCTTCAGCACATTATTTTTGGGGTAATGTGGTCAGTATTACACCCGTGCGGCTTTACTTTCCCAGAAAAAAATCTGGTACCATTAAAAAATGTATTTATGCACACTTTTCAGAAGGCATAAGGAAAAAGTGGAAATATTGCATCAAAAGCAAGATAGAAGGAAAGAGAGGCAGCAAAAATTACTGAGAGAAGATAGCAGATAGGACAATGAGGGAAGGTAACAGAAAAGACAAGAGAAAGTAAAAGAAAAAACATAGAGAGAAAGTATTACAAAAGACAACAAGAAATTAAAAGAAAAAACACAAAGAGAAAGCAACAGAAAAGACAACAAGACAAAGTAACTGAAAATACACAGAGAAATTACAGCACAGAGAAATTGCAACAGAAAAGACAACAAGAGAAAATAAGAGAAAAAAACACAAAGAGAAAGCAACAGAAATTACACAGAGAGAAAGTGATAGAGAGAAAAGACACCGAGAGAAAGTGGTAGAAAAGACAACAAGAAAAACTAAAAGGAAAGACACTGAGAGAAAGTGGTAGAAAAGACAACAAGAAAAACTAAAAGGAAAGACACTGAGAGAAAGTGGTAGAAAAGACAACAAGAAAAACTAAAAGGAAAGACACTGAGAGAAAGTGGTAGAAAAGACAACAAGAAAAACTAAAAGGAAAGACACTGAGAGAAAGCAATAGAAAAGACAACAAGAAAAACTAAAAGGAAAGACACTGAGAGAAAGTGGTAGAAAAGACAAGAAAAACTAAAAGGAAAGACACTGAGAGAAAGCAATAGAAAAGACAACAAGAAAAACTAAAAGGAAAGACACTGAGAGAAAGTGGTAGAAAAGACAACAAGAAAAACTAAAAGGAAAGACACTGAGAGAAAGCAATAGAAAAGACAACAATAGAAAGGTAAAAGAAAAGACCAAGAAATTGTAAAAAAAAAAAAAAAAAAGACATTGAGAGAAGTTAACAGAAAAGACACTGAGTGAAAATGATAGAAAAGACACTGAAAGAAAGTAATAGAAAAGACAGTGAGAGAAATGAGAGCTGTATAGATACTGAGAGAAAGTAACAGACAGCATCAACAATACAGCTGAACTGGATGTGTGGAGAATCGCATTAATATATGTATATGGGCTTGACACATAATGATATTGATTTTTGAATACGTAATGTATAAGGTCTTGAGATATATGTTGTTCCACAACACAAAAAAGATGGGCATATGTCTGTCATGTGATGAGAAGAGATAATAAGTGAATCAAAAAGCAAGCCCTAAAAGGGAAACAACCTGCTACAGTGGGTAAGGGTAGAAATGTGCCACCACTATCTGTCTATCTATTGTCCTTTCGAGCCGAAGACGGCACATAGGGCAGAATCCCAATTTTAAAAAAAAAACAGAAATCTTGCGTGCCAAAATGGCACATATTGCAGAGATCACTGCTTCCAAAAACGTATGGCCTGTTTCTATATCAATACTTTTTACAATGACAGTTTGTCAAGCCATAGATCAACCTCCTTAGTCGCCTCTTACGACATGCCTGGAAGATCACAGTGTCACTATAAGCCATCACTATCCTACTTTAAACATTCCTTAGAGAAAAACAAGTGATGATGATGTGGGCTGTGATAACGATAATGAAAAGGAAGGAGGGGACAGAAAAAAGGAGAGCGGACAAAAAATTGAGAGAAGAAAATAAAGTTTGAACGAGAGGAAGGAAAAAAAAAGGGGGGGGGGGTCTGAAAAAAGTGGCGAAGATGAAGAAATAGAGGAATGAGATGAAGATGAAGAAATAGAGGAATGAGATGAAGATGAAGAAATAGAGAAATGAGATGAAGAAATAGAAGAATGAGATGAAGATTAAGAAATAGAGGAAAGAGATGAAGATGAAGAAATAGAGGAAAGACTTGAAGATGAAGAAATAGAGGAATGAGATGAAGATGAAGAAATAGAGGAATGAGATGAAGATGAAGAAATAGAGGAATGAGATGAAGAAATAGAAGAATGAGATGAAGATGAAAAAATAGAGGAAAGAGATGAAGATGAAGAAATAGAGGAATGAGATGAAGATGAAGAAATAGAGGAATGAGATGAAGAAATAGAAGAATGAGATGAAGATTAAGAAATAGAGGAAAGAGATGAAGATGAAGAAATAGAGGAAAGAGATGAAGATGAAGAAATAGAGGAATGAGATGAAGATGAAGAAATAGAGGAATGAGATGAATATGAAGAAATAGAGGAATGAGATGAAGAAATAGAAGAATGAGATGAAGATGAAGAAATAGAGGAAAGAGATGAAGATGAAGAAATAGAGGAAAGAGATGAAGATGAAGAAATAGAGGAATGAGATGAAGATGAAGAAATAGAGGAAAGAGATGAAGATGAAGAAATAGAGGAATGAGATGAAGATGAAGAAATAGAGGAAAGAGATGAAGAAATAGAAGAATGAGATGAAGATGAAGAAATAGAGGAAAGAGATGAAGATGAAGAAATAGAGGAAAGAGATGAAGATGAAGAAAGAGAGGAAAGAGATGAAGATGAAGAAATAGAAGAAAGAGATGAAGATGAAGAAATAGAAGAATGAGATGAAGATGAAGAAATAGAAGAATGAGATGAAGATGAAGAAATAGAAGAATGAGATGAAGATAAAGAAATAGAGGAAAGAGATGAAGATGAAGAAATAGAGGAATGAGATGAAGATGAAGAAATAGAGGAAAGAGATGAAGATGAAGAAATAGAGGAAAGAGATGAAGATGAAGAAATAGAGGAAAGAGATGAAGATGAAGAAATAGAGGAATGACAAGAATATGAAGAAATAGAGGAATGAGATGAAGATGAAGAAATAGAGGAAAGAGATGAGGATGAAGAAATAAAGGAAAGAGATGAAGATGAAGAAATAGAGGAATGAGATAAGGATGAAGAAATAGAAAAATGAGATGAATATGAAGAAATAGAGGAAAGAGATGAAGATGAAGAAATAGAGGAATGACAAGAATATGAAGAAATAAAGGAAAGAAATGAAGAAATAGAAAAATGAGATGAATATGAAGAAATAGAGGAAAGAGATGAAGATGAAGAAATAGAGGAATGAGATGAAGATGAAGAAATAGAGGAATGAGATGAAGATGAAGAAATAGAGGAAAGAGATGAAGATAAAGAAATGGAGGAATGAGATGAAGATGAAGAAATAGAAGAATGAGATGAAGATGAAGAAATAGAGGAATGAGATGAGGATGAAGAAATAGAGGAAAGAGGTGAAGATGAAGAAATAGAAGAATGAGATGAAGATGAAGAAATAGAGGAATGAGATGAGGAAAGAGATGAAGATGAAGAAATAGAGGGATATGAAGAAGATGAAGAAATAAGGGAATGACAAGAAGATGAAGAAATAGAGGAATATGAAGAAGATGGTGGTGAAAGAAGGTAATGAATGTGAAGTAAAAGGCGGAGTAGAGCTAAAGGGAGAAAAAGAAGACCTAGATCTATTTAGAAGTTAAATCTGACGTCACACATGTAGCTGTTTGATGTAGCTTTTGGACAAACAAATCACACAAACAGCCACAACAGAAAACATGGGTCATGATAAAACGTACACCATTTGTGTATTTTCTTTTCGAGTATTGTCAAATACCTGCATACCCAGGTACATTTTATGCTTGTCTTTTCTTCTTATAGAAAATATGTATCAATTTATTATTATTATTATTAGTCTAAAATATATATATATTCATATATATCATATGTCATATTTTGTATAAGTGTGACTAATGTCTGTCCATTCATATTTTGTATAAGTGTGACTAATGTCTGTCCATTCATATTTTGTATAAGTGTGACTAATGTCTGTCCATTCATATTTTGTATAAGTGTGACTAATGTCTGTCCATTCGTATTTTGTATAAGTGTGACTAATGTCTGTCAATTCATATTGTGTATAAGTGTGACTAATGTCTGTCAATTCATATTTTGTATAAGTGTGACTAATGTCTGTCCATTCACAGTTTGTATAAGTGTGACTAATGTCTGTCCATTCACAGTTTGTATAAGTGTGACTAATGTCTGTCCATTCACAGTTTGTATAAGTGTGACTAATGTCTGTCCATTCATATTTTGTATAAGTGTGACTAAAGTCTGATCATTCACAAACTGTATAAGTATGCACACCCCGGTATATTTTATGTTTGCCTTTTTTTCTTATTGAAAATATATATCAATTTATTATTATTAGTATTATTATTATTATTAGTCTAAATCTTACGTCATCATCTTGTGCCGCATGCCTTCTGCCGTGCTCCGCGCTCCACAAGTCAGAGCCTCTATCAGCCTCGGCCAGCTCGTTGTACACCTGATGGAATGACTCGCTCTCAGCTTCATATGACGCAATAATGCCTGGATTTTGCCCTTTTTGCTTCTCCATCTGCTTCATTCTGCTCTCCTTCTCCTTTCTCAGAACGTCCTCCCTCTCATGTGCTAGTCTAATTTCCCGCTCAATCGCGCTTTCTGTTTCAACACGTTTCTTAAACATTTCTGGTTCTTCCGTATCCCCGTGGCTGACCTCAAAGCTGTCAGAACTGTTCAAGTCTGTATTTGGAGAAATCTCACTATGCTTCCCCGAGTAGGGAACTTTCACTTCCCACTTCGGTGTTGTTTTTTTTCTCATGGAATTTTCCGTCTGGTTTGAATTATGGGAAGTGAAAATAACTTCCCACTGTTTTTTAGTTGTGTTGAGGTTTGCGATGGATTCACGGTCCACCGATTCGGTTGTGTCTCCTTCCTTTACAACGTTCTCGCTGTAGAGATTGATCTTCTGGTCATCGGCTTGCTTGTCTGTCCAGCCAACTTCTGGAGGTGGTTTAGGACGGTCAGCACTGTAGACGAATCCGTAATCTCCTGGGTTTGAGCCTCTCAGGGATTTCCCGCCGACTGGTGCCGATTCTGAAACCAAACAAAAAAAATAATAATAAATAAAAATGTGTGTGTGTGAGGAATGAAATGAAGAAGATGGTATTGAAAGAAGGTAATTAATATGAAAAACAACAAAATGAATCTCTCTCTCTCTTTCTCTCTCTCTCTCTCTCTCTCTCTCTCTCTCTCTCTCTCTCTCTCTGCGATCAGGACTCAATCAGAGTAGGACTCCAGACTCTCGCACGAAGACAGCTGTCTGTTTAAGCCTGTTAGATCCACTCCGATTGAATACCCGTTAAAACGTTGCACTGTTCTGCGCCAGTGGCTCAGTGCATCCGATTTCAGCCAGCATTTTGTTCATGTTTGCTTTCCTTAGCCTTTGATTGTCCCCAATCTTCATGCAAGGCAGCAGATGATATTTTCTGTAGGGGGATTCTGCCCTTAGATGGTCGGCCTTCCCAGGTTTACGAGCACCATCTGCCCGAGTCATTAGAGGTGACTAACACAGACATGCGACTTGTAATATGAGGAAACTGTAACAAGGAACACTTTTCATGCACAGCCTCCAACTGTTCCCACCCCCTATCCCCATATACCGGTAAGTCACGTCCTCTTGAAAATGATGATCATCGTAGCACTTGATGATGTTAGGCCATCGTTGATGACTTCAATTCCGAACATAGAGACACACAGTCAGACGTCAAATTTTCCCCGTCGCACATCAAACAGCAGACCGTAAGATTTGCGCACGACCGGTTTAGGGAACCATTACGGTGACGTAGCACACAACAATGTCGCCGAACAAATAATCTCGATCCCTTTAGATTTCTGTCTGATTACTCAAGTGTAAACAGCCTACGACGAACAAAACACGAAGCAAATTCCCAAAAGAGACAAATCTGCGGCTGACGAAGTAGTTTACATTAATGCGTAACATGGAAATAACTTGCGTCAAAGAATTTCAACAACGGTCATGAACAGCACCAATGTGACGTAAAGCGCAGATCAAGTCAAGACGGTGGAAGGTCTCACTCACAACACTTGATTCGTCAAAAACAGACTGTTGTCGGCCTACGACCTCGCTTTATCGACACAGATGTATCAAGCATGTCATCATTTTGACTTTAACGCAGAAAAGTGCAATGAAGATCCGAAATTAATCAGACACTGGGTGCATTTTCTGCAGCGATAGAGAGGACGTAGACTAGATCCGCCATCTTGGAGACGGAAGTCTATCAAAAAATTAATATAAGGTGAGTGGGTGTGTGTGTGTAAACATATATGTCTTTATTCCCAAAAATAAACGAGCTTGCAATATCAGTTTGACCTTGAAGTGATAGGACGCTCACTAGCAACAGGAATGAACGCGAACAGCGACTTAAACATTGACTGCTCTCGTCAAGATCGGCGAACAGGGACTTAAACATTGACAGCTCTCGTCAAGATCGGCGAACAGCGACTTAAACATTGACTGCTCTCGTCAAGATCGGCGAACAGGGACTTAAACATTGACAGCTCTCGTCAAGATCGGCGAACAGCGACCTAAATATTGACTGCTCTCGTCAAGATCGGCGAACAGCGACTTAAACATTGACTGCTCTCGTCAAGATCGGCGAACAACGACCTAAATATTGACTGCTCTCGTCAAGATCGGCGAACAGCGACCTAAACATTGACTGCTCTCGTCAAGATCGGCGAACAACCGAGCTATCAATATCCTACGTCACATCCAAGTAGTGTTCCTGGAAATAGACTAACCAATCTAGCCAAACAAGCAGGGATCGGAGGCCGAAGTCTACCTGGTACTGAAAACGATGTTTTGAAGTCGAATGAATTGGACCGAAAATAATTATGTAATATATTGTTATTGGGGAAGGTGTGGGCGGGCAAGAGCAGACAGAAAGAAACAGAGAAAAGAAGCCAGAACGTTTAGGATAATGTTTTAGTAGGAAGTTAACAAAATTAATAACTCTTTTATAACACTTTTGTAGCACTTTGTGCCCGAGCATTATTCAATGAGTGTTAATGAAACCAACGTCCTGGAATCAAAAGTGTATATTCCGCAATACTGGAAGATTCAACATCACTTTGACGATTCATTCTGTAAATTCAGATGCCAGCTCCCTAACGAAACTGTGTATGCAAATCACAAACTGATAATAAACAGAAGAAGGCGTAGTTTTACATGTGATTGGAGTTATTTTTGTTTAGGTCGGTATTGAAAAATTGTTTAAAAATAAAAAAAACAAAAATTAAAAATCTAAGAAATCGAATTATGAGAAAAACGAACCGGTCAGTTCGTGATCAATGCCGATACAGGTTCATGTAAAGCAAATTTTCATTGTCGATAAAGAATGAAAGAAAACATGTTTACAGAAAGTGTATATGGTAGCTGTTTATTAAGTATGATTGGGGCAGTACGATAATAAAGAAGATGAGGGGTTACCAGTATTGATGGCAGAAGATGTGCGACCTCTATCTCAGTACATAATAATACTCGACCAGAGTCATTATCGCAACTTTAAACCAGGTAATTTTATCTCTAATTAAGACTTATCTTAAATTCAAGAGATACAATCATTATTTTTACCTATCTAATGATGCGGCTCACAAGCTATATTCTACCCTATATTATGTATGCTGAACTGTATTGAGGAAGAACATGTTTTAAAATGAAAGTATGCGTTCATAGCGAATTGAAAGAATATTAACTTGTAAGGAAATGCCTAATATATCATTGCTGAGCCTTCACACCTACTTAATGAAAGTAATGTCAGCCAAATCGCTCAAACGACGATTCTAAGTTTTCAAGCAGGGGTGATTAAACCCTATACTTAAAAGTTTCTACAAATTCGCATAATTTACAACCTCAGAACTGTTACTGAGGGAGTGTTGTGGAAAAGAGGGGGGGGGGGGTGTGCACACCGTGAAAATGAAATCCGAAAAGGGGGGGGGGGGGCACATTGACAATAACCAATAATCTGAATTAATAATCAGTAGATCAATTTAAGGTCTAGGATTTAAAAATCGATTTGAACATCAAGCGTGTTATGATATCAATTGTAAGTAGATCAATGTAGAATAATTAATACACGTTTTTTTTTAAATTATAAATACGCTAAATCAATAAAAAATAATTTTAATCTGACGCCAAGGCACAACTTTTGCTTCGATTAAATTGCAACTATTTTTTTTATGTCAATCCTGCCATACTGAAACGCTAAATAGCGGTTAGAAATAATCATAGTATCAATTTGAAATTAGTCGAAGGGAGCTCTTTAAAAAAAAAAGTATAATAAAAATAATCCGTAGGATAGATAGAATGAGCTCAACCACAGTAAGTTTTAAATGATAGTTGGTTGTGGTCAAGCTTGTTGTTATCTAACATTTGTGGTACATTAGAGTTGTAAAATATGCGTCCCACAACAAACTTGTTGTTATCGAACATTTGTGGTACATTAGAGTTGTAAAATGTGCGTCCCACAACAAGCTTGTTGTTATCGAACATTTGTGGTACATTAGAGTTGTAAAATATGCGCCCCACAACAAACTTGTTGTTATCGAACATTTGTGGTACATTAGAGTTGTAAAATGTGCGTCCCACAACAAGCTTGTTGTTATCGAACATTTGTGGTACATTAGAGTTGTAAAATGTGCGTCCCACAACAAGCTTGTTGTTATCGAACATTTGTGGTACATTAGAGTTGTAAAATATGCGTCCCACAACAAACTTGTTGTTATCGAACATTTGTGGTACATTAGAGTTGTAAAATGTGCGTCCCACAACAAGCTTGTTGTTATCGAACATTTGTGGTACAGTAAAATGTGCGTCCCACAACAAGCATGTTGTTATCGAACATTTGTGGTACATTAGAGTTGTAAAATGTGCGTCCCACAACAAACTTGTTGTTATCGAACATTTGTGGTACATTAGAGTTGTAAAATGTGCGTCCCACAACAAGCTTGTTGTTATCGAACATTTGTGGTACATTAGAGTTGTAAAATATGCGCCCCACAACAAACTTGTTGTTATCGAACATTTGTGGTACATTAGAGTTGTAAAATGTGCGTCCCACAACAAGCTTGTTGTTATCGAACATTTGTGGTACATTAGAGTTGTAAAATGTGCGTCCCACAACAAGCTTGTTGTTATCGAACATTTGTGGTACATTAGAGTTGTAAAATATGCGTCCCACAACAAACTTGTTGTTATCGAACATTTGTGGTACATTAGAGTTGTAAAATGTGCGTCCCACAACAAGCTTGTTGTTATCGAACATTTGTGGTACAGTAAAATGTGCGTCCCACAACAAGCATGTTGTTATCGAACATTTGTGGTACATTAGAGTTGTAAAATGTGCGTCCCACAACAAAACTTGTTGTTATCGAACATTTGTGGTACATTAGAGTTGTAAAATGTGCGTCCCACAATAAACTTGATGAAAATTATAAACTTGTGAGCTACCTTCATGGGGCAGCTATATCTTACGGCAAAGTTCTCCTAGGTTCCAACAAGGGGGTGCAACAACTATGGGTTTTTTGTTGTAAAGAAGTAATAAATGCCAATGTGACGTCGTAAGGAAGTGATGTACTTAACTTAAAGCGCATTTATATTGACGTATTAATCTTTGGTGAACCACAGGCCGTGTTACGGAATTCGTGCACGTGAGTGGCAGCTCTCCTCAGAGTTCCCAGTATAAGGTATATATGCAAGATCATTCTAAACCATCTCCAAAGCCTGTATTCATCTTTCACGATCAGAAATGAGTGTTGGTATTGAAATACAGATGCCACTACTGTTTGCAATAATCCAACTTTGTTGTTAGAGGGATGTTTTTGCTTTTCCATAAATGTCAATGTTTTGTCATGGCTGTCATTGACAGTGCAATTCTACTGAATACTTCTGATTTTGGACTTCGTTAGTGACAACATTAGAGGCAAAACGGACACTCTACAGTACAATCTTCATTTCAACTTTGTGCTACCAATGCCAGTCCTGGACCCTAGGTGCAAGAACAATAAGAAAAATAACATCTACTGATATGAAATGTGTTAGACGATTGACAGGAAACGGTCTAAGAGAAAAGATCAGAAATGAAGAACTGAGAAAAAAAAAACTAGGAATAGCCCTAGCCACAGAAGATATAAACAAACAACAGATAAAATGGTTTGCCACCGTGACAAGGCAGAAAGATCAAAACACAACAAAACCAGCCCTCAATAAACGTTGCGAGAATACCTTACCCAAGGGCCGACCACGAAAAAGATGGATTGACGGAATATTAGAAGTACTAAGAAACACAATAGCAGCAGAGGCGAACAGAAGAGCAAAAGGCCGCACATTATATCTCCCCTCGACGTTGAAAGGCAGATGAAGGAGGAAAGGACAAGAAGAAGAAGTTAGTGACAATGGAACCCACATATTTAAATTGGCTATTTCAAGATAGCACAGATAGATTTACACGTAGAATAGTAAGTCAACTAATAAAGAACTAATCTTATTTCAGTCGGTCTAGATCTTTAATTGTCGACTTCTTGTTCTCTATGTAAAGATTGTCTTATTACTAACAGACTTCAGATATTTTCAAACATGACTTTTACCTTATCTTTATTTGTTTATTTTTAACCTGTTTCTTGGTCTAGTCTAATTCTACTTATTATAATACTGCAAGTCACAAGAATATGAACCTAACCCCATTGGCCAATCATTAGACAGAATGAACCGTTATTATCTATAATTCCGTCTTGGTGTTCTGTTAATTTTATATTCAACCCAGTTTAAACGAAACGTCAATCCAATTGAAGCTTACGATCATGAAGTACTCACACGTTAAGGTTTATAATAATAATAATAATTAAACATATTAATTACTTCTACGGGTTATTAATTAATGAAAACGCCCAAAATAAACTATTCTGACTTAAAACTATCAAGCAGTTGCGATCGATAAATTCACGTTATGAACACAGCCCAAAAATGTGTGTTCCTGGACACTTCATTGATTTTCTTACAATAAATACATGTACAAGAAATCATAAGCGCTAAAGTTACAATAAGGGCATGTGCAAGAAATCATAAGCGCTGAAGTTACAAATAAAGGTATTTAAGAAGTCTGAATTGTTTTGCTAAGGTAAATCTGTCCATCCTATTCTCGTCACAACGTACAAGTGCATTAGAAATAAACAAATGTATTGTTATGTGCATTAAACATAAACACGTTTTTGTTACGCGCATTAAAAATAAACACATTTTAAAATAAGTGCATTAAACATAAACACATTTTTTTTATTACGTGCATAAAACATAAACACATTTGCTGTTCAATGTGTTTAACATCAAATCCTCGTACTAGCAAGATCTACGAGTATAATCCAACTACTTTCGTACGACATGTAGGCCTAGTTGATAAGTAAGAACATATATCTGAAAGCTTGTTTAAGGCAATTTTGTGTATATACAGTTATAACACTTTTGTAAGGAGATAGTGCGCATCCAACAATTGTTGTGAGATGTTTTCTATCGACACTTATCTTCACAACCACACCCCTCTCATAAAATGTTCTTACTTAAAAGGTTACAATGTTTTAAAGAAACGACAGCTATTAGATTATGCCACACCTCTTTCTGTAATTATGCAACGTCCCTTATATCATATCTACAACTATAATTCTAGTAAGCAGAAGTACCTTTTCTTAGCGCTTGATGTACGTATATTATTAATGAGTGGTAACATCCAAGACTGCACACATTTATGTAGATGTTATCTCACACGAACTAGCCTCAGTCATCGTCTATTGATCATCACGAGTTCAGTGAACTAAACGCGAGGTAACTAACTAACCGAGCCCTTGTCGATTAACCCCAACACTTGAAGTGCTGTTCTATTCTTTATCAATCTAAATATAGAAGCGCACACTCATAAACGTGTTGTGTATTCCAAAATAGAAAATAGTTATATTTCTACAGTTAAAACCTCACCCATCTTTTTTTTTTTTTTACGTGGGAAAGTGTGAGAAATAGATTGACCGAAAGAGAGAAAATCCCCTGACGCATTCAATGCGCATAAAATTACACCCTTGTTATTCAAATCGCGAACAAAAGTCGAATAGTTCAAATTTACACTCAGCATTTGGCGTCAAATCTTTTTTTTTTTTTATTGATGGGAGTTCATGTGTGAATGATTGTTACATGTGTCACTAGCAAGCAGAGTATTTACATTCCCGTTTGTCGCTTTGAGGAACATGTTTATTCCATCTTAAAGCATGTTTTTTGCCCTAGGCAATATTATGAGGACTCAACGATTTTAACATAGGCTTTCCTATATTCTCCATTAATATTTGTCTACACAGTACACAGACCTAAGAAGAGCAATGTGGTCCACGCCCACCTCCCTGGAAAAAAAAAATATATGGGGCAATCGATTCGCTTAAACAGACAGCTGACTTCATGAAAGAGTCTGTAATCCTACTCTGATTGAGTCTTGATCGCAGAGAGAGAGAGAGAGAGAGAGAGAGAGAGAAGATAAACACATATATGAAACATAATAAATATGAAATGCTATGCGGGGCCGACAGTATAGCTGCAGAAAACAAAGAAAATAAACATTAAAATGTTAATTTAGCTGCTCAGTACTATATTATGTTTGTTTTCTTTGTGTGTATATATTTCTATCTGTATATCTATATACATACCTATCTATAACTACCGATCCGTCGGAAGCATTGATCCATCTATTCATCCATCAATTTTTATACGTACATATATGCGTGTATGTATGTATCCTTGTATATATATATATATATATATATATATATATATATTCCTCTCCCTATATTTATAATGATTTAAACTCTTAAAGCCATCCAATCCATTTCGACCAGTAGAACTCTTAGGTTAAGAACAATTATTATTATGATATCACAGGTCTTAGATTATTTTACTTATACCATATACAAATGGGCAATTTTACGTTCCTTAATATCATTTATCGACGTAGCTCTTATATTCGCAAATGTATGATAGTGTCGTGATAATACAACAGGTAGTTGTTGACTAGAAGTGAAAAAAATAGAGAGAAAAAAACGGTATGGTTAAAGCTTCACATAACAAGAGGACAACACAAACCAGAACGACGTTTCGGCTCAATAGGCATTCAGAAGGAACAGACATACAACACAAACACTGAAGTTCCTGCTGAAGGCCTATTGAGCCGAAACGTCGTTCTGATTTATGTTGTCTTCTTGTTACGTGAGGCTTTAACCTTATCGTTTTCTTCTATTTTTTCTATCTATAATTTGTTCCCATTTCTCCTCAGAATTAGCTTCACTGCAGCTTCGCAATTATATGCATTGATGTACATTTCTTTGCCTTGGCCCTACCAGGTGTTGACTAGTGAGCTGCTTCTCATACGCAGTTATCTTCATCTTCAGAAAGAACACCATGGCTTCATACTCGTGACGACTGTGGGCTTTTAGTCATCGCACTACATTACCCCAAAAATCATGTGCCGAAGGTCTGTAACATGTATGGTCACTAACCCCATATTTCCTATACGCCACTTGGCGTGACGGGGGCTTTTTACTTATTTTTTTTTACTAGTCATACATAGAACTAGACATACTAGAACACACTATCACTAACATAGAATTATGGAAATGTACCAGTCAAATACAAGTGGATAAAGAGATACAGCGAAGACGATGGTGCTGGATAGGACACACGCTGCGGAAGCCAACTGAGAGTATTACGCAACAGGCCCTTTTTTGGAATCCCCAGGGGGAAAAGACAAAGAGGAAGACCAAAGAATTCTTGGAGGAGACAGATAGAAGCAGAGATGAAGATGATGGTGAAGACATGGAATTATCTTAAACGAATTGCAAGAAACAGAACGACTTGGAATGTGTTTGTTAAAGACCTATGCTCCATAGGGAGTTGAAAGTGTTTGTTAAAGACCTATGCTCCATAGGGAGTTGAAAGTGTTTGTTAAAGACCTATGCTCCATAGGGAGTTGAAAGTGTTTGTTAAAGACCTATGCTCCATAGGGAGTTGAAAGGTAGAAGAAGAAGACTAGTCATCGGAACATGCATCGAAGAGACGTGTGGCGTCCCTAAGGGACATGACACATTAGTAACGACACTACCAGACCTTACAGCCATCATCATCATCAGGTGGCGTGTCATTTGCAGAACGTTACATCCACCAGAATTCGTTTGAAATGATCTGTGACAAAGCCAGGACACCAACATACTATGTTGTCATATTCAAGGTCTCGTTGATGTCTTGAGACCACCTTAATCTTAGGCTGCCACTGTCTCGACTTCCTGGAACCATGCCTTCCATTACTGTTCTTTCCGGCTTGCAGTGTCTTTTGACGTAAGTAAAAAGTAAAGAGCCCCGTCCCGTCAAGTGACGTATAGGGAATATGGTGTTGGTGACCATAAATTTTACAGACCTTCAGCACATGATTTTCGGGGTAATGTGGTCGGTATTACGCCCGCGCCGCTTTACTTTCCAAGAAAAAATCCGGTACCCATATAAAGCTGGATGAACCTGGAAGCCGTCGGTTGGGATCGAACCCTACTTCTTATCCTTTATAGTCCAGTTCACTAACCACTGAGTTATCGTGGGTTCCTTTGTCTTTTGACGTGACCATAGTATTTTATTTTTGCCCTGCAGAATGGTGTTTATAAGCCAGTTCTTTTCAATATTTAAATCTTAATGTCTTTATAGTTCTTCTTTTATTACCCAAGATAGGTTAAGGATTTTTCTCTAGCATTTTGTTTTTAATTTATCGATTTTTTTTCTTTACTGTTTGTGAGATTGTCCATGACTCACAATCATATATAGCTATCGGGAAGCTACGTGTCCTTATCTTTACTGCCATGCTGGTATTGTGACGCATGTTCTTCGTGGCATTTACTTTGTACCAAGTATACAATCAAATATTGTACCTCTGGAAGATAAATGGTTTTTAAAAATATTCTTTTTGGTTCTTTTACGTAGGTGTTCATTTTAAATGTCACGTTCTGCGATTTATTTGATACAGGTAATTTAATTGCAACTTTCCTTCCTCTTTTGCTTTTCAGCGTCGAGAGGTATTTTAGTTTCCGGTCTTTTGTTCTTTGTACGCCTTTGGTGCTGTTATGTTTTCTGGTGTTTCTAATATTCCATCAATTCATCGTTTTCATGGCCGAAACATCGTTCGACTTTTATTTTATTTCTCACCTACGTAAAGCTGTTACCATACCACTTTCTTATTTTTTTTATAAATTGTCATGACAACGCAGGAACCAAGTCGAAGTACTACCACTATACAGAAAATAAGAGAGAGCTATAGAGTTTACATAGCGTGATGAACAGCAGCAAGTCTTAATGCAGCGACCATACTACGACATCATTAGTACCCCAACGTTGGCATGACGATTGTATTGTAGAGTGCCCGTTTTGACTCTAGTGTTATTTCCTTGTTTGACAGCAGTTGTAACATTTGTTCGATGATTTGACAAGCTTTGTTGCATCAATTTTTGCTGCTTATGAATGATTGCTTGCCACTAGACTCCTTAGGTATTTACATTCCTTCACTTGTGTAAATTGTCTGCTGTCTATCGCTGTATTGATGGATTTAACGTAGCCAAATCCAGTAACAAAACATACATACACAAAAGGACATAATTATTGTACATAAATAACTTCGTGTGAATCTCAGCTTATGCAATAATGCGGTAATGCATATTAGATATAACCTTATATTCCAAGTCCGGCTTGTTGCAGGAGCTACTGAGTTTAAGTGCTCTGTGCACACCGTGAGCTGTGTATTTTATTCGTTTTGATCGTGTTTAGATATTCCGACTGTTTATGATGAATGATGAAATCGTATTACAGGGAACAGTTGGCTGTGCTCACTTTCTGTGCGGTTTCGCCTTATGTCTTTTGGCATGTGCTGATACTGCTATGATGGGTCTACAGCTACCTTCTTTTTTTTAATAAAGACATTACTACAATGGAGAAGGTATTACATACACCGATGCCATATATTCGATAACAAAGTAATACAAATGATAGCCGCCATGCTGTATGAAAACGTATGGATGGACGGCAAAAGATTACAAAAATGACATTTTCGTCCTGGATTGTCCGGTCACGTTTAGCTGGACATATGTGCCTACATACAACCGATGAGAGCGTAATTTCACTTCAGAAAGACAACAATTTCAATCACATAATATTTTATCTAGGCGCTCTTTTTTCTTCTCTTCCTCATTTACCTTTCAGTGTAAAAAGGGGATAGATATAGTTTGAGGTTTTTTGCTCTTTAGTTGGCTTCTCCTGCTGTTATGTACATAACAAGGCACTTAATTAAAGAATTGTATGGCGAACTTAGGGACGGAATGAGACCAAAGGGCAGACAAGTGCTGAGATATAAGGGTGTTTGCAGGGCTTCCTTGAGGGAATTTTCTATAAGTGAAAGGAACTGGGAAAATGTGGCTGCGGATCGTAGCACATGGAGAGCAAACATGAAAAATGGCACAGCAACTTTCGAGACAGTACTAAAGTAAAAGTAAAGTACCCTCATCACGCCAAGTGGCGTATAGGGAAATATGGTGTTAGTGACCCTATATTTTACAGACCTTCAGCATATGATTTTTGGGGTAATGTGGTCGGTATTACGCCCGTGCTGCTTTACTTTTCCAGAAAAAATCTGGTACCCATTTAAGGCTGGGTGAACCCGAAAGCCGTCGGTTAGGATCGAACCCTATCTCTTGTCCTTTATAGTCCAGTTCTTTCGAGACAGTGTTGATGCCAAATTCAGAAGACATAAGGCGCAAGAGAAAAGAGACAAGTCCGTGTACCGCGGGTACACCTTGCTCGTTCTGTGGATGGATCTGTCTGTCCATGATTGGCCAATTCAGCCATGAGAGAAGATGTTCAGTCAGTTTCCGGTTGTATCCAAGATGAAGGAATTATTTGTCTCCTGCTTGGTATAGAACCGCTCATCAGAGGTTTAACAAGCCGCTATCGTAAAAAAAAACGATTTTGTTAATGAAACGTAGAAATGAGATAGAGCTGCTTGCACAGAACAGAGACAAATGGCGAGATTTGATAACATATCTTTAAAAGAATTGAAAACTGCTAGAACAAAAATTCAGATAAGAGAAGGAGTATCTTGGTCAACGCCCTATGGGCCGGCTACAGCTCGATAGGTCAATAGATAGAAAGCAGCAACCAGTATGAGACACTAATGCTTTACCAAACTACTGACTTATCATGATTGCTTGTTACCAACCGTCTGTCAAGACTCCAATGGCCATATAATTAAAGAAATGTAACTCTACTACATGCATTTTAGGCAGCAGCATGATCACAAAGAAGGCGGTAAAGGGTTCTCTCCCCTGCCCTGCAAGGTGTATGGGGAATATCGTGTTAGTGGCTACATTTTTCCATGACCACGGAACAATTTTAGGTGATGTGATCGGTATCATCCAGGCCGCCTGTACTTCCCAGAAAAATCGGTGGTACCCATTTTTAAGGCTGGGTGAACCCCGGAGCCTTGTCGGACCGAAAAAAAAATCCGCGACTTCTGTATTCAAACCCGGGCTCTTATGAGCAGGAAGCGAGCACACTAACTACTCAGCCACCGAGGCAAAAAGAAGTGGGGGGGGGGGGTGGATTCTATATAAGTGCCGTGGTTTTCATTAAAAGGTAATGGAAGCGGAGCCCTGAACTAGATAGAATAATTTAAATAATGTACAAGAAGGTTAAATGCAGCGGAATAAGAACCATCGTCATCATATCATCATCATCAAGTGCCGGGCCTGCTGGCGTAGGTGATCATGTCTCTCCACAACTTTCGATCACGACAGTTATTTATCATTTCTGTTGTTGACCTTCTGCCAAGCCATTCTTTTAAGCTGTCTGGTATCTTTTCTCTTTGCTTCCCTCTATCTCTTCGTCCCTCAATTTTTCCAGTTGTTACAATATATTCCAGTTGTTCTCTTCTCATTACATGGCCAAACAAATTATGATTGTTTCTTCCTAATATTGGAAATTAGCTCTCTTTTTGTTTTGACCTCTCTCAAAACATCTTCATTACTCTTCTTAGCTGTCCATGGTATTCTCAACATTCTTCTGTAAAACCACATTTCTACAGACTCCAGTGATTTTCTTGTCTGTTGTCCTATTGTCCATGATTCACATCCATATTAAAAACCATCCTCACTAATGAAATAAGAAGACGACAATAAAATGACAATTTATAAATTATATATTTCTGGAATCCTTATGTTATAGCATATTTATTATTGTCCATATATGGGGATGGATTGGCCACATGTTGCGAAGGCAACCAAACAATATTGCAAAACAATGAAGATGGAAAGTTGGAAGATCCAAGCAGACCCGGAGATGAACCCAGGGAGAGAGAAGGAAAGAGGTATACAAAGGAAAAAAATAGAGAGGGGGAGAGGAAGAGAGAGAGAGAGAAAGGAAGAGAGAGAGAGAGAGAGGTAAAGGTAGAGCACGTGACTTGAACCGGCGTCTTAGCACGCGAGTTTCCACCCATATGTGCTCGGCCGCATATCCAGAAATGTTCGGAGATTACTGTATAGTGTCGCCTCAAGCATCGAAACTCAGATGCGAAACAACATTCCTCCCTTCCCAGGGTAATATCCTGGTACCCATTTCTGCCAACGGCTGGGTCGGCCGTGGGGATATTTGTTTTTTCCCACCACGAGTACAACTCACACTGCTCCCAGCGGGAATCGAATACGGGTTGTCCGAACGTCGGTAGTCCAGTCGGGTAGTTTTCCCAACTCGGCTACCGAGTACCGAGGATCCCTAAGTGAAGAGAATACAGGGACAGATAATTTGTAATTGTAAGAGAAAAACAACAATTAGAACAAAACAAATGAAATTATCTGGGGCATGTTAAAAGACACAACAGCCTAATAAAAGTAATATTGGAAGGGAAAATACAAGGTAAAAGATGCAGAGGCAGACCAAGACTAACATGGACGAGTAACATCAAAAGATGGACAAATCAACCTATGACAATCTGCACCATCAAAGCAAGAGACAGAGTGGAATGGTGCTCCATGGTAGCCAACCTTCGATGCGGAGACGGCACTCAATTTGATGATGATGAAGAGAAAAACATATTTAGCTGGAAGAGTGTGTTGAAACTTACATACGGTGATAGGAAGAAGAAGAGTGTGTTGAAACTTACATACGGTGATAGGAAGAAGAAGAGTGTGTTGAAACTTACATACGGTGATAGGAAGAAGAAGAGCGAGAAAGAGAAAGAAAAGATGAAAATTAACATGGATAAAAATTCGCATGAAAA
The DNA here is from genome assembly GCA_032433765.1 of Megaustenia siamemsis. NCBI lineage: Eukaryota > Metazoa > Mollusca > Gastropoda > Stylommatophora > Ariophantidae > Megaustenia > Megaustenia siamemsis. Next base: position 38,206,310 of record JAVIAB010000160.1, on the reverse strand, counting down.
ACACATTCAGAAAAAAAAAAACCACAATTACAAATGAAAACGTTTAACTGTGGTTAAAGGGGAGAGGAATGTCCGTCGGCTACAAACCAATCCCTTCTTACCTGTAGCACACAATAAACCCACCTGACTAGTTCAAAGTTCAACACGCGTGGGACAGCATACCTAACTGTACAGGTCATTATGACAACTCGCAGGGCAGGTAGCGAATCTGAACCAGTCACCACATACGACCTGTCCCAACTAGGCAATAGTCCACACATAAATGTAAACACTGGTTTATGACTAATACTAGGAGTCGCCAGACTGGTTTGTCTTATATCTTCATGACTGGTTTTGTCTTATATCTTCATGACTGGTTTGTGTTATATCTTCATGACTGGTTTGTGTTATATCTTCATGACTGGTTTGTCTTATATCTTCATGACTGGTTTGTCTTATATCTTCATGACTGGTTTGTCTTATATCTTCATGACTGATTTGTCTTATATCTTCATGACTGGTTTGTCTTATATCTTCATGACTGGTTTTGTCTTATATCTTCATGACTGGTTTTGTTTTATATCTTCATGACTGGTTTGTCTTATATCTTCATGACTGGTTTGTCTTATATCTTCATGACTGGTTTGTCTTATATCTTCATGACTGGTTTTGTTTTATATCTTCATGACTGATTTGTGTTATATCTTCATGACTGGTTTGTCTTACATCTTCATGACCGGTTTGTCTTATATCTTCATGACTGGTTTGTCTTATATCTTCATGACCTGTTTGTCTTATATCTTCATGACTGGTTTGTCTTATATCTTCATGACCTGTTTGTCTTATATCTTCATGACTGGTTTGTCTTATATCTTCATGACCTGTTTGTCTTATATCTTCATGACTGGTTTGTCTTACATCTTCATGACCGGTTTGTCTTATATCTTCATGACTGGTTTGTCTTATATCTTCATGACCTGTTTGTCTTATATCTTCATGACTGGTTTGTCTTACATCTTCATGACCGGTTTGTCTTATATCTTCATGACTGGTTTGTCTTATATCTTCATGACCTGTTTGTCTTATATCTTCATGACTGGTTTGTCTTATATCTTCATGACCTGTTTGTCTTATATCTTCATGACTGGTTTGTCTTATATCTTCATGACCTGTTTGTCTTATATCTTCATGACTGGTTTGTCTTACATCTTCATGACCGGTTTGTCTTATATCTTCATGACTGGTTTGTCTTATATCTTCATGACCTGTTTGTCTTATATCTTCATGAATTAACTCTAAGGACTGATGCAACGGTGGTATGCACTACTTTCAAAGCGATCGTCGACGTGTTCTGTTTGAAGACCTTCTGTAAGGAAGACTTTCTGAAGACAAAGACTCTTGTTGTGAAGCATTAATCACAAAGGTCTTTCCTGATAGTTAAAGTTGTGTTAGAACAATCCTTTCTGAGAATGACTTTTCATGGGAAAAAAAAATTCCTGCAAAAAGAAATTGTGTCCGAAAATCTGTCAGGAAGATTATTGTTGGAAAATGAAAAAAAAATTGCCAGAAAGTTCATGTTGAAAAACTGTCAGAAAGTTGATGTTGAAAAACTGCCAGAAAGTTGATGTTGAAAAACTGTCAGAAAGTTCAAGTTGAAAAACTGTCTCAAAGTTAAAGTTGAAAAACTGTCAGAAAGTTGATGTTGAAAAACTGTCAGAAAGTTGATGTTGAAAAACTGCCAGAAAGTTGATGTTGAAAAACTGTCAGAAAGTTGATGTTGAAAAACTGTCAGAAAGTTGATGTTGAAAAACTGTCAGAAAGTTAAAGTTGAAAAACTGTCAGACAGTTTATATTGAAAAAAACTGTCGACATTTGATGTTGAAAAACTGTCAGAAAGTTGATGCTGAAAAACTGTCTGAACGTTCAAGTTGAAAAACTGTCAGAAAGTTGATGTTGAAAAACTGTAAGAAAGTTGATGTTGAAAAACTGTCAGAAAGTTGATGTTGAAAAACTGTCTGAAAGTTGATGTTGAAAAACTGTCTGAAAGTTGATGTTGAAAAACTGTCTGAAAGTTCAAGTTGAAAAACTGTCCCAAAAGTTAAAGTTGAAAAACTGTCAGACAGTTTATGTTGAAAAACTGTCGAAATTTGATGTTGAAAAACTGTCTGAAAGTTGATGTTGAAAAACTGTCAGAAAGTTGATATTTGAAAAACTGTCAGAAAGTTGATGTTGAAAAACTGTCAGAAAGTTGATGTTGAAAAACTGTCAGAAAGTTCATGTTGAAAAACTGTCAGAAAGTTCATGTTGAAAAACTGTCAGAAAGTTGATGTTGAAAATGAAAAAAAGCTGTCACAGAGTTCATCTTGAAAAAATAAAACTGTCTGAAAGATCATTGCTGAAAAAAAATGAAAGATCATCATCATCATCATTGAGTGCCATCTCCGCAACGAAGGTTGGCTACCATGAATCGCCATTCCGGTCTGTCTCTTGCTTTGATGGTGCAGGTTGTCATAGATTGACTTGTCCATCTTTTGATGTTACTCGTCCATGTTAGTCTTTGTCAGCCTCTTTTACCCTGTATTTTCCCTTCTAATATTACCTGTAGTAGGCTGTCTCTCCATGGCTTTCTTTGGAGTGTTACGTGATGAGGCTCCAATCTCTTTCACGTTGGTCTGCCATATTCGTCTTTCGTGTTCTGAATATGCCTCATGTGTACCACACACTTTTGCTGTTTTCGCTTACTGGGCCGTTGAACATTTCTAATTCTTCAGCCCCATCCACCGTCACAGACTTTTCACCTTCGGGTTGAACATACCCTTACGCCGGCGCCATTTTTGTCGAACCATGTGCTTGCCTATCGAACCGCGAACACACGACACAAAGAAGAATAAATCATATTCCACTTAAATATCGCTAAATTTCACAGTTCATCCACACGTCAGAAGTAAAACATACACCAAACGGGGAATAGCAACACATAATTTCACAACTAGACTGTCGCGTAAATCATTTCAATATATCAGCAAGAGCCGATTTATAAGAACGACTACACGTTGCCACCATGACACTGGAAGACACCGAAAGATTATTGCTAGAAAATGATTCATTACATAAATAATTGTTGAAAAATAATTGCCAGAAAGCTCATTGCTTAAGCAACGTGTATCAAAAGGATCATTGCTGAAGACCATTTGTATCGACATCTTCTGCTAACGAATGACGCTTGATGTTCGTTGACAGAAAGACCAAAACTAATACGACAGAACTGACAATAGTTCTACGTTAAAGAACAACATTCGAAAATAAGATCATCGTTGAACAATTTTTTATATGAAAGATCTTTGCAGAAAATTGACATTTTATAGGAATATCCCTGCTGAACAAAATTTATCAGAAAATTATTTGCTGAAGAGCAGCACTAATCTAAAAATCATATTGAAGAAGAAAGTTATTTGCTGAAGAGCAGCATTACAAATATTATTTTGAAGAATAAAACTACCCCAAAGGTCTTATTAAAGATATTAATCCAAAGATCATAACGAAGAACAACACTCCTGTCTTCAATTCTCAGATATGTGGTTTCCACAGAGTGGCATAATACTAAAGTCATCATCAAGTACCATGCCTGCTGGCGTAGGAGATCATGTCTCTTCACAACTTTCGATCTCGACAGTTATTTATCATTTCTGTTGTTGACCTTCTGCCAAGCCATTTACTTAAGCTGTCTGGTATCTTTTTTCTTTGCTTCCCTTTATATCTTCGTCCCTCAATTTTCCCAGTTGTCACAACATATTCCAACTGTTCCTTCTCACTACATGGTCAGAAAATGATGATTATTTCTTCCTACTATTGGAATTTAGCTCTCTTTTTGCATTGGTCTCTTTCTGAACGTTTTCATTACTCTTATTAGCTGTCTCTGGTATTCTCAACATTTTTCTATAAAACCACAATTATAATAAACATGCTAATATATTTAGTTTTTTTCACTAAAATTCTGTAATAGAAATTGCGGTAAAAATATAACACAGAAAACATGGTGTGGGGTTGAATGTGTCATGCTTCGCTCAGCAGTAGCCAATAACCTCAAGTCAACCATACAACTCATCATGGAGCTGAAGGGTAGGACCCCCTCAGCTGCTGACTCAGTTACTAACAAAACAAGAATACAATTTCATTACAAAGGAAGGTAACTCCGTTCCAACTATGATAGTAACTCCGGAAGTGTTGAATAAAATTTCACTCACGTATGTAAAATGATGACGTCCTGACGTTTCGTTAATTAAAGCATCGTATAGAACAAAGCTGATAAGTGACTGAACACTACCTGACTGAGTGTTCACTGACAACGCTAAGGTATTAGGAAGAACGCAAAGGCTGAAGTGCAATTATGTTAGCCTGTGCGCGGTTTATATCCCAGGTACTAGATCGATACTAATACAAAGGAGTATAACACACCAGTCAGGTCGGTTTAATCGATGTGCGACAGATGGGACCGACCGAACGCTAGAGATGGGAAACTTTTTTGTGGAGAAATTGATGAGAGAGGTGGAGATTGAGTTGGTTTGTAGTTATATAAGAGAAGAGAGTGGGGCAGAGAGAAAGGAATGAAGATGGACAGAGGAAGATGAAGACAACTAGAACGAATAATAGGAGAATGTGAGAGGGAAAGAAAAATAAAACGGGAGGAAAAGATTAACAACGAAAGCGAGAAAGAAAAGAGTGGAAGAATAATGACAGAAAAGGCATTTAAAAAAAAAATAGGAAGGAAGGAAAGAAGATGGATGGATGTTTGAATAGAAGGGAGGAAGGAAGGAAGGAATAATGAAGAAAGGAAAGAAGGAAGGAAAAAGGGAGGGAGGGAGAAAGGAAGGAATGAATGAAGGAAGGAAGGGAGGGAGGGAGGAAGGAAGGAAGGAAGGAAGATCAAAATATAATGGACATAGACGAAAGAGAGAAGAGAAGAGACAAATAAAATCAAAATATGATAGAGAAAAAGAAAGTCAGCGCTAAACAGTAAACAAAGTAAACGTTTCAGCAGTAAGAAAGTTTGCACATTGTGTATATTCTATCCCGGACATAAAACTTGATTGTTTTATCTGAACGCACGATGCGTCATAAGTGGCCAAAACAGCTGACATTTAAAGCTTAAAAGTGCAAGTCGGTTTTATTTCAGGCAACAAATATGCCCGGGGATAGTCAAAAGAACTCAGATGAAGTGGGCGTGGCAATGTTTTTTTTTCCCCGTAACATTAATGTTTTAGGATGAAATAAGTCAGTTACTCACACGTCTTGCTAAGCGCATAGGAAATATGGAGTTAGTGACCGTATCTTTCCACGGCCAACTGTATATTTTTGGGTGACGTGATCGGTATCATTCCATGCCGCGTTTACTTCCTACAAAAATCTCTGGTATCCATTTTTACAGTGTCGGTGTACCCCGAATGTTGCTCAAAGAAAAAATCCTAAATCTGAGAAATGAGCCCAGATCTGTTTGATCAGGAAATCGAGCGCACTAACCACGTGACCGCCGAGGTAAATGTATTAAGGGAATGAAATATCACCGTCACCCAACTAGGCCACAGCATTTGGAAGTAAGGGGGCCAGTGCTCTTCCTCGTTGTCATTACCTTTCCATTCTCAAAGACTCAGATACTCATTCCTTTTGGAAGTAAGGGGGCCAGTGCTCTTCCTCGTTGTCATTACCTTTCCATTCTCAAAGACTCAGATACTCATTCCTTTTGGAAGTAAGGGGGCCAGTGCTCTTCCTCGTTGTCATTACCTTTCCATTCTCAAAGACTCAGATACTCATTCCTTTTGGAAGTAAGGGGGCCAGTGCTCGTCCTCGTTGTCATTACCTTCCCATTCTCAAAGACTCAGATACTCATTCCTTTTGGAAGTAAGGGGGCCAGTGCTCGTCCTCGTTGTCATTACCTTCCCATTCTCAAAGACTCAGATACTCATTCCTTTTGGAAGTAAGGGGGCCAGTGCTCGTCCTCGTTGTCATTACCTTCCCATTCTCAAAGACTCAGATACTCATTCCTTTTGGAAGTAAGGGGGCCAGTGCTCGTCCTCGTTGTCATTACCTTCCCATTCTCAAAGACTCAGATACTCATTCCTTTTGGAAGTAAGGGGGCCAGTGCTCGTCCTCGTTGTCATTACCTTCCCATTCTCAAAGGCTCAGATACTCATTCCTTTTGGAAGTAAGGGGGCCAGTGCTCGTCCTCGTTGTCATTACCTTCCCATTCTCAAAGACTCAGATACTCATTCCTTTTGGAAGTAAGGGGGCCAGTGCTCGTCCTCGTTGTCATTACCTTCCCATTCTCAAAGACTCAGATACTCATTCCTTTTGGAAGTAAGGGGGCCAGTGCTCGTCCTCGTTGTCATTACCTTCCCATTCTCAAAGACTCAGATACTCATTCCTTTTGGAAGTAAGGGGGCCAGTGCTCGTCCTCGTTGTCATTACCTTCCCATTCTCAAAGACTCAGATACTCATTCCTTTTGGAAGTAAGGGGGCCAGTGCTCGTCCTCGTTGTCATTACCTTCCCATTCTCAAAGACTCAGATACTCATTCCTTTTGGAAGTAAGGGGGCCAGTGCTCGTCCTCGTTGTCATTACCTTCACATTCTCAAAGACTCAGATACTCATCCTTTTGGAAGTAAGGGGGCCAGTGCTCGTCCTCGTTGTCATTACCTTCCCATTCTCAAAGACTCAGATACTCATTCCTTTTGGAAGTAAGGGGGCCAGTGCTCGTCCTCGTTGTCATTACCTTCCCATTCTCAAAGACTCAGATACTCATTCCTTTTGGAAGTAAGGGGGCCAGTGCTCGTCCTCGTTGTCATTACCTTCCCATTCTCAAAGACTCAGATACTCATTCCTTTTGGAAGTAAGGGGGCCAGTGCTCGTCCTCGTTGTCATTACCTTCCCATTCTCAAAGACTCAGATACTCATTCCTTTTGGAAGTAAGGGGGCCAGTGCTCGTCCTCGTTGTCATTACCTTCCCATTCTCAAAGACTCAGATACTCATTCCTTTTCCAACTAGGGTCGAATGGAGAGAACGAAGATGAACTCAAACTCATGTCGTTCACTTCATTGCCATGCCAGCGTATCACCTGTACAATTGTTCCTCTTAACCCTCTCACCTGTACAATTGTTCCTCTTAACGCTCTCACCTGTACAATTGTTCCTCTTAACCCTCTCACCTGTACAATTGTTCCTCTTAACCCTCTCACCTGTACAATTGTTCCTCTTAACGCTCTCACCTGTACAATTGTTCCTCTTAACGCTCTCACCTGTACAATTGTTCCTCTTAACCCTCTCACCTGTACAATTGTTCCTCTTAACGCTCTCACCTGTACAATTATTCCTCTTAACGCTCTCACCTGTACAATTGTTCCTCTTAACGCTCTCACCTGTACAATTGTTCCTCTTAACGCTCTCACCTGTACAATTGTTCCTCTTAACGCTCTCACCTGTACAATTGTTCCTCTTAACCCTCTCACCTGTACAATTGTTCCTCTTAACGCTCTCACCTGTACAATTGTTCCTCTTAACGCTCTCACCTGTACAATTGTTCCTCTTAACGCTCTCACCTGTACAATTGTTCCTCTTAACCCTCTCACCTGTACAATTGTTCCTCTTAACCCTCTCACCTGTACAATTGTTCCTCTTAACGCTCTCACCTGTACAATTGTTCCTCTTAACGCTCTCTCCTGTACAATTGTTCCTCTTAACCCTCTCACCTGTACAATTGTTCCTCTTAACGCTCTCTCCTGTACAATTGTTCCTCTTAACCCTCTCACCTGTACAATTGTTCCTCTTAACCCTCTCACCTGTACAATTGTTCCTCTTAACGCTCTCACCTGTACAATTGTTCCTCTTAACCCTCTCACCTGTACAATTGTTCCTCTTAACCCTCTCACCTGTACAATTGTTCCTCTTAACGCTCTCACCTGTACAATTGTTCCTCTTAACCCTCTCACCTGTACAATTGTTCCTCTTAACGCTCTCACCTGTACAATTATTCCTCTTAACGCTCTCACCTGTACAATTGTTCCTCTTAACCCTCTCACCTGTACAATTGTTCCTCTTAACGCTCTCACCTGTACAATTGTTCCTCTTAACGCTCTCACCTGTACAATTGTTCCTCTTAACGCTCTCACCTGTACAATTGTTCCTCTTAACCCTCTCACCTGTACAATTGTTCCTCTTAACGCTCTCACCTGTACAATTGTTCCTCTTAACGCTCTCACCTGTACAATTGTTCCTCTTAACGCTCTTACCTGTACAATTGTTCCTCTTAACGCTCTCACCTGTACAATTGTTCCTCTTAACCCTCTCACCTGTACAATTGTTCCTCTTAACCCTCTCACCTGTACAATTGTTCCTCTTAACGCTCTCTCCTGTACAATTGTTCCTCTTAACCCTCTCACCTGTACAATTGTTCCTCTTAACCCTCTCACCTGTACAATTGTTCCTCTTAACGCTCTCTCCTGTACAATTGTTCCTCTTAACCCTCTCACCTGTACAATTGTTCCTCTTAACCCTCTCACCTGTACAATTGTTCCTCTTAACGCTCTCACCTGTACAATTGTTCCTCTTAACGCTCTCACCTGTACAATTGTTCCTCTTAACCCTCTCACCTGTACAATTGTTCCTCTTAACCCTCTCACCTGTACAATTGTTCCTCTTAACCCTCTCACCTGTACAATTGTTCCTCTTAACGCTCTTACCTGTACAATTGTTCCTCTTAACGCTCTCACCTGTACAATTGTTCCTCTTAACGCTCTCACCTGCACAATTGCTCCTCTTAACTCTCACCTGTACAATTGTTCCTCTTAACTCTCTCTCCTGTACAATTGTTCCTCTTAACGCTCTCACCTGTACAATTGTTCCTCTTAACTCTCTCTCCTGTACAATTGTTCCTCTTAACCCTCTCACCTGTACAATTGTTCCTCTTAACGCTCTCACCTGTACAATTGTTCCTCTTAACGCTCTCTCCTGTACAATTGTTCCTCTTAACGCTCTCACCTGTATAATTGTTCCTCTTAACCCTCTCACCTGTACAATTGTTCCTCTTAACCCTCTCACCTGTACAATTATTCCTCTTAACGCTCTCACCTGTACAATTGTTCCTCTTAACGCTCTCACCTGTACAATTATTCCTCTTAACGCTATCACCTGTACAATTGTTCCTCTTAACTCTCTCACCTGTACAATTGTTCCTCTTAACTCTCTCTCCTGCACAATTGTTCCTCTTAACTCTCTCCTGTACAATTGTTCCTCTTAACTCTCTCTCCTGTACAATTGTTCCTCTTAACTCTCTCCTGTACAATTGTTCCTCTTAACTCTCTCTCCTGTACAATTGTTCCTCTTAACTCTCTCCTGCACAATTGTTCCTCTTAACTCTCTCCTGTACAATTGTTTCTCTTAACGCTCTCACCTGTACAATTGTTCCTCTTAACCCTCTCACCTGTACAATTGTTCCTCTTAACTCTCTCACCTGTACAATTGTTCCTCTTAACGTTCTCTCCTGTACAATTGTTCCTCTTAACCCTCTCACCTGTACAATTGTTCCTCTTAACCCTCTCACCTGTACAATTGTTCCTCTTAACGCTCTCACCTGTATAATTGTTCCTCTTAACGCTCTCACCTGTACAATTGTTCCTCTTAACCCTCTCACCTGTACAATTGTTCCTCTTAACCCTCTCACCTGTACAATTGTTCCTCTTAACGCTCTTACCTGTACAATTGTTCCTCTTAACGCTCTCACCTGTACAATTGTTCCTCTTAACGCTCTCACCTGCACAATTGTTCCTCTTAACTCTCACCTGTACAATTGTTCCTCTTAACTCTCTCTCCTGTACAATTGTTCCTCTTAACGCTCTCACCTGTACAATTGTTCCTCTTAACTCTCTCTCCTGTACAATTGTTCCTCTTAACCCTCTCACCTGTACAATTATTCCTCTTAACGCTCTCACCTGTACAATTGTTCCTCTTAACGCTCTCTCCTGTACAATTGTTCCTCTTAACGCTCTCACCTGTATAATTGTTCCTCTTAACGCTCTCACCTGTACAATTGTTCCTCTTAACCCTCTCACCTGTACAATTATTCCTCTTAACGCTCTCACCTGTACAATTGTTCCTCTTAACCCTCTCTCCTGTACAATTGTTCCTCTTAACGCTCTCACCTGTACAATTATTCCTCTTAACGCTCTCACCTGTACAATTGTTCCTCTTAACTCTCTCTCCTGCACAATTGTTCCTCTTAACTCTCTCCTGTACAATTGTTCCTCTTAACTCTCTCTCCTGTACAATTGTTCCTCTTAACTCTCTCCTGTACAATTGTTCCTCTTAACTCTCTCTCCTGTACAATTGTTCCTCTTAACTCTCTCCTGCACAATTGTTCCTCTTAACTCTCTCCTGTACAATTGTTTCTCTTAACGCTCTCACCTGCACAATTGATCCTCTTAACCCTCTCACCTGTACAATTGTTCCTCTTAACTCTCTCACCTGTACAATTGTTCCTCTTAACTCTCTCCTGTACAATTGTTCCTCTTAACTCCCTCACCTGTACAATTGTTCCTCTTAACTCTCTCCTGTACAATTGTTCCTCTTAACGCTCTCTCCTGTACAATTGTTCCTCTTAACCCTCTCACCTGTACAATTGTTCCTCTTAACCCTCTCACCTGTACAATTGTTCCTCTTAACCCTCTCACCTGTACAATTGTTCCTCTTAACCCTCTCACCTGTACAATTGTTCCTCTTAACCCTCTCACCTGTACAATTGTTCCTCTTAACCCTCTCACCTGTACAATTGTTCCTCTTAACACTCTCACCTGTACAATTGTTCCTCTTAACGCTCTTACCTGTACAATTGTTCCTCTTAACGCTCTCACCTGTACAATTGTTCCTCTTAACGCTCTCTCCTGTACAATTGTTCCGCTTAACGCTCTCACCTGTACAATTGTTCCTCTTAACGCTCTTACCTGTACAATTGTTCCTCTTAACGCTCTTACCTGTACAATTGTTCCTCTTAACGCTCTTACCTGTACAATTGTTCCTCTTAACGCTCTTACCTGTACAATTGTTCCTCTTAACGCTCTTACCTGTACAATTGTTCCTCTTAACGCTCTCCCAAGTACAATTGTTCCTCTTAACGCTCTCACCTGTACAATTGTTCCTCTTAACCCTCTCACCTGTACAATTGTTCCTCTTAACGCTCTCACCTGTACAATTGTTCCTCTTAACCCTCTCACCTGTACAATTGTTCCTCTTAACGCTCTCACCTGTACAATTGTTCCTCTTAACTCTCTCTCCTGTACAATTGTTCCTCTTAACGCTCTCACCTGTACAATTGTTCCTCTTAACCCTCTCACCTGTACAATTGTTCCTCTTAACGCTCTCACCTGTACAATTGTTCCTCTTAACCCTCTCACCTGTACAATTGTTCCTCTTAACGCTCTCACCTGTACAATTGTTCCTCTTAACCCTCTCACCTGTACAATTTTTCCTCTTAACGCTCTCACCTGTACAATTGTTCCTCTTAACCCTCTCACCTGTACAATTGTTCCTCTTAACGCTCTCACCTGTACAATCGTTCCTCTTAACGCTCTCACCTGTACAATTGTTCCTCTTAACGCTCTCTCCTGTACAATTGTTCCTCTTAACGCTCTCTCCTGTACAATTGTTCCTCTTAACTCTCTCTCTCCTGTACAATTGTTCCTCTTAACGCTCTGTCTCATGTACAATTGTTCCTCTTAACGCTCTCTCTCCTGTACAATTGTTCCTCTTAATGCTCTCTCTCATGTACAATTGTTCCTCTTAACGCTCTCTCTCATGTACAATTGTTCCTCTTAACGCTCTCACCTGTACAATTGTTCCTCTTAACTCTCTCTCCTGTATAATTGTTCCTCTTAACGCTCTCACCTGTACAATTGTTCCTCTTAACGCTCTCACCTGTACAATTGTTCCTCTTAACGCTCTCACCTGTACAATTGTTCCTCTTAACGCTCTCACCTGTACAATTGTTCCTCTTAACGCTCTCACCTGTACAATTGTTCCTCTTAACGCTCTCACCTGTACAATTGTTCCTCTTTACTCTCTCTCTCCTGTACAATTGTTCCTCTTAACGCTCTCACCTGTACAATTGTTCCTCTTAACGCTCTCACCTGTACAATTGTTCCTCTTAACGCTCTCACCTGTACACTTGTTCCTCTTAACGCTCTCACCTGTACAATTGTTCCTCTTAACGCTCTCACCTGTACAATTGTTCCTCTTAACTCTCTCTCCTGTACAATTGTTCCTCTTAACGCTCTCTCCTGTACAATTTTTCCTCTTAACTCTCTCTCCTGTACAATTGTTCCTCTTAACTCTCTCTCCTGTACAATTGTTCCTCTTAACGCTCTCACCTGTACAATTGTTCCTCTTAACGCTCTCACCTGTACAATTGTTCCTCTTAACGCTCTCACCTGTACAATTGTTCCTCTTAACTCTCTCTCCTGCACAATTGTTCCTCTTAACTCTCTCCTGTACAATTGTTCCTCTTAACTCTCTCTCCTGTACAATTGTTCCTCTTAACTCTCTCCTGTACAATTGTTCCTCTTAACTCTCTCTCCTGTACAATTGTTCCTCTTAACTCTCTCCTGCACAATTGTTCCTCTTAACTCTCTCCTGTACAATTGTTTCTCTTAACGCTCTCATCTGTACAATTGTTCCTCTTAACGCTCTCACCTGTACAATTGTTCCTCTTAACTCTCTCTCTCCTGTACAATTGTTCCTCTTAACTCTCTCTCTCCTGTACAATTGTTCCTCTTAACGCTCTCTCCTGTACAATTGTTCCTCTTAACGCTCTCTCCTGTACAATTGTTCCTCTTAACTCTCTCTCCTGTACAATTATTCCTCTTAACGCTCTCACCTGTACAATTGTTCCTCTTAACGCTCTCACCTGTATAATTGTTCCTCTTAACGCTCTCACCTGTACAATTGTTCCTCTTAACGCTCTCTCTTGTACAATTGTTCCTCTTAACGCTCTCACCTGTACAATTGTTCCTCTTAACGCTCTCTCCTGTACAATTGTTCCTCTTAACTCTCTCCTGTACAATTGTTCCTCTTAACTCTCTCTCCTGTACAATTATTCCTCTTAACGCTCTCACCTGTACAATTGTTCCTCTTAACGCTCTCACCTGTACAATTGTTCCTCTTAAAGCTCTCACCTGTACAATTGTTCCTCTTAAAGCTCTCACCTGTACAATTGTTCCTCTTAACTCTCTCTCTCCTGTACAATTGTTCCTCTTAACGCTCTCACCTGTACAATTGTTCCTCTTAACGCTCTCACCTGTACAATTGTTCCTCTTAACTCTCTCTCCTGTACAATTGTTCCTCTTAACGCTCTCACCTGTACAATTGTTCCTCTTAACGCTCTCACCTGTACAATTGTTCCTCTTAAAGCTCTCACCTGTTAAATAGGTGTGGATGCGTTGTGTCACTAATTTACAGCAAGCCATGATATCTGCAGGATCCGTCTTTGGCATAGGTGGATTTCTAATGTTAGTATTTACCAGCCAAGCGGCTATTTTGGTCTACTCTTTTCTATTTTTAACTATCAATTGTTCGTTAACGTGCGCAGAGTGCTCAATATGTTCTTCAGTTTTTCGCCGTTATCTGAGAGGGCTGGACATGGAATTTAATTACCCAGAGTTCGAGGGACGGGAAAGCCAGGATGAAACCTTGAATTCGAAGAGAATAATTCCCACTACCTGTAGTGAAATTCGAATCTGGGACTTTCCCTATACAGAAGCCGATATCCTACCACACAGTTTCTCGCCACCAGTACACTACTGACGATAACAAATGTGGCTTTGCCATTAAAACACATAAAATAAAAACAAAAATGTGAAACGAAATTTAACAGAGGATAGGGTATCATGAAGCCTGGAAGTAAACTGTAAAGTTGTCCCGGACTTAGGAAAAATATTGTATTATCTTATAATAAAGATAAGTCTTTATCGATAATCAACTATATAGTGGAAGTGAGGCAGACACAACTTCATCAACATCCGGGATTCCCGTCAATTTAGTGACGATCATGAAAGAAGAAACAATCGCCGGTCGAGTTCTAACCACGACTCTTGTATTGCAGCAAAGCGAAGTTTTCAGCTTATTTGACTGAGCTCTATCTAAGAGAGTTTATTGCTTGCTCTTTATTAAAGTACACCCAAAAGAATTAGAAACTAGATACAAATAAGGCACGGGAACACCAATAATGCAGTGTGAAGTGGAGGAGTCAGTTCAACAGATGAAAAGAGGCAAAGCTCCAGGTCCCGATAATATAGCAATCAATTGGGTAGATGCATTAGAAGAGTTAAGAGTACAGGACATAGCAAAACTTTGCATTGACATATATAACAATGGACACATACCCAAAGATCTGCTAAAATATGTTTTTGTAGCCGTCCCCAAAAAGTCCAGCGCATATTGCGAAGAACATCACTCTATTTGTCAAATCAGCCCATGACCAAAATGTTAATAAAAATTATCATGAGACGTTTATGAAACCAAATAACACAGGAAGTAAGTGAGGAGCTATGTGAATTTATGGAAGAAAAGGACACCAATAATACAATATCCTGAAAACATTGATATAAAGAGCTGTAGTGGTAAAGAAAGATCTATACATAATTTTCGTAGACAACACGAGAGCATTTGACAAAATAAAGTATGCGGATACAATCGCACGATAAATATGCTGGATTGACGTAATATCGATAGCAAGTATTTGAGAATCATAAAAGCATATATAGGCAACAAACAGCAGCCATAAGAACTGGCAACAACACAGGACAGTTCCAATAAACAAAACAAGGAGTCAGACAAGGCTGTGTTTTGTCGCCGGATTTGTTATCACTTTAGAACGAAAATATTGAGATCAATAGTCGACAAAAAAAGGAACTGAAGTCAACGGTCACAACATAGACAATCTGCGATATGTGGATGACACAGTCAGAATACCAAAGACGGAGAATGAACAACAAGTAAGAAAATATAAGTAATGGTCATATCGAAAAAAACAATCATCACCATCATGTAACATCAAGTAAGCGGGACAAATGTGAATCAAGTGTAGGGCGCCCATACTTGGGCACAATAATAACGTCAGATGGAAGAGGCGCCACAGAAATAAATAGCAGAATTTAATAGAACAGGTCACGGTAGCATTTCTGACAATGAAAAAAAAAAAAAAACATCTTGCGCAGCAAGTCTATGTCAATAGAAGTGAGAAAGATATTCATCGGTGCTATATAGAGCCAATTCTGACCTATGGATGCGAATCATGGACAACAGAAAAAAAAAGAAAAAACATGAATAGAGGCCACAAAATTTGCATCTCTTAGAAGAATTTTGAGAGTTCCCCGAACAGCTAAAATAACCAACGAGAAAAATTCTCAATGAGGTCAACACAAGAAGAGAGCTTCTAAAAATATCAGAAAGAAGCAAGAGACATTTTTATGGCATATCATAAGAAGAGGAAATTTGGAATACTTTGTTACAACAGGTAAAATACAGGGGAAGAGAGATCGCGGACGACAAGGAAAGAAAATGATAGCTTGGTGTCGTGGCATGGAAAGCAGACAACAAAATTGATGCGATGAACTGTGGATAGAAGATTGTGGATGGGCATGCTGGATAGGATGAGGGTGTGGTGATGACGCAAATAAATTAAGATAGTGAGAGACGGTGGTAGTAGTACTTGTAGTTGTTGTTGTAGTTGTTGTTGTAGTTGTTGTTGTTGTAGTAGTACTTGTAGTAGTTGTTGTAGTTGTAGTAGTTGTAGCCACACCAGGTCTTTGAGGTTCTGATGTACTCATATTTATCGAATTGATTTTTGCATTTATTAAATTATATCATAATAGTATATTTATATTACGTTTATCAAACGTAAATTAAAAACCGTCTGTAAGTTGTGACGTTCAGTGATGGTTAAGTTATTGTACAAGTTCCGGACAGTCCGGCGAAAGAAGCTCTGATATAAGCAAAAGTAAAGCTTCCACCTATGCCTTGCTGAGTGTTGGGGAATATGGCAATAATATCCTATGACCACGTCACATTTTTGGGTGATATGGTCAGTATCACTCCAGGCCGCCTTTAATTTCCTTTAAAAAAATTATGGTACCCATTTTCAGAAGCTGGACAAACCCGTGGCCTTGTCGGCCCGAAAAAAAATCGGTCACTTCTAGGAAGTGACCCCGGCCTTTTACGATCAGCAAGTATGCGTAATAGCGAACTTCTCCATTCAGCCACCGAGACTCCATCCCTAATAAAAGCAATGACAACAAAAACAGAACTGAAAAAAATAGTACTTGTAATGACAGTGATGACAGTAGTAATGACAATTATAATTATAATAATAACAATAACAATAATATGGAAATATTGCTTCTTACCCATTTGCATATCCAGCTAGAGGTGTGTTAATCCAACTGTTGACTACGGCTGTATAAGGTTTCTCTCGCACTGGTTAGTTCTCAATAGAGGATTGGTTATGTCAATAATAGTCTCACACAAAACATCAGTATGTCAAATCAGTGTTCAAACATCAGACAGGATGTGTCTGTCTTCAACAATGTTGTGTGCTAGAGGCGCAATAGCTATGGAGTGAAACGGCGGTTTAGTGGAGGCGAACGTTAACATTGAGATTTTCGAGGAATAAGAGATAAATAACGCGAAATAAATATAAATAAATTGTGAGTTAAACAAGCGAAGGATAGATAACAAGGTGGGATAATCGGGTCGAGCTATAACTAGCAGCTGTGGGTTCAAAAAGCGAAGTTATAGGCTATTCTTTTCAGTTAAATATGAAGTATTTTGGAATACATGTACGAGTTATGAGATTTGTTTAAAATGTATTATAGGGAAGGTTTAATTAGCATTTGATCTAAAGCAGTCAATATTAATTTGATTAAATTGATGCACCAGTTAATCTGCGTTCAGACAATCAACTAAGTTAAACTGTTGATCTAATCAACGGAGAGGTCATCCAGGTGGGTTTGGGCAATCAGCAGCAAGTATTGACTAGCCAATCAATCAACAGTAAACATCAAATAGTGAATCAATCAATATTTAACATCAAGTAGAGAATCAATCAACATTAAACTTTAAATCAATCAATATTTAACATCAAGTAGTGAATCAATCAACAACTGTAAGCATCGATTAGACAAGCAACCATTAGCACTGTCTATCGAATCGTTAACTGAAAGCGTTGACCATCAGACCAATCAACAGTAAGCGAATCGATGAATATTACAACTAGCAGATCGATTAACAATTATGTTATTGTAAAGTATGTTATGATCATCATTACTGCACCGTGGACATATCCATATGAGCTCCTATCTTCTCCACAAAATGTTCATCACCATGCATCAATGAACTATACCAGATGTTGGTTGATTATTTCTGCTATTCATCAAGGTTCTTGTATATTGTTCTGTTCTGTCAACGCCTATTTTCACTCAGCCACCTCTCAAATTCACACTACCTAGATAGAGATGTATTTTCACTCAGCCCCCTCTCAAATTCACACTACCTAGATAGAGATGTATTTTCACTCCGCCCCCTCCCAAATTCACACTATCTAGATAGAGATGTATTTTCACTCCGCCCCCTCCCAAATTCACACTATCTAGATAGAGATGTATTTTCACTCCGCCCCCTCCCAAATTCACACTACCTAGATAGAGATGTATTTTCACTCCGCCCCCTCCCAAATTCACACTATCTAGATAGAGATGTATTTTCACTTCTTTCAAAATCCTTAATTCTTCCCATCTCTATGAGGTTGTCAAAACGACATCTGCCTCATTTATCGACTGTCCATCTGATATGATCGACGAACCGACCAATCAAACTGTTCTTTTGTTGTCCTCACCACCATCGTGATCCGGGAAGAACAAGGATGCAACACTGCAGCTATTTGATCTCTGTACTGACTCCAGCCATTGCCCGAGGCAGCTATTTGATCTCTGTACTGACTCCAGCCATTGCCTGAGGCAGCTATTTGATCTCTGTACTTACTCCAGCCATTGCCTGATGTAGCTATTTGATCTCTGTACTGACTCCAGCCATTGCCTGAGGCAGCTATTTGATCTCTGTACTGACTCCAGCCATTGCCTGATGTAGCTATTTGATCTCTGTACTGACTCCATCCATTGCCCGAGGAAAGAGTCTATCTGTGCTTTATCGACCATGATTATCGAGTTACTCAGAACACATCCATGAATGTATCTTGTAACTCCAGCTACATGAAAGCCTATCACTATCATGATCTCCAATCATCCAACCACTTGTTGTTACGTACGTGCCACTGTCTTCCTGAACAGTTTGACGCCAGAACGTGCAGTGAACGTCCACAAATTCCGTGTATCGCTCACTACAGAGACATCGGTATATATCAGAGCGTCTGTTTCATAAATGAGGGCATTCATATCTGCATAACCATAACAGGATTTTGCTCTTGGCATGACCGGAAGAGAGAAGCGATGGCAGAGATGATAATACTGAACACTGGGTGTACAGGTACTTATTCTGCCAATAGAAAATAACATATTGAACAGTCCACAGATCACTTTGACAGTCCGGCTTATCGATGACTTATCTCTTCTTAGTCTGTTCTATAAGTAAAGATCAATAGTAAGAAATGACTAGCGAATCTATCAACAGTAAGCACTGACTAGCGAACCTATCAACAGTAACCACCGACAAGCGAACCTATCAACAGTAAGCACTGACTAGCGAATCTATCAACAGTAACCACTGACTAGCGAATCTATCAACAGTAACCACTGACTAGCGAATCTATCAACAGTAACCACTAACAAGCGAATCTATCAGCAGCAAGCACTGACAAGCGAATCTATCAGCAGCAAGCACTGACTAGCGAATCTATCAGCAGCAAACACTGACAAGCGAATCTATCAACAGTAACCACTGACAAGCGAATCTATCAGCAGCAAACACTGACTAGCGAATCTATCAGCAGCAAGCACTGACTAACGAATCTATCAACAGTAACCACTGACAAGCGAATCTATCAGCAGTAACCACTGACAAGCGAATCTATCAGCAGCAAGCACTGACTAACGAATCTATCAACAATAACCACTGTCTAACGAATCTATCAACAGTAACCACTGACAAGCGAATCTATCAACAATAACCACTGACAAGCGAATCTATCAACAGTAACCACTGACAAGCGAATCTATCAACAATAACCACTGACAAGCGAATCTATCAACAGTAACCACTGACAAGCGAATCTATCAACAGTAACCACTGACAAGTGAATCTATCAACAGTAACCACTGACAAGCGAATCTATCAACAATAACCACTGTCTAGCGAATCTATCAACAGTAACCACTGTCTAGCAAATCTATCAACAATAACCACTGTCTAGCGAATCTATCAACAGTAACCACTGACAAGCGAATCTATCAACAATAACCACTGTCTAGCGAATCTATCAACAATAACCACTGTCTAGCGAATCTATCAACAATAAGCATTCACCAGCAAAGCAACCAACAGTAGTTGCTTATGGAATCAAGTTAGAGATGAACAACTGCAGATAATGTTATTGGCGCTAAGCTAAAAATACTCTCCTTGTTTACCGTTGAAAATGTAGAAGCTTAGTCAATCATGTGTTTAAGAACCAACAATCTGTTCACGGATATTAAACACCAGATCAACACTTACAACCAATACGTATTAAGTAGTTAGTCAGGACTATACATGGCACCTTGATTCTAGCAGCTTCACAGTGTGTGCCTTCTAATCTAGCCATTGCAATAAACGTGTTGGCATGTTCTTGGCGCAGAACTACTGGACTTAAATGACTGGGTCATATTATCTTCCGGTCTGCCTATTATCTCTAACCGTAACGTTCATTTAATCTCGAAGTGTGCGCTGTTCTGTAAGACTTTTTTTTTTAATATAGTGACAATATACAAGAGAGTGGAAAAGCTAAGAATTTAAAAAAAAATTGTTTCACAGAACAGGTTCGGCCTACTGGGAGTGGTGTGCTCGTAATAAAATAACAGAATGTGTGAACACGTGGGAGTTTTGTAGATCAGTAGACTTTCTTCTTTCGAATTCAGCTGGCAACTACTTCTCTTCATCGCCCTCACCCCATTCTTAAAAGCATCTAAATTGGGCGTAAGTACGCTTACATATTATTTACAGCTAGCTGAGAACTTTAACGCTTTTTGTCCAAACAAAGACTTCCGCAAGAGTATCGGCTCTCCAGCCATCCCTAGTTTCTTAGAAACTGAGGAAAACTAATTTGCCTGACCAAGCAAGTGTCGATCAAAGAAGAAAGGCAACCCTGTATCACAGAATGTCATGGTGATGTCGGATGTGTTGGAGGGAAATGCGCAGATATCGTAGCATTGCTGTAAACTACAACACATCACTTCTAAACCCATCTAACGTCCTCCTAAAGGCAGACGATGGAAAGGTACAGTCGACTGGAGCAGATGAAGATTTTAAAGATAAAATGATCGCGTGTTGCTAAGGTAACGTTTCAAAAAGTGCAATTACTTCCGTGATTATAAAACAGAGTGATCCAACTTTATGCTAATTAAGAGAGACATCAGCGGAGACTGATGTATTACGTTTCAAAGCGCATGACCTCAAGCCTTATCAGGTATTTAACAAAACTATGTAAGAAATACTATAAACGTTTGCATGTGGTATAACACAAGTAATACGGTTTCCTTAAGGCGGCAACTTTCTTTGCCCTTTGTCGGCTTCACTGCATAACATCATCATCGAGTGCCTTCTCCGCAACGAAAGTTGGCTACCATGGATCGCCATTCTACTCTGTTTCTTGCTTCGATGGTGCAGGCTGTCATAGAATGACTTGTCTCTCTTTTGATGTTACTCGTCCATGTTAGTCTTGGTCTGCTCTGCCTCTTTTACCTAGTATTTTCCCTTCCAATATTACTTTTATTAGGCTGTTGTGTCTTTTAATATGAACCAAAAATTTCACTTGTCTTGTCTTAATTGTATTTAGTAGTTCCATGGCTTTCTTTGGAGTGTTACGTGATGAGGCTCCAATGTCTTTCACGCTGGTCTGTCATATTCGTCTTTCGTGTTCTGAATATGCCTCATGTGTACCACACACTTTGCTGTTTTCGCCTTCTGGGCCGTTGATCATTTTTTATTCATCCGCCCCATCCACCGACACAGACTTTTTTATGTTTGGGTTGAACATACCCGGCGGCGCCATTTTTTTTTTTTTTCGTCGAACCATGTGCTTGACTATTGAACCGCGAACACACGACGCAAAGAAGAATAAATCATATTCCACTTAAATATCGGTAATCACAGTTTATCCACACGTCCGAAATAAAACATACTCCAAACGGGGAATAGCAACACTCCATAAAGAAAGGTATTTTACAGTAATTGAACAATTTGTAGACTTTTGATAATTTATAGGGGTATTTATTGGCAGGCAACTAAAACAAGTAGAGGAATTAAAATACCTAGGAAGTCTAATGACAAACGATAATTCTCAAACAGCAGAGATCAAATCAAGATGCAACAAAGCTTGTCAAATCATAGGACAGTTATCACCACTATTGTCCAACAAGGAAATAACTCTGGAGGCAAAACGAGCACTATACAACACAGTCTTCATCCCAACGTTGTGCTACCAATGCCAGACCTGGACCCTAGATGCAAGAACAATAAGAAAAATAAACTTCTACTGAGATGAAATGTGTTAGACGTGTGAGTGTGTGTATGAGTGTGAGTATGTGAATTTGATGTGTGTGAGTGAGTGTGTAAGTGATGTGTGTGAGTGTGTGTATGTGCGTGTATGAGTATGTGTGTGAGAGAGTGAGTGTATGTATGTGTGTAAGTGTTTGTTTATGTGGTAGTCTGTATATGTTTGTGTGAGTGTATGTGTGTGTGTGTGAGTGTGTGTGTGTATTAGTGTGTTGTGCTACCAATGCCAGACCTGAACCCTAGATGCAAGAACAATAAGAAAAATAACCTCTACAGAGATGAAATGTGTTAGACGAATGACAGGAAACAGTCTGAGAGATAAAATCAGAAATGAAGAACTGAGAAAAAAAAGTAAGGAATAGCCCCCGCCATTGAATATATAAGGAAACCTCAGATAAAATGGTTTGGCCACGTGACAAGGCAGAAAGATCAAAACACAACTAGTCTTCAGAAAACGTTGTGAGAACACCAGACACAAGGGTCGACCACGAAAAAGATGGATCGATGGATTATTAGAATCACTAGGAAACATAACAGCAGCAGAGGCGAACAGAAGAGCAAAAGATCGCAAATTATATCTCCCCTCAAAGCTTAAAGGCAGATAAGGAAGGAAAGAATAATAAGAAGATAGGGGTATCATCAAAACCCTATTGAAAATAATGCTATTGGTCGTTTCAAAATATTTTGAAGGTGTTTAAAATTCCATATCTCTGCAACCAATTGATTGATAATGCTGAAATTTTGCATATGGTCTTGTGATTTTTTGGTCCCAAGAAGTACATTCATTTCCTCACCAACAAACGTATAGTTTTAAATATTCTTTATTTGAAGTATACAAATTTAAGGCATTTTGGTCAAACCATATATTTGGAGGAATTACCGCTTCATATGAGTGAGCACCCACGGACTTGTCATCTTGAACGTAATGCGCGCCAATTTCCCTGTTTTAAGCACTAAAAAACACATAAAACGCGTCATAGTTATAATTTTATATCCGGTGCATCCCATTTCCTGTCGTTTTGTTGTGATTTATGTGCAACGGCGTATCCTAATTATTGGGTAATTTCGTTAAATTTGTGATCTGTTAGTCAATGGGTATAAAAGTAAAGTTCCTTACATTGCAATCAGTGGCAATAAAGGTGTATAAATATTTTGCATAGAAGCTAAGCGTGGAAAACTGTATCGAAGCATCTCAAAGCCAGAAAAGAGAAGTATTCACGCATTGGGTATAAGCAAACGCTTTTTCAAACAAGTGCTTAAAGCTAACGGAGTGTCCAGTTCAATCAAGACTAGGACGCTAGGAAGAAAGAAAGTAGTAGTTTTGACAAGGAAGTGATTAGAAGAGCAATTTGTAAAATGTTCGATTCCAAAGAAACTGTGACTTTAAGAAAACTGAAAATTCGACTGAGAGCAGAAAATGACATTGTTGTGTCGAAAACAACATTATGGAGAACTGTTAGAAGCATCGGTTTTACGTTTAGAAAGTACGATAGTGGTAGAAATGTCATCTGCGAGAAGCCGCACTTAGTTTCTATGAGGAGTAAATATTTACGTGAAGTACGGGAAATGCGCAACCAAGGTTATGATATTGTATTTCTAGATGAATCTTGGATAAATTCTCACCACACAAGTGCAAAGGAATGGCAGTTATCAGATGGAAGTATTAAAAGATGTGTACCCACTGGAAAAGGACAGCGTATTATAATGGCACATGCAGGCAGCCGAAAAGAAGGGTTGGTGAAAAATGCAGAACTTATATTCACCTCTAATTATACTGACAACAGGGACTATCACACCGAGATGAATGGCCATATATTTAGAGAGTGGATTGAAAATACTCTTCTTCCAATTCTAGACAGACCATCCTGTCTGGTAATGGACAACGCGTCGTACCACAACGCTGTGGCAGAAGAAGACAAAATTCCTACATCTACCAGTACAAAAGATGTTATAAAGATTTGGCTAAGAAAGGAAGGAATTCCATTTAACGAGGGATTTTTGAAACCTGAATTACTGTCACTTGTTAAGAAATCGCAAAAGACCAAAGTATTCCAAATAGACAAAATCATTCAACAGCATGGTCATACGTGCTTGAGACTGCCCCCTTATCATCCACAATTAAACCCCATTGAACTCGTTTGGGCAAAAATTAAAGGGCAGGTGGCAGCTGAGAATACAAGTTTTAAACTATGCGATATAAAAGGACTGACATATGCTGCTCTATCACAGATTGACAAAGATTTTTGGTGCAAATGTGAAGATCATGTCTTAAAAGAAGAAAATGACTATTGGAAAAAAGATGGACTATCGTTCGTTCAGCCCAGATTAGTAATCAATATGTTAGACTCCTCTGATTCAGAATAAATGAAATAATAATGGACGTTTTTATATGTCCGCATGATCAATCTTTAGCTAAAGTTGATAACGTTTTGAAAATGTAAAGATTCTTGATATGTGTACTGCAGGCATGCAAAGAAACTAAATCACTTTCATATGTCTTGTTTACGTAAAATAATGAAAGTCACATGGAAAGACATAAAACGAACAATGTAGCTCTTTACAGTGAAGAGGATCCCGTGCTTACATCGGACTCTTTAGTCACATGCGTACCCATAAACAATAACTTTGCTTGATATGTCATGCTCGTTATCGCTCGCAACGGATAATTAATTTTTTTAAATGTATTCTTTGTTGTATATTGTTTAAATAGTTTTCATTAATGGAACTGTTTATACGCTGATTTGTTTTAGACCGTCTGTAAAGGCTATAACATTGACATTCTCATAGTATTTTAAAGAAAGTAAACAGTTGATAAACGCCTCCAACTTTCAAGTTGTGTAGAGACGCCTATGTCGAGAAGCTGATTTCCATTAATGTACGGTAAATTATTTTCTCCAGGAGCAAAAAGATCCGTAAATTCACTGAGATCAAAGGAAAGTGCTGCTTCATGATGAAGCATACTTCCTACATCATTAAATTTTGTGAAATCGGTGGGACCTTGGAAAAACAAGGCCAGATGCAAAAAATCAAGTTTGTAAGTGCAGGGAAAGAGGAGATATTTCATGTTAATCGTGAACATTTAGATTTGAAACGACCAATAATTTGCGCTTACATTAAGGGTTTCATAGATGCGCTTCACTGTGAGTTGAAGCTCTAAAGACTATAATTTTTATTATACAAGTAAACGTATGTATGATATATATATATATGCCACAAATAAGGCAAAATAAAAACCATGAGTTTATTTGCAATTCTTTTTTTTATATAACGTCATGAAAGTAAAAAGTTGGCATACATAATTTCAAGTTGAAACCAAACGGTTATTGAACGTGTTCTTTAAAAGAACTGTAACGCACCAGAGTAACACACCCTTACTGAAAGACGTCACCAATAAGCTGAAAACAAATCCAGAACTACTGTCACCGTATATCACATACAGTAATAAAAATGTCAGTTCCTGAGTTTGACAAATACAGCAACTGATAAGAGATCACGAGATAACCAAGAAAATAAAGTCAATATCAAGTGAGCGCTTCCAAAAAGAAAATAACTTCGTTCCTCCATATAGGCCAACAATCAAGAATAAAAAAGTATATATATATATATACAGTAAAGTCTCGATTATCCGGAATGCTCGGGGAAGAACCCATTCTGGATAATTGAATTTTTCTGGATAATCGAGAGTAAGAAAACCAAACTCAAAATTTATGAAAAAACATGATTGAAAAATTGCAATGCTCAGAAATATTTAAATTCGTGTGACATTCACTAGCTTTCTCTATCAACATGGGTCCTGATATTGGCATTCCTTTTCTTCTTCTTTCTAAAAACCACACAATAAAGGACGTCGTCGAGTTTTTCAAATTTTGGCCGTTTCATACTTCGTCTCTGGTGTATATTGTTGCTGCTTTCAGACTCCGACGCAAACTTAAACAACTCATCTTTTTGATTTCGTATGTCATATAATGTTGAAGAGGCTATGCCAAATTCAGTCATCAAAACGTTGCGATTAACGCCTTTTTCAAGTCTACTAGCGATTTCAATCTTCTGGTTCAGTGTCAATACAGTTCGCTTGCGTTTACCTTTGCGAGAAATTGAGGTGTGGTTTGCACTCGCAGAGGCCATTATTTAACACAAAAATGTATTCCGTTAAAAAGTATGCACACATGCGTTTATAGCATATCATGTATAATTTATACTGATGGAACGAATTTCAGCTTGCACAAATGTCTGAGACAAACTAACGTCAAACTCTGTATCTTACTCTTTTTGAATTTCCAGTCGGTAATTTTTGAACCCCTCCCCCTTTCTTCTCACCATCTCTATGTCACTGCACGCCGGCTGCTCAACCTTTGATTTATAATCATCAAAGTCATGGGCTCTTCAATTTTCACAAACAATACGTCTGCTTCTAATGTTCGGTCAGACTGTCAAACGCCATATTTTTGACAAATTCATGACCAACTTTAGATCTAAAGCAGGCTATGAGAAAATTAAGCAAATTTGTAAAATCATGTAGATAAGTGTTTTTGGCACGACTAAGATTTCCCGACAAAAACATTTAGTCGGGGGAAACAGTGAAGATATAGACTGTCTGTCGCTTTTACTTGGAATATTTGGAGACACAATGTCTGGATTGAATAAAATATGTTCGCTCCTATTTGAAGTATATTACTGTAAATACACTATTGTAAACGCAATATTGTGTAATGATAGAGCCTGTAGAAGTAAGCGCAGCGCACAAACCGTGTTGTAGCGTTTTCGATTTCCGGATAAAGGCATTTAATTTAACTGAACAAAACATGATTCAAGCTTTCTCCCTATAATAATTAAAAAAAAAAAAAGTCCGTTAAATTGAGAATTCCGGATTATTGAGTACCGCATAATCGAGACTTTACTGTATATATATATATATATACATATATATATATATATATATATTATAGTGAATATTCTAAAAATCCATTTTTTGTATCTTGACCATACAAATAATTATGTGAAAATATCAAATACCTGGGTTGTCTGAAATATTCAATATACAAGGCCATACTGTTGGTACTGAGATCCGGATATAACAGACTTACGCAAAATATGTTAATCCAATTCAGAACAGGAGATAACGATCTCTTTGTTCAATCTAGAAAAAAGTAGAACGATTTCTCGTTGACAAACAACCGCTAGGACATTCTTCTCCATGCTAGTCCTGACTTTGGTTAAACTATCTCTATCAAGATAAGGAGTTTTCTCTCACTGAAAAGGTCACGTTTGACATCACGACCGAACTGATCAGACTGAGATCTAGACACAGACGACTTCAAGACTGAACTAATCAGACTGAGATCTAGACACAGACGACTTCAAGACTGAACTAATCACACTGAGATCTAGACACAAACGAATTAAGGACCGAACTAATCAGACTGAGATCTAGACACAGACGATTTAAGGACTGAACTAATCAGACTGAGATCTAGATACAAACGATTTAAGGACCGAACTAATCAGACTGAGATCTAGACACAAACGATTTAAGGACCGAACTAGTCAGACTGAGATTTAGACACAAACGATTTAAGGACCGACCTAATCACACTGAGACCAAGATACAAACGACTTCATGACTGAACTAATCAGACTGAGATCTAGACACAAACGATTTAAGGACCGAACTAATCAGACTGAGATTTAGACACAAACGATTTAAGGACCGAACTAATCACACTGAGACCTAGATACAAAACAACTTCAAGACTGAACTAATCACACTGAGATCTAGATACAAGCGACTTCAAGACTGAACTAATCAGACTGAGATCTAGACACAAACGATTTAAGGACCGAACTAATCAGACTGAGATCTAGACACAGACGATTTAAGGACTGAACTAATCAGACTGAGTTCTAGACACAAACGATTTAAGGACTGAACTAATCAGACTGAGATCTAGACACAAACGATTTAAGGACTGAACTAATCAGACTGAGATCTAGACACAGACGATTTAAGGACTGAACTAATCACACTGAGATCTAGACACAAACGATTTAAGGACCGAACTAATCACACTGAGATCTAGACACAGACGTTTTAGGAATGAACTAATCAGACTGAGATCTAGACACAAACGATTTAAGGACTGAACTGATCAGACTGAGATTTAGACACAAACGATTTAAGGACCGAACTAATCACACTGAGACCTAGATACAAACGACTTCAAGACTGAACTAATCACACTGAGATCTAGATACAAACGACTTCAAGACTGAACTAATCAGACTGAGATCTAGACACAAACGATTTAAGGACCGAACTAATCAGACTGAGATCTAGACACAGACGATTTAAGGACTGAACTAATCAGACTGAGTTCTAGACACAAACGATTTAAGGACTGAACTAATCAGACTGAGATCTAGACACAAACGATTTAAGGACTGAACTAATCAGACTGAGATCTAGACACAGACGATTTAAGGACTGAACTAATCAGACTGAGATCTAGAAACAGACGATTTAAGGACAGAACTAATCAGACTGAGATCTAGACACAGACGTTTTAGGAATGAACTAATCAGACTGAGATCTAGACACAAACGATTTAAGGACTGAACTTATCAGACTGAGATCTAGACACAGACGATTTAAGGACTGAACTAATCAGACTGAGATCTAGACACAGACGATTTAAGGACTGAACTAATCAGACTGAGATCTAGACACAGACGACTTCAATAAAAAAAAAAGTGGGATGCTTCAGCTTTGCGAACAACACAAGGTAAAAGAACCAACGTTTCGACCAGAATGTCTTCAGCCTGGACGACAAAGAAAACAACATAAACCCTTACATTTCAGAAGAATCTAAACGGCGGTCTGAGACATCAGATTTAACTAGAACAATTCAGTCCACTTCAATTCCCCTGACCATTCTGGTGCTAAAGACATCTATATTATTGGCATGATCTCATGCTCTTAAGACGAGCTCATTCTGTTCATTTGGAAACTCTCTCATAGCTTGTTTTCGTTCGTTAAATCAAACTGGAATTAATGATTTTACTTCTTTATTTAAACATTCTTCATGCTTTTTTCTGTAAATTTTTTTTGCACTTTCCAGGAGGCTTTCTTCTACACTGTTTTAGAACCGCTTATACTTTCTTTGCCCTTGTTACTACATGACAACACAAGTTCAAGAAATTCAAACTAGGGAAATATTAATCTTTCTCCTGCAAACTATAAGAAAATGTAGAACCCATTCTCCAGTTTTATATGAACAGCGCCACCTATTCTAACTTATAACAGTAACTCTGAAGGGTAAGATCATCTGGGAAGCAACAGTAGAGTATGTTGCTGAAACTGATATAGTTGCCTGGTATTCTGAAACGAACATCGAAGAAGGATTAAAGCTAAATTAAAATTATTTATGTGTTTATGTGGGAGCCGCGATAGCTCAGTGGTTAGTGAACTAAACTACAAAGGTCAAGAGGACGGGTTCGATCCTGATCGACGGCTTCCGGGTTCACCCAGTCTTAAATGGGTACCGGATTTTATCTGGGAAAGTAAAGCGGCATGGACGTAATACCGACCACATTACCCCAAAAAATCATGTGCCGAAGGTGTATACAAATTATGGTCACTAACACCATATTCCCTAAACGCCACTTGGCGTGACGGGGCTCTTTACTTTTTTATGCGTTTATGTGTTCACAATAGCTTTGTCTACTAGGGGAAAATAGAAGAAGAAATAAAAACCATGTCCCGTCAAGTGGCGTATAAGGAAACATGGTGTTAGTGCCCATAGTTTGTTTTATTATCAACACGTTTTTAGATCGCCGCCTTTTTTTTCCTAAAAAAATTACATCTGTTTAAGACCTTCTGAACCGGTCATTGCCATTTCTTTCCCATTAAAAAAAAAAAAACGCTTATTTACGACCTTGTGAACAGGTCACTGCCATTTCTTTTCCAGAAAAAAAACAACCATCTATTTAAGACATAGTGAACCAAGAAGCCATCAAGATGAAACCCAAACACTTTGTGTTCTCCGTATACAGGTTAACCACTGCTATATAACGGCCACCCTTTTGTCTGTTGCTAACATTTTATTTCAGAAATATTTACATGCTGAGTTGCATTATTATAAAGAAAGCGGAAAACAGAATAGAGTTTTATTTTATTGTTGTCTCAGCTGAAGACATTTTGGTCGAAATGTTGGTTCCTTGTTTAGATTTGTATTGTTCATAAAGGTAGAACGCTCGTTTTTTTTTTTATTTGTTTTATATTTGATGGCACAGCAGACATTTTTGTCCCACTTTTTTTTTGGTACTAACAAGAATACCGTTTAATGTTAAAAAAAAAAACCCTCTTATTCCTATTCGTATTCCTACTCTTATTTCATTCTTCTTAAGCCTTTCGTCGTCAAGGGGAGCAAGAGAAACCACCACATTTAGTTTGATAAACCATTATGTTATCAATCAGAGAGCTGATAAATGTGTCTGAAACAGCTTGCAGGACATCTGCTGAACATGTACCGATATCACAGAAAGCCATCTAGTCAATAGGCTGCTTTCTTGACACATGCTGCTGCGATATCAGCACTCTCTGGAAAACAGATTTTCTCCGTCAAATCTGAAAGGTAAAAGGAGGGAAAGAACAGACAAGAATTCTGCCATTTTCGGAAAGTTGATGTCGTCAAAAGAGAAGGAAGTTTTTTTTGTTCAAATCACAAATAACACTTCGTAAGGAGGTCTCATTCATTTCTTAATTTTAAAAAAGTAAAGTACCCCGTCATGCCAAGTGGCGTATAGGGAATATGGTGTTAGTGACTATAAATTTTACAGACCTTCAGCACATGATTTTTGGAGTAATGTGGTCGGTATTACGCTCGTGCCGCTTTACTTTCCAGAAAAGAATCCATTTCCTAATTTAAGGACGACATGAATTATGAGTAGGAGAGGATGAAAAGGGGTAAAAAGAACAGAAGATGAAGAAATATGAACGGAAGTGGGAAAAGTCCTTCTTTAAAGTTTAACACCTGTTTGCACGCTGTTAAATGTATCTGCCGTCTCCGAACAGCCTCGTATACGACGTTACTACACATATAATACATGCACACCATTATAACAGTTATTATATGAATGACTTTTACAATGTTATTTTTACTTCATTATTCGTTTTCGAATTCAATCAAAATAAATAGCCTTAATTTTTTAGAACATTCTAAAGAATTATCGGAAATGTGCAGAAATATGTGCAGAATGCGTACTTCCTTTGCATTTCTCTATTCCATTATTAGTGATCATAAATGCAGTAGTTCTCGTGCACATCCAAATATCCCAACAAAACCGGCAAACTTTGAGAGAGTACAAGCACATCTGGTTTTTCTAATTATCGTGTGAGAAGTGTTTTTATAAGTCTTTTTAGATATAAGATTGAAATTATTGTGTACTTTGGACTGTAATAAAATCATATTTCTAACGTTGCATGTAACATGCGAGTTGTTTTATAGTACATTTTATATTTCTAACACTAAAATTGATATTTAAGTTATTTTACTATAAATTCACAGGGAGCAGCGATAGCTAAGTGGTTAGTGAACTGCACTACAAAGGACAAGAGGTAGGGTTCGATCCCAACCGACGGCTTTCGGTTCACCCAGCCTTTAATGGGTACCGGATTTTTTTTTCTGGGAAAGTAAAGGGGCTGGAAAATGTATGGTCAGTAACACCATATTCCCTATACGCCACTTGGCTTGACGGAGGAACTTTACTCTTTTTTTGTACTATAAGTTCATATTTCTAACTATAAAATTGATATTTAAATTATTTTACAGTTCATATTTCTAACAGTAAAACAAATGTGTAAGTTGTAACAAAGGTGATCTTTCTAGCGAAAAAGCTGGCAGATTAACATAGCCCGTGTCCTGTCATAATTTCTTAAAATAATCAGGTGGATTACAATACACGTCAGCTATAGGTTTCGCGTTTATTAATTATAGACACGAATCTTGCATGAACAATCAGTAACATTACACTATTAAGAGATATGTGGGATAGCTGGACATGACAGGTGAAAGCAGAGATGAAGAGGAAGGGGAAGACATGGAACAATCTTAAAAAAATGGCAAGAAAGAGAACGGCTTGGAAAGTTTTTGTTGAAGACCTATGCTCCACAGGGAGCTAAAAAAAAAGGAGAAAAAGGGTAGTTGATTATACTAGTCAGTTACATTAATAGTATACGACATTGGTGTTCATATTTTCACAATATTCATTATTGAAGACAGAATTAATCAGTACGACTTTTTCTACGTTCTTACATTACACCAGTAAACAAGCAGATGTGCCGAGTAAATGTTGTTCTCTTATAGCATGTGTGGCCTGGAATGAAAAACTTTGAAAACCTCTATCCTGCTAGCAAAGCTATTCAAAGTCTCCATAGACCGAATCCTTAGACCCCACCAAAAAAAGGTCACATGTATTGTTCGGTGTATTTCCGGCAAGATATTGGCCACATTTTAATGCAGATTTTTTTTTTTACAATCACGATCTTTCGTATCCATGATAACCATACCTCATCACTTCATTTCATTGTATACAAATTCTATTTCCTGGTCAGCTAGTTTTTTTTTTTTTATATATATATTAAATTAAAGAAAAAATCTACCGCGAATTACCATAAAACACATATTTGATGTTTCACATCCACAAACATTACATTAAAAAAGACATTGAAATATTTCTGGTGAAGTCACATATAAACTATACATACAAAATTAACCACATTCTATTGATCAATTATGCTTCTTTTTTTTACTCAACGCTTCTCAAAATGTAATTAGCAACTCACAAGCAGTCAGGAGGGTTCCAGTCAAGGATTAGAAGGAACGGGTTGCTGAATGAATTGATTTGATCGTTTGACGACCAAGTTTGCATCAATCCGATTGTAAATGTGGTCAAAATATTCTCCACTTTAGATGACAAAATAAAAATAAAAAAAACTGCACACATGTAACTTATATACATGGCGACATAGAGGAAAAAAAAGGTGGGCAGGAAGATATAGAGGCAAACAAGCAGTCAGGGTGGACCGGTAGGCATAATATCGGTAATGATACCAGTTTTATGGGGACCTCTTTGATCCCCCCAAAGTAGTATAAGTACTACTATTTCTAACATAACAATTTCCGAGTTGGGATAAAAGTACTGCCCGATTTGTGATATCTGCCATCTTCATATTGTTCGACTCTCGATCAAATTCGAACATCATCTGAACTAACGATGACACCCCCGCGCCGATCTTATCGTTATGGTTGTGTCCATGACTGTATTCTAAGAGCTGCCCAAACCATCACCCAGTCCACCACCATACAACTCTATTTCATCATCATCATCATGTGCCATACCGGTTAGCGTAGGTGATCATGTCCTTCCACAATCTTCTATCTACAGTGCATCGTATCAGTTCTGTTGTTGACTGTTTTCATGCCATGACACCAAGCTATGCAGTATTTTCTCTCTTTGTCGTCCGCGATCTCTCTTCCCATGTATTTTACCAGCTGTAACCAAGTATTCCAACTTTCCTTTTCTCATGATGTGTCCGAAAAATGTTTATTGTTTCGTTCTTATGTTTCTTATAAGCTCCCTTTTTTGAGTTGGCCTTTTTGAGAATTTCCTCGTTGGTCCTTTTGGCTGTCCAGGAAACTTTCAACGTTCTACTGAGAAATACCATCTCTCTGGCTTCTAATCGTCTTTTCATTTGTTTGTCTACTGTCCATGATTCGCTTCCATATGTCAGAGCTGGCTCTATATAGCACCGATGAACTCTCTGTCTCACTTCCATTGACATAGATTTGTTGTTTAACTCTGTATCAGCCAGCAAATTACAAACATATAATTTCTTCTTTATCCCATAACCTTTGGGATCGTCGGGGTACCACTCTCAGAATTTTACAGACTTCTCCATTGCTTTTTATCTTCAATCGTTCTTTGGGACTCTTCGAAGCATGGCCAGTATTTGACGCTATCTTCCCATAAAACAAGTCAAACATATAACAAATCTGCCTTAAAGTTAGCACGCCTGTCAACGATGTCGTCAGCACGCCTGTCTACGGTGTAGTCAGCACGCCTGTCTACGGTGTAGTCAGCACGCCTGTCTACGGTGTAGTCAGCACGCCTGTCTACGGTGTAGTCAGCACGCCTGTCAACGATGTCGTCAGCACGCCTGTCAACGGCGTAAGCCTGGATTTATATTCTAGCTAGCAATACCACGTTTAGCTATTTTACAAAATACATTACAAGAGTCCATGCCTTTTTGACTTTTAGATCCGCTGTATGAAACCACAGAGCTGTCAGCACCTAAGCAGGTGGTATGTCACTGGAAAAAAACACACCTTTCAACCAGCTAATTCCAGACAGACCCTTATCGTTTTCAATTCCATAAATCCCAACGTTGGTAGAGATCGCGCCTAGAGATTTATTATGACTGGCTTGTTCGTCACATTCATGATTCCTAACATTTGTCCTATGTCATCCCATAGACCCTTTAGGGGGTAGCCTAGTGGAATAAGGGGACGGGGCAGCAACTATAGTTTACAAAATTTATCAAATGGTTGGCAGAGTTTTTTTTTTTTTTTTTTGAAGGGGGGGGGGGTGTTGTTATTGGGATGGAGAATAAGGATCGCATGTTCAGTTCAATAACCACAAGGTGTAAAGATTTTTGCAGTTTTTATTTCATTTCTGTGTGAATTTTTTTTTCTTAACTCTACAATAAGTGTCCATATTTTTTTGTTTTACTTTTTTTTTTTTTTTTTTTTTTTTTTTTTGAGATCGACAGTAGTATTTATCCGTTTGGGGATCCGAACTCTACCTGGTGAAACAAATATTATTGACAAAAGTTAGGGTTCGATATCAACCGACGGCTTTCGATTCACCCACCCTTTAATGGGTACCGGATATTCTTCTGGGAAAGTAAAGCGGCACGGGCGTAATACCGACCACATTACCCCAAAAACCATGTGCTGAAGGTCTGTAAAATGCATGGTCGCTAACATCATGTTCCCTATACGCCACTTGGCGTGACGGGGGTACTTTACTTTTTTTTTTACTTATCTTGGTGGCGTCATGGAGAAGAAGGCACGGAAAAAGATGTTTCTTTACGGCAAGATTAACAGAAGTGGGGACTAGAGTAGTTTTTGTAGCTTTTGTACAGTTAAGTAATATATACAAGTCATGGATTGTCTTTAACATCCAAAATTAGATTGTTTAGTGCAGATGTTACACCTGTTCTTTTGTAGGGTTCATAAATATGAACAACACAATCCTAAAATATGAACAACACAGAGCTGAAATATGAACAACACAAACCAGAAATATGAACAACACAATCCTAAAATATGAACAACACAGAGCTGAAATATGAACAACACAAACCAGAAATATGAACAACACAAACCAGAAATATGAACAACACAAACCAGAAATATGAACAACACAAACCAGAAATATGAACAACACAATCCTAAAATATGAACAACACAGAGCTGAAATATGAACAACACAAACCAGAAATATGAACAACACAAACCAGAAATATGAACAACACAAACCAGAAATATGAACAACACAATCCTAAAATATGAACAACACAAACCAGAAATATGAACAACACAAACCAGAAATATGAACAACACAAACCAGAAATATGAACAACACAAACCTGAAATATGAACAACACAAACCTGAAATATGAACAACACAAACCTGAAATATGAACAACACAAACCAGAAATATGAACAACACAAACCAGAAATATGAACAACACAATCCTAAAATATGAACAACACAGAGCTGAAATATGAACAACACAAACCAGAAATATGAACAACACAAACCAGAAATATGAACAACACAAACCAGAAATATGAACAACACAAACCAGAAATATGAACAACACAAACCAGAAATATGAACAACACAAACCAGAAATATGAACAACACAAACCAGAAATATGAACAACACAAACCAGAAATATGAACAACACAGACCAGAAATATGAACAACACAAACCAGAAATATGAACAACACAAACCAGAAATATGAACAACACAAACCAGAAATATGAACAACACAAACCAGAAATATGAACAACACAAACCAGAAATATGAACAACACAAACCAGAAATATGAACAACACAAACCAGAAATATGAACAACGCAGACCAGAAATATGAACAACACAAACCAGAAATATGAACAACACAAACCTGAAATATGAACAACACAGACCAGAAATATGACAACACAGACCAGAAATATGAACAACACAAACAAGAAATATGAACATCACAAACAAAAAATATGAGGAAACTGCTGACACTTAACACTTGCTTACGGGGGATACTTCAGAGCAGATGATTAGAAACGGTGAACTGTAGCAAATAACAAATCAACCCACAGTTGAAGAAAATCAATACATGTGAGATGCGATGCTTGAAAAAAATAACAAACAACACAAGAAGAGATAGAATACCAATGAAGCCATAAGAAAAATAGTAGGAACAAAACCCTGCCAAGAATATATAGAACAGCAAGAACTTAAATGGTTTGGCACCTGGTCAGAATGAATCCTTATCAATCACCATCAGGGGCGTTCTTCTCGAGAATACATGGAAAAAGACCAAGAGGAAGACCCAGAAGAAGATGGATAGATGCAGTGACAGAGACATGTAACAACAAAGGAGAGTCACTAATTCAGACAATTCGAGCAGCACAAGAACGACAAATGACATAAACCACGACACCTTTTAGGTATCAGTGAAAGAGAAAAGAGGAAGAAGATCCAAATATATTTAATTGTATAACCTGTGTCTCCATTGTTCGTTTATTCTCACACAAAACATTTATATGCTTTAAAATCGTGGTATTGATATCTACAAGTGAACACAATTCTAACTAGACAACTGCAGTTTTTGAGACATGTCACGTGACACTGTATGTCCTACTAAAAGTTATTTTGGAGGGGAAAGGAAAAAGTAGCATAGGCAAAGACATGCCAAGGCTAAAGTGGACTTATAACATTAAAAAAGGTGGACACATGAATCTCTAACAACGCGCACCATCAAGACAAGAGACATAGTAAAATGGAACTACGTGACAGCCAACCTTCAATGTGGAGACATCTAATGAATGATTGAATATATATATATATTTGCCTCAAAGAGACCATCACAAAAAAGGGAGCTCATAATAATATATTTTAAAAAACGACATTTTCCGAGCACATCATGAGAAGAAGGAAAATGAAGTACTTGGTTACAACTGGTAAAATACAAGGGAAGAGAGATCGTGGCCAACAAAGAGAAGATACTAGGTATCTTGGTGTTAAGTCATGGAAAAACAGTCAAAAACAGAATTGATACGATGCACCGTAGATAGAAGATTGTATACAGCCAACCGGCATGTCACATGATTATATATATATATATATATATATATATATATATATATATATATATATATATATATATATATATAGTATCTTAATATCTCCGCACGGGATGTGGTCAAATTATTAAATTGACTTGTTACATAACACTATTTTCTTTGTTTCCACATAGTTCAATGTATACTTGTTTTTAGAAACAAATTTAAACATTTAATGGTATACTTAACATTATTATACAAACTAAAGGAAAGGCACAGATTGATAATATGCAGACACTAAAGCTTGATAAGCCACGCCTTTTAGGGGATTTAACTCTGTCTCAAAAGCTGTCTTGGAGTGTTCTCCATCGTGAAGAGTTGAAAAAAACAACCGTTGGAAAAAAAAGCTGGAATTCAGAATAGGTGTACGGTGATGGCCAGAGTTTGGGCACTCTGAGGAGGAGAGTGTATGGTGGAGAGATGGTGTTGTCATAGATGACTGTGTGAGACGTGTCCGGCCTAACTATCTTGATCGCCAAAGGAGATCAAGATTACACAGATAGAGGGAAGAAGAGACTGAAAGGTAAGGATAAAATGAAATAATTGAAGTTAAAGAGAAGAGGAAGGTACAAAAGAATAAAATAAGGTGGGGGAAAAAAAGAAGAGAAAAAGGCGAAAAGAGAAAGAAAAGAACAGGGAAAGGGACATGAAGAAGCAGAACATGAACAAGAAAAGAACAATAAGAAAAGAAGTAAAACGTAAATAAGAAAAGAACAGTAAGAAAGAGAAACCGAAAATAAACAATAAAAGAAAAAGATGAAGAAGACCAAGAACATAAACAAGGAAAGAACAAGAAGGAAATCAAGTTTAGTTGAATATAAACAATAAAAGAACAACAACAAAAAACAGGCAAAAAGACATTAAAGATGTAAAGTGAAAACAAGAACGTGAAATACAAGGATAGGAAATGATACAGTAATGAGGAAAATAACAAGACAAACAAGAGAAAAAATAACAGGAAATTAAGAACAGGTAAAACAAAACCCCAACAATTCAAACAGAGGACGAAGATTAAGATTTGAAAAGGAGAAACTAAAGACGGAGAAATAGAGACGGAGAAAGTGGAGACGGAGAAAGTAGAGACGGAGAAAGTGGAGACGGAGAAAGTGGAGACGGAGAAAGTGGATATGTTATTCTCAATATCACTGATTTCTATATCCTTTTACCTCCCCTGCCTTCTCTTTTTCTCCTCTCTCCTACCCCACACACACACGCACACACGCACGCACGCACGCACGCACACACACACACGCACACACGCACACACACACACACACACAGCGTATAAAAAAAAACTAGTAACTATCACCACACATATATACTATAACACACACTTCTTTAAGTAATCACAATTCTAATAATAACATCCAAAACTATGAGCCCCTCTTCTTGTTTATAAAATAGAAATCTGAACCTAAATTGAAAACAAATTCAAAGTTTCATAATTCAAGGTAACGAGTACGACCATCATCCACAATTTGTGTTTGAATATTCCAAAACAATATCATAAGCGAACACACGAGAACGGAACAAATTTGAAATTATCCGAATTAAAAACCAGTTTATCCCCTCTGTACCAATTATGACTGATTTCTCTTCTGTGCAGTGAATGGCTGTAAACAGATTATAAAGGGACAGGCACACAGGTAGAAACTGTAACACGCCCCACCTTTATATATATGTATACCTGTTGAAGACACATGCGTATATGACGTCGGTTAAAGGACGATGTCAACGTTTCAGCGACTACGTTAAACTCTATTATACTCCACCCACTTGTCTAGGCTTGTCGAGTTGGAAGACATTTTTCTCAACGATTTTCTTTTCGATTAAAAGAAATCAAGCACATGTTTGTCCAAACACCGAACACAAACATGTTTTTTTATAACTCAGTTATGTTAACACACGGCACGTAGATACGACGATATTCACCTTAGTTTGTGTGGTGCAGTTCTTGTTACTATTTAATTTCTTCCTTTATTGCTTATTTAGTAGTAACTACCATACATTTAGTTACTGACAAAAGAATGACTTGTCACTAATATTGAGGTAGGGTTCGATCCCAAACGACGGCTTCCGGTTCACCCAGCCTTTAATGGGTACCTGATTTTTTTTCTCGGAAAATAAAGCGGCACAGGGTAATACCGACCACATTACCCCCAAAAAATAATGTGCCGAAGGTCTATGAAATTTAGGGGAGATATAATTTGAGGCCTCTTGCCCTTCTGTTCGCCTCGGCTGCTGTTATGTTTCCTAGTGTTTCTAATATTCCATCGACCCATCTTTTTCGTGGTCGACCCTTAGGTCTGGTGTTCTCACAGCGTTTATTGAAGGCTCATTTTGTTGTGTTTTGATCTTTATGCCTTGTCACGTGGCCTAACCATTTTATCTGTTGTTTCTTTATATATTCTATGGTGGGGGCTATTCCTAGCTTTTTTCTCAGTTCTTCATTTCTGATCTTATCTCCCAAACTGTTTCCTGTCATTCGTCTGACACATTTTATCTCAGTAGAGGTTATTTTTCTCATTGTTCTTGCATCTAGGGTCCAGGACTGGCATTGGTAGCATAACGTTGGGATGAAGATTGTATTGTAGAGTGCCCGTTTTGCCTCCAGAGTTATTTCCTTGTTGGACAATAGTGGTGATAACTGTCCAATGATTTGACAAGCTCTTATCCTATTTATAATGCTTAAATAGACAGAGGTCATGGTCTTGCGTTTGGGAAACGCTACACCCACCAAAATAAAGAACCAAGACCTTGTAGCAGCGAACATATTCACCTACTTGACTGTCACACAGTAACAAAAGGTAGGACATTCGGTGAGCATATCAACAAAATGATAAAAAATGATAGCATATGTTTCATAAATGTAAATAAACATTTGGAGATTCACCCCTTCTTACTTTGGGCTCATCATATTTAGTTTAGTCGACAGTTTATCCTCATTGCACATGGAACAAATCTAAAAGTGCTCAGATCGCTTCCAAAGAATATCCCTCAATGTGTAGCAAATAACGACATTGGTGTTGTGTTGGTTGATAAGTCTTCTTTGGATTCATGCGTAGAGCTCGCGTCTGACATCTCCCACTTTCCCATGATATTCGTGCAGTCTGTTCTAAGCTACGGATTCAGGGTAATTTTTTCCGTTTTTTTTTAAAATTCGTCCAGCGTCCTATTAGCATTTAGAATGACACTGCGGTCCATTGCTCTTCCGCACTCAACATCAGCCAAACTTGCAAGTTTGTCAGCACGTTCATTATCTCTTCCACCAACGTGCCCTAGCACGAAAATCAAGCACACATTTGTTAGACTAGACCTCCCTTGAGACTTGAACTACTGCCATCAAACCCAGCCAGTTGCGACCTTTCCCAGCACGTTGAGTCACTGATGAAACACGTGTGTATAAGGCTGTGTCTCAAGTCATGCCAATACTTTAGTAACAGTCATAATTTATATGGTTAAATTACCTGTTATCATCATCAAGTACCGGGCCTGCTGGCGTAGGTGATCATGTCTCTCCACAATTTTCGATCTCGACAGTTATCTGTTACTTCTGTTGCTGACCTTCTGCCAAGCCATTCTCTTAAGCTGTCTGGTATTTTTATTTTCTTTGCTTTCCTCTATCTCTTCGTCCCTCAATTTTCCCAATTGTTACAATATATTCCAGTTTTTCTCTTCTCATTGCATGCCCAAAAAATGATGATTGTTTCTTCCTAATATTGGAAATTAGCTCTCTTTTTGCTTTGACCTCTTTCAGAAATGTTGATTACTCTTCTTAGCTGTCCA
This sequence comes from Megaustenia siamemsis, assembly GCA_032433765.1. Classification (NCBI taxonomy): domain Eukaryota; kingdom Metazoa; phylum Mollusca; class Gastropoda; order Stylommatophora; family Ariophantidae; genus Megaustenia; species Megaustenia siamemsis. The sequence continues at coordinate 38,165,277 of JAVIAB010000160.1, read as the reverse complement.
TGTTATTCTAAACATTCTTCTGTAAAACCACATTTCTACAGACTCCAATGATTTTCTTGTTTGTTGTCCTATTGTCCATGATTAACATCCATATGTTAAGACTGACTTTACGTAACATTTAAGAGCTCTTTTTCTTGTTTCGATTATCAAAAATGAATTGGATAGTATCTTCCTCATTTTGTGGAAAGCTGCTTTTGCCTGAGCCATTCTGCATCTCACCTCTTTTAAGTATCTATAGTCAATGCAAAAGGCTCAATGTCTTCCTTAACAGTTCTACCTCCACACGAGCCGTGAAAGCCCATGAACTCCGTAAGTGAAGAATAACAGACCCAACAGTGTCAATGACTGCGTCACTCTCCGAAGATTTCTCAAAAATCAAGGCCTGTACTTCTGTCTCAACAATAAATGTGTTTTGTTGTCTCCATTCTCTGTCCAGTGTGATGATTATGGGCAAGGACATACTGCACTATAACGGTACTGGTACCAACTCTTCCCATGTCCTATGTGCTCGACTGAACACACCTGCTGAACAGTGTCCATAGCCTGTCCAATCCATTAGTTTTCTCTTTTTTTAACATGCTGCCTCCTTGTACCCATATATTCATGGCATAGTGGATGATGTGAGTGCGCACTGTTTCGCTGGTAGGTACGTGCTCAGCAGTCTTATTCGGTCTGCTATAGTGGGGACTTCGACGGTTCATCTATAATACTTACTTAACCATAATATCATTTCTGTGGTCTGCCGGGGTCTTTCAGTTTATGGAAGAGCAAGGAATAAAGGTGTCTATGGGGACTGGTTGGTCTCGAGGCAAGACACCGGCCTCGAGACAGAGAGGTTGTGGGTTCAAATCCCGGATACACCGGTTGGGATTTTAATTTATGGTTTCTCTCTGCGGCAACTACCCTGGTCTCAGCAGCGAGGCCCTGCTTGAAACGTCAATTACTCATCGACGGAAAAAATATGAGCACCTCCGAAGTCGAACTTATCTGCCTGTGCGGCGAGGGATCTCTGTGCACACGGTTGCCAGGGAAAAACGGATTAACACGCAAAATTCAGTTTCTAGTCTCTGGGGATTTCGTCTGAGGTAAAAGCTGGCGAACGAAAAAAAAAGGTGTCTTATCCAGCGCTGTGCAGTCGTCACGCAGCGTACAGGTTACCGTTTCCACTTCACGCCAATAGAAGACACCCATAACTTTACTGGGAACCAATTTCTCCTGACTGTTAAAGTGATTAAGTACGGGTTCGAGCCTGCTTCGAACTGTCTATTGTTCTTTTTCTCTGTTGATTATTTGTGAATTGTGTCCGAGTGTTGTAAACATACTTCTTCCCTTGAAATGATTCACTGATCTATCGCGTAGAAAGTTTATGTTCATAATAATATTCATTGATTATTACTTGTCTTCAGACTAAATTAATTACGGGTGGCCTCTACGCCTTGAGCCATGTAAAGCAGCTTGGGCCTAGTGCATATATTTAGCATTTAACATCGGCACAACTATGGGTGACATGATCAATTCAAGCCATGCCGCTCCTCGAGTAACCATTTTCCAAGGTTGGGTGAACCTCGAAGCCGTTTTGGTTCGATAAAAAATTAAGTCCGGGCCCATACGAACAGAAGATGAGCGCACTATCTACTCTGTCTACGGGGCTCCTTCTGACTGGTAAATCCTCTTCTACTTTCCTTCTTCATTTGCCTTTCAGCGCCGAGGGGAGATAAAATTTGCGGTCTCTTGCCATTCTGTTCGCCTTTGCTGCTGTTATGTTTGACTGGTAAATGACCAGTTGGATCCACACAGCCACTGCATCTCTCCTGTATTCAGAATTAATCTTTACTTCGAGTCAGGAGTTGAAAAAAAACATATGTAAACATATCATCCAAAAAGGTGAACTCGTTAAATTGTAACATATCAAGGTGACAGCAATGACCTGCAGTTGACTTACAAGCGCTCAATGACACGCAGACAGAAAACAAAAAAACAAAAACAAAAACAAATAAAAACTGTTATGTTTCAGTATTGCATAAATAATCAACAACAATAACTGTTGAAAAGCAAAAGTGGTTTTCTGTACACATTTATTAGCGCCAAGTCTGACACTTGAACCCAGTAAAAAAAAAGTACCCCCCCGTCACGCCAAGTGGCGTATAGGGAAATATGGTGTTAGTGACCCTATATTTTACAGACCTTCAGCACATGATTTTTGGGGTAATGTGGTCGGTATTACGCCCGTGCTGCTTTTACTTTCCCAGAAAAAATCCGGTACCCATTTAAGGCTGGGTGAACCCGGAGCCGTCGGTTGGGATCGAACCCTACCCCTTGTCCGTAGTAGTCCAGTTCACTAACCACTGAGCTATCGCGGCTCCTACTAATTTTTAGGGAATTAGTAAAACCCAGGTGTCCTCGCCAGGGTACGAACCCCGGCTGTTGCCGTGGTAAGCCAACCGCCTATCGATTGCGCTAACCGGACACCCACTTGAACCCAGTGGTTCTCATTATTTGGGGGCGAAGGAACATCTACAAAAATATTAATCAATCAATTACCCAACCACTTTCTTCCAGGATCTATCAAAATCCTTAAGGCCTGTTATGGAAGCACAGGCCACCGGGGAGGTCTCTCCATCCATCCCCATTCTTAGACATTTTCTCTGTTTCCTCGCAGTCAAGACCGATGCTACATCATTTATTTTTTTTTACTTTGACTGCATTAATTCGTAGTCTCTGCTTCCAGAGTTCTTCCCTACTTCAAGAATGAGTTCTTTGGTATTCTTGTATTTTTGTTTCCAACTTTTACAGGTAAACGGTCATTGGCCTATCTCTCAACCTCCTTAGTCGTCTCATGCGATATGCATGACACATGAAACTGAAGAAAAAAAACGGCCCGTCTATGGTGAAACATATATACTACCTTTGATAGTCTAGTGAAACGTATATGATCTATTTCATAATCAAGTGAAACATATGTTATCTCTATGATAGTCTAGTGAAACATATGTGCTCCTTTTGATAGTCTAGTAAAACATATGTTATCTCTTTGATAGTCTAGCGAAACATGCGATTTCTTTGATAGTCTAGTGAAACATATGTGATTTCTTTGATAGTCTAGTGAAACATATGTGATTCATTTTATAAAAAAGAAATTTAGTGTTAGTCCCCTTATATTTTATAGAACTGCGGCACTTTACTTTTTGAGTGCACTCTGGTCAGTATTACGACCGTGCCATTTTCCTTTGTCGGAAAAAATCCGTTACTCATTTAAGGCTGGGTGAACCTGAAAGCCGCCGATCAGGATCGAACACGACATATTGTTCTTAGCAGTCCAGTCCAGTAACCAGTGAGCTGTCGCGGTCTCCACAACAGATGACAGTCACTCTATTGCTTTCTGCCTCGTTGTCAGGACGGCGCAGCGTACTGAACGTCTTTATAAAGAAGTCTCCGATTCAGGTATTCCATCTGGATATTTTCAATGACCTCTTATTCTCCAGTCCTTCGCTTTGTGAAAGTCAGTCCCAGACAAATGGTGACCTTCAGAGACGAGTCTGAATGTACGAGTCTGAATGTCAAGATCACTTGTTCTTTGAAGTAACCGTGAACAACCATGAGGTATAAATTGCTGAGATCAACAGATCGATGTGTGTGATCATCAAACGGAAAGCAGTCATGAGGAAGAAGTTTTTCGAAGAACGACAAAGTAGATAAAAAAAAATTATGTCGGAAAATACCGTCTGAACAAGAAGGTACATATACACAATAAATACTAAAACTACTGAACTATGAAGACAAAAAAATCAATAAAGTATTGTGAATGCAAATCTGAAAAGTGTTCACTCTACCACAAAAATAAAGCAATCGATATTTAGACATTCCAGTCTTTCACAAACTTTCACTCTTAACCCGGATATAAAGAGTGGAATGTTATCCACAAGAAACTAATCGATAATGACAGAAATTCCCCGTTGACACAAACTGTGACATACCCACATGATATCTTTTTTTTTCTTGTAGTTTTCCTACTCAGGCGGTATTTATTTGAAAAGTTCTACACTTGAAGTGGCAATCGCTTGTCAACGGGGAGTAAATTATTGGGAATTAATCTGCCTTGTGATCGCTTTGGCGGAAAGCAATATATTTATCCTGAAACGTGTATAATAATATCGGTAAATAACTTTTTTCTTTTTAAAAGTAATCTGACACATTTCTCTACCGTTGGTAGTAAGGGTATGCTTTTTTTCGCCTTCGCTTCTTCTTATATCATTTGGGGTGTCGGGGTTATAGTTTCCGCTAAGTTATAGTTTCCGCTAAGTTATAGTTTCCGCTAAGTTATAGTTTCCGCACTAATGGCAGTCCAAATCATCGCCAAGTAACGCGTTTGGAGATTAAACTCCTGTATGGTTTTGCGATTAAATGAATATGGATTCGATCGCTGCTTCAATCTTTTCAGTCGTCACACTGAAAGAAATAGGCATCCCGCTCGAAAAGTTAGAGGAAGATTAAGAAAACATACAGCGAAGAAGAGCACATGCCCACTCACATCTAAACGCCGTGGTCTAGTTCATTCATCCACCCACATCTAAACGCTGTGGTCTAGTTCATTCATCCACTCACATCTAAACGCTGTGGTCTAGTTCATTCATCCACTCACATCTAAACGCTGTGGTCTAGTTCATTCATCCACTCACATCTAAACGATGTGGTCTAGTTCATTCATCCACTCAGATCTAAACGCTGTGGTCTAGTTCATTCATCCACTCACATCTAAACGCTGTGGTCTAGTTCATTCATCCACTCACATCTAAACGCTGTGGTCTAGTTCATTCATCCACTCACATCTAAACGCTGTGGTCTAGTTCATTCATCCACTCACATCTAAACGCTGTGGTCTAGTTCATTCATCCACTCACATCTAAACGCTGTGGTCTAGTTCATTCATCCACTCACATCTAAACGCTGTGGTCTAGTTCATTCATCCACTCACATCTAAACGATGTGGTCTAGTTCATTCATCCACTCAGATCTAAACGCTGTGGTCTAGTTCATTCATCCACTCACATCTAAACGCTGTGGTCTAGTTCATTCATCCACTCACATCTAAACGATGTGGTCTAGTTCATTCATCCACTCACATCTAAACGCTGTGGTCTAGTTCATTCATCCACTCAGATCTAAACGCTGTGGTCTAGTTCATTCATCCACTCAGATCTAAACGCTGTGGTCTAGTTCATTCATCCACTCACATCTAAACGATGTGGTCTAGTTCATTCATCCACTCAGATCTAAACGCTGTGGTCTAGTTCATTCATCCACTCACATCTAAACGATGTGGTCTAGTTCATTCATCCACCCACATCTAAACGCTGTGGTCTAGTTCATTCATCCACTCACATCTAAACGCTGTGGTCTAGTTCATTCATCCACTCACATCTAAACGCTGTGGTCTAGTTCATTCATCCACTCACATCTAAACGTTGTGGTCTAGTTCATTCATCCACTCACATCTAAAGATGGCACATAGGACGGAAGTCATAATTCCCCACGATTGACGATCTACTTCTAGTTGTTGTTCTTGGTTGTTTCTTAGTCCCATGGTTGAAGCTGCCTATTAATTGTTCTGCTTATCAATTCTCTTGGTCTACCTCATTTTCTTTTACCAGATGGTTTCGACATTAATACCTGATGGGGACGTCTTTCTTCATTCACTCTCAGCATATGACCGATGCATTTTCAAAGCTTTTTTCTTATAAAGCTCGGCACGTATTCTTGTCTTGGTTCGTCTCCTATTTCTTCATTTGAAATGTAGTCTGGTACAGTAAGTTACTACACTACTCAATGGCATTAAAATATGTGTCGGGATACATTTTACCTTATCAAAGCAATAACATACCTCTCCATCTTCAGTATTGTCATCATAATGACCATGATCGTTTAACGGCTGAAGTTAGTTGGGGTATGTGTCTCTGCAACCAAGAAACCCAATTTCACTCGGTCCTGCGCTGCTTCCTGGGAATTGGTGAATCCAAAATGTGTTCACTCTTTTGATATTGTTTCTTTCTTTCTTTCTTCCTTCTATTACAGTTCCATACAATTATTTTAACATTCTCCTGCTACATTCTATCACACCTACTAGTGTTACATTACGGCACATGCTGCAGCTAGTGCTACATTCTATCACACATGCTAATGCTATCTTCTATCACCTGACCTGCTGGTACTACATTCTATCACATCTCTCACTAGTACTATCTATCTATCTATCTATTGACCTTTCGAGCCGTAACCGGCCCATAGGGCGTAGACCAAGATACACCTTCTCCTATATGAATTTTTGTTCTAGCAGTTTTCTTTTAAAGATATTTTATCAAATCTCGCCATCTGTCTCTGTTCTGTGCAAGCAGTTCTATCTCATTGATGGAGCCGATTCCTGCTGCTCTTGCCTCTCTCATCAATGTTCTTCTCAGTGTCTCCCTGGGTCTTCCTCTTTTTCTTTTACCTGTTGTTTCCCATATGAGGGCTTGCTTTGCTATTCGATTATTATCTCTTCTCATCACATGTCCAACGTATGACCATCGTCTTTTCTTTATTACTGAAGATATTAGTGGTTGATTGGCGATTTCTCTAATTTCCTCGTTTGTTTTGAATTCGTTCCATTCTATACCAAGTATTTTCCTTAGACATTTATTTTCGAATGCGTTCAACTTTGTTTCTATATCTCTTGTTGTTTTCCAGCTTTCACACGCATACGTAAGGGTTGATAGTACATTTGATTTGAATAGCCTAAGTTTTGTGTTTGTGCTAATGAGTTTTGATTTCCACAACTTTTCAAGGCTTCTGAAAGACATTGCTGCTTTAGCCAGTCTGATTCTAATTTCTTTGCTCGTATCCCCTTCTCGATCAATGTGACTTCCAAGATAGATAAAGTGATCGATCTCTTCTACTGGTTTGTTTTCCATGTATATTTTGTCACTTGTTGGAATTAAACTTTTCATGACTTTAGTCTTTTCATGATTGACCTCAAGCCCAATTTTGCTGGCTATTGATGATAGTTCATTTGTGTTTTCCTGCATCGTTTTTATCTGACTGCTGATGAGAACTATGTCATCAGCAAAGTCGAGGTCCTCCAAATGGTCTCCTTGTATCCATTCGATGCCTTTATTACCAGTGCAGCATTTCTTCATTATGAAGTCCATAACAATTCCAAATAACAAGGGCGATAAAATACATCCTTGTTTAACCCCAGTCACTAGTACTACATCTTCACTATTAGAACACTCATTTCCACTGTGTGAACTTCACTTTCTCTGCCGTCAGTTTTGACAAGTAAAAGACCCAGTCATATACCAGCCTACCCATATAACATATCCTGTTACACAATTACATCGATTTGGCCAGTTTACCTAATATTTAACAATAAATCAAAAATACACAACGGCTTGTATATTCGTGGCTGCATGCCTTAAACTGCTGGTTGAACAAACATCTTGTCCTTCCCTTTTCTGGTTTACTGTACATACAGCAATTCCTCACTGGTTGAGCTGATTATAGGTTTTCGATTAAATGCAAATATGCAACCGTGTTAACAATTGAGCACTTCTGTAAAAAGCCAGTTACATCGATAGATTCAGTTTTGTCCTAACCTGTACACAGTTCCAGGTCATACATTACACTGTACATTTAAAAAAAAATATAATTTCTTGGCTATTCTTTCACGGGGAGCCGCGGTAGCTTATTGGTTAGTGAACTGGACTACAAATGACAATAGGTAGGGTTCGATCCCAACCGACGGCTTCCGGGTTCACCCAGCCTTAAATGGGTACCGGATTTTTTTTCTGGGAAAGTAAAGCGGCACGGGCGTAATATCGACCACATTACCCCAAAAATCATGTGCCAAAGGTCTGTAAAATTTATGGTCACTAACACCATATTCCCTATACGCCACTTGGCGTGAGGAGAGGGTACTTTACTTTTTTTTTTATTCCTTCACGGTCGCAGTAACGATAATCTCTACTTTATTCACCTAGCTCTAAACTATCACCAAATACAGGGATAAATAAAATAAATACCCTCCTTCAGACATAGATGACCATGTCTCTCTAAAACTGTGTATGTCTACAGTCGATTATCACATCTTTTGTTAGTCTTCCTGCTGTACCTGTCGCTTCACCTATCTGCCATTATTGCTGCCATACAACACTCTTAACATGTACCCCATCATTTTTGCTATAACACTCTCTTAACATGTCTCCCATCACTCTACCATCATCCCTGCCACACCACTCTCTTAATCTATCTCCCAACACTCTACCATCATCCCTGCCACACCACTCTCTTAATCTATCTCCCATCACTCTACCATCATCCCTGCCACACCACTCTCTTAATCTATTTCCCATCACTCTACCATCATTCCTGCCACACCACTCTCTTAATCTATCTCCCATCACTCTACCATCATTCCTGCCACACGACTCTCTTAATCTATCTCCCATCATTCCTGCCATACCACTCTCTTAATCTGTCTCCCATCACTCTACTATCATTCCTGCCACACCACTCTCTTAATCTATCTCCCATCACTCTACCGTCATTCCTGCCACACCACTCTCTTAATATATCTCCCATCACTCTACCATCATTCCTGCCACACTACTCTCTTAATCTATCTCCCATCATTCCTGCCACACCACTCTCTTAATATATCTCCCATCACTCTACCATCATTCCTGCCACACCACTCTCTTAATCTATCTCACATCACTCTACCATCATTCCTGCCACACGACTCTCTTAATCTGTCTCCCATCATTCCTGCCATATCACTCTCTTAATCTGTCTCCCATCATTCCTGCCATCATTCCTGCCACACCACTCTCTTAATCTGTCTCCCATCATTCCTGCCATCACTTCTGCCACACCACTCTCTTAATCTGTCTCCCATCATTCCTGCCATCATTCCTGCCACACCACTCTCTTAATCTGTCTCCCATCATTCCTGCCATCATTCCTGCCACACCACTCTCTTAATCTGTCTCCCATCATTCCTGCCATCATTCCTGCCACACCACTCTCTTAATCTGTCTCCCATCATTCCTGCCATCATTCCTGCCACACCACTCTCTTAATCTGTCTCCCATCATTCCTGCCATCATTCCTGCCACACCACTCTCTTAATCTGTCTCCCATCATTCCTGCCATCATTTCTGCCAGACCACTCTCTTAACCTGTCTCCCATCATTCCTGCCATCACTTCTGTCACACCACTCTCTTAACCTGTCTGCTATTATTTCTCTCTGTTTCCCACTACACTTCTCTCCTCATGCGGTGGGACAGAGCAGCAGCAAGTGAACGGACCAGCTGAGTCAAATAAAACGGCACTGGGGTAATAATGTCCATGTTGTCCAAATATGTGTCATGGTAACAAAACTATTGGTACTAACATCATTTTCTGCGTATACCACATGGCGCTTTTATTGTTGTTTCTTTTGACTCTTTATCCAAATATTTCAGCTGTTGTGTTCTCCTTACATCGCTGCATGGTTACGATTGTTTGCAGCTGGCTGTTCGAAATCTGTAGTAATCATCATCATCATCTGTAGTAATCATCATCATCATCTGTAGTAATCATCATCATCATCATCTGTAGTAATAATCATCATCATCTGTAGTAATCATCATCATCATCTGTAGTAATCATCATCAATATCTGTAGTAATAATCATCATCATCTGTAGTAATAATCATCATCATCTGTAGTAATCATCATCATCATCTGTAGTAATCATCATCATCATCTGCAGTAATCATCATCATCATCTGCAGTAATAATCATCATCAACATCTGTAGTAATAATCATCATCATCTGTAGTAATCATCATCATCATCTGTAGTAATCATCATCATCATCTGCAGTAATCATCATCTGTAGTAATAAGTTTATTTATTATTATTTTTTCTTCTCTAAATGCTCCTTGTAATCAGAGTTTGGTTACATCGAACGCTTTACTCTATTGAAGACAAACGATTACATGCAGGTCCGAAACTCAAACCACCACTGTGGTCTGCGGGATCTCTCAAAGGTGGATAGAGTTGTAAAAGTATAATCTGTCACGAATGTAATAATATGCGGGGCTATATGGTTGAACATGACACTCTCTATGGTTGAACATGACACTCGCTATGGTTGAACATGGCACTTTCTATGATTGAACATGGCACTCTCTATGGTTGAACATGACACTCGCTATGGTTGAACATGACACTCGCTATGGTTGAACATGACACTCGCTATGGTTGAACATGACACTCTCTATGGTTGAACATGACACTCGCTATGGTTGAACATGACACTCTCTATGGTTGAACATGACACTCTCTATGGTTGAACATGACACTCTCTCTGTACGATCTTGTTGAAAACAAACACTGAAGCAACATCAACAAATAAAATATCAAATGTTGCATATCATTTACATGAAGTCATTGAGATACTCAAACATTTACTTTCAAATTTCATGGGTGCCGTCTCCACATCAAAGATTGGCTACCATGCAGCGCCATTTTACTCTGTCTCTTGTCTTGACGATGCTTATTGCCATAGGTTTCACCTGTACACTTTTTGATGTTATCGGCCTACTTTAGTATTGGTCTGTCTCTTGTCTTGACGATGCTTATTGCCATATGTTTCACCTGTACACCTTTTGATGTTATCGGCCTACTTTAGTATTGGTCTGTCTCTTGTCTTGACGATGCTTATTGCCATAGGTTTCACCTATACACCTTTTGATGTTATCGGCCTACTTTAGTATTGGTCTGTCTCTTGTATTGACGATGCTTATTGCCATAGGTTTCACCTATACACCTTTTGATGTTATCGGCCTACTTTAGTATTGGTCTGTCTCTTGTCTTGACGATGCTTATTGCCATAGGTTTCACATGTACACATTTTGATGTTATCGGCCTACTTTAGTATTGGTCTGTCTCTTGTCTTGACGATGCTTATTGCCATAGGTTTCACCTATACACCTTTTGATGTTATCGGCCTACTTTAGTATTGGTCTGTCTCTTGTCTTGACGATGCTTATTGCCATAGGTTTCACCTGTACACCTTTTGATGTTATCAGCCTACTTTAGTATTGGTCTGTCTCTTGTCTTGACGATGCTTATTGCCATAGGTTTCACCTGTACACCTTTTGATGTTATCGGCCTACTTTAGTATTGGTCTGTCTCTTGTCTTGACGATGCTTATTGCCATAGGTTTCACCTATACACCTTTTGATGTTATCGGCCTACTTTAGTATTGGTCTGTCTCTTGTCTTGACGATGCTTATTGCCATAGGTTTCACCTGTACACCTTTTGATGTTATCGGCCTACTTTAGTATTGGTCTGTCTCTTGTCTTGACGATGCTTATTGCCATAGGTTTCACCTGTACACCTTTTGATGTTATCGGCCTACTTTAGTATTGGTCTGTCTCTTGTCTTGACGATGCTTATTGCCATAGGTTTCACCTGTACACCTTTTGATGTTATCGGCCTACTTTAGTATTGGTCTGTCTCTTGTCTTGACGATGCTTATTGCCATAGGTTTCACCTGTACACCTTTTGATGTTATTGGCCTACTTTAGTATTGGTCTGTCTCTGCCTCGTCTACCTTATACCTTCCCTTCCAAGATGATGTTTACTTGGGTATTGTGCCTCTTCACATGTCCAACAATTTTAGTTTACATTTTCGAATTATGTTAAGTAATTCTTTTTTTCACTTTCAGCTGATTCAGAACTTCCTTTTTTGTTTTCTTTTCCTTCCACCTAATTCTCCCCATTTTTCTACAGATCCAAATTTCAAAGGCTTAAATTTCTGTTTTGTTTTTTTTTGTTTGATGTCCATGTTTCTGCAGCATACAGGAATGTTGAAATGTATTTAATGTTTACTTGTTTGTGTATTGCCTGAGTTCCTGCAGAAGGTATTTTATGATTAAACATCGAATTGTTTGTTCATCTATTTTATTGTAAACTGCTCATACGTCTTATGTCGTTTGACGTGTGCTGTGTTTGCTATTATGGGGGCTGCAGCTGCCATTTTTTTCTCTCAGGACATTCGATGAACTGTTAATTCGGATGATTCCACTGGCACGGGCTGTTGAGCAAGTATGCACTTTCATTCGTTTGTGGTGATACCGGGGCATTCGAATATTTATAACTACTGTCAACTGCACCTATAGTTTTTACTATCAAACTTCCATTTTTCTCTCTTCTATATATGTATATTCTCTCCACAACATAAAAGTGGAAAATAATCCTGAACCTCAAAGGATTAATTTAACGCTTTGTGTGGGGAAAAGGGGCGCTACGACATTGTGATGCTTTTTTAGCTCAAGAAGCCCTTAATCCAGCCCTTGCAACAAAGAACATGGACGAACACGGAAAAGTTTAAGTTAAACAAGTTAAAATTCTTCACATGTAAACGGTACATGGGTCTATATTCACCAAGTTTAGAATACACATTGTTTCAAGTTAGACTGAAATGTCACAGGAGATGTCTCCAAACGTCTTAAACAACAAATCTATTTCTGACATTGACATACACACCTATTAAGGTAAACCTACTTCAAGTGTCTAAGACCAGTCTATGCTGGATACATTGTATGAGTCATGCTTATTCATGAGAGTTTAAGAACATACAAAACAGTGAATGCATGTAACATCAGCCTGAAACACGACTTAATACATATATTGGCATTAAATTACTTTTCCTTTTACGATGCGCGTTTTTATTTCATTTTTATTTCTCATTGGTTTATGTGATATTACTTTTACAACCGCCCTGGCGTAGAGATTTGTCCTTGCTGTGGATGACTGATTTCTTTTTCATCTTCTTCTCCTCATCTTACTCCTATTTCTTCCACTCCTCATACTCTTTCTCCTCTTACTACAATTTATTTTTATTTATTTCTTATTTTTTACTCTTGTTTTTCTTCATCTTCTTCCTCCATTCCCTTCTCCCTTTATTCTTAATTTTTTCCCCTCTACCTCATCATTCTCTTCTATTCCTTCTTCTTCCTCGTCCTCTTCTCTTTCCTGGTAATATATCTCTTTTCTTTTCCTTTCTCTTCCTCCTCATATTCTTTTTTTTCCATCCTTTCTTCTTCTTCATTTCTTTAACTATTCCTTTTCCTTCTCCTCTTACCTTTATTCTTTTCATCATGTATTTACGACTTCTTCTTTTTCGTCTTCTTAGTCGTCGTCTTCTTCTTCTGATAAATTTTCTTCTTATTGTTGAGAACAGAATAATAAACCATCACAGGTCGACACGTCATGTACGTCCTCTAAGGCAGTAACAACATCTCCACCCTATTCAGCTCGCTGTCAGTTTACACAGCGTTTGACAGTAAACAGTATTTTAAAGAGAATTACCGCCTACATGTCTAGTTTTCTTATAAATTTCATCATTTATATCTATACTGAGGCATTGAATGAACGCAGCAAACCTAGTATGGGCTTATGGACTAAGCTTTGAAGTGTGTTTGTGGACTGCTTTCTAAAGTGTGCTTGGGTACTACTTTCTAATGTACGCTGGTGGATTACTTTTTGAAATGTGTTTGTGGACTACTTTCTAAAGTGTGCTTGTGGACTACTTTTTGAAATGTGTTTGTGGACTACTTTCTAAAGTGTGCTTGTGGACTACTTTTTGAAATGTGTTTATGGACTGCTTTCTAATGTGTGCTATGGACTATTTTTTTTAATATGTTTGTGGACTACTTTTTAATGGTTGCTTTTGGACTACTTTTTGAGATTTGTTTATGGACTACTTTTTAACGTGTGCTTACTCTTAGTTTTATATTTGTGTTGTGCTGGCTTGATATTTAAACGTTGTTTTATGTTGGCTGAAGTTGTTTTATTTTTAATTTCGTCATTTTTATTGTTATTTTCCTCGTCAGTTCCCCTATGGTGTTTTACTAAGCTAAATCTACCTCTGTTAACACAGGCTTCTATTTGCTTCTAGTGAAATAGGAATTGTGAACTGAACATCTCGTTGTGACTGCACTGGCTTGCGGCAATTATTCTCCAGCCTCGTTAAACAAAAACAAACAGAACACTCTCGAAACACCCTCAAATGAGACAATAGCGATATCTATAACTATAGCCAAGCTTTTGCATGTGCATATATCTATTTTTTCATGTGTGTCTTTTGTTGTTTTTTTTCGATTCAATTTGTTTATTGCATTTCTGCTGTTTACCTGTTGTTGTTTTTTTAAATTGAATGTATTGTTAGAATGAGCTGGTAACACGATGGTATCTGAATGTTCTAATGTTTCCAGTTGGTGGAACATTGTCTATTGTTTTCCTTTATGAATATCCTCTTTTGTCTATGTCGCTGTCCAATCTATGCATGCTATGTATAGTTGACAGAACACCGTCAGTGCAATCTCAATTTCGCTTCCAACGATTGACTTCCCTGATCGATGATACTTTATGAATTTTGTATACAGGCTTTCCTCATCATTATTATCAAAAACCATGCCTACCGGCGCACATGATCGTGTCTTTCTACAACTTTCTATCGCTACATTGTTCATCATTTCCTGTTGTAAGCTTTCCACTAAAAAATTCTCTTAAACTGTCTGGGATTTTTTTCTCTCTGTTTACGCCTATTTCATCTTACTTAACTTGTTTATGTTGTAGCAATATAGTAAAAAGTTGAGAGCCCCGTCACGCCAAGTGGCGTATAGGGAATATGGTGTTAGTGACCATAAATTTTACAGACCTTCAGCACATGATTTTTTTTGGTGTAATGTGGTCGGCATTACGTCCGTGCCGCTTTACTTTCCCATAAAAAAACCGGTACCAATTTAAGGCTGGGTGAACCCGGAAGCCGTCGTTTAGGATCGAACCCTACCTCTTGCCCTTTGTAGTCCAGTTTACTAACCACTGAGCTATCGCGGCTCCCCCTAAGAAAGATACTTTGCATTAAATAGACTGAATTCAAGACTATAGCTGAAATATAAGAAATAGCCATGCAACCATTAATCTCATCTACTATTAAAGAAAGAAGATGGACATATATGTCAGGTATGTATTTAGAAGAAACGAACAGAGAATTACAAAGCAGGCTCTGAAATGTGAAACATCAGGTCCGAGGAAAAGATGATGATTGAGAAACACTGAAAATAACTCTAAGAAAAGAAGCAAGGTTGACAGGCATAGATTCACACTTTACAATCAAGCAGCTCGTCCAGAAAAAAGAGAGAATTGGCGGGAGACACAATGACGGTACTAAAAGGATCAAGAATACATTCCTTATTGCACTAAACAAAATTATGATTGTCTCATCCTGCTTTGATAATGGCATGTGCAATGCTATATAAAAGAGGTGAGATGCAGAATGGCTCAGGCAAAAGCAGCTTTCCAAAAAATGAGGAAAATACTATGCAATCCATTTTTGACAATAGAAACAAGAAAAAGAGTTCTTAAATGTTACGTAGAGCCAGTCTTAACATATGGATGCGAGTCATGGACAATAGGACAACAGACAAGAAAATCACTGGAGTCTGTAGAAATGTGGTTTTACAGAAGAATGTTGGGAATACTATGGACAGCTAAGAAGAGTAATGAAGAGGTTCTGAGAAAGGTCAAAACAAAAAGAGAGCTATTTTCCATTATTAGGAAGAAACAATCATCATTTTTTGGCCATGTAATGAGAAGAGAACAACTGTAATATATTGTAACAATTGGAAAAATTGAGGGATGAAGAGATAAAGGGAAGCAAAGATAAAAAATCACAGACAGCTTAAGAGAATGGCTTGGCAGAAGGTCAACAACAGAAATGATAAATAGCTGCCGAGATCGAAAGTTGTGGAGAGACATGATCACCTACGCCAGTACTTGATGATGAATGCTATATACAACGCAGGATATATACCATATGACCTTCAAATATCAGTATTTATTTCCTTGCCAAGAAGACCGGTAGTGTGGGGGTGTAGTGACTTTAGAACAATAAGTTTGATGAACCATTTATTTTTAAAAATCTTGCTTAAAGTTATACATGGAAGAATTCAAAATAAAATGAAGATGGAATTAACAGAACTACAATTTGGATTTAGAAAGAACAGTGGGACAAAAGAAGACATCTTCTGCATGGGAATATTAATAGAAAAATATATAGAAGTAAACAAACTTGTTTTTTTATTTTATATTTATACATTTGTATTTTCAATTTTATATTTTAAACAAAATGTATGCATGCTTCATAGACTACACCAAAGATTTTGACAAAATACGCCACAAATAACTAATAATATACACATCTTGATAATGCTGACATAAGACTAATAACTAATTTATACTGGGAACAAACAGGGGCTATGATAAAATACAACAATGAGAACTCTGCACCTATTGATATAAAAAGAGGAGTAAGACAGGGCTGCATTCAATCATCATGTCTACTCAACGTGAACAACTGAACAAATCCTCAAAGATATCATGGAAAGCCAGGACTAAACATCAACGGAAATATAATCAATAATCTGTTATGTGCTCATGATACCGTATTAGTGGCAGAAAACTCAGAAGCCCTACAACTAGTGAACAAAGTAAACAAGACAAGCAAAGAATATGGTTTGGAAATACATATTTCAAGAGACTATAACTATGATTATTCAATAATAAATATACAAAGAGATACTGAAATAGATGGAAAATGTAAGACAAAAATACACACAAGAATAGGAATGACACAAATCAATTTTAACAACATGAAAAATATACGTACAACAAAGCAAGTAACATCAGAACCAAAACTAATAAGTGCAAAATATTATATTTACTCAACCTTCCTGTATGGTGTAGAAACATGGATATTAAATAAGAAAGCAGAGGAGAAAATATGAGCCTTTGAAACGTGGATCTATAAGAAAATGGGGAGAATTGGGTGGAAGGAAAAGAGGACAAACAAGGAAGTTCTGAATCAGCTGAAATTGGAAAAAAACTACATAACACAATTTTAAAAAAGATAATTGAAATTGTCTCCACATTTGAAAGACACAACATCCTTCTAATAGTCATCTTGGATGGGATTTATTAGGTAAACGAAACAAAGGCAGACCAAATACTAAAGTGAATTAATAAACATCAAAAGGTAGACGTGTGAACATATGACAACATGAATCGCCAAGCCGAGAGATAGAGTAAAATGACGCTCCATGATAGCCAACCTTTGTGGTGATAGCACCCAATCAATGATTTGATAATAAGCTTTCTGTTTTTCCTTTGGTCTCTTTCAGAGTATCCATATTACTGATTTTTTTTAAGCTGTTCATGAAAAAAAACTCAACCTTTTCTGTATACCCTCTCCTTTGTGGCCCTCAACAATGTTCTTGTCCAACTGTCAAGCATTTACTTTCAAGCGTCAAAACTGGCTGGAAGTAACACTGAACAATACATTCTCTGTTATCTCCACTATACAGGTTTCAACAATTGTATTATTATATTACGATATCCATAGGCTCTCAATATTTGCAAAAATTATGTTTGCTGTCTAGCTCTCCTTTGAAACGATAAAAAATTATGTAAATTTATGTCTGCCACTTTGAACACTGTTCTATTATGTTTCTGTATGTGAACTTATTATCTCAGCAGTGTCTGTTTATTCTTAATCTTGCTTGCTGGTCCCTTAGACTTGGATCGAATGTTGTGATCTGTCCTTGTAAGATGATCTTGCCTATTGTAGTTTAGAGTCTCGTTTCTTCAGGATTATAATAATTTTATTTCTTCTTCTTCCTATAAATATTGGGATCGATGGGGCACCACTAACAGACTTCGTCAACCTTCAACCTTATCCACTTCTCTCTATCTTGAGTAATTTTTAGGAACTGCGATTTCGAAGACTGTCTATTCCTTGATGTTATCTTCCCATTCACAGCTATTCATTTTTCTTCAAATTATCAAGAACCAACTCCACGTTCACACAGTATTAGACTAGCCCGTTTAACCGAGTAAGGATTGAGAGGAAGGGCAACCAGGTACCAACAAATACCGTGATGGAGTCGGATATGTTGGGTCGAACTGCACAAATATCTTAACTTGCTGTAAATCACTACACAAAACATCTTGGCCAACATAACACCATTTTAGGGGCGGATGAAGACGAGCATTCGTCTGGTGAATGCAAGAAAGAACTTCTCTAAAAATTTCAGTAGTTTTGATTTTCCGAACAATTTTGTGAGAAAAGCTGTTTTGATTAATTTCGGATTTAATTACTTATTTTTCCCTCAGGAAAGAATAGGAATGGCAACAAGTAATTTTAATGCCATGGAAAATATACTAACAACAAAACAAATATCAGCAGGGCTGAAACTAAGAATGGCAAAATGTTACATCTTCTCAATATTCCTGTATGGTGCAGAAACATGGACATTAGACAAGAAAACAGAACAGAAAATTGAAGCCTTTGAAATGTGGATTTATAAAAGAATAGGTAGAATTGGATGGAAACAAAAGATAACAAACGATGAAGTTTTAAAACAACTGAAAATAAAAAGAGAACTGCTGAACACAATTAAGACAAGGCAAATTAAATTTTTGGGGGCACGTTAAAAGACACAACAGCCTACTAAAAGAAATATTGGAAGGAAAAATACAAGGCAAAAGAGGCAGAGGCAGACCAAGACTAACATGGACGAGTAACATCAAAAGATGGACAAGTCATTCTATGTCAGCCTGCACCACCAAAGCAAGAAAAAGAGTAGAATGGCGATCCATGGTAGCCAACCTTCGTTGCGGAGAGGACACACGTTGATGATGATGATGAAATCTACAGAAAATGCTGAATCCAAACTCCATTCTCGCGACCTAGGCAACTCAGGTTGAGATGAATTGTGATCGTCACGGACAGCTCTGAATGAAAACACATTTGGCTCTTCGAAGGAGCTGTCGTGAATATTGATGAAATCAGCAGTGATGTCTATAAACATCAGCGTGCAAGAACGAAGAACAAGGCTGATGTGTAACTAGTTCTGTAATAATTATGTCCCGATATTGTCTTCCTTCAATTGTTCCGTAGCTCTAATAGTGTCATCTTTCTCTGAAAGGTTTGTATTTATGTAATGTTCCTTTATGTATTTGTGTAATGTTCCTTTATGTATTTGTGTAATGTTCCTTTATGTATTTATGTAATGTTCCTTTATGTATTTATGTAATGTTCCTTTATGTATTTATGTAATGTTCCTTTATGTATCTGTGTAATGTTCCTTTTATGTATTTATATAATGTTCCTTTATGTACTTGTGTAATGTTCCTTTATGTATTTATGTAATGTTCCTTTTATGTACTTATGTAATGTTCCTTTATGTATTTATGTAATGTTCCTTTATGTATTTGTGTAATGTTCCTTTATGTATTTATGTAATGTTCCTTTATGTATTTATGTAATGTTCCTTTATGTATTTATGTAATGTTCCTTTATGTATTTATGTAATGTTCCTTTATGTATTTATGTAATGTTCCTTTATGTATTTATGTAATGTTCCGTTATGCAGAATGGCTCAGGCAAAAACAGCTTTCCAAAAAAATTAGGAAGATACTATGCTATCCATTTTTGACAATAGAAACAAGAAAAAGAGTTCTTAAATGTTATGTAGAGCCAGTCTTAATATATGGATGTGAATCATGGGCAATACGACAACAGACAAGAAAATCACTGGAGTCTGTAGAAATGTTGTTTTACAGAAGAATGTTGAGAATATCATGGACAGCTAAGAAGAGTAATGAAATGTTCTGAAAGAGGTAAAAGCAAAAAGAGAGCTAATTTCCAATATTAGGAAGAAACAATCATCATTTTTTTGCCATGTAACGAGAAGAGAACAGCTGGAATATATTGTAACAACTGGAAAAATTGAGGGACGAAGAGATAGAGGGAAACAAAGAGAAAAAATAACAGACAGCTTAAGAGAAATGCTTGGCAGAAGGTCAACAACAGAAATGATAAATAACTGTCGAGATCAAAAGTTGTGGAGAGACTTGATCACCTACGCCAACTTGCTTGAGAATCTATATTTCTAGTAACTCGTTTATTACATATTTTACTTGTTCGTCTGTTGGTTTTAGTTATATTGATAGCCGCTTTGAATTAGTTTTTAACGCTTGAAATATTATGTCTGGGTATAGATTTGGTGTTTTGTCTGGTGATTGACTTGTTATGTCTTGTGATCAATTTGGTGCTACGTTTCGAGATCGTTGTGTTGGCATGTCTGTCATATGATCAATCAGTTTTGTTCGATGATTGACATGTTGTCATGTCATATGATCATATTTGTTATGTCTGATGATCAATTTGTTATGTCTGATGATCAATTTGTTATGTCTGATGATCAATTCATTAAGTCTGATGATCAATTTGTTATGTCTGATGATCAATTTGTTATGTCTGATGATCAATTTATTATGTCTGATGATCAATTTATTATGTCTGGTGATCAATTTGTTATGTCTGGTGATCAATTTGTTATGTTTGATGATCAATTTATTATGTCTGGTGATCAATTTGTTATGTCTGGTGATCAATTTGTTATGTCTGATGATCAATTTATTATGTCTGGTGATCAATTTGTTATGTCTGATGATCAATTTGTTATGTCTGATGATCAATTTATTATGTCTGATGATCAATTTGTTATGTCTGATGATCAATTTGTTATGTCTGATGATCAATTTGTTATGTCTGATGATCAATTTGTTGTGTCTGATGATCAATTTGTTATGTCTGATGATCAATTTATTATGTCTGATGATCAATTTATTATGTCTGATGATCAATTCATTTTGTCTGGTGATTAATTTGTTGTTATTTCTGACGATCAATTTGTTGTTATATCTGGTGATCCACATGTTGTTATCTGATTATCCAGTTGTTGTTATTTCTGACAATGTGTGTGGTTCTTTCAGAGTTTGATTCACAAGGCAACACACAAAAATCATCACAGATAATTTTATATGGGTTTTGTAGTATTTGGTTAGCTGATTTCAAATCTGTCTTTAGTTTTTTTCTACCACGTAACATTTTTTTTAATAGCTAATTATAATATATTTCAACAGTGGTTATGACCACAAATCGAGTACAATGTTTTATTTAGATTGGTATCGATACCTTATTACTGGCTGTTACAAATTTGTTCAGTTTCGGGTCACGTGATTTAGTATCGATGCTACCATTTTTGTGTATTTGATAGGATATTAAATCCATTTATACACGTGTGGTGTTTGCTTAAAGTAATTACGACAAGTATATTATGAGATTTCGTTGTGTTGTCCTTTCTTTTATTTTAAAGGTTGCAAAAACCTTGCATTTGTGTACTTGATAACTTATTTTGTGTACTTATTAACTTATTATCATGCCTAGAAGATGCATCAATCATCCAAACTGTTTCTGTTTTGTGTGTGGTTCATTTGTGACGAAATCACAGCGGCGCACGATTTCAGATGATCTAAAGAAGATATACATATTGTATTTTGGCTGTCCACTGGGTGATCAGGATAAATCTTGGGCTCCACATATCATATGTACCAGTTGTTCAAGCGGACTACGTGACTGGCTAAATGGCCGCAAGGCAGCTATGCCATTTGCAATTCCAATGGTATGGAGGGAACCGCGAGACCATGTCAATGATTGCTACTTTTGTCTGGTGAACACAAATGGATTCTCTGCTAAAAATAAACAGAACATTGTATATCCTAGCTTAGATTCTGCCATCAGGCCTGTTCCACATGACGATTCATTGCCTATTCCTTTACCTCCTTCTGGTGGACTCGTATCTATGCAAGATGGGGAGGAATGCAATGAAAACACAGCTGGTCACAATGCAGACTCAACTGATCCAGATTATACTGTTGATGAATGTTTAGAACCTAAGACTTTTACACAGGCAGAGCTGAATGATCTTATTCGTGATCTAAATCTGTCTAAAGATAAAGCAGAACTTCTTGCTTCAAGGCTTAAGCAAAAGCATTTGCTTGCAAGGGACGTTAACATAACTCATTATAGAAAACGAAATCTCAAGATGACGACGTTCTTCAATGTTGACGGCTCATTGAGTTATTGTCAGGACATCGATGGTCTCTTCAACAGTTTATCACAAGTGCATGATCCATCAGAATGGCGTCTCTTCATTGATTCCTCGCGAAGAAGCTTAAAGGCAGCTCTTTTGCACAATGGAAATGTAAAACCAAGCAAACCAGTTGCACATTCTGTTTATCTGAAAGAATCCTATTACAACATGAACAGTTTGCTTGAAGCTATCCATTATAAAACACACCAGTGGAACATCTGTGGTGATCTAAAGGTCATTGGCATGTTGATGGGCATGCAAGGAGGATTCACTAAATACTGCTGTTTCCTATGCCTATGGGATAGTCGAGCAACAGCGGAACATTATGTCAAACGTGTCTGGGAGCCAAGACATATCTATACGCCAGGAGCAAGCAGTGTCCAAAATATGCCCCTTGTTGATCCACAGAAAATATTTCTGCCACCTCTCCATATTAAGCTAGGACTGATGAAAACCCTTGTGAAGACCATGGGTAAAACAAACTCAGAAGGTTTTCAGTACCTTGTTAATAAATTCCCAAACATCACTGCTGCAAAAATAGGATATTTATAGGTCCACAAATCAGATCTGTTTTACAAGATGAAGGTTTCAAACAGTCTCTGTCAGGAGCTGAGCTAGAAGCCTGGGAGGCATTCAAGTGGGTCTGTGAAAACTTTCTAGGTAATCATAAGTCTCCTACGTACAGGGAAGGAGTTTAGCGTCTAATAGATTCTTACCTGAACATTGGCTGTCGCATGTCATTAAAACTTCACTTCTTGCACTCCCATGTAGATTTTTTCCCAGAAAATCTTGGTATGGTGAGTGATGAGCAAGGAGAACGTTTTCACCAGGACTATCAGTTAATGGAGCGCCGTTATCAAGGTTTGTGGAATGAGAGTATGATGGCCGACTTCTGCTGGATGCTATTCCGTGATAATCCAGGCGAAGAATATAACAGAAAATCATATTCCAAGCATTTTTGAAGAAACATTCAACATATCTATGCTGTGATGTGAGTATATTTGATTTAGTCTAGAAGATGTGAATCATTTGCTTAATTGATGTTTGCGATTCTCGAACAAATACAGCCAAGTTCAGTGAAAACTAACATCACTCATAACTTAAAAACTTGACGTGATAGAAAAAACTGATACCAGATCTGAAATCAGCGCCAAAAAATCCTTTAGAACAGTGTATTTTGGTTTGAGATGATTAAAAAAAAGTTTAATTTTGTTGCCTTGTGTACCGTCCCGTGTTATCTAAGATACTCGATTTAGAATTCACTGTGTTTCTGATATGATTTATTTACGTCCGAAAGGAGAAAAAAGTTGTGTTGCAAAAGCAACATAGCGTGAACGAGATCAATTTTTACAAGAGAAGTAATGAAGGAAAGTAGAGTCTACGGGATAATGACTGAAACAAAAAGGAGGTGTGCACGATGGAACAAAAGGTGAAGCAGAGCATTGATCATGAACGGTAATGGAAGAGAAGGAATAAATTACGGCACATTTTTTCTCTAAGAAAAATAATCTTCTTCTTTTCTCTTTCACCGATACCTAAAAGGTGTCGTGGTTTATATCATTTGTCGTTCTTGTGCTGCTCGAACCGTCTGAATTAGTGATTTTCCTTTGTTGTTACATGTCTCTGTCACTGCATCTATCCATCTTCTTCTGGGTCTTCCTCTTGGTCTTTTTCCTTGCATTCTCGAGAAGAACGCCCTTGATGGTGATTGGTAAGGATTCATTCTAACCAGGTGGCCAAACCATTTAAGTTGTTGTTGTTCTATATATTCTTGGCAGGGTTTTGTTCCTACCATTTTTCTTATGGTTTCATTTGGTATTCTATCTCTTCTTGTGTTGTTTGTTACTTTTCTCAAGCATCGCATCTCACATGTAATGATCTTTCTTAAATGTGATTTAGAAAGGGTCCATGTTTGACTTTCATAGCACAAAGTTGGTATGAAGATGCTATTTATCATTTGTTGTTTAGCTGGCATAGAAATGTTTGAATGTCTTAGCAATGGTGAAAGCTGGTATGTGACAGCATTCGCTTTTTGTATTCTTATGTCAATTTCTCTGTCTAGTTTTCCATCTTCTGTGAACATTGTGCCTAAATACTTGAATTCCTCTACTTGTTTTATTTCTTTATCTTTGATCTTGATGTTTAATGGGTGTCTTAATTTGCTTATTCTTAAAGCCTCTGTTTTTGCTGTGTTAATTTTCATACTGTAGTTTGTGCAGCTTTTATCTAGAGATGTTAAATGCTGTTGTAGCAGGTTTTCATCCTCATATATTAGGCATTGGTCATCTGCGAAGAGTAGTTCATTGATGTTGTAGTTTTCTACCTCTATGTTATTATTTGATTTGTCCTTGTTGTTGGTTGTTTCCTGATTTATTTTGTCCATATATATGATGAAGAGGAGTGGTGAGAGGACACATCCTTGTCTTACTCCTGTTGTAACCTGAAACCATTCTGACAGACCTTCCGATGTTCTGACGGCACTTTGACTGTTTTTATATAGTGCTATTATATTTTCTAGTAGTTGTCCTGCTACCCCGTATGTTTCTAAAGTTTGCCAAAGTTTGTTCCTGTCCACACGATCAAACGCTTTTTCCTGATCTATAAACACTATATTTAGGTTTCTGTCATATTCTATTGTTTTTTCACATAGTTGTCTCAATGTAAATATAGCATCAGTACAGCTTTTGCCTTTTCTGAATCCAAATTGATTATTACTTAATTGAGGTTCTATTATGTATCTTACTCTCCTCTCCAATATTTTAGCAAACATTTTACCAACTTGACTCAATAGGGATATTCCTCTGTACATTTCACACTCCCTTTTGCTTCCTTTATTCTTCCAAAATGGGACAATGATAGCTTTTTGCCAATCGTCTGGGACTTTTCTTTCTTCCCAAGTCATATTGAATATGATAGTAAGCCAATCTATAGCTGTTTCCTTACAGGCTAGTAGCATTTCTGTTGTTATTCCATCTATACCAGCTGCTTTGTTCTTTTTATTCTGTTTCAATGCCCATTCTACTTCTGCTTTAAGTATATTCGGTTCCTGTTCATCATACTGCCTATGTTTAAACTCTGTATTTCCGTTTGTATTTCCCTGGTTTAATAGTTCCTTAAAGTATTCTCTCCATCTGATTATTATGTTTTTCCTGCTGCTGATTGGTCTACCTTTCTTGTCGTTTATTATAGTGGTTGGGTTATAATCATTATTTCTTACTCTCATTGCTTTTACACTTTTGAAAAATTCTCTGGGTTCTTCTCTACGTGTTTTTGCTAATTCTTCACCAAATGCTTTCCATGAGTCTGCTTTTGTTTGTTCTAGGATCTTTTTGCTATCATTGCTGGCTTGTCTATAGTGATTGTAGTCTTCTGTTGTTTTTTGTCTTCTGCCACGTTTTATACTTTTCTCTCTTGTGTTTCACTGCTGATTTTACTACTTCATTCCACCATCTTGTTAGTTTCTTTCTGCTCTTTCCTATATTTTTCAGACCGCATTTCTCTTGTGTTGACTCTATTAGACCTTCTTTAAACTGTTTCCATGCTTCTTATATGTTTGTAGGTTGTATTCGGGTTTGGTATTTGTTGGTTACGGATTCTTCTATTTCTTTTTGTATGTTCACATTCTTTATTGCTTTTAGATCGATTCTTTGTGCTTGAGGTCTTGTCATCTGTAGTTTCCTAACCCATTTTTTCTGCCATAGTAAAACAGGCTTATGGTCTGTATCTAATATTGCATTTGGTATAGATCTTGAGTCTGTTATGTCCCTCCTTTGATGTCTTCTAGTCAAAATAAAATCGATTTGGGAGGCCTTGTCCGTGTCATTCCATTTATACCAAGTGAGTATTTGGTTATGATTGTGCTGATTAAACGTGTTTGTTATATAAAGATCATGTTCTGCACAAATATTTAGTAGGTGTTCACCGTTACTATTACACTCTGTTCTAATGTCACTAAATGGTCCTAGGTATAATTCCCATGGTGTTCTCCTTTGTCCTACTCTACCGTTGAAATCTCCTAGTACAAACAATTTATCTGTGTCTTTGACTTTATTTATTCTGGCTGATAGTTCATCAAAATATTCTTGTTTGCTGTCCTCACTATATGTATCGTTGCATGGAGCATATGTTTGAACATAAGTGGTACTTCCTCCTTGTCCTGCTAATTTGATACTTATAATTCTGTCCTCACTATATGTGTCGTTGCATGGAGCATATGTTTGAATATAAGTGTTATTTCCTCCTTGTTCTGCTAATTTGATACTTATAATTCTGTCCCAGATCTCATCTATTTCTAGTATATTTTTGGCAGTATTACTTTCGATAATGAAACCGACCCCGTGTTTGTTTACTTCCGCCATGTTGTTAATTCCGCTCGTGACGAGTGTGTAGCTTTGATGTATTTCTTTAATGATTTTACCTCTCTTTCTTGTGTCAGCTAATCCTAAGATTTTTATATTCCTTTTCTTTATAAATTCAACTATTTCTGTACTTTTATCCCCTAATCCGCAGATGTTCCAAATGCCTATTAAACGTTCTGATTGTTTTCTTTGTGTTGTTGTAGATTTCCCGCTTTTTGACATTTTTGTTCGTGATCGTAATATTCGTAATAGCACATTGATGTATGGTACTATTCGCACAAACTATATAAATCACATATAAAATCCATTTGAAATAGCACAAGAACGCTGGAATTTCTTTTTCTACGGGCATTGAAATTCACTTATAAATTAAATTTGACTACCATCGAAAATTGTGTCGTGTTGCCAGCACAGTCACACACCGGAAGTCAAATACTAATTCACCAGAAGAAAAATAATGCATGTGATAAAAGGAGACAGAATCAGAAATTAGGTTATAAGGAAAAAAAAACAGTTGAGGCATTTCCAGTGTTCAGGGCTCGTGCTGGAGTATCTGAATCTCCTAGGCGAAGAAAATGTAGGCACCCCTGTATATGTAGAAAAAAAAAAGAAAGAAAGAGCTAATTTTCAATATTAGGAAGAAACAATCATCATTTTTTGGCCATGTAATGAGAAGGAAACAGCTGGAATATATTGTGACAACTGGGAAAATTGAGGGACGAAGAGATAGAGGGAAGCAAGGAGAAAAGATATCAGACAGCTTAAAAGAATGGCTTGGCAGAAGGTCAACAACAGAAACAATAAATAACTGTCGAGATCGAAAGTTGTGGTGAGACATGATCATCTACGCCAGCAGGCATGGTACTTGATGATGATGATGATATATCCACTTCCCTTCTTGTGCTGAAAGGCACAACATAGAGTAAAGTACAGTTAGTAACAAGTCTTTCAGTTTACGTCTAAATGCTTCTTTCTGTTGCCGATTGTTTTTTTCTGGGAAAGTAAAGCGGCACGGGCGTAATACCGACCACATTACCCCAAAAATCATGTGCTGAAGGTCTGTAAAATGTATGGTCACTAACACCATATTTCCCTATACGCCACTTGGCGTGACGGGGCCTCTTTACTTTTTTTTTTTTAATAACTGCAGTTATCACCTCCAACAGTAAAATAAATGTAAAGTACCCCCGTCACGCCAAGTGGCGTATAGGGAATATGCTGTTAGTGACCATAAATTTTACAGACATTCGGCACATGATTTCTGGGGTAATGTGGTCGGTGCTACGCCCGTGCCGCTTTACTTTCCCATAAAAAATCCGGTACCCATTTAAGGCTGGGTGAACCCGGAAGCCATCGGTTGGGATCGAACCTCTTGTCCTTTGTAGTCTAGTTCACTAACCACTGAGCTATCGCGGCTCCAGCACCTCCAATATTAACGTTTATATAATAGTAAATATTCTTCTTACCATATATTTCTTTTGGAGATCCGTTTCCGGTTGTTTCCAAAATGGAGGAATTATTTTTCTCCGGCTTGGTATAGAACCGTTGATCAGAGGTTTAACAAGCCGCTATCGTAAAAACGATGTTGTTAATGAAACGTAGACCTGATACAGAATGTGTAAATTAGCAGTAGATAGTAGTGATAGTTTTTTCGGCCCTAAAACAACAACAAAAATAGGATTCTGGAATGTGCGAACAATGGCCGCTCCGACGAAACATGCACAGGTCGCGAGCGAGATGGACAGATACGATCTAGATATTTTAGGATTAAGCGAAATGCGCTGGCCTGGAACAGGTAGGAGATCTATTGATAATAAAATAGTAGTTTTTTCTGGAAGGGAAGATGGAAAACACCGTGAAGGAGTAGGCATAATGATGGCAGACAAGTTGTGGAAATCAAAACTCATTAGCACAAACACAAAACTTAGGCTATTCAAATCAAATGTACTATCAACCCTTACGTATGCGTGTGAAAGCTGGAAAACAACAAGAGATATAGAAACAAAGTTGAACGCATTCGAAAATAAATGTCTAAGGAAAATACTTTGTATAGAATGGAACGAATTCAAAACAAACGAGGAAATTAGAGAAATCGCCAATCAACCACTAATATCTTCAGTAATAAAGAAAAGACGATGGTCATACGTTGGACATGTGATGAGAAGAGATAATAATCGAATAGCAAAGCAAGCCCTCATATGGGAAACAACAGGTAAAAGAAAAAGAGGAAGACCCAGGGAGACACTGAGAAGAACATTGATGAGAGAGGCAAGAGCAGCAGGAATCGGCTCCCTCAATGAGATAGAACTGCTTGCACAGAACAGAGACAGATGGCGAGATTTGATAAAATATCTTTAAAAGAAAACTGCTAGAACAAAAATTCATATAGGAGAAGGTGTATCTTGGTCTACGCCCTATGGGCCGGTTACGGCTCGAAAGGTCAATAGATAGATATATTTCTTTATATTCTCTTTTTTTTATTATCTGTATTTCTTGATCATCTACTTCTTCTTTTACTTTTGTTCTACATATTTCTTCAATTTTCTTCTTTATGGTCGTTGACGATATTAGTTATGAAAAAGGTATTTGATGTCTTGTATCGCTGCTTTTAGCTAGTTGAGATATTTGTGTTTTTCACTCCTACAGATACGACTTTGTTACTGAATTACTTTTGGGTCAGATTAGCCTCCCTACTTCGAACACAACTCTTTTTCTCTCTCGCAAAAATGTCTATTTTCGAGACCTGAACGCAGAGGAAACGTAAAATCTTAGTCAACTGTGACGTCAGAACCGTGATGTCAGCCATCAGTTATAAATAGTTGATTGCCATCAGTTCACATCAGAGAAATTGTAAATCATCACTGCCCATCTATATCGCTTAACCAACACCAGAAGTATCCCCGCCAGACATTTATTTGCTGACGACCAAAGCTTGTTAATCCTTCCATTTCAGGAAGATATAGTCCCATAAATCAACAGGACAGATGCGATCAATCAATTAATTAACCAGGTTTAGCAGCACTAAGCACGATTTTCATTAACTCTTCAACTCCGAACATACAGTTTGTATTAACTCGTTACATCCAGAGAAATTCTTTCTTAAAATAACATTTGGAAGAACCAACGATGATTTTACCCAATAAATCTAGTCAATTACTGTTTTATCAGTTTCTTACAATATTTTTTTTATTTAAAATCAAGAATGATGGTGCTTTAAGGGTCTTCGTTGATGCTTCCGATTCCGTGAAATGTATTTAAACATGTTGGCCGATGAAGGTTACTACAGGGAGTGAGGAAAAACAACAACCAAACCATCAACACAAAGAAACGTGTGTAGACACAACACGCGTACGGAGCACACTACTATAGGTCAGCAAAGCCTGGCCTTTTACATCACGCAAACGAAAAAGGCTAAACGCCTTTAACATGAACTGACATGAAGATGCAAACTCTGTATCTCTTGAATAACGTAACAAACAAAATGAAGTGCTAGATATTGCTAAGGTAACAAGCGTGATACCGGATAGACTTCCGGTGTGTGACTGTGCTGGCAACACGACACAATTTTCGATGGGAGTCAAATTTAAGTTATAAGTGAATTTCAATGCCCGTAGAAACAGAAATTCAAGCGTTCTTGTGCTATTTCAAATGGATTTTATATGTGATTTATATAGTTTGTGCGAATAGTACCTTACATCATTGTGCTATTACGATATTACGATCACGAACGAAAATATCAAAAAGCGGGAAATCTACAACAACACAAAGAAAACAATCAGAACGTTTAATAGGCACTTGGAACATCTGCGGATTAGGGGATAAAAGTACAGAAATTGTTGAATTTATGAAGAAAAGGAATATACAAATCTTAGGATTAGCTGACACAAGGAAGAGAGGTAAAATCATTAAAGAAATACACCAAAGCTACACACTCGTCACGAGCGGAATTAACAACATGGCGGAAGTAAACAAACACGGAGTCGGTTTCATTATCGAAAGTAATGCTGCCAATATACTAGAAATAGATTACATCTCGGAAAGAATTATAAGTATCAAATTAGCAGAAAAAGGAGGAAATACCACTTATATTCAAACATATGCTCCATGCAACGACACATATAGTGAGGACAGCAAACAAGAATATTTTGATGAACTATCAGCCACAATAAATAAAGTCAAAGACACAGAGAAATTGTTTGTACTAGGAGATTTCAACGGTAGAGTAGGACAAAGGAGAACACCATGGGAATTATACCTAGGACCATTTAGTGACATTAGAACAGAGTGTAACAGTAACGGTGAACACCTACTAAATATTTGTGCAGAACATGATCTTTATATAACAAACACGTTTAATCAGCACAATCATAACCAAATACTCACTTGGTATAAATGGAATGACACGGACAAGGCCTCCCAAATCGATTTTATTTTGACTAGAAGACATCAAAGGAGGGACATAACAGACTCAAGATCTATACCAAATGCAATATTAGATACAGACCATAAGCCTGTTTTACTATGGCAGAAAAAATGGATTAGGAAACTACAGATGACAAGACCTCAAGCACAAAGAATCGATCTAAAAGCAATGAAAAATGTAAACATACAAAAAGAAATAGAAGAATCCGTAACCAACAAATACCAAACCCGAATACAACCTACAAACATAGAAGAAGCATGGAAACAGTTTAAAGAAGGTTTAATAGAGTCAACACAAGAGAAATGCGGTCTGAAAAATATAGGAAAGAGCAGAAAGAAACTTACAAGATGGTGGAATGAAGTAGTAAAATCAGCAGTGAAACACAAGAAAGACAAGTATAAAACGTGGCAGAAGACAAAAACAACAGAAGACTACAATCACTATAGACAAGCCAGCAATGATAGCAAAAAGATCCTAGAACAAACAAAAGCAGACTCATGGAAAGCATTTGGTGAAGAATTAGCAAAAACACGTAGAGAAGAACCCAGAGAATTTTTCAAAAGTGTAAAAGCAATGAGAGTAAGAAATAATGATTATAACCCAACCACTATAATAAACGACAAGAAAGGTAGACCAATCAGCAGCAGGAAAAACATAATAATCAGATGGAGAGAATACTTTAAGGAACTATTAAACCAGGGAAATACAAACGGAAATACAGAGTTTAAACATAGGCAGTATGATGAACAGGAACCGAATATACTTAAAGCAGAAGTAGAATGGGCATTGAAACAGAATAAAAAGAACAAAGCAGCTGGTATAGATGGAATAACAACAGAAATGCTACTAGCTTGTAAGGAAACAGCTATAGATTGGCTTTACTATCATATTCAATATGGCTTGGGAAGAAAGAAAAGTCCCAGACGATTGGCAAAAAGCTATCATTGTCCCATTTTGGAAGAATAAGGGAAGTAAAAGGGAGTGTAAAATGTACAGAGGAATATCCCTATTGAGTCAAGTTGGTAAAATGTTTGCTAAAATATTAGAGAGGAGAGTAAGATACATAATAGAACCACAATTAAGTAATAATCAATTCGGATTCAGAAAAGGCAAAAGCTGCACTGATGCTATATTTACATTGAGACAACTATGTGAAAAAACAATAGAATATGACAGAAACCTAAATATAGTGTTTATAGATCAGGAAAAAGCGTTTGATCGTGTGGACAGGAACAAACTTTGGCAAACTTTAGAAACATACGGGGTAGCAGGACAACTACTAGAAAATATAATAGCACTATATAAAAACAGTCAAAGTGCCGTCAGAACATCGGAAGGTCTGTCAGAATGGTTTCAGGTTACAACAGGAGTAAGACAAGGATGTGTCCTCTCACCACTCCTCTTCATCATATATATGGACAAAATAAATCAGGAAACAACCAACAACAAGGACAAATCAAATAATAACATAGAGGTAGAAAACTCCAACATCAATGAGCTACTCTTCGCAGATGACCAATGCCTAATATATGAGGATGAAAACCTGCTACAACAGCATTTAACATCTCTAGATAAAAGTTGCACAAACTACAGTATGAAAATTAACACAGCAAAAACAGAGGCTATAAGAATAAGCAAATTGAGACACCCATTAAACATCAAGATCAAAGACAAAGAAATAAAACAAGTAGAGGAATTCAAGTATTTAGGCGCAATGTTCACTGAAGATGGAAAACTAGACAGAGAAATTGACATGAGAATACAAAAAGCAAATGCTGTCACATACCAGCTTTCACCATTGTTAAGACATCCAAACATTTCTATGCCAGCTAAACAACAAATGATAAATAGCATCTTCATACCAACTTTGTGCTATGAAAGTCAAACATGGACCCTTTCTAAATCCCATCTAAGAAAGATCAATACATGTGAGATGCGATGCTTGAGAAAAGTAACAAACAACACAAGAAGAGATAGAATACCAAATGAAACCATAAGAAAAATGGTAGGAACAAAACCCTGCCAAGAATATATAGAACAACAACAACTTAAATGGTTCGGCCACCTAGTCAGAATGAATCCTCACCAATCACCATCAAGGGCGTTCTTCTCGAGAATGCATGGGAAAAGACCAAGAGGAAGACCCAGAAGAAGATGGATAGATGCAGTGACAGAGACATGTAACAACAAAGGAAAATCACTAATTCAGACAATTCGAGCAGCACAAGAACGACAAATGATATAAACCTCGACACCTTTTAGGTATCGGTGAAAGAGAAAAGAAGAAGAAGAAGACCAAGCGTTGTTACAGTGTCACCACACTCAAGGTCAGACTTCCACTTGACGAATGACCAACAAGATACTCACAACATATCAGTTTATTTCATACCTTCTTATCAATGTTCACTATCTAATCTGTCGTCTCTGTAACTTTACACAGCTGGACTGACCAAGGAGAGACTGACGGCTAACTACTGACTAAGTCTAATTACTGAATACTTGACTGTCATCTATTCTACTCTGCTGAACGTTCTGCTCTGACTATGAACTACTCTGCTCTGACTGCGACTTTGAACGTTGACCGCTGAGTGTCTCCCAAGCTTTCTATATCCCTCTATTTGCTATCTCAAGCTTCCTCATCCGGCCAATCAAATTCTACCACTCTAACTTTCCGTTGTCTCCTAATTGCTACACAATACGTCACCTCTTTTCCCCATTCTAGAAATGCCCAGACCACACCATCTTGAACCTATGTAAAGTAAAAAGTAAAGTTGCCCCCGTCACGCCAAGTGGCGTATAGAGAAATATGGTGTTAGTGTCAATATATTTTGCAGACCTTCGGCACACGATTTTTGGGGTAATGTGGTCTGTATTACGCCCGTGCTGCTTTACTTTCCCAGAAAAAAATCCGGTACCCATTTCAGGCTGGGTGAACCCGGAAGCCGTCGGTTGGGATCGAACCCTACCCCTAGTCCTTTGTAGTCCAGTTCACTAACCACTGAACTATCGCGGCTCACATAACTTTTTGTGCTGAGCATAAAATCACACACACGATAATATGACTTCTGTGCATAAATTGTATCAACAACTACTCCTATAAAATCCGTATATTCCTTTCTTATAGGGTCTCTTACTTATGTAACTTATATCTAGTCTCGCCGTCGAGAGATTATCTTATCTGTTTATTTGTAGTTTACTTTTAGTTCCGTGCATTATCAGCAACTCGTACAAATATCAAAAATCTAATATCTTAAAGCCGTACCTAAAATGCGCGGGTACGGTACACGTTTATGTCAATGAAATAATGTCCGATAAGAGTATTAAATTCGGCGTTACTAATACTAATAACGATTATGTCATACTATTACAGTAATAGTAGTAAAGTAATAGTAAATTAGTATTAGTAGTACATGAACCTATCTGTCTCAAGAGGCAATGAATTTAGTGTTCTTGTACAAATTCTGTTTAAGGTTGCCTTTTTTTCCCCTTTGTCCATGTCTGGTATCTACACCTTCCTCAAATTGGATTCACCTCCTTACAGACTAGCGCCTACTGTCTACCACCGGTTGGATATGTCGTTAACAAGCTCCTGTCAGTCAGTTATATCCACATCAAGAGTCCTCATGTCACGTTTGCAGACGTCTTTGTATTGTAAAAAGAGTTTTCTTTGCGTCTTTTGCCGAAGGCATATTGTGTGTCTTTGATTATTTTGGTTTTTAGAAAATCATGTATTCGGCACAGGTGGTGTTCATGTTCACAGTGGAGGTTAGTGGATGCGCTGTAATAGTAATGAAATAGTGAACCAGGAGATTGTGGAAAGTGTGCAGTGCATGGGAATATAACATAGGTACATAGGTTCAAAGGCAGCCTCGATAGCTCAGTGGTTAGTGAACTGGACTACAAAGGACAAGGGGTAGGGTTCGATCCCAACCGACGGCTTCCGGGTTCACCCAGCCTGAAATGGGTACCGGATTTTTTTCTGGGAAAGTGAAGCGGCACAGGCGTAATACCGACCACATTACCCTAAAAATCATGTGCCGAAGGTCTGTACAATTTATGATCACTAACACCATATTCCCTATACGCCACTTGGCGTGACGGGGCTCTTGACTTTGACTTTGATAGAGACTAAATAAATGCAGCGTTTAAGAGTGAAAACAATGCGAAATAACATGAATTTTCTTGCTAATTATACACATGTACTTGTGACTCGATGAGCTATCACTTTCTTGCATGTTACTCTCATTACATAAACAGGCAGACTTTTGAACGGGAGACCTGTATAAGAGCCCGATACCATAAACGAAATGAGAGGGATAACAATATGACAAGATGAGGTGGCAGCAGGAAGAAATAATAGAATGAACAAATAAGGAACACCATCAATTATAGCGTGACGTTTGACTGCATCAATTACACAGCATGACGTTTGACTGACAGGCGGTATCCATTGGGCTGAAGAAATTGTTGATAAATGTAATAGGGGGTTGGAAATATTTGTGCAAGTAACTATCGTTTGTATAATTCGAGATTGATTATCTACAAAATTATGCAATTGCGAGAAGATTGTGTACAACAGTACGTAATTATGGTGCAGCAAAATTGATTTTCTCCACCTGTACACAAAAACGGGACATCAAGTTTGGTTGCCTCCGTCAGTACACGGTACATCAATATTTGTAAAATAAATAAATAATCATTGTGAGAGCAAAAAACCAGCACTATACAAACTCAAGTTCTGGTTTCGATCACAAAATACGACCAACATAAACATCGGTAATTGAAAGTGGCCAGAACTATTAAATAATCAACAAACGTTCATAAACGATCATTGTGCATTGATTTTGCTCCCTACACACCGGCTATAAACTGCAACATTCAATTGCTTCATTCGTAGCATGGGGGCCATAACTGCAGCTAGTTTCATTAATATCAATATTGTGTGCGCCTGCGGTTATGGCCCCTTAATGTAATATTTCGACCGACTTGCCTTACTAAATCATTAGTCCTGTGACCTTGGCGGTCGTTGCGGCCATAGTTGGCTGTGTTGGGGCACTCTTGGTGACATTTTTATCATTCTCTTAAACCTCCACAATCGAGTGCCGCATTCGGAAATGTAATGAAGGTTAACTCTGCCCATTTTCTGATGTTGTCCTCCCACTTATTCCTTTCTCTGCCTCTGTCTACTTTTGCCTGGTACTAGACCTTGTAGCATGGCTTTAGCAAGGCCTGTAGGTCTTGTAGCGTCCGTACAATTGTAATTTTCCATCTTTTAACGTTGACAATTTAAATTTGCCTCCCATCGCAAAAATATGTGAGATGCGATGCTTGAGAAAAGTAACAAACAACACAAGAAGAGATATAATATCAAATGAAACAATATGGTTTAAAAGTGGTAGGAATAAAACCCTGCCAAGAATATATAGAGCAACAACAACTTAAATGGTTTGGTCACCTGGTCAGAATGAATCCTCACCAATCACCATCAAGGGCGTTCTTCTCGAGGACGCATGGAAAAAGATCAAGAGGAAGATCTAGAAGAAGATGGATAGATGCAGTGACAGAGACATGTAACAACAAAGGAAAATCACTAATTCAGACAGTTCGAGCAGCTCAAGAACGACAAATGATATAAACCACGACACCTTTTCTGTATCAGTGAGAAAGAGAAAAGAAAGAACGTTGACAATAGGTCTTTAGTTGATCATGTAATCGCTGGATTTTGCTGCGTACTTCGTCGTTGATGATGTGGACTTTATATGCAAGATAACTTTATATACCATTTCATCTTCAAAGCCTGTAACGTTCTCTCCTGATCAACAGTGAATATCCATGCTTGGCAGGCGTGTGGAAATACAGATTCCACTGATGTTCATAAAAATGTCATCTTTGTTATCAGTGAGATGTTTAGGCTTTTCCGTAAATAGTTTAGACTTGGGATGTCATTGCTTGTAACAAGCTCTGGACCTTCATCAGGAACAATGGAGTCTAGATATTTGAACTGGTTGACCGTTGAAAAGTGTACCTCGGTTGATGACGTCACAGACGTGTGAAATAGACGGATGACGTCACTAAGCTATTAGCGTTTCACAAAACACGTCGCATTTGAACTGATGCACACATCGATTTTCATGTCTCACCAATTTATGTTCAAAATAGGCAGCTAATTGCATTGTGGCCATGTTTAGTGACTTCCATGTTTAGTGACTTCTATGTTTAGTGACTTCCATGTTTAGTGATTTCATGTTTAATAATTTCCATGTTAGTGATTTCCATGTTCAGTGATTTCCATTATAGTGATTTCCATGTTTGATTTCTTGCTTTTGATTTAAACCTCTTCAGTTTTGAAGAAAAAAAAATATTCCACAGACATAAGTGCTACCAAACAATGAAGTAACTTTTGGGTATTTTTATGTGATCATTGGATATTGTTCACGCGGGAAAAAAGATGAATAGATAGAAGTCCAGTTTCTCTGAGTCTCTCTATATTGATTTCAGTATATATTTTTTTTCCTGCTAAGTCAGTAACTTCTATTTTATCTGCCGAAGCAGCATTTACCTCGATATCAAATGGTGTTGAGAAACATTGTAACTTTGTTTGTTGTGCAGTAAAATCTTTGAAACGCTCCACGAACTGGTTGTAAATATCACTAATGGCGTCAGCATTGCTGATGAAATTAATAAGAGATTTCTTCTGCTCTCCAAGTCCTACACCAAAAAAATTTAGTATTTCCTACTCGTAAGTTACCCTCCCACAGTTTCAGTTTTTCTCTCTAGTCAGGTGGGAGCATTCAACAGTCCAACCTACCCCAAAGCAGCCTCAAGAAAATAAAAGCAATCCTGAAACATGCTAAGGAAACAGAATGTGGTGAGATATATTTTTAAAAAAAATATGATCCAGAACGTGACAGCTTATTAAACAAATTCAGCAGACATGAGCAGACCAAGATATTCAGACTCAGAACCGGTCACTGTGGTCTCAGAGAACACCTACACAAGAAAGGACTAAGTGACCTTGCAACGTGTGACAATGAAGCATCCAGACAGAGCGTACACTAGAAGACTGGATTATGAAAGCAACCCTACATGACAATCTATCGAGGACTGATGACGGCCTCAAACACACCGTTCTGTCTGTGACCCATGCTGGTCTCAGTTTTAAATGCATAACTACGACTGATCCCTAGAAAAGAAGAACTGACCTGCCATTTAATAAAAAGCTTCATCATCAGGTCGCATGTCCATTGCAGAACGTTGCATTCACCACCACTTGTCTGGAAGAATGTCTGTCTCTAGTCAGATCTCCCACAGAACGTTGCATTCACCACCACCCGTCTGGAAGAATGTCTTTCTCTAGCCAGATCTCCCACAGAATGTTGCATTCACCACCACCCGTCTGGAAGAATCTCTGTCTCTAGCCAGATCTCCCACAGAATGTTGCATTCACCACCACCCGTCTGGAAGAATGTCTTTCTCTAGCCAGATCTCCCACAGAATGTTGCATTCACCACCACCCGTCTGGAAGAATGTCTTTCTCTAGCCAGATCTCCCACAGAATGTTGCATTCACCACCACCCGTCTGGAAGAATCTCTGTCTCTAGCCAGATCTCCCACAGAATGTTGCATTCACCACCACCCGTCTGGAAGAATGTCTTTCTCTAGCCAGATCTCCCACAGAATGTTGCATTCACCACCACCCGTCTGGAAGAATCTCTGTCTCTAGCCAGATCTCCCACAGAATGTTGCATTCACCACCACCCGTCTGGAAGAATCTCTGTCTCTAGCCAGATCTCCCACAGAATGTTGCATTCACCACCACCCGTCTGGAAGAATGTCTTTCTCTAGCCAGATCTCCCACAGAATGTTGCATTCACCACCACCCGTCTGGAAGAATGTCTGTCTTTAGCCAGATCAGTTAACTTTTTACAGAAGAATGTTGAGAATACCATGGACAGCTAAGAAGAGTAATGAAAACGTTCTGAAAGAGGTCAAAGCAAAAAGAGAAGTAATTTCCAATATTAGGAAGAAACAATCATCATTTGTTGGCCATGTAATGAGAAGAGAACAACTGGAATATATTGTAACAACTGGGAAAATTGGGGGACGAAGAGATAGAGGGAAGCAAAGAGAAAAAATACCAGACAGCTTAAGAGAATGGCTTGATCACCTACGTCAGCAGGCCCGGTACTTGATGATGATGATGATGATGATGATGAGCCAGATCTCCCACTTCTTCTATTGTCATGTTCAAGGTCTCCTTAATGTCCTGAACTCCCCTTCTTCTTGGTCTGCCCTTGATGTGTCGCCCACGAACCACACATTCCATTATAGTTCTTTCCAGTCCTTGTATCTTGTGACGTGGTTATAGTATTTTAATTTCCTCTGTAGAATTGTGTTTACAGGCCAGTTCGTTTTAATATTAAATTCTTGTAGTATACCAGATATTCATTGGTTGTTACAATTTCAAGTTCTTCAATGTTGATTATTATTTTGGGTTGGCTTTTTTCAAAAGCTTAGTGGTGAAATATTCGCGTAATCAAATACCTACCTGCTCCGTTTAAGTAACGTCAGTTTGCCAAGTTGTGGATAAATGAATTCATGTCCCTAACTACAGATGAAGAAAAAATACAACACTTAACTACAGATGAAGAAAAAATACAACACAGCGAGACTTCAAATCACGTCACGAAACAAATGAGTTTGAAGGGCCAAAAGAAAAGGCATGGACCTCAAAATATATTCACCATTGTCACTGAAAGGGACCCGCGATAGCTCAGTGGTTAGTAAACTGGACTACAAAGGACAAGGGGTAGGGTTCGATCCCAACAGACGGCTTCCAGGTTCACCCAGCCTTAAATGAGTACCGGATTTTTTTCTGGGAAAGTAAAGCGGCACAGGCGTAATACTGACCACATTACC
Organism: Megaustenia siamemsis; assembly: GCA_032433765.1. Lineage (NCBI taxonomy): Eukaryota > Metazoa > Mollusca > Gastropoda > Stylommatophora > Ariophantidae > Megaustenia > Megaustenia siamemsis. Next base: position 38,125,487 of record JAVIAB010000160.1, on the reverse strand, counting down.
CCAAAAATCATGTGCTGAAGGTCTGTAAAATTTATGGTCACTAACACCATATTCCCTATTCACCACTTGGCGTGACGGGGGCTCTTTATAGTTATAGTTATTGTCACTGAAAGGCGATTGTGAAAGGAAAGAAGAAAACGTTCATAATTAAATCGTTTAATAAAATTATTTCACCGGACATTTCTTCAAAAAAAATTGTCGTAGATATACACAATGAAATATATCCAGCTTCATTTTTTGTGAGACAGAACGACCGAGCACGCCGCCGAGTCTCTAAATACACGATCACACGGGAAATATTAAAATAACCAACAAACATATATTACGTAGTGTTTATTAAACCTTACCTTCTGTCAGCGAACTCTGCTGGCGGATAAACTTGGCTGTGTGAGTACAAGTGTCACCTGTGATGTACACACGCTAGGAATGTCAGCGGAGCCTTCGTAACGGTAAATCGATTCAGGAATTTCCATAGTTAATTTTATCCTATTGTATCAAAAACCCGTATAAATTTGTTTACTCGCTTTTTTAATAAATTACGCACACGCGCACACACACACACACACACACACACAGTCATCACTGTTTGTTTTCATCTCGAAGTGACATTTTAGTTCAAATCTTGGAAATTTTGCAGCATTTATGGATGAAAATGTCCTCACCAACCACATTACCCCAAAAATCATGTGCCGAAGGTCTTTAAAATTTATGGTCACTAACACCATATTCCCCTATACGCCACTTTGCGTGACGAGGGTACTTTACTTTTTATGTCCTCAACCTTGTACTTTCCACTCATTCTGTAACTACTATTAAGTAAAAGAGCATCTATGGACATATTCGGAGTGCAATGACGATGTACTGCAAATAACTCAATAACAATATTTAGTAACAGTGGTTTTAATTTGTGACACTACATACACACACAAAAAAAAACGTAACATTTCTAGCACAATTAAATATTAAAACATGAACGATACTGTAAACGTTGACACTGGTAACAAAAAGATCAAACTGGATAATTTGGCAATTTCCGCGGGATGAAATATTACATGTTTAACCACAATAAGTTTTCAGTTACAGCTTCTTCTAACCAGTTTGACTGTATAATTAATAGAAGAAGTATGTGTAGTTTTATCTTCATGGAAATACACAAATAAATAAATCAACTAAAATACCGGTGAAAAACAAGTTGTGTTACACACTACTCCTCAACCGCTGACATGACTGCAGTATTGTTCCTACACCTTATATTCCATACGCTGGGTATTTATTGTATTTTTCTGAATTTTCTTTAATCTAATTTTAGATATAGTTCAGAGTTTGGACATTTGTTTTCAGTTAATTTTATTGGTAAAGTAATTTTAAACCCATTTTTGTCTCAAATACAATAATTTTAAACCCATTTTTGTCTCAAATACAATCATTTAAAACCCATTTTTGTCTCAAATACAATCATTTTAAACCCATTTTTGTCTCAAATACAATCATTTTAAACCCATTTTTGTCTCAAATACAATCATTTTAAACCCATTTTTGTCTCAAATACAATCATTTAAAACCCATTTTTGTCTCAAATACAATCATTTTAAACCCATTTTTGTCTCAAATACAATCATTTTAAAACTATTGTCAAATAAAGTATTTGTATACTTATTTTTGTCTCAACTAAAGTAATTTTAAACCTATTTTTGTCTCAACTAATGTAATTTTAAACCTATTTTTGTCTCAACTAAATTAATTTTAAACCTATTTTTGTCTCAACTAAAGTAATTTTAAACCTATTTTTGTCTCAACTAATGTAATTTTAAACCTATTTTTGTCTCAACTAAAGTAATTTTAAACCTATTTTTGTCTCAACTAAAGTAATTTTAAATTATTTTTGTCTCAGCTAATGTAATTTTTACCCCAAAAATCATGTGCTGAAGGTCTGTAAAATTTATGGTCACTAACACCATATTCCCTATACGCCACTTGGCGTGACGGGGGTACTTTACTTTTTTTTTTAATGCAATTTTAACCATAATTTTTGTATCAGCTTAATTAATTTTAAACCTGTTTATGTCTCAACTAAAGTAATTTTAAATCTATCTGTGTCTCAACTAAAGCAATTTTAAACCTATGTGTGTCTCAACTAAAGCAATTTTAAACCTATGTGTGTCTCAACTAAAGAAACTTTAAACCTATTTTTATCTCAACTAAAGTAATTTTCGGTTCAATCTTAACATATGGATGCGAATCATGGACAATAGGACAACAGACAAGAAAATTACTGGAGTCTGTAGAAATGTGGTTTTACAGAAGAATGTTGAAAGTACCATGGACAGCTAAGAAAAGTAATGAAGATGTTCTGAGAGAGGTCAAAGCAAAAAGAGAGCTAATTTCCATTATTAGGAAGAAACAATCATCATTTATTGGCCATGTAATGAGAAGAGAACAACTGGAATATATTGTAACAACTGGAAAAAATTGAGGGACGAAGAGATAGAGGGGAAGCAAAGAGAAAAAATGACAGGCAGCTTAAGAGAATGGCTTGGCAGAAGGTCAACAACAGAAATGATAAATAGCTGCCGAGATCGAAAGTTGTGGAGAGACATGATCACCTACGCCAGTAGGCCCGGTACTTGATGATGATGATGATGAAAGTAATTTTAAACCTATTTTCATCTCAATTAAAGTAATTTAAAACTTATTTTCGTCTCATTTAAAGTAATGTTAAACATTTTTCTCGTAACTCCGTTAATGTTAGAATTCATTTTGGTTTTAGCACAGAATTGGTTATTTTTAATGTACCTCTTTTTTCCAATCTGTGATCAATGAATCAAAAACCGTGAAAGACCCCAGCAACTCATGAACAAGTCAATGGCTCTCAGGTTTTAGATAATAAACCACATATTATAACAGTTACATACCGACTCTAATAATCGAAATAATACAAATGATTTATAGCTACAAAAATAAGCAAATATTCATCATTATCATTGAGTGTCGTCTCTGCATCGAAGGTTGGCTACCATGAAGCGCCATTCCGCTCTGTCTCTTGCTTTGATGGTGCAGGTTCTCTTAGGTTGACTTGTCCATCTTTCAATGTTACTCATTCATGTTAGTGTTGGTCTGCATCTGCCTCTTTTACCTTGTATTTTCCCTTCCAAGATTACTTTTAGTATGTTATTTTGTCTTTCAACATGCCTCAAAAGTCTTATTTATCTTGTTTGAATTGTATTTAGTTGTTATTTTTTTCATTTCTAGTTAGTTCTTTTTTTTAAATTCCCAGTTGTTTTAAGACTTCATTGTTTGTTTTCTTTCCTTTGTATCCAATTATATATATATATATATGGCCCTTTTCGTCTTGTCAGACGGTCTAGTGGAGGCTATTGCGTATTTTTTTGAGGTATTGTTTTTGCCGAACAGCTTCTCTCGTGGCTAATTCTACCAATGTTTGACAAACACACGCGGTCACATAATGAACAGGTCAGGCTCACTGATCCACGGGGTTTACCATCCCTTTTCATGAGTCTCTTCTCTTCTAAGTCCTGTCTTAGAACAGTCTCAAATGTTGTTATACCGTTCCTTATACGTGCTCTCCATGATGTGCGATCACTTGCCAGATGTTGCCAGTCATTTTCACAGATGGAGAAGTCTTTCAGAGATGATTTGCAGATATCTCTATATCGTAGTTTAGGTCTGCCGATTTGTCGTTTTCCGTGTTTTAGCTCGCCATATAGTATTTGCCTAGGAATGCGTTTTTCTTCCATCCGTTGGACATGCCCCAGCCATCTTAGCCTTCGACTTCTGAGCATCGACATGATTGTTAGGGTCTTAGCACGTTGCAGGACAGTTAAGTTGGTTATTTTGTCCTGCCATGCTTTCTTCCTCATTTCACTTTGCCTACTCTGCCTGGGCACAGGATATGGAGATAGTGCTTTACCCAGTCGCACTATCCCCCTCTCGACTTCGTTTCAAGGATTTCCGAAGGAGGGACAAAGTCCATACGTTCGGAATTGAAAGAAGGTGCAGGGGATGCCAGAAAGACGATTAACGCCGTCCACTGCCTTAGGGTCCCTCCCTCCGGATTTTTACTCTGGGTGTACTCCCATAACCTTCGATTCTAACTAGAAACTAATCCACAAGGTAGTGGATCCAATTATACATATCCTTCTATATATCCACATTTCAAAGGCTTCAATTTTCTCTTCTGTTTTCTTATCTAATGTTCATGTTTCTGCACCATATGGGAATGTTGAGAAGAAATAATATTTTGCTATTCTTAGTTTTAGTCCTAGTGTTATTTGTTTTGATGATAGCATATTTTTCATGACATTAAAATTACTTGTTGCCATTCCTATTCTTTTGTTTATTTCAGTTGTACATTTTCCATCACTGGTCAAAATATGTCCAAGGTAGTTGTAGTTCTGAAATGTCTCCAGGTCTATTCCTTAAAATTTGATATCCATTTGTATGTTTTGAGTATTTTCTTTGTTTATGATCACAATTTTATCTTTTGTATATTCATTAAAAATTATAAAATCTTATTCAAGAAGCAAATAGTATAGTCCTCTTTCTACTTGTTCCTTGCCCAACCAGTGACAAATAAGTTAGTGACTGACAACACGCTTGGGGGAGTCTTATAGAGTAGCGGAGATGAAACTTGCTGCACTTTACATGATCATGGGAGCCGCGATAGCTCAGTGGTTAGTGAACTGGACTACAAAGGACAAAAGGTAGGGTTCGATACCAAACCAACGGCTTCCGTGTTCACCCAGCCTTAAATGGGCACTGGATTTTTTTTTTCTGGGAAAGTAAAGCGGTACGGGCGTAATACCGACCACATTACCCCAAAAATCATGTGCTGAAGGTCTGTAAAATTTATGGTCACTAACACCATATTCCCTATACGCCACTTGACGTCCCCCCCCACCCCCCACTCAAATCTGACGCCACTCAAATCTGTCCAATTTGTTAACGTGTCTCCACTGATCTCTGTTAGGTTTGTCATGGTCAGCCTTTTATATTTTTCCCTCTCTGGAGCCCTCGACATGTCAGTTCTGAACCTCTTCAAATCACATGACCCATACAGCTTTAGTATCTGTCACGTGTTTAATTTCCTCAATGTTGCAGATACCGAGAAACACTTGTTTGTAATTTTGTTTAGCTAACACATTCTGAGAATTATCCTCAGGTAAGTGATGTAGAATTGCGATTAAAAGAATCAAACAGAAAGTAATATTAGCACATAAGCAGAGTAAAGGTTTTATCCACGCCTTGCTAGGCGTATGGGGAAGATGGTGATAGTGACAATAATTTCCATGAACTTTGCACATTTGTGGGTGATCTGGTCGGTATCACGTCAAGCCTCCTTTAATTCCCAGAGAATATCTTTTACCCATTTTTAAAGGTTGAGTGAAACCCAGAGCCTTGTCGGTCCGACAAAAGTAATCCGCCACTTTTGGTAATCGAACCTGGACCTTTCTGATCAGGAAGCGAGCGCGTTAACCACTCAACCACCAAGAGACTCCATAATAAACAAGCAAGAACAATAATCACTGTTGCTCAGATGTTACTAATAAAATGGTATAACCGTATCATTTCATAATTCGTCGAACACAAGTACACAAATTTGTATTATATTTTAAAGAAATTGTAATAAAAAAACCATTAACAATTAAAAGTAATCATAAATGAAACTAAAACTAATGATATTTGCCACTACAGTACACTCGTACAACAATAGCCATCTGCTTGAAGCAACACCAGCAGAAACTAAAGTTCATATTTAATTTGTTTCGCTATCTAGCGTGGCAGTTGTTTTAAAACAACCCAGAGAAGTTCGCCCCGTTTTGAAAAAAAGAACTCATGCTTAACCATCTGATAAGTCCAGAACACAAAAATGAGGATTTGCTTAAATGATAGATATGAGGCGACATGAAAGTCAAATGTAAAAGTGTCTGTTTAAGATAGTACACAGCCGCTAGCATAGAGAGGAGGCGCAAATTTATTGACACACCTGCTTAATATAATCTACAAAGTGACATTTTAGTTACAGCCCTAGTCATTTCGCACTGTCTATTTGTGAAGATGTTCTGATTCAGCTACATTCTCTTCATTCTTAAAGCTGTTATATAGCTGGGAGTAGTTTCACTTTGTGATACCACATAAAATATTAATTTTCAAACTTACTTAATGTGTATGTTAATGTGTATGTCAATGCATATGTTAATGAAATGTTAGCATTGGTGTTAGAGGCCAAAATTTTTATAGACCTTCAACAACCGATTTTTTTGTGTAATGTGGTCGATATTACGCCCGTGCTGCTTTACTTTCCCAGAAAAAAATCCGGTACCCATTTAAGGCTGGGTGAATCCGGAAGCCGTCGGTCAGGATCGAACCCGATTTCTTGTCCTTTGTTGTCTAATTCACTAACCACTGCGCTATCTCGACTCCCTACTTTGTTGTCTAATTCACTAACCACTGCGCTATCTCGACTCCCTACTTTGTTGTCTAATTCACTAACCACTGCGCTATCTCGACTCCCTACTTTGTTGTCTAATTCACTAACCACTGCGCTATCTCGACTCCCTACTTTGTTGTCTAATTCACTAACCACTGCGCTATCTCGACTCCCTACTTTGTTGTCTAATTCACTAACCACTGCGCTATCTCGACTCCCTACTTTGTTGTCTAATTCACTAACCACTGCGCTATCTCGACTCCCTACTTTGTTGTCTAATTCACTAACCACTGCGCTATCTCGACTCCCTACTTTGTTGTCTAATTCACTAACCACTGCGCTATCTCGACTCCCTACTTTGTTGTCTAATTCACTAACCACTGCGCTATCTCGACTCCCTACTTTGTTGTCTAATTCACTAACCACTGCGCTATCTCGACTCCCTACTTTGTTGTCTAATTCACTAACCACTGCGCTATCTCGACTCCCTACTTTGTTGTCTAATTCACTAACCACTGCGCTATCTCGACTCCCTACTTTGTTGTCTAATTCACTAACCACTGCGCAATCTCGACTCCCTACTTTGTTGTCTAATTCACTAACCACTGCGCTATCTCGACTCCCTACTTTGTTGTCTAATTCACTAACCACTGCGCTATCTCGACTCCCTAGTTTTAATATGTACAGGTTTTTATTTTCTTAAATCAGCAAGTAAACAATGCAACTAAGGTATCAATGTTAATCAGCCGTGAGAAAGATAATACGTCACAGCCTTTGATACATTTTTCTTTCATGCAGCCTTTCTGCCAAGCCATTCTCTTAAGATGTCTGGTATTTTATCTCTTTGCTTCCCTCTTATCTCTTCGTCCCTCAATTTTCCCAGTTGTTACAATATATTCCAGTTGTTCTCTTCTCATTACATGGCCAAAAATGTGATTGTTTCTTCCTAATATTGGAAATTAGCTCTCTTTTTGCCTTGACCTCTTTCAGAACATTTTCATTACTCTTCTTAGCTGTCCATGGTATTCTCAACATTCTTCTGTAAAATCACATTTCTACAGACTCCAGTGATTTTATTGTCTGTTGTCCTATTGTCCATGATTCACATCCATATGTTAAGACTGGCTCTACATAACATTTAAGAACTCTTTTTCCTGTTTTTGTGGCGATTCATGATTGTATAAAGAAGTTACGACGACGGCTTTCTGTTGCCTTCCGTCGGTTTGTTTACGGTTGGCTCCGCTAGCCTTTGACTTAAAAAGTCTCACCCACAAGGCAGTGAGGTTGTTTTACTTCGGAGTACCCTCCCTTAGCCTTTTACTCTCCCGAGCTTACCTGCAAGGCAGCAGGGCAGCCACAGGTTGTACTGTTTACTGCATACAGTAGCAGGTAAAATTACCCGACGTGACAGCAAGATAAGGATATAGAGATAGGAAAATTATGTTTTGTGAGCCAAGGATAAAGGTTTAGATGAAAGGATCCTTCCATTCAACTTACTTCCGCATTCACTGTTGATTTCTCTAGCATGTATAATGTTTGTTCACTATCACGTTTACATTTTTCACAAAACTAAGATTAGAGATCTTCATCATCAACAGGCGCCATTCCAGCTGGCGAAGGCGATCATCTCATTCCACATCACTCGGTCCTTCATGCATGTCATAATTTCAATCGATGGTCTTCTATTATGTCTTTTGAATAAACTGCCCAATATTCTTTTCTAGGTTTTCCACTGCTATATTTTTCCATTCATTTTGCCTGCTGTTATAGTATTCTCAATGCTTACTTTTCGCATGACATGCCCAATAAATGTAGATTGTCTCTTTCTTCCTTATGATTTTGATATTTCTTATTTATCCAGCTCGTTTTAAACATTCTTCCTTTGCATTTTTTGCAATCCGTGGAATTCTTCATTCTTCAGATAAGACAAATCTCACCTGCCTCTAATGTTCTCTGTATTGTCTTGCTTATCGTCCATGACTCACTTCCATATAATAGAACAGGTTCTATATAACACATCTTCTAGCAATGTTTTCTTACATCGATCTAGCCACATCAATATTTAATTTGCTTCTATCTTTGGCTAATCTTTTCAAATCTTTAACCTCGACCCTCTCTTTTATTAATTTATTCAGATCTGTAGCTTTGTTTAAACCTTTTATTTAACTCTTTGGTTGTTAATCTATTTCCTCATCTGTATCGTTACTTCTTACCCTAACCTTAACGATGTATTTATCGGTCCTACTTTAAATCATGGACTCCAGAAGTAAGCACTAGATCCATCCTGGTTCTAGATAATTGTTACTTTCTCCTACCTTTACGGACTGATTATTACTTTCTCCTGCCATTACGGACTGATTATTACTTTCTCCTGCTGTTACGGACTGATTATTACTTTTTGCTGCTCTTACGGACTGATTATATTACCTTCTCCTGCTGTTACGGACTGATTATTACTTTTTGCAGCTGTTACGGTCTGATTATTGCTTTCTCCTGCTTTTACGGGCTGATTATTACTTTCTCCTGCTGTTACGGACTGACTATTAATTTTTGCTGCTGTTACGGGCTGATTGTTACTCTTTGCTGCTGTTATGTGAATATGAATGTTTTTCCCCGAGTACTGTTAAAATACCCGTGTCACTTATATTTGTCTCTCTCCTCGGAGTTTCCTTATATTCATAATGTATTCCATTCTGCAACGAATAGCACTAGCTTTCTTGATACACAGTTCTAGCCAACGCTATTGTAATACCTTCTGTAGATTTCGTTGCCCACACTAATAAAGTAAAAATGTAAAGTACCCCCGTCACGTCTAGTGTCGTATAGGGAATATGGTGTTAGTGACCATACATTTTACAGACCTTCGGCACATGATTTTTGGGGTAATGTGGTCGGTATTACGCCCGTGCCACTTTACTTTCCCAGAAAAAAAAATCCGGTACCCATTAAAGGCTGGGTGAACCCGGAAGCCGTCGGTTGGGATCGAACCCTACCTCTTGTTTTTTGTAGTCCAGTTCACTAACCACTGAGCTATCGCGGCCCCTTCCCATACTAATAGAGATGAAATATTATGGTCAGATTGTGGACATCTCTTAGATAGATCGTATCACAAATAAAATAAAAGTTCGCAAAAAGGTACTACAAGTAAATGATGTTGATGATGATCTATTTGTTGTGAAGAAGAACAAAATGAAATGGTCTGATTGAGTATCTCCATCGCCTGGCCCGACAAAGACCATGAGATAAGAAAGTGACGAGAAGGGGAGGTTAGCAGAGAAAGAGATGGGAAGATAACATCAAATAATGGACAGGCTTAGACTTTGCAAGAGTCCAAAAATAACAGAAGATAGAGAGAAATCGAGAAGGGTGACGAAGTCTATCAGTGGTGACCCAATAATAATAAGTAATAATAATAAGTAAAAGAGGAGGAGAAGAAGGAGCTGGGGGCGAAGCAGAAAACAGGAGAAGAGGAGAAGAACCCACACAGTTTAAAACACGTGCTGCTATGATTTATTTCTTTCAAACACTAAGGGAGAATGGTGGACGTTCGTGTTATTGTGATCTCATGCAAGAACGACAACTCACATAGCCAGACAGTACTATTATAGCCTGTTTGTCTACAATGCGTTGGCTGTTGTTTCTCGATGTTTGTTCCTTCCGTCTTTAGATTGTGTCCCCTACTCAAAGTTTGCTGGTTTCTGCCAAAGCTTTCCTTTGTTCCTTCTCAAAGTTTGCTGGTTTCTGCCAAAGCTTTCCTTTGTTCCTTCTCAAAGTTTGCTGGTTTCTGCCAAAGCTTTCCTTTGTTCCCTTTGTCCAAAAGCTGCGCTCAACAAACATTTCCTATTTCCCGTGATGCAAGCTTGACACGTGTGTACATCATTTGGTTATAGGTGTGAAGTCGTGTGCCGGTTCGTGTACCTCTATCTATGACTCACAGCGTATGAGAGACCAGTCATTTATTTAAAGACTTTTTTATTTTTATTTTAAGACAACTAAACGACTGACTAAAACTTCGATAAATGTTTTTTTTCTTACATATTAAAACAAGAAGATTCACGTTTAAGAATCTGTATAATATTCGTAATATATTGGGAGTCAAGTACTAAGCAGCAGCATTTTATAATCTTGATAATAGATATAAAAGCAAAAGTAGGACCAGACAACCGAGGCTTCGAAGAGATCATGGGAAAGCATGGACTTTGAGAGGTGAATGAGATATTCGTGAACTTCTGTGCTCTTAATCAAATGAGCTAGGAGGAACAATATTCCAACATAAAAGATTACATAAAGCTACATGGGTGTCACCAGATCATAGAACGGAGAATCACATTGACCATATATGCGTTAATAAAATGTTTAAGTCACCCTTTCAGGATGTAAAAAGAATATAAAAAGCAAACATAAATAAAAGCAAAACGAGAGGTACTAAGGCCAAGATACAGGAAACTTACACAAAGGTGAACAAATAAGTGAGAAGATGCATTAAAAGGGATAAGAGGAAATATATATATAGATGAACTAGCTAAAGAGGCAGAGGAGATAACAAATAAAGAAAATATGAAAGAACTTTACAACAGCACAAAGAAATAGAGTGGAACAAGCATGCAGATCAATGCATTTATTAAAGATAAGAACGTAAATCTGCTTAGTAATGTAAGGGAACAAATTAAGAGATGGAAGGAGCACTTTGATGATGATGAACACTTGACCAGACCCGGCTCAAATAACCCTCCATATATATATATATATACATACTACCAACAGAAGAAGAGTTACACGTTAACTGTAGAAAGCCAAGCAAGGAAGAAGTAAAGAAAGCCATCAAGTTATTAAAAACTGGTAAACCCAGAGGACCAGATGAAATTATTTCAGAAGCCATCAGAGCAGATATTAACACCTCTACTAAGATGTTACATAATCTATTAGATAAAATATGGGAATGGGAAGAAATACATAAAAACTGGAAATAATATTTTTATGATTAAACTACCTACGAAAGAAGTTTACAAGAGGGCACAAATTATGAGGGAATTATGCTACTATCAGTGCCAGGAAAAATACAAAGCAGAATCATTCTGGGGAGACTAAAAGAGGTCATAGAGATGAACAAGAATGTTTTAGGAAAAACAGATCAAGTGCTGATAAAAAAAAACTACCTTCCGTTGAGCAAAGTTTAGAACTACAGACCCCACATTATATAGGATTCATAGATTGCGAAAAAACATTTGATAGTTTAAATAGAGGAATGCTTTGGAAGTTGCTGAGTCATTATGGAATCCCCATAAAGTTTATTAACCTAATAAGAACAATGTATGTGTTTCATTCCTTCAATGAAGGAAGAAGAAATGTAATTGTGTGCACGAAGGTCAACTTACAGAAATATTTGAAATAAGAACAGGGTTAGGGCAGGGATGCCTTCTATCTCCATTTCTCTTTCTATTAGTCATAAATAAAATTATGCAAAATAACTCAGAACAAAAGAAATGGAATCCAGTTGTCAATGACCAAGCAACTTAACGACTAAGACTTTGCTGGTGGCATAGTTCTCCTATCACATAATCATCAACGGATGCAAAGTAAAATGAGCATACGAAAGAGATCACGAAAGCTGGGACTAAAGAAAATAAATAGAGATAAGACCAACATTATGAGAATTAATGCAGCTGGCAATAACCAAATAAAGCTAGGAGAAATACCTCTACTAGACGTACAATCTTATATATATATATCTGGGCAGTAATATAGATAAAGAGGGAGGAACAGAAAATGATACCAAAATAAGGATATCAAAAGCAAGAGGAGCTTTCATTGCACTGGGAAACATATGGAAATCCAAAGAAATTAGGCTAAATACAAAAATAAAAATGTTCAACTCAAATGTTAAGTCGGTCCTATTATATGGATGTGAAACATGGAGAATAACAAAATTGACAATCACGAAGGTACAGACTTTCATTAATGGATGCTTGCGCAGAATAAAGGGATGGAAATGGCAGGACAAAGTCACTAACGTGGAATTATGGAAATGTACCGGTCAAATACGAGGGGATAAAGATATACAGCGAAGACGATGGCGATGGACAGGACACACACTACGGAAGCCAACTAAGAGTATTACACAAAAGGCCCTTTTTTGGAATCCCCAGGGGAAAAGACAAAGAGGAAGACCAAGGAATTCTTGGAGAAGACAGATTGAAGCAGAGATGAAGATGATGGGGAAGACATGGAATGATCTTAAAAGAATGGCAAAAAACAGAACGACTTGGAAAGTGTTTGTTGAAGACCTATGCTCCACTGGGAGCTAAAAGGTAGATGTATATATATTTAAATAGAGCACTGTGACATGGGCAGTGGTAAATTTCGCACAACCTTTTCTCATTTTAACGGCCAAGCGTTCGTTAACATGCGCAGGGAGCGCACGATACCTCCTCTTTTTTTTTTTTTTTTTCTTTTGCTGGAGAGGACTAGACATCGTATCCACTACCAAAAACCAGACTAGACATCGTATCTCACTACACAAAAACTACACTAGACATCGTATCTCACTACACAAAAACTAGACTAGACATCGTATCTCACTACACAAAAACTACACTAGACATCGTATCTCACTACACAAAAACTAGACTAGACATCGTATCTCACTACACATAAAACCGGGAAAAACTAAAGCCGCCAAGAAACCACGTATTAAAGATGAGACTTCTCACCGCCTGAAATGTTTGAAGCCAGGATTTTCTGATCAAAAGAACCACGTCTTACCTCAAGATAACTCAGCACACGTCACCTCCATCATCGTTTCTATTTTACTCTAAAGTTCTGTCGTTATCGTCCATGTCAAACAAGACAAGAAAAGATTGAATTGGCAAGGAAGAGAGACTGTGTGATATTTTATCGGATTGTCATGTTTTTAATTGTCCATGTTGCTCTTCGGGAGCAGTGATAGCTCAGTGGCTAGTGAACTGGACTACAAAGGGCAAGAGGTAGGGTTCGATCCTAACCGACGGCTTCCGGGTTCACCCAGCCTTAAATTGGTACCGGTTTTTTTCTGGGAAAGTAAAGCGGCACGGACGTAATGCCGACTACATTACCCCAAAAATCATGTGCTGAAGGTCTGTAAAATTTATGGTCACTAACACCATATTCCCTATAGGCCACTTGGCGTGACGGGGGCTCTTTACTTTTTTTTTATGTTGCTCTTCGTTTTGTCACGACTACCAAGATTTTTGGCTTTGTGGGAACTATTTTAATGTTTGAACCCTCATCAGAGAGGGACCCACATGTTTAAACCCGGTTTTGGATGATCTAGAGATAGGTCCCAGTTACGATTATCGTTTTCCGCTTGTCGGTTGACAGTTTGATCTTTTCCTGATTATTTCTCTGACGTGCGTAAACAATGTTGTCTTAGTGCGTCTTGACAAATAAATAAAAACACTAGTTCGCCTCCAGCAAATCTCTCTACACTCTCTCTTTGCTGGCTTAGAACGGCGTATAGCAAAGTACATGAATGGCAAAAAGTAATTTTAATGTCATGAAAAATATACTACCATCAAAACAAATAACACCAGGGCTAAAACTAAGAATAGCAAAATGTTATATGTTCTCAACATTCCTACGTGGTGCAGAAACAAGGACATTAGACAAGAAAACAGAAGAGAAAATTGAAGCCTGTTTAACGGATAAATAGAAGAATAAGTTGAATTGGATGGAAAGGAGAGAAAACAAACAATGAAGTCTTAAAACAACTAAAAATGAATAGAGAACTACTAAATACAATTCAAGCAAGATAAATGCAATTTTTGGGGGCATGTTAAAAGACACAACATCCTACTAAAAGTAATATTGGAAGGGAAAATACAAGGTAAAAGAGGCAGAGGCAGACCAAGACTAACATGGAAGAGTAACATCAAAATATGGACAATTCAGCCTATGACAACCTGCACCATCAAAGCAAGAGACAGAGCAGAATGGCACTCCATTGCAGCCAACCTTCGTTGCGGAGATGGCACTTGATGATGATGATGATGATGATGATGATGATGATGATGATGATGATGATGATGATGATGATGATGTTAACAAAGTAAATATATGCATAAACTTTGGCTGTCAGAATCACCACTCAAAAGTTACACAAACGATCACCTGCGGAACAAACACAACGCAATAGCCCCAGATTCCACCACACAGAAAGAGAGCATGGATCTCAACATTACAATCAAAGCTCAACCCAGCTAAGGAGGAGCCCTAATCAACAAAACAATTATCACAGAACGTGTCCGGCAGTTCAACCACCATATTGTGAACACTATAAGAACATGTCAAACCGTTGTAGGCAAAGTTTTAAATGAAATAAAAGTATAACCCCGCGCTTTAGTATGTACACAAAAAGACACATTACAATTCTTAAAATATTTAAACATGTAAATTTCATTACCTTTTAATATAAAAGTAAGGTGGAGAGAGTTGTCTCTACCATGATGCCTAATGCACACAAAGCCTTTCACTTTCCTTATACGCCCCGAAAGCCTAGAGAGAACACAACAAAGACCCAGTATAAGCTTTGCAAGTGCTCAGACACGCCTGTGTTAAGCGTACAATTACATTACAGAAATAATTAAGTGATGACAATGTGCAATCGATTTGGAAACCCAAAGGGAATTCCGATGAGAAATGCAGTATTTGGTGTCGTTAACCGGTTTACTGGAGGCTGTCAATAGAGGCTGATATCGGGGTTTTTCAGAGGTTATTTTAAGATTATTGATTGACCAATAAGCGCGCATCAGCTCATTGCGCGCTCACGAGCGTGCATGTATGAAAAATAAGTGGTTCTTAAACTTCTTACAACGGGTTCTCATTAATTTCATTTACTTCTTCTTCTTCTTCTTCTGCTGGTGTTCATATTTTGGTGATAATATCGTCAGACAAGCGCTTGCAATAAATTTGTTGTCAGGAACTCTTCTTCAGTTCCATAAAGTTCTAATTTAATTGCTGAAGGTTTTGGCCAAACCATATGCATTATTAAATGCTGGTAAAATTGGGACAGTAAAGTAGTAAAGAGCCCCAGTCACGCCAAGTGGCGTATAGGGAATATGGTGGGTTATATGATCATACATTTTACAGACCTTCAGCACATGATTTATGGGGTAATGTGGTATTACGTCCGTGCCGCTTTACTTTCCCAGAAAAATCCGGTACCCATTTAAGGCTGGGTGAACCCGGAAGCCGTCGGTTGGGATCAAACCCTACCTTGACCTTTATAGTCCAGTTCACTAACCACTGAGCTATCGCGACTCAAAATTGGGACAGGCCTGTAATATTTGTTGCTTTGTAAGATCATTTAGCCTGCATGAGAAGTAATGTATACCTATACAAGACTTCGTGAAAGACGTTCATAGAGCATACAAAGTAAAAGAACTTTGTTTGTTGACCTACAAGACGCCATTAAGCGTACCAGCCACAGTCAACTGTGTTGGTCTACGGTAAAGAAAAATGAGAACTAGGAATATGAGAAGAAGAAAAATGAGAACTAGGAATATGAGAAGAAGAAAAATGAGAACTAGGAATATGAGAAGAAGAAAAAAGAAACAAATTGCTGCTATCGATCAATCGAGTAGTCTTCACTGTTCATATAAAGTTGTTATACTCGTGATGTTGTGATCTCTTACACAAATGTTGTCACACCGTCTGACACAGAACGTTGAAAAAAACAATGTGAAAACATCATCATCATCAAGTACCCAGCCTGCTGGCGTAGGTGATCATGTCTCTCCACAACTTTCGATCTCGACAGTTATTTATCATTTCTGTTGTTGACCTTCTGCCAAGCCATTGTTTTAAGCTGTCTGGTATTTTTTTTCTCTTTGCTTCCCTCTATTTCTTCGTCCCTCAATGTTCCCAGTTACAATATATTCCAGTTCTCTTCTCATTACATGGCCAAAAAATAATGATTGTTTCTTCCTAATATTGCAAATTAGCTCTCTTTTTGCTTTGACCTCTTTCATAACATTTTCATTACTCTTCTTAGCTGTCCATGGAATTCTCACCATTCTTCTGTAATGTGAAAACAAAAAAGCAAATAAACAAAAATTCCGTCACGCTTCAGTGAGATAAATAAGAAATATGAAGTTAAAGTTAATACTTGTCGACGACCATGGGCAGGGTTTTTTTAGAAAATGTAGTCAGCGCTAAGCCAATCCTTGTTTGACGCTAAGACAGAAGTAATGGTCACATCGAAGAAACAACCATCATCATCATGCAACATACACATTAGTTGGAAAAAGTGCAGAAACTCAAATACTTGGACAATAATAACAGGAGACGGAAGATGCACCACGGAATTAAAAAAAGCAGAAAAGCAAAGTCAAAACAGCATTTTATCAAATGTAAAACTTCTTGTGCAACAAGTCTATGTCAATAGAAGTGAGAAAGAGAGTTCAGCGATGCTACAGAGAGCGAATTCTGAAATATGGAAACAATTCATGGACAGTAGACAAATAAATGAAAAGACGATTAGAGGCCACACAGATGAACCTCACAGATGGGCCTCACAGATGGGCCTCACAGATGGACCTCACAGATGGACCTCACAGATGGACCTCACAGATAGGATTTCTCAAAAGAATATTGAGAGTTCCCTGGAGGAGCTAAAAATACCAGCGAGGAAACTCTCAAAGAGGTCAACACAAAAGAGAGCTCCTAAAAAAACATAAGAAAGTAACAATAAATGTGTTTGGCACATCATCAGAAAAAGATAGTTTAAATACTTATTACAAACTAGTAAAACACAGGGGAAAAGAGATCGTGAACGACAAAGAGAGAAGATATTTTATAGCTTGATCTATAGCACGGCAAACAGCTAACAACAAAATTGATACGAAGCTCAGTGCATAGAGAATTGTGGAAGGACAAGATCGCTTACGCCAACCGAATTGGCATATGATTATGATGACTGTCTAAGGCTACGTGAAACTAAATGCCTTTGATGTAGACAGAACCCACATTTTGTCCATAGCAGACCACTTTTCTAAAGGTTCTTTTATTATCTTTTAAACCATCTTTACACCTGGGAAACAGCAGATAAATAAGGGAACCTGAATAAAGCAAGGAGGAAGTTGGCTATTCTAAGAAATCTGTGTGGAACCACGTGGGGTGCGAGTGGGAAAATACTCAGTAAAGTTTATCAACAGAGTCTACGCCCACATTTAGAATATGGATCATCCGCATGGTGCTCAGCATCAAACACCACACTGCAAGAACTGGATAAAGTATAAAACCAGGCACTTAGGGTCATCAGGAAATGGAGAAATTGTGGAGGATACCAGCACTGAGAGAACGGAGGGACACAAAGGTGCTAGTACATGCAGAAACATTTGTATGCATGCCGAGACATCCAATGAAGGACCGATTCCAAAATCTTGCAATAGGACGGCTTAAGAGAAGCAGTTTTATCCACCAAGCCAAATGAATTTGTAGACAAACACCAGACATATAAAGAGTTGTCAGCCCACAACTGCAGATACCAGGACAGACCCCTGAACAGAGGAATCCAAATTGTCTATACAAATAAGGTACGGACAGAAGTGAAAGGAATACTTGACATGGAGGAACAGAAAAGTGTACAGCGTAAGACAATCACTCTCAGTTTCTTGGATGAAGAATACCCACAAGATCTGTTGGTTCGTGTGTACACAGATGGATCAGAACAGAATGCACAAATTAAAGAATGGGGGAGCAAAAGCATACATATATTACTCAAATAAAACTAGGGATGTGAATAAAATAGAGACAAGGAAATATTGACACATTTACGGTGCAGAAATCGAAGCTATAAAGTTGACAAACTGCTGAACAGTAATCTTAGCCCACAGCCTGTAGTACTTTTGACAGATGTAAGATCAGCACCCCAGGCAGTAGAATCAAGAAAATGTCTGCAGACCGTATTGACTTAACTCTGCAAGCACCACAGCGTCGCCTTGGAGTGGATCGCATCTCACTGTGGAATACCAGGAAACGGAAGAGCAGTTCAGCTGGCAAAGGAAGGAGCAACAGGCACACAACAAGATGCACCAATTACATACTATCATAAGAAACAGATAATCAAATCAATCAGAAGACCAAAAGCCCCAAATCAGGGTTCCTTTCATAATATTAATAGATGGGAAAAAATTATCTTTATAAGTCTCAGAACATGGCACAATCGACTCCACAGTCACATGTATACAAAATTCAAGATCGGCAGCTCAACTAGATATACATTTGGGCAGGCGCCCCAGACTGTTGAACATATACTTCAAGTCTGTACTGAATATAAATATATCAAGTACTGAGGAAAATCCATTGGCCCATAGATACAACACTACAGACAAAACTATATGGGCCACTGCAAGAATTACAAAAGACAGTAAAATTTATACAGGAAACGACATTGCAAATATCGACAACACTTCAGGTGAACAAAAGATAGCGGGCGAGCGGGGACGGACAGACGAACAGACAGACGGACAGACGAACAGACAGACAGACATACGGACGGACGGACGGACAGACAGACAGACGGACGGACGGACGGACGGACGGACGGACGGACAGACGGACGGACAGACAGACAGACGGACGGACGGACGGACGGACGGACAGACGGACGGACAGACAGACGAACAGACAGACAGACAGACAGACGGACGGACGGACGGACGGACGGACAGACGAACAGACAGACAGACAGACAGACGGACAGACAGGCAGATAGACAGAAACTATCTTTACGACATTACCAAAACTCTGGATCTGTCGATGGAACTTTAATGACCGGAGAATAAAGGCCGCGTGTCTAGATTTTTTTTTCCTATTTCACCTCCGATAGTAACAACAAAAATGACCCTATCGTGATTCAAACCCGCGTCCTCGTGTTCTAGAACACGACAGGATATCGATTCGGCTATCCGCTCTCCAACGATTGGTTTATTGTTGCTTCAAGCCTCCAAATATAGCTTGTCATAAACATCTTACAATTAGTTGTTCCCCTTTAGTTTCGATAGATCTAAATGCACTGAGGGAGACGATTCTACATTACCTCGCACTAGCGACGTTCCCAATTTACCATCCCATGATGCAGGTAACGTCTTCTATTGTCAGTATTAATCAATGATACTCCGCTTCCATAGTAGACATGTGAATGAGATATATTTTTAGACCAAAATCTTGTGTAATTGGGAATAATCTCCATTTAATAACTCTTGCTTTATAATTATTGTTTTTTTCTTAAATGGAGTTTGCTAGAAAACGTGGTGGGCTGCGGTAAAGCTGGTGAACGCAGTGTATTGTGACAGCTTCGTATGAGAAGGGAAAAAAAAGCGATGACAATTCGTCTTCCTCACGACAAAAACAAAACTCACAGAACATGAACATGAGAAATGTACCAAGATCAAACTTCTTCATCTTCTTCTTCTTTCCTTCCTCATCTGTCTTTCAGCGTCAGGGGAGATATAATTTGCGGTCTTTTGCTCTTCTGTTCGCCTCTGCTGCTGTTATTTTTCCTAGTGCTTCTAATATTCCATCGATCCATCTTTTTCGTGGTCGACTCTTGGGTCTTTGTTCTCACAACGTTTGTTGAAGGCTCGTTGTGTTGTGTTTTGTTCATTCTGCCTTGTCACGTGGCCAAACTATTTTATCTGTTGTTTCCTTATATATTCTATGGCGGGGGCTATTCCTAGCTTTTTTCTCAATTCTTCATTTTTGATCTTATCTCTCAGACTATTTCCTGTCATTCGTCTAACACATTTCATCTTTGTAGAGGTTATTTTTCTTATTGTTCTTGCATCTAGGGTCCAGGTCTGGCATTGGTTGCACAACGTTGGGATGAAGATTGTATTGTATAGTGCTCGTTTTGCCTCCAGAGTTATTTCCTTGTTGGACAATAGTGGTGATAACTGTCCGATGATTTGACAAGCTTTGTTGCATCTTGATTCTATCTCTGCTGTTTGAGAATTATCGTTTGTCATTAGACTTCCTAGGTATTTGAATTCCACTACTTGTTTTAGTTGTCTGCCTTCTATAGTTACGTTGATGTTCTGTTTATTTTTGGCGACATTCGTGACTTCTGTTTTGTTGATGTTGATTTTCATGTTGTATTTTGTGCCTGAGATGTTGAGTTTGTTTAAGTGTTCTTGTAGGTCTTCTGTTGTTTCATGTATTAGTGCCTGGTCGTCTGCAAATAAAAGCTCGTTGATTTCCTCTGTCACTGATGGGTTGGCTAGCTTGCATATATGGTCCATGTATGTAATAAACAGTTGGAGGGATAGTACGCACCCCTGTCTTACACCTGATCTAACTTCGAAGTGATCTGTGTAGCCTGCTGCTGTTCTGACCATGCAGCTGCTGTTGATGTAGAGATGTTTAATAAGGTTGGTTAGATGTTGGCTTAATCCGTATGTCAATGAAGGCTATGTATAACTATTGATTGTGTTCTGTCGTTTTTTTTTTGCAAGCTGTTTTAATGTGAATAGTGCGTCGGTACATCCTCAGTTTTTTTTTCGGAACCCCATTTGAGAATCGTTTAACTGTAGTTCTATTATTGGTCTCAGCCTTTTTTCCAAGATCTTGGCGTATAGCTTTCCTACATGGCTGAGAAGAGATATAACCTCTATATTGATTACAGTCTCTTTTGCTACCTTTCTTTTTCCATATTGGTATGACGATTGCCTGTTGCCAGTCTTCTAGGGCTTGTTGTTGGTGCCATGCTGCATTAAATATTCTGTGCAGCCATTGCATTCCTGTTTCTCCTGCTGCTGCTATTATTTCTATTGGTATGTTATCTATCCCCGGTGCTTTATTTCTTGGTGCATATTTGATTACTTCTTCGATTTCCTCTTTCATAATGTCGGGTTCAGTATTTGTGAGTTCTAGCGTGGTTTTTGTTGTCTTATTGGTAGTTGGTATGTTTAACAGGTAATATACCAAAGGAGGAAGCTAAACTTCAAAATATTCCTATGAATAATACATGAACAGACCTATGCTCCACTGGGAGTTAAAAAGGTAGAAGAAGAAGAAGAAAAGAGGGAGCTAAACTAGTACTAATATACTAAAGGAGGAAGCTAAACTGGTTTTGATATACCAAAAGAGGACGCTGGAGAGACTAAAAGAGGCCATAGAGAAACATTTGAGAGAGGAACAAGCAGGTTTTAAGAAGAACAGATCATGTGCTGATCAAATAACTACTCTACGTATAATAGTTGAACAAAGTTTAGAACTAAAATCCTCTCTGTATATTGGATTCATAGATTACGAAAAGACATTTGATAGCTTAGACAGAAGAATGCTTTGGAAGTTGCTGAGTCATTACGGAATCCCCATAAAGTTTATTAACCTGATAAAAACAATGTATGAAGGAACGAAATGTAGTGTGGTGCATGAAGGACAGCTTACAGAAGCATTTGAAATAAGAACAGGAGTAAGGCAGGGGCGCCTTCTGTCTCCATTTCTCTTTGTACTGGCCATAGATTGGATTATGAAAATGACTCAAAACAACAGAAATGGAATCCAGTGGTCACTAACCAGGGAACTTGATGATTTAGATTTTGCTGATGACATAGCTCTCCTATCACACAGCCATAAACAGATGCAGGATAAAATGAGCATACTTGATGAGAGATCACAACAGCTAGGACTGAAGATTAATAGAGATAACACCAACATTATGAGAATTAATGCAGTTGGCAATAACCAAATAAAATTAGGAGAAATACCTCTACTAGACGTACAATCTTACATATAACTGGGCAGTAACATATATAAAGAGGGAGGAACAGAAAATTATATCAAAATAAGGATATCAAAAGCAAGAAGAGCTTTCATTGCACTGGGAAACATATGGGAATCCAAAGAAATTAGGTTAAATACAAAAAGAAAAATTTTCAACTCATATGTTAAGTCATAAGTTATTATATAGCTGTGAAACATGGAGAACAACACAATTTACAATCATGAAGATACATACTTTTATTAATGGGTGCTTACGCAGAATAAAAGGATGGAAATGGCAGGACAAAATCACTAACATAGAATTATGGAAATTTACCAGTCAAACACCAGTGGATAAAGAGATACAGTAAAGACGATGGCGCTGGATGGGACACACACTGCGGAAGCCAACTGAGAGTATTACACAGCAGGCCCTTTTTGGAATCTCCAGGTGAAAAGACAAAG
Source organism: Megaustenia siamemsis (assembly GCA_032433765.1). NCBI lineage: Eukaryota > Metazoa > Mollusca > Gastropoda > Stylommatophora > Ariophantidae > Megaustenia > Megaustenia siamemsis. Next base: position 38,102,833 of record JAVIAB010000160.1, on the reverse strand, counting down.
AGGGAGACCAAGGAATTTTTGGAGAAGACAGATAGAAGCAGAGGTGAAGATGATGAGGAAGACATGGAATGATCGTAAAAGAATGGCAATAGACAGAACGACTTGGAAAGTGTTTGTTGAAGACCTATGCTCCACTGGGAGCTAAAAAAGGTAGAAGAAGAAGAAGAAAAGAAGACGCTAAACTAGTATTGATATATCAAAGAGCGGACGCTAAACTAGTATTGATATACCAAAGAGCGGACGCTAAATTAGTATTGATAGACCAAATGAGGACGCTAAACTAGTATTGATATACAAAAGTGCGGACGTTAAACTAGTATTGATATACCACAAGTGGACGTTGAACTAATATTTGGTTATTTGGTTATGGAAGGCCCCGGCATCACTGCAAACGAATTAAAATCCATAATTGCTCAACCGCCCGTGCCAGCGTAATCATCCGAATTAATATCTCATCTCCTAAACAAAGAAAGGTAACTGTAGTACCCATCGTAGCAGTCTCAGCACACGTTAAAAGATATAATTATCGTATTGCTGATATAACAGATCCTATAATTATCGTATTGTTGATATAACAGATCCTATAATTATCGTATTGCTGATATAACAGATCCTATAGTTATCGTATTGCTGATATAACAGATCCTATAATTATCGTATTGCTGATATAACAGATCCTATAATTATCGTATTGCTGATATAACAGATCCTATCATTATCGTATTGCTGATATAACAGATCCTATTACCATTCAAGTTTGATTAAAATAAAGAGTAATCAAAAAGGCAATAAACAAAGATGCTATACAATCAAACTATGAGAGAAGATGAAAGTTGGAATACTTGGTTACAACCGGAAAAATACAGGGAAAGAGAGATCGCGGAAAACAAATAGAGAAGATACTGAATACCTTAGTGTCGTGACATGGAAAGCAGTCAACAACAGAACTGATACGATGCACTGTGGACATATAATTGTGGAAGGACGTGATCGCTTACGCCAACCGGTAAGGCACATGCACATGATGATACAAACATAAACACAAAGAAACAAGTACTCACAAACAAATATACACAAACAAACACACGCATAAATAAACAAATACACACAAACAAACAATCAGGTGAAATAAAACGGCAAACAAGTCTTACTGGAGCAATCATAGTAGTCAGTGAATCTATCCCAACCTGGCATGTCGAGAGGTAGTATCAACGATATCAATATCCCCAGATGCCGGCAGGTCGTAATAGATGTCTGCTTCAACCTAACCACCCAAAACGTCCAGTACTGATCAACGTCAACGGCGCTCTATAAACTAGTTCCACCACCTTGGTCGTTGCTGAGAGAAACAATTCGATGAGAGATCACAAAGTGGATACACACTGGCTGCATGTCTGCGAGTTATTGATGTGACCTTTCACGGTATGCTCGACAATAATCTTCCATCGCACGCATTCTAACGTCAGCTATATACGAATGTTTGTATGTTTTGTATGTATATTAAATTAAAGGTTCCCTCTACGCCTTGCTAGGCGTATGGGGAATATAGTGTTAGTGACCAAATTTTTCTATGACCACGACACATTTTTGGGTGATGTGGTCGGTATAACGCTAGGCCGCCCTTACTTCCCAGAAAAATCTCTGGTACCCATTTTTAAAAGCTGGGGGAACCTCGAAGCCCCGTCAGTCCGAAAAAAATCCGCCATTGCTGGGGATATATATATATATATTGTGTGGCGAGTGAGTGTGTATATGAGACTCACTTTCCTGTGGTGTTGGTGCGGATGGTCATATGTAAATTCAATAATTACAGCGTCTATTATATTCCCCCACTTACATATTATATTATGACATTTATTTAGCTTAATTGATTTTTTACTGTACTTCATATTTCTGGTATATTAATGTTTGTTCTGACCATGTAGCAAACGTAACATTCTATCGATCGTGCAGTTGAATGCAGTGACTTCAAAGCATTAAGCCTAATGAGCCATGTTACAAAAATCTTGCTAAAAGTTATACAAGGAAGGATTCAGAATAAAATCAATACTGAATTAGATGAGCAGCAGTTTGGATTTAGGAAAACAGCTGGACAAAAGAGTCGTATTCTGCATGAGAACATTAATCGAAAAGTACACTGGAGTAAACACACCAATATGTGCCTGCTTCATAGGCTACGCTTTTGATAGATGCCTAAAAGAGATACATCTAGATAACAAGGATATACGACTAATACGTAATTTATACTGGGAGCAAACAGCAATAATAAGTTATAACAAAGAGAACTCTACACCCATTGATATAAAAAGAGGAGTAAGACAAGGATGCATCCTATCACCAAGCTTGTTCAATCTATACACTGAGCAAATTTTTAAAAACATCACAGAGATGCCAGACCTAAACATTAATGAAAAGATAATCAATAACCTAAAATATGCTGATGATACTGTAATACTAGCAGAAAATCCTAAAGATCTACAACAATTACTTAATGAAATAAACATGACAAGCAAAAAATATGGACTAGATATGAATATCAAAAAGACTAAAACTATGATCATAAGCAAAGAAAATACTCAAAACCCAAAAGTATATATCAAAATTGAAGGAATAAACCTGGGGACAGTTCAGAACTACAACTACCTTGGACATACTATATATAACCAGTGATGGAAAACTGAAGTAAACAAAAGAATAGGAATGGCAAAAAAGTAATTGTAATGTCATGAAGAACATACTAACATCAAAACATTTAACATCAGGGCTAAAACTAAGAATAGCAAAATGTTATATATTCTCAAAATTCGTATATGGTGCAGAAACATGGACACTAGACAAGAAAACAGAACAGAGAATTGAAGCCTTTGAAATGTGGATATATAGAAGAATAGGTAGAATTGGATGGAAAGACAAGAAAACAAACGATGAAGTCTTAAAACAACTAAAAATGAAAAGAGAACTACTAAACACAATTCAAACAAGACAAATACGATTTTTGGGCTATGTTAAAAGACACAACAGTCTACTAAAATTAATCTTGGAGGAATAAAATACAAGGTAAAAGAGGCAGAGGCAGACCAAGACTAACATGGACGAGTAACATCAAAAGATGGACAAATCAAGCTATGACAACCTGCACCATCAAAGCAAGAGACAGAGTAGAATGGCGCTCCATGGTAGCCAACCTTCGTTGCGGAGATGGCACTCGATGACGATGACATTCTATCATATAAAAAAAAAACAATACCATATAGCACGTTTTATCATTTCAACATAATATGTTTCATATTTACAACATAGTCAATTATTTGCAATAATGCAAATGTAACATTTGTCGTAACTCAAACGTTATGTTTGTTTCTTCTTTCTTCACTTCCTCTTGTAGCGGCTCGGGAGTCATGGGAGATTGCACGCTCTGGTTCTCAAACTGTTTGCAGCTTCACTCATCGTCAATTGATCTTGTGGGGGACTGGTTGGTTTCATGGCAAGACGCCGGCCTCCAGACAGAGAGGTTGTGGGTTCAAATCCCAGCTATCACCGGTTGGGATTTTTATTTATGATTTCTGTCTGCGGCAACCACCCCTGGTCTCAGCAGCGAGGCCTGGCTTGAAACGTCCTCTACGGGGAAAAATATGAGTACCTCCGAAGTCGGAGTTATCTGCCTGTGCGGCGAAGGACCCCTGTGCACACGGCTGCTACGGAGAAATGGATTAGCACGAAAAATTCAGTTCCTAGTCTCTAGGGACTTCGTCAGAGATCAAAGCTGGCGAACGAAAAAAGAAAAACAAATTGATGTTGTAGTGTTTCTTTGGTAGTATCAATCCATCTGACTCTGGGACCGTCTCTGGCTCCTCTCTCTTCTCTTCTTTTAATGTATGCTTTGTACGGTAAGGAATCACAAGGCATTCTTTCTAGATGGCAAACCAGTTTACTTATTGTTTCTGTATGTATCTTAGGATTGGTGGCTCAATGGCTACTCTTTCTTTTATAATATTATTTCCTGTTCTGTCTTTTCTGTCACTCTTATTTATTATTGTTACAAAGAACAAATTGCATATATACCAGGTAGTAAATTTGACAATCCTTGTTGTCTGTTCTCATTTTACTGACTATCCTTGTCTCTTCTCGTTTTACTGACTATCCTTGTCTATTCTCGTTTTACTGACTATCCTTGTCTTTTCTCATTTTACTGACTATCCCTGATGTCTTTCTCATTTTACTGACTATCCTTGTTGTCTTTTCTCATTTCACTGACTAACCGTATTGTCTGTTCTCATTTTACTGACTATCCTTGTCTATTCTCATTTTACTGACTATCCTTGTCTTTTCTCATTTTACTGACTATACCTGATGTCTTTTCTCATTCTACTGACTATCCTTGTTGTCTGTTCTCATTTTACTGACTATCCTTGTCTATTCTCATTTTACTAACTATCCTTGTCTATTATCATTTTACCGACTATCCTCGTCTATTCTCATTTTACTGACTATCCTTGTCTATTCTCATTTTACTAACTATCCTTGTCTATTATCATTTTACCGACTATCCTCGTCTATTCTCATTTTACCGACTATCCTCGTCTATTCTCATTTTACTGATTATCCTTGTCTATTCTCATTTTACTGACTATCCTTGTCTTTTCTCATTTTACTGACTATCCTTGTCTATTCACATTTTACTGACTATCCTTGTCTTTTCTCATTTTACTGACTATACCTGATGTCTTTTCTCATTCTACATGGATACATTTAAAAGAACCGAAGCGAGAAGCATCAACAGTGAGGCACGAGCGCCCCTGCCGAGGCTGAGAGGCTCGCCCAGAACAAGGAAAAAAAGTCCAGATACGATGCGGATCCTGTGCAAAGTCTGACATATAATAACAAAGATCGACGGACATGGAGAGTCTGGAATTTCTGCCCATTGTGACGTTTTTGGCTCGAAAGGACAAGAGATAGAATGATAATTGACATTGATAATATCGTGAGCTTAGATAATTTTGATACTCTAAATAAAATGATGAAAACAAAGAGCTCATGGAGAGTTTTAAAAATACGTGATCTACAGTTGTTGGGGAAAAAAATGTGAGCAGTTGTTTCTGTCTTATGCGCCATATCAGGCTTTGGTGAAAACATAACATAACAAAACATAATGAAACATAACATAATAAAATATAATATAACAAAACATAACATAACAAAACATAACATAACAAAATATAATAAACAAAACATAATATAACAAAACATAATAAAACAAAACTTAACATAACAAAACATAATAAAACATAACATAACAAAGCATAATAAAACATAACATAAGAAAACAACATAACAAAACATAATAAAACATAACATAACAAAACATAATAAAACATAACATAACAAAACATAACATAACAAAACATAACATAACAAAACATAATAAAACATAACATAACAAAACATAACATAACAAAACATAATAAAACATAACATAACAAAACATAACATGACAAAACATAACAACAAAACATAATAAAACATAACATAACAAAACATAACATAACAAAACTTAACAACGAATAGCTTAACAACACATAACGTAACAAAACGACATTAAATGACGAAAAATATACTAACAAAACATAGTTTAACATAACAAAACATAAAATAAAACATGACATAACAAAAATAAAATAACAATGATTTTTGGGGTAATGTGGTCGGTATTACGCCCGTGCCGCATTACTTTCCCAGAAAAAATATCCGGTACCCTTTAATATTAAAGGCTGGGTGAACCCAGAAGCCGTCCGTTGGGATCGAACACTACCTCTTGTCCTTTGCAGTTCAGTTCACTAACCGGTGAGCTATCGAGGCTCCCTAAACCTTTGAATTGGTTTCAAGATAAAGAAACGTTTTTACGATACGTTCGTTGCAACCACCTAGAAAAAGTCACTGGTAAGGGCGCATTGCATTAACAGTATTATCGTTGGAGTCTTGAAACACGACAATGTCTTAAAACCACAAATTAATAGTCTTTCGTATGTTTGTTTCTTGGTTTTTTTTTACCTTGCATTGCACCTAAAATAGACAAAAGTACAACAAAAACAGTCTTACCTGGCCGTTTAGACGCCTTCCATTTATCTTGCCGGGTTGGTTTTTCAGTCCAGATCTCGTCAAAAAGTAAACGAATGAAAATCTTACAACACCAATTACCTTCCTTTCTTAAATTGTTCTTTTACAGTGGGGAAATTACACAATTTTATTTATGTTTTTGGCACTATTTTTTTAGTTTACTACATAAATTCATAAAAATGTCGACAGACTCAGACATCAAAGCAAAAGGATCTGAGAAATAAAAAAAAATATATTTGTTTCTTCAAAATTGCATAACCTTTCAAAGTGAAAAGATTAACGAGATCTAATCTGCCAGAACACAGCGTGATTCCCACTTTGCAGGAACTGCAGGGACAAGAAATCAGCCAAAGCTGTGTGTATGTCCTCCGTCCTGGCTATTGTTTTAAAAAAAAAAAAGACACAAAGAAAACTATTATGGAGTGGGGGAAGGAAAAGGTTGGGGGGAGGTGGGTAGTTAGGACGCCAATACCAACAAGGAACAACGTGCCCGCTTTAAAGGGAGAACACATGACAAAGGTGCACCTGAAAGTTTGACACGTCAGAGAAAACAAGTGTTGACATGGCAGAGGCGTAGCGACTATATTTTTTATGCATGGGAACCAATTATGGCCAAGTAATGTGTCCCACCTCGGTCACCGAAGATAAATTCGGTGTTTTCATTATAAGTTGTAATGTAAAGTGCCCCCGTCACACCAACTGGCGTATAGGGAATATAGTGTTAGTGACCATAAATTTTACAGACCTTCAACACATGATTTTTGGGGTAATGTGGTCGGTATTACGCCCGTGCTGTTTTACTTTCCCAGAAAAAATTCAGTACCCATTTAAGGCTGGGTGAACCCGGAAGCCGTCGGTTGGGATCGAACTCTTGTCTTTTGAAGTCCAGTTGACTAACCACTGAGCTATCGCGGCTCCCGGTTTCATTATAGACAAGCAGGAAATCAACAACCATCTCTGTGCGTCATTCTTCGTCTACAACAGGCAAAATAAAAGGAAAGAGAGATCGCGGACGACAAAGAGAGAAAATACTGGATAGCTTGGTGTCATGGCATGGAAAACAGTCAACAACAAAACTGATACGATGCACTGTAGATAGAAGGTTGTGGAGGGACATGATCACCTACGCCAACCGGTATAGCACATGATGATGATGATGATCTTCATGATTGTCAGTTTTGTTCTTCTCCATGTTTCACAGCCATATAATAGGACCGACTTAACATTTGATTTGAAATTTTTAATTGTTGTATTTAACCTAATTTCTTTGGATTTCCATATGTTTCCCAGTGTAACTAATGCTCCTCTTGCTTTTGATATCCTTATTTTGGCATCATTTTCTGTTCCTCCCTCTTTATCTATATTACTGCCCAGATATATGTAAGATTGTACATCACATAGAGGTATTTCTCCTAATTTTATTTGGCTATTGCCAACTGCAATAATTCTCATAATATTGGTGTTATCTCTATTAATCTTCAGTCCCAGCTGTTGTGATCTCTCATCAAGTATGCTCATTTTATTCTGCATATGTTGATGGCTGTGTGACAGAAGAGCTATGTCATCAGCAAAGTCTAAATCATCCAGTTGCTTGGTCAGTGACCAAACAACTATCAGTTACTTCATTTAAGAGCGTCAGTGGTGTGTCTTTCTATATATATATAGTGGTCGCGCTGACTCAGCATTAAAGTGAACGTGGGTAGGATCCCATTACGAAATTCTGCAGGCGACCCAATTGAAAAAAAAAATTGTTACCTAACGATGCATCCGACTTCAGCATGCAATTTTGGGTACAGGGTTGCCTTTCCTTTTGATCAATACTCGCTTGCCGGACCGGTTAGTCGGTTTCCAGAGCCACTGAATGGAAGTAGAGCAAGTTCTCATCGCTAACCCGAACGCAATAGTCAGCTATGAGTCGCTAAACATTTTCAATCCAGGTACAGTTGGATGTCATGATGTCGCTACGACATTCAGATGCCGAGTAGTTTCAGAAAACGACCGGTCCAGTCCGCTCAGCCACTTTCTCTTTCTTCCCATGGCATCAAGTCAAATTCATGAACACGTAAATTTATGAAAGTTTAACTACCAATGAACATCTAAATTTATGAAAGTTTAGCGACCAATGAACATCTAAATTTATGAAAGTTTAGCGACCAATGAACATCTAAATTTATGAAAATTTAGCGTCCAGTGAACATCTAAATTTATGAAAGTTTAGCGACCAGTTAACATCTAAATTCATGAAAGTTTAGCGACCAGTGAACATCTAAATTTATGAAAGTTTAGCGACCAATGAACATATAAATTTATGAAAGTTTAGCGACCAATGAACATCTAAATTTAAATATTATGAACAACTCTTCCTCACCCACAGCTAATTTTATATAGGCCTGACAGCAGAAGGGGAAACCCTGGTAAACCTCCACTAGCGTGACATTTTTAGCTTTCCGAGCAGAGACGGTTGCGTCTAGAATGACGTCAGCCGTCTTTAGCACGCATAACTGAATACGTCACGCTAGTGGAGGTTTTCCTATCTGCGTTTAGAAGTATCTGAAGTAAGTTATGCCTTACCCCGCCCTTGTATCTCTGAAACCCCCGACAAAATAACAAACTGTCTACGCCCCTGCTTGTTGCCGCGGTGGCTGAGTAGTTAGTATGCATGTTACTGACGACGAAGATCCGGGATCAGCTCACTGAAGTTAAGAATATTTGGTGTTTAAGTCGTTTTTGGTCGGATTGACATGATTTCGGCTTTCATCTACCATCAGGTCGCGTGGTTTGTTTTTTTTTCCCTCAGCAAGTTTCATTCAACACAGCCAGTCTGAAAGAATCTCCGTCTCTAGCCAGATCCTCAACTTCCATTGCAATATTTAAGGTCACTTTGATGTTTTGAAACCACCTTCTTCTTGCTCTGACGTGTTTTTTTGCAACCATGCCTTCCATTACTGTCCTTTCCAGTCCACTGTATCTTTTGACGTGGCCATAGTATTTTAATTTACTCTGAAAGATGTCGCTCTTCACCCAGGCAATGTAAATGAGCATTAGACATTTTTCTTTGGAAAGAAGGGCGATCTGTGGTGATGCCGACCTTTTCACTAATAAAATGTGTCGATAGTTATTGAAACTAACAGGGATTGAAATAAAAGCTGACCCGAACTTCGAAGAGACATTGAGTATGCGGCCTTTATTCTCAAGTCCCATAGGAAATTTCCCAGAACATCAGAGAATGGGCAGTGAAAGATCTAACAATAAGTGAAAAATGCGGGCTCTGAGACCGTATTCCTTATACGCCTGAAGGCATGGGGGCGACGTTTACTTGTATCTTTACTTGGAGGCCAAAGACGCCCGCCCAGTAACTGCTTTGAGTGCGATCAACAAGCCATAGACGACTGCATGCGTCAGGGGTCGGCGAACAACAGAGCTGATCAAGACCCTACTCCATCTTCTAGCTGTGCTCCTAAAAATACACTATCCAGCCTGTCCAAGCGAGTAAGGATCGAAATGGGAAAGCAACCCTGTACTAAAAAAACCGTGTTGAAGTCGGATGTTCCAAAACCGAAAAGCGTAAATATCACAGCCTAGCTGGAAACTACAACACACCGAATCTACGCTCATTTAACGTCCTTTGAAGTGCGGATGATGAAGAGAACTATTCATTTCTTTAGTAGTCATCAGGTGAACGCCAGAAAGAGACAGTTATCCTTACTTGAAGCTGCGGCGACCAGTGAACTGGTCTACAGCTAACAAGATCTTGAGTCCCATTTCTGTCAGCAACTTACTTCTATGTTCTTCCAGCCTTAAACGAGCACTGGATTTTTTTCTTCTGAGAATAGTATCGCAGCACTGGCGTAATGCTGACAACGTTACTTAAAATTATGCCAATGGTATAACAAGAATACAACTATGGGCACATACATCATGTTCTCTGTACGCCGCTACTGAGTGTGACCGGCTTATCTCCTCTCTTACTGGTTAACTTTGCAACAGCGAAATTAAAATATAAAAACAAAATAAACCCATACAATTAATAATTAAAATGTAAATGTTTTCTTCAACTTGACGAACCGTTGAAACAGCTGTTTTTATTATTATTATTATTATTATTAAAGGTGAAACGGTTTCAGTTGTTGAGAAAGTCCGAAAGGGAAAGTGTTTGACTTGATCGCAGCTGAAGTTTCTTTTCAAAGAAAATGGCAGTCCTGAATTGCTAGCGCGAGGTGTGTTATTTAACTTCCGGGAGTTTTTGTCTGCAGCCCTCCAACAAAGCTCGGGACGTTTGTGAAGCCAGTAAAACTAACACGAGGCCTTGACAACTAACACAAACATGGCAATCAAACATTGTCAGGTGGCCTGGACAGACAGCCATGTCTAACCAGGTTTTGGCACAGGAGAAAACAGATATTAGCGGACCACTTAGCCTGTCCGAAGACAATGGGTTGGGAAATTCCGCATTAAAATCATACATTTTCACAACATTTGATTTGTTTCTTTTTTCTTGTCTCCACTTCGGTGACCTTTCAGCGTCCATGACAAACGGAATGTTCGAGGTGTTCATCGCCATGTCTTCTATTTCATTGACTCGTCGTCTTCTAGGTCTACTATTTCCCTCGTCCTGTCCTGCATATTAATGTTCTCTATGGAATTCGGTCTAGTGATGATCGTCTTGCATGTCCTAACCATTTCTTTATTTCTTTTTTTCTTTCTTCTTGTACCCGTTCGGGTGTCGAGGGAAATACAAAGTTCTGGTTCTCACTCTGTTTGCGGCTTCCCTGGTTGTTAATTGATGTTGTAGCACTTCTCTGATGTTGTCTGTCCATCTTACGCTGTGTCTGCCTCTTGCTCTTCTGCCATCTCAACTTTTAATGTACGCTTTATATAGTAAGTAATCGCATGGCATTCTTTCTTGGTGGACAAACCAGTTTATTTGTTGAGCTGTACATAGCTTAGGATTGGCTCAACGACGACTCTTTCACTTATATCATTTCAGATTCTATCTGGATTGGCTCAATGACGACTCTTTCACTTATATCATTCAGATTATATCTGGATTGGCTCAATGACGACTCTTTCACTTATATCATTTCAGATTCTATCTGGATTGGCTCAATGACGACTCTTTCACTTATATCATTTCAGATTCTGTCTTCCCTGATCACCCCAAGCACTTTTTTCAGACACAGTGCAGTACTATACGTGGCAAGTTTTCTTTTATGCTTAGTCGTAAGTGAGGGAGCCGCGATAGCTCAGTGGTTAGTGAACTGGACTACAAAGGACAAGAGGTTGGGTTCGATGCCTACCGACGGCTTCCGGGTTCACCCAACCTTAAGTGGGTACCGGATTTTTTCTGGGAAAGTAAAGCGGCACGGGCGTAATACCGACCATATTACCCCAAAAAATCATGTGCCGAAAGTCTGTAAAATGTATGGTCACTAACACCATATTCCCTATACGCCACTTGGCGTGACGGGGGCACTTGACTACTTTGTCGTAAGTGACCCTGTTTGGCATTGGTAGCACAATGATATATTAAATATACTCTGTATCACTTGTTTCTTGGTGATAATGGATATTGCTTTGTGTTGAAGTATAGGGAGGGGATAGCTATCCCAATAGTTTGGTTTCCTCCATTGCATCGTACATCTTTTTCTTTATCGATTCTACCATCCACAGAGAATATTGATCCCAGATATTGAAAGTTTGTTAACTTGTTTTATAACTTGGTGTTCTATAGCTGTGTTAATGTCGTCTTATTGATACTTATTTGATCTGTGGCTTCTTATATGATCTTGCAACGATGTAACTATTTTCCATGCAAAGTCATTTCTATTATTTTGTTTATCTATTTGGAATTAAGGTAATGGTTGGTTGTAACAGTTGGTTGTGTTGTGGTGATGTGGTGATGATAGTTGTGTTGTGGTGATGTGATGATGATGGTTGTGTTGTGGTGATGTGGTGATGATGGTTGTGTTGTGGTGATGTGATGATGGTGGTTGTGTTGTGGTGATGTGGTGATGATAGTTGTGTTGTGGTGATGTGATGATGATGGTTGTGTTGTGGTGATGTGATGATGATGGTTGTGTTGTGGTGATGTGATGATGATGGTTGTGTTGTGGTGATGTGATGATGATGGTTGTGTTGTGGTGATGTGATGATGATGGTTGTGTTGTGGTGATGTGATGATGATGGTTGTGTTGTGGTGATGTGATGATGATGGTTGTGTTGTGGTGATGTGATGATGATGGTTGTGTTGTGGTGATGTGATGATGATGGTTGTGTTGTGGTGATGTGATGATGGTGGTTGTGTTGTGGTGATGTGATGATGGTGGTTGTGTTGTGGTGATGTGATGATGGTGGTTGTGTTGTGGTGATGTGATGATGATGGTTGTGTTGTGGTGATGTGATGATGATGGTTGTGTTGTGGTGATGTGATGATGGTGGTTGTGTTGTGGTAATGTGATGATGGTGGTTGTGTTGTGGTGATGTGATGATGATGGATGTGATGATGGTGGTTGTGTTGTGGTGATGTGATGATTATGGTTGTGTTGTGGTGATGTGATGATGGTGGTTGTGTTGTGGTGATATGGTAGGGTAGGGCTTTGTGTTTGCGCAGAAGGGCTATTGGGGAGGGGGACGGGATGGATCAAAAAATTAAAACAAAAATGCGCTCTCTGTTTTACTCTTGTCTTTCTCTTCTTCTCTCGCTCTATCACACTCTCTCTCTCTCTCTCTCTCTCTCTCTCTCTCTCTCTCTCTCTCTCTCTCTCTCTCTTCGCTTTCCAATCTCTAACATATTTAAGTGATCGAACCTCTATAGTTGATTCCCACAATATCTCACACATCGTTTCCACATTCCTAGTGTATCTTCTCCTCTCCTCGCTTCTCTCTCCTCTCATATTCTCTTCTCTAGCGGCCCTCTCCAAGTCAAAGATTGTACTTCAGTGTAGATTATCTCCCCCATTCTCCTCCCCAACATCTGTGGTACTTTGGCCATCTGTGGACGGAAGACTCAGTGTCCGATTTCTGGTTCCCAGTGGGCTTGTTCTCTTGTAGAAGGGAACACGTGTGTTGTTAACTGGATGACAGTTACGATTGTTTGGTCCTGAATGCCCCAAAGAAATATACAGAACGATTTAACAGACACAAATCACATAAACGCACTGGGCTATCAAGTTCAGGAACCTGGTGTGCAGTTATGCTGTGTTCTGTGGGAGCTGTTAGGATGTATGGTTTAGAATTCTGCTATCATTATTAAGCATGGCGCTAGATTCTAGAACAATTATATGAAAGAAATACCAAATTAATTAAATGTGTCAGATGTAGCATGGAATCCGACAATTTGGTATGAAGTAATATGTAGAGCTACAATACTCTATAACATTTTTTAGCCATGTAATGAGAAGAGAACAACCGGAATATCTTGTAACAACTGGGAAAATTGAGGAATGAAGAGATAGAGGGAAGCAAAGAGAAAAGATACCAGACAGCTTAAGAGAATGGCTTGGCAGAAGGTCAACGACAGCAATGATAAATAACTGTCGAGATCGAAATTTGTGGAGATACATGATCACCTACGCCAGCAGGTACTTGGTGATGCTGATGATGATGCTGATGATGATGATGATGATGATGATGATGATGATGATGGTGAATAAGAAGAAAGTTAAAGAGCCCCCACGCAGAAAACTATTTTTTTTTTAAACAACTAATTAAATGCTTTGGCCACGTGGCAAAATAAGCAATAAGTGATCAACATGAAACGTTATGGATAACAACAAACCAAAAGGGCGTCTTCGACATAACATGACGTTAACAGGCGAAATAACAAGCACTGAAACGTAACGGGAAAAGACAGAAAACGATCTCTCCACTCGACGCTGAAGAGAAGAGGGGAAAAGAGAGAAAGTCGAACCTGATTTGTTGGGTTCTGTCTCATTGTTTGTTGAGCCAGCTAAATGCGCCATATTGTCTTATCTTCTTCAGCGTTAACAAAGTAATAAATGTTTGTCTACAACACAAGTATTCAGCCCTACTGGGAGATACTTGCATTAATAGGAAAGTACAAATATACAATTTATTTCCGGTCTGTGATCGTTACCCTATGCTATAGTCATTGAGAGCGCCTTTCGTGTAAGACAATTACAATACAACTACAATAGCCAATTTTTTAGTTGGCTGAGTGGCAGTGTGCCAAGCGTTCGGCTTCTCGTGGCAAGGCGCGGTGCCAGGGAGTACGGGTTCGATCCCACTTCGGACCATATATTGTTCTTCGTTTTTTTCTGTTGTTGTTTGTCTGTTAATTTTTCCGAGTGCTAGCACCTACTTATTTGTTCTATTATTCCCTACAAAGTAAAGTACCCCCGTCACGTCAAGTGGCGTATAGGAAATATGGTGTTAGTGACCATAAATTTTACAGACCTTCAGCATATAATTTTTGGGGTAATGTGGTCGGTATTACGCCCGTGCCGCATTACATTCCCAGAAAAAAAAATCCGGTACCCATTAAAGGCTGGGTGAACCGGAAGCCGTCGATTGGGATCGAACCCTATCTCTTGTCCTTTGTAGTCCAGTTCACTAACCACTGAGCTATCGCGCTTCAGCGTTAAGCAGCTATATTATTTCACTATCTTCTGGATGCCGTCTCTTCAGTGCTCAGTTTGGCGCCACTGCCCTGGCCGAAAAGTGTCTAAAATGTTTCTTCCTGCCCTTTTGCTTAAAGAAGATAAAGTGGAAAAGTGTCTAAAATGTTTCTGTCTGCCCTTTTGCTTAAAGAAGATAAAGTGGAAAAGTGTCTAAAATGTTTCTGTCTGCCCTTTTGCTTAAAGAAGATAAAGTGGAAAAGTGTCTAAAATGTTTCTGTCTGCCCTTTTGCTTAAAGAAGATAAAGTGGAAAAGTGTCTAAAATGTTTCTGTCTGCCCTTTTGCTTAAAGAAGATAAAGTGGAAAAGTGTCTAAAATGTTTCTGTCTGCCCTTTTGCTTAAAGAAGATAAAGTGGAAAAGTGTCTAAAATGTTTCTTCCTGCCCTTTTGCTTAAAGAAGATAAAGTGGAAAAGTGTCTAAAATGTTTCTGTCTGCCCTTTTGCTTAAAGAAGATAAAGTGGAAAAGTGTCTAAAATGTTTCTTCCTGCCCTTTTGCTTAAAGAAGATAAAGTGGAAAAGTGTCTAAAATGTTTCTGTCTGCCCTTTTGCTTAAAGAAGATAAAGTGGAAAAGTGTCTAAAATGTTTCTTACTGCCCTTTTGCTTAAAGAAGATAAAGTGGAAAAGTGTCTAAAATGTTTCTGTCTGCCCTTTTGCTTAAAGAAGTTAAAGTGCCGAAATACTTTAACGACGGAGGATCTGCTTCTGACGATCACATTACCTCTGCGAAACTCTGTATAAAGAGTTTCATATCATTGGCGGAACGAAAATGGCGTCGTCTGCACACGCGAGCAATTTCTGTTTTTCTCTGTCTCATACGAAGGTGTTCAAATTGGTTGAGTCTTGTCCGATTTTTTTTCTAAACGTGGTTCTATTAAGTGGTTCTATGGAGTGGCTCTATGGAGTGGTTCTATGGAGTGGTCCTTTAGAGTGGTCCTATGGAGTGGTCCTTTAGAGTTGTCCTATGGAGTGGTCCTTTAGAGTTGTCCTATGGAGTGGTCCTTTAGAGTGGTCCTATGGAGTGGTCCTTTAGAGTGGTCCTATGGAGTGGTCCTTTAGAGTTGTCCTATGGAGTGGTCCTTTAGAGTGGTCCTATGGAGTGGTCCTTTAGAGTTGTCCTATGGAGTGGTCCTTTAGAGTTGTCCTATGGAGTGGTCCTTTAGAGTTGTCCTATGGAGTGGTCCTTTAGAGTGGTCCTATGGAGTGGTCCTTTAGAGTGGTCCTATGGAGTGGTCCTTTAGAGTTGTCCTATGGAGTGGTTCTATAGAGTGGTTCTATTGAGTGGTCCTATGGAGTGGTTCTATGGAGTGGTCCTATAGAGTGGTTCTATGAAGTGGTTCTATGGAGTGGTCCTATAGAGTGGTTCTATGAAGTGGTTCTATGGAGTGGTTCTATCGAGTGGTTCTATGGAGTGGTTCTCTGAAGTGGTCCTATGAAGTGGTTCTATAGAGTAACTGGGAGAGTAAACATAATTGTCTTATCGTTATTGTTAGCCTTAGATAGTGGTAAGTGTGTGGTGAGTGAGGGTTGAGTGAGTGGTGAGTGAGTGAGTGGTGAGTGAGTGGTTTTCTAGAAATGAATTTCCTGTTTAAACTCCTGAGGAATCTAAAGGTAAAAAAGGGGGTCTGGTCGACATAGAGTGTTTAGTGGGACACGCAGGTGTATCTAGATCAACACCTTACAGGAACAATCAATCTGCATACGCTTCGAGAAATGCCGAGACGGGTGGTGGAGCGGGCATGGGAATATCCCGACTGCAATGAAACTGGTTCCTTGAATAGAAGAGAATGGAGCTTATAGTTTCGTGTACACAATTTTGATCCATTTTATGAAACGGTGGTTCGAGTTGGATTGAGTTGTTTGTTGTGCTAACGCCAGGTTTATATTTCTAGGGGTGAACTGGTTGGTCTCTAGGCAAGACGCCGGCCTCGAGACAGAGAGGTTGTGGGTTCAAATTCCGGCTACACCGGGATTTGTATCTATGATATCCGGGATTTGTATCTATGATATCTCTCTGCTGCAACAACCCCTGGTCTCAGCAGCGAGGCCCGGCTTGAAACGTCAATTACTCATCGATGGAAAAAATATGAGTACCTCTGAAGTCGGAGTTATCTGCCTGTGTGGCGAGGGATCCGTGTGCACACGGCTGCCAGGGTAAAATGGATTAACGCGCAAAATTCAGTTCCTAGTCTCTAGGGACTTCGTCAGAGGTCAAAAGCTGGCGAACGAAAAAAAAAAATTCTAGTGATATCCCAAGGGTCTGGACTTTGCGTGAATATCATTTGTTTACATGTTTTCCCTCAACAACCGTGAGATCAGGTGTCCCTCACCATACAGGCATATATTCTCCTAGTTTAGAAGTTATATTTGTTATAATCAAGAGTGTATGCCAGATCTTATGGAGATTACACTCATAGATGGTGAGAACTTATGTAACTGATGTTCTCACAAACATGAGAACCACAATCGTGGAGAAGAAAAGAAGTGTTTAATTATCACTCACGTGAAACACCTCAATGGCCCGGCCCGACCTCAAAATTAGAATTAAGTAAGATTCTCATCAACAGGTAAGTTGTACGGGCAGCTCGTGCAACCAAACAAAGATGCTGAAAACTTGGCATAGACGAGCTTTGTTAGAGGGCTTTAGCAACCCGTGTCTGAAAGGGTGAATCATTTACCATCAGAGCAGTCAAGCAGAGAGAAGGGTTCCATTTGGTGTGTAGACTTACTAGGGAGTCAGAGGATTGTTTCTCAGCCATATTTAGACAGCGACCCCCTATTAAGATATCCAAGTAACATAAGAGCCTTTATAACATTAAACTAGTAGCTGAGTGGCAGTGTTCCTAAGCGTTCGGCTTCTCGTGGCAAGGCGCAGTGCCATGGTGTACGGGTTCGATCCTGCTTCGAACCATTTATTGTTTTTTTTTATGTTGTTGTTTATTTGTCTTTTTTTTTTTAGTACTGCAGTACATACCTCTTCCTCGATTGATTCCCTGATACCAGAAATAGTTGGCATGTAACCATTTGAATGACAATTTTAAAAATTCAAAATAAAATCGTTTGTCCGCCTGAGAAGAATGTCTAGTGATGCCATGCCATACCATTACGTAACCATACCCATACCACAACCATAACCACACCATAACCATACCATAAAATACCATAACTATACCATAAAACGCCATAACCACACCATAACCATACCATAAAATACCATAACTATACCATAAAACGCCATAACCACACCATAACCATACCATAAAATATGATACCATACCATACCATGCCATACCATACACAAAAGGAGGAGACGGACATATAGTTCGGGACAGCCTCTACCTCGGAGTGACAACATCAAAGGAACTCTACAACAGCATCAAGTGTTAGTGACTGTGGCTTCCAGAAAAGCAAAACCAGAAGTTGGTATCCCCCCCCCCCCCTGGCACCGGAAGTGGAAAAAGAAGTAACTTGAGACCTCTACATAAAATAGATAAAAGTGAAGTAACGTGTGCCTACCTTTTCTAACAACTAAATAACATGCGCCTACTTTTCATCATCATCGAGTGCCATCTCCGCAACGAAGGTTTGGTTACCATGGAGCGCCATTCTGCTCTGTCTCTTGCTTTGATGGTGCAGGTTGTCATAGCTTGATATGTCCATCTTTTGATGTTACTCGTCCATGTTAGTCTTGGTCTGCCTCTTTTACCTTGTATTTTATTCCTCCAAGATTACTTTTAGTAGGCTGTTGTGTCTTTTAACATGGCCCAAAAAGCGCATTTGTTTTGTTTTAATTGTGTTTAGTAGTTCTCGTTTAATTGTTAGTTGTTTTAAGACTTCATCGTTTGTTTTCTTTTCTTTCCATCCAATTCTACCTATTCTTCTATATATCCACATTTCAAAGGCTTCAATTCTCTGTTCTGTTTTCTTGTCTAATGCCCATGTTTCTGCACCATATAGGAATGTTGAGAAGACATAACATTTTGCTATTCTCAGTTTTAGCCCTGGTGTTAATTGTTTTGATGTTAGTGTGTTCTTCATGGCATTAAAATTACTTTTTGCCATTCCTATTCTTTTGTTTATTTCAGTTGTAGATTTTCCATCACTGGTTATAGTATGTCCAAGGTAGTTGTAGCTCTGAACTGTCTCCAGGTGTATTCCTTCTATTTTGATATCCACTTGTGGGTTTGAGCCTACTTTTATAACAGCCAAATAACATGTGCCTTCTTTTATAGCAACTAAATAACACACGTCTCCTTTTATAACAAGTAAATAATATGTGCTTACTTTTATAACAAGTAAATAATATGTGCTTACTTTTATAACAAGTAAATAATATGTGCTTACTTTTATAACAAGTAAATAATATGTGCTTACTTTTATAACAAGTAAATAATATGTGCTTACTTTTATAACAAGTAAATAATATGTGCTTACTTTTATAACAAGTAAATAATATGCGCTTACTTTTATAACAAGTAAATAATATGCGCTTACTTTTATAACAAGTAAATAATATGCGCTTACTTTTATAACAAGTAAATAATATGCGCTTACTTTTATAACAAGTAAATAGTATGCGCTTACTTTCATAACAACTAAATATTACCGGCGACATTGTTTTATGACAGAGTTATAACTGTTCTATTAATGTTAAAAACACAGAGTTTAACATTGCAGATAATTCAGATTATTAATTTATGCCATTTTAATGATGGTAGGTATCTTACTTTATATATATATTTTTTTAATTAGCCCTGGTAGTGGCATACGTAGAGTTTTTCTACTGCTAATGGCTCTTATGTTTTATATGTTTACATTTAACCAAGGGAAAAGGTTATAATACCCGCCTACGACCGGACTAGGAACTCGATCGCTTGTACTTGAGGTCAGAGTTCACTTGGACAACACTTATGACGTACTCTAATGTGTGATTCTAACAGTATTTCTTTTGTCTTCTTTTTGTTCATGTGTGGTAATACTATATATTGTTTCGTTTAGCTTCAATGTAGCGTTTTAGTTTTCATTGTAAACACACTGTAACGTCTATGGGTGAATTTCTTTTCTTTCTTTGTAACTTCTTAAACTGGAATTATTTTGTTCGTTTAGTCGGAAGTATCTGACTTGCAATGTGTGAATTATCTAGTTCTCTCTCTTTCTCTCTCTCTCTCTCTCTCTCTCTCTCTCTCTCTCTCTCTGCGATCAAGATTCAATCAGAGTAGGATTCCAGACTCTCTCATGAAGTCAGCTGTCTGTTTAAGTGATTCAATTGTCCCATATAGTTTCTCTCTTCCAGGGAGGTGGGTGTGGACCACATTGCTCTTCTCAGGTCCGTGAACTGGGGGCAATCCTGTACATGTTTTGTAGTCATACTGTCCAGTGTACAGTGGCGTAGGCTGGTTGTACCTATTTTAAATTTGGTGAATCTTGTTAAAGTATCTGTATAATTTATGTTCTTGATTAAGGCTTGTTAGAGTATATATAAATTTAAAGAGAAAAATTGTAGAACATAACAATATTTTTCATGTGTGGACTATTTGTATGTGGACATAACACTTTTGAATCGTTAAAATATTAGTCCGAAGGACAGGTGATGAAGCTACTCTCGGGTGTACTCTAACAATCGACAAATTAACGTATACAGGGAATGAGATACTACAGCATGAGAGCTCAGGTAATACTCGTGTTTAAAGGGGAATTATTCATACTCGCATCTGAGTTTCGATGCTTGAGGCGACACTATCCAGAAATTTCCGAACATTTCTGGATAGGCGGCCGAGCACATATGGGTGGAAACTCGCGTGCTAAGGCGCCGGTTCAGGTCTCGTACTTTACCTTTATTCTTACATAACGAGTGTTGCGGCTGTACGGATACAAGGCGGGACAGTAATGAACGTTTCTACTCATAACATGGTAGCAGATAGAATTTCTACTCTATATATGACTATATTACACAACAGGCTCTTTTTTGGAATCCCCAGGGGAAAAGACAAAGAGGAAGACCAAGGAATTCTTGGAGAAGACAGATTGAAGCAGAGATGAAGATGATGGGGAAGACATGGAATGATCTTAAAAGAATTGCAAAAAACAGAACGACTTGGAAAGTGTTTGTTGAAGACCTATGCTCCACTGGGAGATAAAAAGGTAGAAGGAGAAGAAGATTGACTATTTTCGGGAGTCGCGATAGCTTAGTGGTTAATGAACTGGACTACACATGCCATGAGATCGGGTTCGATCCTGATTGACGGCTTCCAGGTTAACCCAGCCTTAAATGGATACCGGATTTTTTTTCTGGAAAAATAAGGCGGCACGGGCGTAATATCGACCACATTACCCCCAAAAATCATGAGCCGAAGTTCTATTTTTTTTTAAATTATAGTCACTAACACCATATTTCCTAGACCCCACTTGGCGTGACGGGGCTCTTTACTTTAAAATGTGACAATTTTACATGTACTTTACACCAGCATTACTACATCTTTCTATGTTATATTTCTATGTGCTATTTTTTTTTTTTTGCTTATTCTCAATTCTTGATTATTACTTTAATATAACTGTAGATTAAAAACGAGCACTCTACAACACAATCTTCATTCCAACGTTGTCAATTACCAATGTTAAACCTGAACTATAGACTTGAGAACAATAAGAAAAAAGAACCGCTGCCGAGATGAAATGTGTCAGACGAATGACAGGAAACAGCCTAAAAGATAAGATCACAAATGAAGAACTGAGAGAAAAAAAGCTAGGAATAGCCCCCGTCATAGAATATATAAAGAAACAATAGATACAATGGTTCGGCCATCGTGACAATGCAGAGTGATCAAAACACAACGAGCCCTCAATAAACGTGGCTTTTTGTTATTAAAAAAAAAAAGAAACGTTTGGCTGAAAACTGTCATCGCATCCAATCATCCAATAGAAACAGGTCAATCGTAATTGAACAAAACTGTCAGCGCATCCAATCATCCAATAGAAACGAGTCAATCGTAATTGAACAAAACTGTCATCGCATACAATCATCCAATAGAAACAGGTCAATCGTAATTGAACAAAACTGTCATCGCATCCAATCATCCAATAGAAACGAGTCAATCGTAATTGAACAAAACTGTCATCGCATCCAATCATCCAATAGAAACAGGTCAATCGTAATTGAACAAAACTGTCATCGCATCCAATCATCCAATAGAAACAGGTCAATCGTAATTGAACAAAACTGTCATCGCATCCAATCATCCAATGGAAACGAGTCAATCGTAATTGAACAAAACTGTCATCGCATCCAATCATCCAATAGAAACGAGTCAATCGTAATTGAACAAAACTGTCATCGCATCCAATCATCCAATAGAAACGAGTCAATCGTAATTGAACAAAACTGTCATCGCATACAATCATCCAATAGAAACAGGTCAATCGTAATTGAACAAAACTGTCATCGCATCCAATCATCTAATAGAAACAGGTCAATCGTAATTGAACAAAACTGTCATCGCATCCAATCATCCAATAGAAACGAGCCAATCGTAATTGAACAAAACTGTCAACGCATCCAATCATCCAGTAGAAACGAGCCAATCGTAATTGAACAAAACTGTCATCGCATACAATCATCCAATAGAAACAGGTCAATCGTAATTGAACAAAACTGTCATCGCATCCAATCATCCAATGGAAACGAGTCAATCGTAATTGAACAAAACTGTCATCGCATCCAATCATCCAATAGAAATGAGTCAATCGTAATTGAACAAAACTGTCAACGCATCCAATCATCCAATAGAAACGAGTCAATCGTAATTGAACAAAACTGTCATCGCATCCAATCATCCAATAGAAACAGGTCAATCGTAATTGAACAAAACTGTTATAGCATCCAATCATCCAATAGAAACAGGTCAATCGTAATTGAACAAAACTGTCATCGCATCCAATCATCCAATGGAAACGAGTCAATCGTAATTGAACAAAACTGTCATCGCATCCAATCATCCAATGGAAACGAGTCAATCGTAATTGAACAGACACCTGAATCTCTATTCTACATACCTTTGTCGAAATAATATTATGTTCATCAAGTTCTTCAAGGGGAAGATGAACATTAATAACGATCTTCTTCTTTAATTGTCACCTTGTTTACATCAACAGTTGTAGTTATTCATCACTAATGATCACCTTGTTTACATCAACAGTTGTAGTTATTCATCACTAATGATCACCCTGTTAACATCAACAGTTGTAGTTATTCATCACTAATGATCACCTTGTTTACATCAACAGTTGTAGTTATTCATCACTAATGATCACCTTGTTTACATCAACAGTTGTAGTTATTCATCACTAATGATCACCTTGTTTACATCAACAGTTGTAGTTATTAATCACTAATGATCACCCTGTTAACATCAACAGTTGTAGTTATTCATCACAATGATCACCTTGTTTACATCAACAAGTTAGTTATTCATCACTAATGATCACCCTGTTAACATCAACAGTTGTAGTTATTCATCACAATGATCACCTTGTTTACATCAACAAGTTAGTTATTCATCACTAATGATCACAGCTAAAAAGACCAATGAGAAAGTTCTCACACAAAAAGGGAGCTCTTAAAAAACATCAGAAAGAAGCAATCAACATTTTTCGGGCACATCATGAGAAAGGAAAGTTGGAATACTTGGTTACAACTGGCAAAATAAAAGGAAAGAGAGATTGCAGACGACAAAGAGAGAAAATACTGGATAGCTTGGTGTCATGGCATGTAAGACAGTCAACAACAGAACTGATACGATGCACTGTAGATAGAAGATTGTGGAGGGACATGATAGCCTACGCCAGCCGGTATGGCACATGATGATGATAAATGATCACCTTGTTAACATCAACAAATTAGTTATTCATCGCTCATGAACACCTTGCTTACAAAGAGAAAAAATAACAGGTTTGATCACCACTGACAATTTAATGTTATTTCTTCGTTGTTTTTAGGTTTAAATATCACAGCACTCAGGGTAACCCCAAGGAGGATGAGCCACTTTCAACATTTGGCAAACTGTACTTGTAATAATAGTTCCAATAGCTCGCTGATTATGTGCACACATAGCTCGATCTTAAACGCGGCTTCTACTTCTTCAGAATAATACCCCAAACTTTATCGAAGCCTCAGCCTCACATTCACAGCCGCTTCGATCACTTACACGTAACCCGGTTTGCTAGACATCGTCTTGTTCTGTCGTCCCCAACCACTGGCGCACCGGAAATTAGCCTGTCGGTACTTTCGTTACACACATTTATTTGTCACTGATAATTTAGTTGTGGGGTCTCAGTAGCCAAGTTCGGAAAACCACCCGACTGAGCTACCGACGTTCGGACAACCCGTGTTCGATTCCCGCTCTGATGAATTGTACTCGTGTACCCTCGCTGTCGACCCGGCCGCTGGCAGAAATGGGTACCAGGGTAGTACTCTGGGATGGTGAAGAATCGCATCGTGAGCTTCGATGCTTGAAGCGACACTATCCAGAAGCCCCCGAACACTTATAAATATGCGGCCGAGCACAAATGGGTGAAAACTCGCTTGCTGAGACGCCGATTCAAGTCTCGTACTTTACATTACCTCACCTTACTTTAGTTGAATTACTCATTTGTGGCTTTGGAGGAACATAAAATACAGTTGCTTCTTTGATTAAACATTCAATGTAATTACAGGAGGATGTGTCTTAATATATAGAAATTTGTTGTGGTTAAGAGGTGAACATTGCACCGTTGGAACGGTGCCAAAGCAACAAGAGAGCTAATTTCCAATGTTCGGAAGAAACAATCATCATTTTTGGCCATGTAATGAGAAAGGATCAGCTGGTATATATTGTGACAACTGGGAAAATTGAGGGACGAAGACATAGAGGGAAGCAAAAAGAAAAGATACCAGAAAGCTTAAGATAATAGCTTGGCAGAAGGTCAACAAGAGACGTTCTATAAATAACTGTCGAGATCGAGAGTCGTGGAGAGACATGATTACCAACGCCAGCAGGCATGTCGCTTGATGATGAGGATGTACACTACAACACTACGTTCATTTAACGGCCTTTTAAAAGTGGACACGAAACAGGTAAGGTCGTCAGACAAACATTGTAGAAACAGTTCAGAATGTGGTGTAAGAGAGAACACTCACCTGGGTAGAATAGGTTGTCTCCTTGGCCGTTGAATGGAGCACCAGAGTTCTCAGAAATTAAAGAGTTCACGGAAATGCCAGAATCAGATCTTTTATGTGACTTTGGATCATTTAGAACGTCGCTCATTCCTGGACTGACCGTCGCGCTGTGATTACTTGCATTCTTGTCATGGCTGTGAGACGTTGGACTAGTGTAGTCAGATTTCATGTGTGAAATAGTCTCGAGAACGGATTTCTTGTTTGTCTCATAATCCGTATGTACATTATTTTGGATCTTTGAGGCAACCGTTGACAGCTCTAGAGTTGCAGGTTTCTCAGCAGTTGCCTTGGATGTTTCACTGGTATGTGAAGGTCTGATAAATTCTCGGACTTGATCGACATCTTCGCTGTTGGGCCTTATTGATGACACAACAGTGCTACTCAATTTTCCCTCTTGTTTTACATGAACGTCTGCAGCACTTCCTGAGGGTAACATGGGAGGAGATGAAGCAGGAAGGGGTGGGGGAGATGAGGTGAGGAGGGGTGGAGGAGATGAGATGGGGAGGGGTGGAGGAGGTGAAACAGGGAGAGGTGGAGGAACATTCTTCCCATCAAAATGTGCATAATTTTCGGATGTAACGCTGCCTCTCTTGTTAATGCCTGCTGCAACCTGCGTGTAGTTGTCCACCATTTGTGTATGTGAGCTGTCCGCCAGAAAAGTGCGATATAATGTATTTGCTTGTTGAACCACTGTTCCATGAGTTTTCTCATTCGGCATCTCACCAAAAACACTATCACCTATTTTAACAAATTGTGAATTTTGAATTAAATTTCCTTCATTAATAAGCAACCTGACTTCTGACTCGGCATATTTCTCGTGTTGCTCTTGTTTTAAATCATCATTTCTTCTATTATCCATTGAGTGTGTATTTTGAAGGAAGGGCTTAGCATCAGAGACATGGCTTAATACTTCAGGTGACTCAATTGAGTTCTGTCTAACAATATTACTTGGCTTGTGCACAACGCTCTGTTTCTGGGCCAGTTGTTCTGTTCTAAGAACGGTTGTATATGCCAGCTGCCCCTGGCTGGTACAAGGAGATGCTGATTCGTCTGTACGTGTACCAGCTGAATGCATGATTTGTGTGTGATTCCTTTCACTTCGGTTGCTTGTTGTTGACAACTGATGGGCTAGTGAATGAGATAATTGTGTTGGTGGTTCTTCAGCAATAACTGAAGGATTGTCTAGTTTTTCCGTTCGCGTTGGTCTCTGTGATGTATGCTCTGTTTCCATAACGTTTTGAGGGCGATTCTTCTTGTTCTCTAGTCTTGATTCTATCAAAGAATTGGGGTTTGCTGTTGTCTCATCAGTAAGGACATTGGTGGAAGTTCTTCCTAAAATATAATCTTCTTCATTTGAGGATGTGGCTAAATACACATCTTGTTCAGATTCGTTTGACCTGTTCCTATAGGCACTAGATCTGTCATGAGGAGTTCCCACGAGGTGTGTAGTGGATGGGATTTCTTTGTTCAGTGCTGGAAGTGACTTTAGAGTGTTGGGCATCATGACCAGAGTATCTTTTGTGTTATCTGAACTATTAGAAGTGTTTGCTTTCCTCTTTCTTTGTTCTACTTCAGGATTAACGGGACATGACCTTGTGACATTAACTCCACCTTGTTGTTTTATATTCGACTCAAGGTCAGGGTGTTTAGTTCTTTCAGATACAGGAGCTGGAATTGTTTCAACGTGGATTGGACGTCCCAAAGCAATTGATGCCAAATCCAAAGAAAGATCATCCTTGCGTCTGCTTGATTTAAGAGTTAAAATACTAGAATTATCTGTTCTTGTTGAATTTTGCTTTCTTGTAAGTGAGGATCTATCTTGAAGCTTCTCAGCAGTGAAAGAACGGGTCTCTGTAGATGTCGTTGTTCCTTCATTGAAAGAAGAAGTCTGGTCTACAAATGACATCGGGTCTGTTGTCGACCTTATTAATTTTCGTTCTTTGTGTGAAGTTTTCAGGACATCACGTGAGGAATCGAAGTCTGAAGACTGTCTTTGAAGTCGGTACTCCTTAGTTGTTCTGTTCGTCTCGTCATTACCAGGGTTTGTTGTCTCCCCTGAATAACTGTACCGCTTGGTGGTCTCCCGCATTCTTGAACCGCCTGCACTTTTACTTCTGAGCCTTTCTGCCTCTAGCCGCTTTCTGAAGCGATCACTGTCTGCATCTTCTTCATGCAGTGACTTCTTACGGGCGCTGTAGTCCTCTGAGTTTCTCTGAAATTATAAAAATAGTGAGCATTGCTTAAAGCTACAGCAAGTAATTAGGATAATATAGTATATATATAATAATATTAGTCTATGTACCAAGCCACAAAAATGTCCCTTGATAGAAAATATGTCATTGACTTATTAACTCTTTCCGTACGTTTCGCCGCATGGTGCGTCACTCTCATTTTGATTAGTGTGAACCGTTATCAACCCATATTCTTTTTATATGTCTTGTATCATCTTGGTATTGGTGAAATCTAATACCCTGTTCAATTATCTAATAATTCATATATAATATGTTATATGTTATATGTTAGATAAATATAAATATGTAGATTAATTCTTAAAACCATGAACAATTGTGTCTCTGAAATCTATTTCGCCTACCGGTAAAAAGCAAAACAATATAAAATAAAAGAAAGAGGAAGAATATTAGTGTGTTATGTTATTGCTAGTCCAGTAAACTGTAGCACAGGCATTATGTGCAGTTACTGGACATGACCAGTTGTGTAACTTAAGATGCTCCCATTTTACATTTATTTAATCATTCTCTAACAACTGGTTTTACGGTCCTATCACATTACAGGGGTCTGCTGGGGAGACATATTGAACCGGAGAATTGAAGGCCGCTTGTCCTGAGCAGTCGCCACGAGGTGTTCGGAGTTTTTATTTCACCCCAGACAGAAAAACTCTTAAACCTACCGGGATTTGAACTCGGGTTTTCTGATTCTCCCATTCCGTTAATGTTCCTTTTCCTGATTCGTCCTTCACCTTGTAGCCTGCTATCTTCCTGCAGTATGATAGCACTGCAGTTGTTGGGATTGTATTCTGGTCAGATGCATATAGAATTTAAGTCGTTGATGTCCACTCAATTCAATTGCCCCATATGTTTCTATTCAGTTTCATATTATTTTTTTTTTTTATCTATCACTCCTTATTTATTTGCAACATTCCATAATCTCATTTCCTGTAATGCAAGTGTACGCCACCCAAATGCTCTATGAGTCCAAAATATTGTTAACAGTAAAGTATTATCGCACCAAGCAATCATAGAATGGTACAGGAAAAGTCATACTCTGCAATTATCCAGCCATTTATTTTAGAAAATATTGAGCAATTTTATAACTCTCACCCTCCTCCCCAACGCCTCCTATTGATATAAAGAGAGGAGTCAGACAGGGCTGTGTTCTATCTCCACCCTTGTTCAATCTATATACAGAGCACATCTTTAAATACATCTTTGAGATCCAAGGTTTAAACATCAATGGATGCATAATTAATAACCCAAGATATGCCGATAATATAAATAATATATACTGACAGAGAAACTAGAAGAACTACAACAAATAGTTCTTCTTCTATTTCTTCTTCTTCTTCTATTTCTTCTTCTTTCTCTATTTCTTCTGCTTCTTCTGTTTCTTCTGCTTTTTCTTCTTTTCTTCTTTTTTACTTCTTCTTCTTCTGCTTCTTCTGCTTTTTCTTCTTTTCTTCTTTTTTACTTCTTCTTCTTCTGCTTCTTCTGCTTTTTCTTCTTTTCTTCTTTTTTACTTCTTCTTCTTCTGCTACTTCTGCTTTTTCTTCTTTTCTTCTTTTTTACTTCTTCTTCTTCTGCTTCTTCTGCTTTTTCTTTTCTTCTTTTTTACTTCTTCTTCTTCTTCTTCTTCTTCTGTTTCTTCTGCTTTTCTACTTTTTCTTCTTTTTTACTTCTTCTTCTTCTTCTTCTTCTATCCTTCCTCTATTGGCGTCGAGGGGAGATACAATCTGCGATTCTTTGCTCTTCTGTTGGCCTTTTCTGGTGTTGTCCCTTCTAGTGACTCTAGTGTTCCCTTTATCTATCTCTTTCTCGGTCTTCCTCTTAATCTGGCGTTTTCGTAGCGTTTGTTTATGGCTCTTTGAGTCATTGTTAGTTCTTTTTGTCTTGTTATGTAGCCGAACCAATTTATCTGTTGTCTCTTTATGTATTCGATGGCTGGTTCAATTTCGAGTTTCTTCCTCAGGTCAGTGTTTTTTACTCTGTCCCAAATAGTTGAAAACAATGAACAAGGCATGCAGGGACTATGAATGGATGATAATATTAAGAAGACTACAACTATGATAATAGATAGAGATATAAAACATATAGATAGACAAAACAACTATAAGAACGTAAATTTAAAAAATCAAGAGAAAGTTCAAGAATATAGCTACCTTGTTCATGTTATAACAAGTGGTGGAAAATGTGAGATAGAAATAAATAAAAGAAGTGGAGTGGCAAAAAGCAATTTTAACAACATGAACAATTTACTAGCATAAAAGCGAATGAAACCAGAACTGAAACTGATATTAATTAAGTACTATATCTGGTAAATATGCATGTATGGTGCAGAAACATGGACAATTAATAAGACAATAGAAAACAACTGAAGTCCTTGAAATGTGAATTTATAGACAAATGTAAAGAATTAGGCGGACAAATAAAAACTGAAACAACTGAAAATGAAGGAAGAATTCTTGAGCTGAATTTCAATAAGAAAATGAAATTTGTAGGACACATATAGAGACACAATAATCTATTGAAAGTCATCTTGGAAGGGATAATACAAAGTAAACGAGGTAGAGAAAGACAACAACTAACACAGCAGTCAGCAATGAGTCTCTTTCTTCTATAACTGTATGCCCACGATAATCAATATTAGAAATTATGAAGACATAAAAGGATGTATATATACTCAATAAAATATAATATCCGAGGAAAAGGAAGTATTAACTATTTTCACTTGGCACCAAGGCTCGGACTTCTACTTTAATGTTACCATAAGATTATTTATAAATCAAGTATATCTTAAACGTTGTGCCACATTCTCTCTTTAATTTAGTTTATACATGGACAAACTTGGACAAACTTATTCTTGAAGTTTGGACTTAATAACATTACGACACACATTAGGTAGCTCGCAATTTTAAGTCAAGTTATTGTGACCAAAACAATACAATAATTTCGGAGTTAAAGATTAAACTTCGCAGTATTTGAAAATTGGGGAGCCATTGACAGTTAATATCCTCTCCAACTCAATGAAGCCATGTATATCTTCTTTAACTCAATGAAGCCATGTATATCTTCTTTAACTCAATGAAGCCATGTATATCTTCTTTAACTCAATGAAGCCATGTATATCTTCTTTAACTCAATGAAGCCATGTATATCTTCTTTAACTCAATGAAGCCATGTATATCTTCTTTAACTCAATGAAGCCATGTATATCTTCTTTAACTCAATGAAGCCATGTATATCTTCTCCAACTCAATGAAGCCATGTATATCTTCTTTAACTCAATGAAGCCATGTATATCTTCTCTAACTCAATGAAGCCATGTATATCTTCTCCAACTCAATGAAGCCATGTATATCATCTTTAACTCAATGAAGCCATGTATATCTTCTTTAACTCAATGAAGCCATGCATATCTTCTCTAACTCAATGAAGCCATGCATATCTTCTCTAACTCAATGAAGCCATGTATATCTTCTTTAACTCAATGAAGTCATGTATATCTTCTTTAACTCAATGAAGCCATGTATATCTTCTTTAACTCAATGAAGCCATGTATATCTTCTCAAACTCAATGAAGCCATGTATATATTCTCCAACTCACTGAAGCCAGCTATAAATTCTTTTCAGCACACAAACCACAAATCCGTTGACGGAAGCATTTAGGCTTTTAGCTCGCCTATCTAAAGTGGGAGCACACCTTAAACGACATGTGGATGCCACGTCAGAGTCTGTGACCCACACCTAACCATGACCAAACTTCACTTGCCAGTTTGGCTCCTATGTAACAGTTTGAGCCAAAACTAGTTGACTAATTAAGTGAGGATATCCTTTGTTCCCACTGAAGAGAAACTTGTTTGTATAGAAGACCAATATTGCAACACCTTTTAGTTTAGTTTAGTCGACTACCATCTTCATTACATAAAGGACAGCCATATTGCTCAGATCCACTCCTCAGCACGCTCCCAGTATGAAGAAACCCGACCCAAACTAGCGAAAGCTTTGAAAATGGCTTCAGATCAAATACACGAACTCCACAGCACCAGCGAAGACCTTGTTCTCAACCTTCTCAGTCGCCTCTTGTAACATACGAGGCAGATGCCAGTGGTTATGTGACATACGTGGCAGATGACAGTGGCACTATGACATAAGTGGCAGATGACAGTGGCTCTATGACATACGTGGCAGATGACAGTGGCTCTATGACATACGTGGCAGATGACAGTGGTACTATGACATAAGTGGCAGATGACAGTGGCTCTATGACATACGTGGCAGATGACAGTGGCTCTATGACATACGTGGCAGATGACAGTGGCTCTATGACATACGTGGCAGATGACAGTGGCTCTATGATATACGTGGCAGATGACAGTGGCTCTATTCTTTTCTCCCCTCATCGTGGTCAACGCCCTGGTAGCCACACGAGCGCGGCAGGTAACAGTAGCTCTAATCGTTTCTCCCCTAATCGTGGTCTGCGTCCTGGTAGCCACACGGGCGTGGCAGGTGACAGTAGCTCTATTCTTTTCTTCAATGACCACCCAGCAATATGTCTAAGACTGACACGATCCCTCTTCCTCCAGCAGAAACGGGAAAATAAAGAAAGCCATTGAAGTCCACAATATCAACGTCCAGGCTCTAGGCGCCAGTAACTAGTTGATATCTTGACATTTGATCATTTTCATAAAAAAATATAGAACCGATCGACTTTCCCCTTAGATTAGACTACTCAAATACTAATATCAAAACTATCATTGAAAATAACTCTCTAATAACACAGAATGTCACCAAGGTATTGAGTCCTTAATCTAAAATGCAAACAACCAGCATATGTCTCCAGGTTATGATTCAATTTAAATAGAACAGTGGTTTTCAACCTGATACAGGCGTCCCAAACAGAAGTAAGGCAATCACAAGCAGGCGGGTTAACAATTTATTTGTATGGCACGTTATCACATGGGAACCGCGATAGCTCAGTGGGTAGTAAACTGGACTACAAAGAACAAGAGGTCGGGTTCGATCCTTATCGACGGCTTCCAGGTTCACCCGGCCTTTAATAGGTACCGGATTTTTTCTGGGAAAGTAAAGCGGCACGGGCGTAATACCGACCATATTACCCTAAAAATCATGTGCTGAAGGTCTGTAAAAATGATGGTCACTTATACCATATTCCCTATACGCCACTTGGCATGACGGGGCTCCTAACTTTTTTTTTAACATTATCACGATGGCTACACCTCTTCATCATCCGCCTTCATTTTACCTATAGTTTTTATGTCGATTATGGACTTATGTGGGAGCAGCGATAGCTCAGTGATTAGTGAGCTGGACTACAAAGTACAAGAGGTAGGGTTCGATCCCAAAAGACGGCTCCGGTTCACCCAGCCTTAAATGGGTACCGGATTTTTCTGGTAAAGTAAAGCGGCACGGGCGTAATACCCAACACATTACCCCGAAAATCATGTGCTAAAGGTCTGTAAAATGTATGGTCACTAACACCATATTTATTATACGCCACTTGGCGTGACTGGGGGCTATTTACTTATTTACAATGTCAAATAGAGGAATAGCTGTAGTGTTCTAAATTGGCTTGGCAAAATAAATTCGACACATTATTTTTGTTGTTCAAATGTTTATCAAACGAGTTAGTTAAGTTTACTTTTCACGTCTCTGGTTTAAGGAGAATATGGTGGTAGGCCTACTGCACATGCAATATTTTCGCAGCCATCGAAAGATATATACATGATGCTGTCATCATTTAACCAAGCCGATCTAATTTTATAGGAAAGTCCAACTTATGTCCATTTTTAAACTGGATAAACCCGAGAGGTGGGTGAGTTTGTTGTCAGAGACTAGGTAAGTGAAGGTGAGTGAAGGTGAGTGAAGGTGAGTGAAGGTGAGTGAAGGTGAGTGAAGGTGAGTGAAGGTGAGTGAAGGTGAGTGAAGGTGAGTGAAGGTGAGTGTGTCTGTTGTCAGAGACTAGGTGAGTGTGTCTGTTGTCAGAGACTAGGTGAGTGTGTCTGTTGTCAGAGACTAGGTAAGTGTGTCTGTTGTCAGAGACTAGGTGAGTGTGTCTGTTGTCAGAGACTAGGTGAGTGTGTCTGTTGTCAGAGACTAGGTGAGTGTGTCTGTTGTCAGAGACTAGGTGAGTGTGTCTGTTGTCAGAGACTAGGTGAGTGTGTCTGTTGTCAGAGACTAGGTGAGTGTGTCTGTTGTCAGAGACTAGGTGAGTGTGTTTGTTGTCAGAGACTAGGTGAGTGTGTTTGTTGTCAGAGACTAGGTGAGTGTGTTTGTTGTCAGAGACTAGGTGAGTGTGTCTGTTGTCAGAGACTAGGTGAGTGTGTTTGTTGTCAGAGACTAGGTAAGTGAAGGTGAGTGTGTCTGTTGTCAGAGACTAGGTAAGTGAAGGTGAGTGTGTTTGTTGTCAGAGACTAGGTGAGTGTGTTTGTTGTCAGAGACTAGGTGAGTGTGTTTGTTGTCAGAGACTAGGTGAGTGTGTTTGTTGTCAGAGACTAGGTGAGTGTGTTTGTTGTCAGAGACTAGGTGAGTGTGTTTGTTGTCAGAGACTAGGTGAGTGTGTTTGTTGTCAGAGACTAGGTGAGTGTGTTTGTTGTCAGAGACTAGGTGAGTGTGTTTGTTGTCAGAGACTAGGTGAGTGTGTTTGTTGTCAGAGACTAGGTGAGTGTGTTTGTTGTCAGAGACTAGGTGAGTGTGTTTGTTGTCAGAGACTAGGTGAGTGTGTTTGTTGTCAGAGACTAGGTGAGTGTGTTTGTTGTCAGAGACTAGGTGAGTGTGTTTGTTGTCAGAGACTAGGTGAGTGTGTTTGTTGTCAGAGACTAGGTGAGTGTGTTTGTTGTCAGAGACTAGGTGAGTGTGTTTGTTGTCAGAGACTAGGTGAGTGTGTTTATTGCAGAGACTAGGTGAGTGTGTCTGTTGTCAGAGACTAGGTGAGTGTGTCTGTTGTCAGAGACTAGGTGAGTGTGTCTGTTGTCAAAGACTAGGTGAGTGTGTCTGTTGTCAGAGACTAGGTAAGTGTGTCTGTTGTCAGAGACTAGGTGAGTGAAGGTGAGTGTGTCTGTTGTCAGAGACTAGGTGAGTGTGTCTGTTGTCAGAGACTAGGTGAGTGAAGGTGAGTGTGTCTGTTGTCAGAGACTAGGTAAGTGTGTCTGTTGTCAGAGACTAGGTGAGTGTGTCTGTTGTCAGAGACTAGGTGAGTGTGTCTGTTGTCAGAGACTAGGTGAGTGTGTCTGTTGTCAGAGACTAGGTGAGTGTGTCTGTTGTCAGAGACTAGGTGAGTGTGTCTGTTGTCAGAGACTAGGTGAGTGTGTCTGTTGTCAGAGACTAGGTGAGTGTGTCTGTTGTCAGAGACTAGGTGAGTGTGTCTGTTGTCAGAGACTAGGTGAGTGTGTCTGTTGTCAGAGACTAGGTGAGTGTGTCTGTTGTCAGAGACTAGGTGAGTGTGTCTGTTGTCAGAGACTAGGTGGGTGAGTTTGTTGTCAGAGACTAGGTGAGTGTGTCTGTTGTCAGAGACTAGGTGAGTGTGTCTGTTGTCAGAGACTAGGTGAGTGTGTCTGTTGTCAGAGACTAGGTGAGTGTGTCTGTTGTCAGAGACTAGGTGAGTGTGTCTGTTGTCAGAGACTAGGTGAGTGTGTCTGTTGTCAGAGACTAGGTGAGTGTGTCTGTTGTCAGAGACTAGGTGAGTGTGTCTGTTGTCAGAGACTAGGTGGGTGAGTTTGTTGTCAGAGACTAGGTGAGTGTGTCTGTTGTCAGAGACTAGGTGAGTGTGTCTGTTGTCAGAGACTAGGTGGGTGAGTTTGTTGTCAGAGACTAGGTGAGTGTGTCTGTTGTCAGAGACTAGGTGAGTGTGTCTGTTGTCAGAGACTAGGTAAGTGAAGGTGAGTGTGTCTGTTGTCAGAGACTAGGTGAGTGTGTCTGTTGTCAGAGACTAGGTAAGTGAAGGAGAGTGTGTCTGTTGTCAGAGACTAGGTGAGTGTGTCTGTTGTCAGAGACTAGGTGAGTGTGTCTGTTGTCAGAGACTAGGTGAGTGTGTCTGTTGTCAGAGACTAGGTGAGTGTGTCTGTTGTCAGAGACTAGGTGAGTGTGTCTGTTGTCAGAGACTAGGTGAGCGAAGGTGAGTGTATCTGTTGTCAGAGACTAGGTGAGTGTGTCTGTTGTCAGAGACTAGGTGAGTGTGTCTGTTGTCAGAGACTAGGTGAGTGTGTCTGTTGTCAGAGACTAGGTGAGTGAAGGTGAGTGTGTCTGTTGTCAGAGACTAGGTAAGTGAAGGTGAGTGTGTCTGTTGTCAGAGACTAGGTAAGTGAAGGTGAGTGTGTCTGTTGTCAGAGACTAGGTAAGTGAAGGTGAGTGTGTCTGTTGTCAGAGACTAGGTAAGTGAAGGTGAGTGTGTCTGTTGTCAGAGACTAGGTGAGTGTGTCTGTTGTCAGAGACTAGGTGAGTGTGTCTGTTGTCAGAGACTAGGTGAGTGTGTCTGTTGTCAGAGACTAGGTGAGTGTGTCTGTTGTCAGAGACTAGGTGAGTGTGTCTGTTGTCAGAGACTAGGTGAGTGTGTCTGTTGTCAGAGACTAGGTGAGTGTGTCTGTTGTCAGAGACTAGGTGAGTGTGTCTGTTGTCAGAGACTAGGTGAGTGTGTCTGTTGTCAGAGACTAGGTGAGTGTGTCTGTTGTCAGAGACTAGGTGAGTGTGTCTGTTGTCAGAGACTAGGTGAGTGTGTCTGTTGTCAGAGACTAGGTGAGTGTGTCTGTTGTCAGAGACTAGGTAAGCGAAGGTGAGAGTGTGTCTGTTGTCAGAGACTAGGTAAGCGAAGGTGAGTGTATCTGTTGTCAGAGACTAGGTGAGTGTGTCTGTTGTCAGAGACTAGGTGAGTGTGTCTGTTGTCAGAGACTAGGTGAGTGTGTCTGTTGTCAGAGACTAGGTGAGTGAAGGTGAGTGTGTCTGTTGTCAGAGACTAGGTAAGTGAAGGTGAGTGTGTCTGTTGTCAGAGACTAGGTAAGTGAAGGTGAGTGTGTCTGTTGTCAGAGACTAGGTAAGTGAAGGTGAGTGTGTCTGTTGTCAGAGACTAGGTAAGTGAAGGTGAGTGTGTCTGTTGTCAGAGACTAGGTGAG
This sequence comes from Megaustenia siamemsis, assembly GCA_032433765.1. Classification (NCBI taxonomy): domain Eukaryota; kingdom Metazoa; phylum Mollusca; class Gastropoda; order Stylommatophora; family Ariophantidae; genus Megaustenia; species Megaustenia siamemsis. Next base: position 38,066,517 of record JAVIAB010000160.1, on the reverse strand, counting down.
TGTGTCTGTTGTCAGAGACTAGGTGAGTGTGTCTGTTGTCAGAGACTAGGTGAGTGTGTCTGTTGTCAGAGACTAGGTGAGTGTGTCTGTTGTCAGAGACTAGGTGAGTGTGTCTGTTGTCAGAGACTAGGTGAGTGTGTCTGTTGTCAGAGACTAGGTGAGTGTGTCTGTTGTCAGAGACTAGGTGAGTGTGTCTGTTGTCAGAGACTAGGTGAGTGTGTCTGTTGTCAGAGACTAGGTGAGTGTGTCTGTTGTCAGAGACTAGGTGAGTGTGTCTGTTGTCAGAGACTAGGTGAGCGAAGGTGAGTGTATCTGTTGTCAGAGACTAGGTGAGTGTGTCTGTTGTCAGAGACTAGGTGAGTGTGTCTGTTGTCAGAGACTAGGTGAGTGTGTCTGTTGTCAGAGACTAGGTGAGTGTGTCTGTTGTCAGAGACTAGGTGAGCGAAGGTGAGTGTGTCTGTTGTCAGAGACTAGGTGAGTGTGTCTGTTGTCAGAGACCAGGTGAGTGTGTCTGTTGTCAGAGACTAGGTGAGTGTGTCTTTTGTCAGAGACTAGGTGAGTGAAGGTGAGTGTGTCTGTTGTCAGAGACTAGGTGAGTGTGTCTGTTGTCAGAGACTAGGTGAGTGTGTCTGTTGTCAGAGACTAGGTGAGTGTGTCTGTTTTCAGAGACTAGGTGAGTGTGTCTGTTGTCAGAGACTAGGTGAGTGTGTTTGTTGTCAGAGACTAGGTGAGTGTGTTTGTTGTCAGAGACTAGGTGAGTGTGTTTGTTGTCAGAGACTAGGTGAGTGTGTTTGTTGTCAGAGACTAGGTGAGTGTGTTTGTTGTCAGAGACTAGGTGAGTGTGTTTGTTGTCAGAGACTAGGTGAGTGTGTTTGTTGTCAGAGACTAGGTGAGTGTGTTTGTTGTCAGAGACTAGGTGAGTGTGTTTGTTGTCAGAGACTAGGTGAGTGTGTTTGTTGTCAGAGACTAGGTGAGTGTGTTTGTTGTCAGAGACTAGGTGAGTGTGTTTGTTGTCAGAGACTAGGTGAGTGTGTTTGTTGTCAGAGACTAGGTGAGTGTGTCTGTTGTCAGAGACTAGGTGAGTGTGTTTGTTGTCAGAGACTAGGTGAGTGTGTTTGTTGTCAGAGACTAGGTGAGTGTGTCTGTTGTCAGAGACTAGGTGAGTGTGTCTGTTGTCAGAGACTAGGTGAGTGTGTCTGTTGTCAGAGACTAGGTGAGTGTGTCTGTTGTCAGAGACTAGGTAAGTGTGTCTGTTGTCAGAGACTAGGTGAGTGAAGGTGAGTGTGTCTGTTGTCAGAGACTAGGTGAGTGTGTCTGTTGTCAGAGACTAGGTGAGTGAAGGTGAGTGTGTCTGTTGTCAGAGGCTAGGTAAGTGTGTCTGTTGTCAGAGACTAGGTGAGTGTGTCTGTTGTCAGAGACTAGGTGAGTGTGTCTGTTGTCAGAGACTAGGTAAGTGTGTCTGTTGTCAGAGACTAGGTGAGTGTGTCTGTTGTCAGAGACTAGGTGAGTGTGTCTGTTGTCAGAGACTAGGTGAGTGTGTCTGTTGTCAGAGACTAGGTGAGTGTGTCTGTTGTCAGAGACTAGGTGAGTGTGTCTGTTGTCAGAGACTAGGTGAGTGTGTTTGTTGTCAGAGACTAGGTGAGTGTGTCTGTTGTCAGAGACTAGGTGAGTGTGTCTGTTGTCAGAGACTAGGTGGGTGAGTTTGTTGTCAGAGACTAGGTGAGTGTGTCTGTTGTCAGAGACTAGGTGAGTGTGTCTGTTGTCAGAGACTAGGTGAGTGTGTCTGTTGTCAGAGACTAGGTGAGTGTGTCTGTTGTCAGAGACTAGGTGAGTGTGTCTGTTGTCAGAGACTAGGTGAGTGTGTCTGTTGTCAGAGACTAGGTGAGTGTGTCTGTTGTCAGAGACTAGGTGAGTGTGTCTGTTGTCAGAGACTAGGTGGGTGAGTTTGTTGTCAGAGACTAGGTGAGTGTGTCTGTTGTCAGAGACTAGGTGAGTGTGTCTGTTGTCAGAGACTAGGTGGGTGAGTTTGTTGTCAGAGACTAGGTGAGTGTGTCTGTTGTCAGAGACTAGGTGAGTGTGTCTGTTGTCAGAGACTAGGTAAGTGAAGGTGAGTGTGTCTGTTGTCAGAGACTAGGTGTGTCTGTTGTCAGAGACTAGGTAAGTGAAGGAGAGTGTGTCTGTTGTCAGAGACTAGGTGAGTGTGTCTGTTGTCAGAGACTAGGAGTGTGTCTGTTGTCAGAGACTAGGTGAGTGTGTCTGTTGTCAGAGACTAGGTGAGTGTGTCTGTTGTCAGAGACTAGGTGAGTGTGTCTGTTGTCAGAGACTAGGTGAGTGTGTCTGTTGTCAGAGACTAGGTGAGTGTGTCTGTTGTCAGAGACTAGGTGAGTGTGTCTGTTGTCAGAGACTAGGTGAGTGTGTCTGTTGTCAGAGACTAGGTGAGTGTGTCTGTTGTCAGAGACTAGGTGAGTGTGTCTGTTGTCAGAGACTAGGTGAGTGTGTCTGTTGTCAGAGACTAGGTGAGTGTGTCTGTTGTCAGAGACTAGGTGAGTGAGTGTCTGTTGTCAGAGACTAGGTGAGTGTGTCTGTTGTCAGAGACTAGGTGAGTGTGTCTGTTGTCAGAGACTAGGTGAGTGTGTCTGTTGTCAGAGACTAGGTGAGTGTGTCTGTTGTCAGAGACTAGGTGAGTGAGTGTGTCTGTTGTCAGAGACTAGGTGAGTGTGTCTGTTGTCAGAGACCAGGTGAGTGTGTCTGTTGTCAGAGACTAGGTGAGTGTGTCTTTGTCAGAGACTAGGTGAGTGAAGGTGAGTGTGTCTGTTGTCAGAGACTAGGTGAGTGTGTCTGTTGTCAGAGACTAGGTGAGTGTGTCTGTTGTCAGACTAGGTGAGTGTGTCTGTTTCAGAGACTAGGTGAGTGTGTCTGTTGTCAGAGACTAGGTGAGTGTGTTTGTTGTCAGAGACTAGGTGAGTGTGTCTGTTGTCAGAGACTAGGTGAGTGTGTTTGTTGTCAGAGACTAGGTGAGTGTGTTTGTTGTCAGAGACTAGGTGAGTGTGTTTGTTGTCAGAGACTAGGTGAGTGTGTTTGTTGTCAGAGACTAGGTGAGTGTGTTTGTTGTCAGAGACTAGGTGAGTGTGTTTGTTGTCAGAGACTAGGTGAGTGTGTTTGTTGTCAGAGACTAGGTGAGTGTGTTTGTTGTCAGAGACTAGGTGAGTGTGTTTGTTGTCAGAGACTAGGTGAGTGTGTTTGTTGTCAGAGACTAGGTGAGTGTGTTTGTTGTCAGAGACTAGGTGAGTGTGTCTGTTGTCAGAGACTAGGTGAGTGTGTTTGTTGTCAGAGACTAGGAGTGTGTTTGTTGTCAGAGACTAGGTGAGTGTGTCTGTTGTCAGAGACTAGGTGAGTGTGTCTGTTGTCAGAGACTAGGTGAGTGTGTCTGTTGTCAGAGACTAGGTGAGTGTGTCTGTTGTCAGAGACTAGGTGAGTGTGTCTGTTGTCAGAGACTAGGAGTGAAGGTGAGTGTGTCTGTTGTCAGAGACTAGGTGAGTGTGTCTGTTGTCAGAGACTAGGTGAGTGAAGGTGAGTGTGTCTGTTGTCAGAGGCTAGGTAAGTGTGTCTGTTGTCAGAGACTAGGTGAGTGTGTCTGTTGTCAGAGACTAGGTGAGTGTGTCTGTTGTCAGAGACTAGTAAGTGTGTCTGTTGTCAGAGACTAGGTGAGTGTGTCTGTTGTCAGAGACTAGGTGAGTGTGTCTGTTGTCAGAGACTAGGTGAGTGTGTCTGTTGTCAGAGACTAGGTGAGTGTGTCTGTTGTCAGAGACTAGGTGAGTGTGTCTGTTGTCAGAGACTAGGTGAGTGTGTCAGAGACTAGGTGAGTGTGTCTGTTGTCAGAGACTAGGTGAGTGTGTCTGTTGTCAGAGACTAGGTGAGTGTTGTCAGAGACTAGGTGAGTGTGTCTGTTGTCAGAGACTAGGTGAGTGTGTCTGTTGTCAGAGACTAGGTGAGTGTGTCTGTTGTCAGAGACTAGGTGAGTGTGTCTGTTGTCAGAGACTAGGTGAGTGTGTCTGTTGTCAGAGACTAGGTGAGTGTGTCTGTTGTCAGAGACTAGGTGAGTGTGTCTGTTGTCAGAGACTAGGTGAGTGTGTCTGTTGTCAGAGACTAGGTGGGTGAGTTTGTTGTCAGAGACTAGGTGAGTGTGTCTGTTGTCAGAGACTAGGTGAGTGTGTCTGTTGTCAGAGACTAGGTGGTGAGTGTTGTCAGAGACTAGGTGAGTGTGTCTGTTGTCAGAGACTAGGTGAGTGTGTCTGTTGTCAGAGACTAGGTAAGTGAAGGTGAGTGTGTCTGTTGTCAGAGACTAGGTGAGTGTGTCTGTTGTCAGAGACTAGTAAGTGAAGTGTGTCTGTTGTCAGAGACTAGGTGAGTGTGTCTGTTGTCAGAGACTAGGTGAGTGTGTCTGTTGTCAGAGACTAGGTGAGTGTGTCTGTTGTCAGAGACTAGGTGAGTGTGTCTGTTGTCAGAGACTAGGTGAGTGTGTCTGTTGTCAGAGACTAGGTGAGTGTGTCTGTTGTCAGAGACTAGGTGAGTGTGTCTGTTGTCAGAGACTAGGTGAGTGTGTCTGTTGTCAGAGACTAGGTGAGTGTGTCTGTTGTCAGAGACTAGGTGAGTGTGTCTGTTGTCAGAGACTAGGTGAGTGTGTCTGTTGTCAGAGACTAGGTGAGTGTGTCTGTTGTCAGAGACTAGGTGAGTGTGTCTGTTGTCAGAGACTAGGTGAGTGTGTCTGTTGTCAGAGACTAGGTGAGCGAAGGTGAGTGTGTCTGTTGTCAGAGACTAGGTGAGTGTGTCTGTTGTCAGAGACTAGGTGAGTGTGTCTGTTGTCAGAGACTAGGTGAGTGTGTCTGTTGTCAGAGACTAGGTGAGTGTGTCTGTTGTCAGAGACTAGGTGAGCGAAGGTGAGTGTGTCTGTTGTCAGAGACTAGGTGAGTGTGTCTGTTGTCAGAGACTAGGTGAGTGTGTCTGTTGTCAGAGACTAGGTGAGTGTGTCTGTTGTCAGAGACTAGGTGAGTGAAGGTGAGTGTGTCTGTTGTCAGAGACTAGGTGAGTGTGTCTGTTGTCAGAGACTAGGTGAGTGTGTCTGTTGTCAGAGACTAGGTGAGTGTGTCTGTTGTCAGAGACTAGGTGAGTGTGTCTGTTGTCAGAGACTAGGTGAGTGTGTTTGTTGTCAGAGACTAGGTGAGTGTGTCTGTTGTCAGAGACTAGGTGAGTGTGTCTGTTGTCAGAGACTAGGTGAGTGTGTCTGTTGTCAGAGACTAGGTGAGTGTGTCTGTTGTCAGAGACTAGGTGAGTGTGTTTGTTGTCAGAGACTAGGTGAGTGTGTTTGTTGTCAGAGACTAGGTGAGTGTGTTGTTGTCAGAGACTAGGTGAGTGTGTTTGTTGTCAGAGACTAGGTGAGTGTGTCTGTTGTCAGAGACTAGGTGAGTGTGTCTGTTGTCAGAGACTAGGTGAGTGTGTCTGTTGTCAGAGACTAGGTGAGTGTGTTTGTTGTCAGAGACTAGGTGAGTGTGTCTGTTGTCAGAGACTAGGTGAGTGTGTCTGTTGTCAGAGACTAGGTGAGTGTGTTTGTTGTCAGAGACTAGGTGAGTGTGTCTGTTGTCAGAGACTAGGTGAGTGTGTCTGTTGTCAGAGACTAGGTGAGTGTGTCTGTTGTCAGAGACTAGGTGAGTGTGTCTGTTGTCAGAGACTAGGTAAGTGTGTCTGTTGTCAGAGACTAGGTGAGTGAAGGTGAGTGTGTCTGTTGTCAGAGACTAGGTGAGTGTGTCTGTTGTCAGAGACTAGGTGAGTGAAGGTGAGTGTGTCTGTTGTCAGAGACTAGGTAAGTGTGTCTGTTGTCAGAGACTAGGTGAGTGTGTCTGTTGTCAGAGACTAGGTGAGTGTGTCTGTTGTCAGAGACTAGGTGAGTGTGTCTGTTGTCAGAGACTAGGTGAGTGTGTCTGTTGTCAGAGACTAGGTGAGTGTGTCTGTTGTCAGAGACTAGGTGAGTGTGTCTGTTGTCAGAGACTAGGTGAGTGTGTCTGTTGTCAGAGACTAGGTGAGTGTGTCTGTTGTCAGAGACTAGGTGAGTGTGTTTGTTGTCAGAGACTAGGTGAGTGTGTCTGTTGTCAGAGACTAGGTGAGTGTGTCTGTTGTCAGAGACTAGGTGAGTGAGTTTGTTGTCAGAGACTAGGTGAGTGTGTCTGTTGTCAGAGACTAGGTGAGTGTGTCTGTTGTCAGAGACTAGGTGAGTGTGTCTGTTGTCAGAGACTAGGTGAGTGTGTCTGTTGTCAGAGACTAGGTGAGTGTGTCTGTTGTCAGAGACTAGGTGAGTGTGTCTGTTGTCAGAGACTAGGTGAGTGTGTCTGTTGTCAGAGACTAGGTGAGTGTGTCTGTTGTCAGAGACTAGGTGGGTGAGTTTGTTGTCAGAGACTAGGTGAGTGTGTCTGTTGTCAGAGACTAGGTGAGTGTGTCTGTTGTCAGAGACTAGGTGGGTGAGTTTGTTGTCAGAGACTAGGTGAGTGTGTCTGTTGTCAGAGACTAGGTGAGTGTGTCTGTTGTCAGAGACTAGGTAAGTGAAGGTGAGTGTGTCTGTTGTCAGAGACTAGGTGAGTGTGTCTGTTGTCAGAGACTAGGTAAGTGAAGGAGAGTGTGTCTGTTGTCAGAGACTAGGTGAGTGTGTCTGTTGTCAGAGACTAGGTGAGTGTGTCTGTTGTCAGAGACTAGGTGAGTGTGTCTGTTGTCAGAGACTAGGTGAGTGTGTCTGTTGTCAGAGACTAGGTGAGTGTGTCTGTTGTCAGAGACTAGGTGAGTGTGTCTGTTGTCAGAGACTAGGTGAGTGTGTCTGTTGTCAGAGACTAGGTGAGTGTGTCTGTTGTCAGAGACTAGGTGAGTGTGTTTGTTGTCAGAGACTAGGTGAGTGTGTCTGTTGTCAGAGACTAGGTGAGTGTGTCTGTTGTCAGAGACTAGGTGGGTGAGTTTGTTGTCAGAGACTAGGTGAGTGTGTCTGTTGTCAGAGACTAGGTGAGTGTGTCTGTTGTCAGAGACTAGGTGAGTGTGTCTGTTGTCAGAGACTAGGTGAGTGTGTCTGTTGTCAGAGACTAGGTGAGTGTGTCTGTTGTCAGAGACTAGGTGAGTGTGTCTGTTGTCAGAGACTAGGTGAGTGTGTCTGTTGTCAGAGACTAGGTGAGTGTGTCTGTTGTCAGAGACTAGGTGGTGAGTTTGTTGTCAGAGACTAGGTGAGTGTGTCTGTTGTCAGAGACTAGGTGAGTGTGTCTGTTGTCAGAGACTAGGTGGGTGAGTTTGTTGTCAGAGACTAGGTGAGTGTGTCTGTTGTCAGAGACTAGGTGAGTGTGTCTGTTGTCAGAGACTAGGTAAGTGAAGGTGAGTGTGTCTGTTGTCAGAGACTAGGTGAGTGTGTCTGTTGTCAGAGACTAGGTAAGTGAAGGAGAGTGTGTCTGTTGTCAGAGACTAGGTGAGTGTGTCTGTTGTCAGAGACTAGGTGAGTGTGTCTGTTGTCAGAGACTAGGTGAGTGTGTCTGTTGTCAGAGACTAGGTGAGTGTGTCTGTTGTCAGAGACTAGGTGAGTGTGTCTGTTGTCAGAGACTAGGTGAGCGAAGGTGAGTGTATCTGTTGTCAGAGACTAGGTGAGTGTGTCTGTTGTCAGAGACTAGGTGAGTGTGTCTGTTGTCAGAGACTAGGTGAGTGTGTCTGTTGTCAGAGACTAGGTGAGTGAAGGTGAGTGTGTCTGTTGTCAGAGACTAGGTAAGTGAAGGTGAGTGTGTCTGTTGTCAGAGACTAGGTAAGTGAAGGTGAGTGTGTCTGTTGTCAGAGACTAGGTAAGTGAAGGTGAGTGTGTCTGTTGTCAGAGACTAGGTAAGTGAAGGTGAGTGTGTCTGTTGTCAGAGACTAGGTGAGTGTGTCTGTTGTCAGAGACTAGGTGAGTGTGTCTGTTGTCAGAGACTAGGTGAGTGTGTCTGTTGTCAGAGACTAGGTGAGTGTGTCTGTTGTCAGAGACTAGGTGAGTGTGTCTGTTGTCAGAGACTAGGTGAGTGTGTCTGTTGTCAGAGACTAGGTGAGTGTGTCTGTTGTCAGAGACTAGGTGAGTGTGTCTGTTGTCAGAGACTAGGTGAGTGTGTCTGTTGTCAGAGACTAGGTGAGTGTGTCTGTTGTCAGAGACTAGGTGAGTGTGTCTGTTGTCAGAGACTAGGTGAGTGTGTCTGTTGTCAGAGACTAGGTGAGCGAAGGGGAGTGTATCTGTTGTCAGAGACTAGGTGAGTGTGTCTGTTGTCAGAGACTAGGTGAGTGTGTCTGTTGTCAGAGACTAGGTGAGTGTGTCTGTTGTCAGAGACTAGGTGAGTGTGTCTGTTGTCAGAGACTAGGTGAGCGAAGGTGAGTGTGTCTGTTGTCAGAGACTAGGTGAGTGTGTCTGTTGTCAGAGACCAGGTGAGTGTGTCTGTTGTCAGAGACTAGGTGAGTGTGTCTTTTGTCAGAGACTAGGTGAGTGAAGGTGAGTGTGTCTGTTGTCAGAGACTAGGTGAGTGTGTCTGTTGTCAGAGACTAGGTGAGTGTGTCTGTTGTCAGAGACTAGGTGAGTGTGTCTGTTGTCAGAGACTAGGTGAGTGTGTCTGTTGTCAGAGACTAGGTGAGTGTGTCTGTTGTCAGAGACTAGGTGAGTGTGTCTGTTGTCAGAGACTAGGTGAGTGTGTCTGTTGTCAGAGACTAGGTGAGTGTGTCTGTTGTCAGAGACTAGGTGAGTGTGTCTGTTGTCAGAGACTAGGTGAGTGTGTCTGTTGTCAGAGACTAGGTGAGTGTGTCTGTTGTCAGAGACTAGGTGAGTGTGTCTGTTGTCAGAGACTAGGTGAGTGTGTCTGTTGTCAGAGACTAGGTGAGTGTGTCTGTTGTCAGAGACTAGGTGAGTGTGTCTGTTGTCAGAGACTAGGTGAGTGTGTCTGTTGTCAGAGACTAGGTGAGCGAAGGTGAGTGTGTCTGTTGTCAGAGACTAGGTGAGTGTGTCTATTGTCAGAGACTAGGTGAGTGTGTCTGTTGTCAGAGACTAGGTGAGTGTGTCTGTTGTCAGAGACTAGGTGAGTGAAGGTGAGTGTGTCTGTTGTCAGAGACTAGGTGAGTGTGTCTGTTGTCAGAGACTAGGTGAGTGTGTCTGTTGTCAGAGACTAGGTGAGTGAGTGTGTCTGTTGTCAGTAGTGTCTGTTGTCAGAGACTAGGTGAGTGTGTCTGTTGTCAGAGACTAGGTGAGTGTGTCTGTTGTCAGAGACTAGGTGAGTGTGTCTGTTGTCAGAGACTAGGTGAGTGTGTCTGTTGTCAGAGACTAGGTGAGTGTGTCTGTTGTCAGAGACTAGGTGAGTGTGTCTGTTGTCAGAGACTAGGTGAGTGTGTCTGTTGTCAGAGACTAGGTGAGCGAAGGTGAGTGTGTCTGTTGTCAGAGACTAGGTGAGTGTGTCTGTTGTCAGAGACTAGGTGAGTGTGTCTGTTGTCAGAGACTAGGTGAGTGTGTCTGTTGTCAGAGACTAGGTGAGTGAAGGTGAGTGTGTCTGTTGTCAGAGACTAGGTGAGTGAAGGTGAGTGTGTCTGTTGTCAGAGACTAGGTGAGTGAAGGTGAGTGTGTCTGTTGTCAGAGACTAGGTGAGTGAAGGTGAGTGTGTCTGTTGTCAGAGACTAGGTGAGTGAAGGTGAGTGTGTCTGTTATCAGAGACTCTGTGAGTGTGTCTGTTGTCAGAGACTAGGAGAGTGAAGGTGAGTGTGTCTGTTGTCAGAGACTAGGTGAGTGAAGGTGAGTGTGTCTGTTGTCAGAGACTAGGTGAGTGTGTCTGTTGTCAGAGACTAGGTGAGTGTGTCTGTTGTCAGAGACTAGGTGAGTGTGTCTGTTGTCAGAGACTAGGTGAGTGAAGGTGAGTGTGTCTGTTGTCAGAGACTAGGTGAGTGTGTCTGTTGTCAGAGACTAGGTGAGTGAAGGTGAGTGTGTCTGTTGTCAGAGACTAGGTGAGTGAAGGTGAGTGTGTCTGTTGTCAGAGACTAGGTGAGTGAAGGTGAGTGTGTCTGTTGTCAGAGACTAGGTGAGTGAAGGTGAGTGTGTCTGTTGTCAGAGACTAGGTGAGTGTGTCTGTTGTCAGAGACTAGGTGAGTGTGTCTGTTGTCAGAGACTAGGTGAGTGAAGGTGAGTGTGTCTGTTGTCAGAGACTAGGTGAGTGTGTCTGTTGTCAGAGACTAGGTGAGTGTGTCTGTTGTCAGAGACTAGGTGAGTGTGTCTGTTGTCAGAGACTAGGTGAGTGTGTCTGTTGTCAGAGACTAGGTGAGTGTGTCTGTTGTCAGAGACTAGGTGAGTGTGTCTGTTGTCAGAGACTAGGTGAGTGTGTCTGTTGTCAGAGACTAGGTGAGTGAAGGTTAGTGTGTCTGTTGTCAGAGACTAGGTGAGTGAAGGTGAGTGTGTCTGTTGTCAGAGACTAGGTGAGTGTGTCTGTTGTCAGAGACTAGGTGAGTGTGTCTGTTGTCAGAGACTAGGTGAGTGTGTTTGTTGTCAGAGACTAGGTGAGTGAAGGTGAGTGTGTCTGTTGTCAGAGACTAGGTGAGTGTGTCTGTTGTCAGAGACTAGGTGAGTGAAGGTGAGTGTGTCTGTTGTCAGAGACTAGGTGAGTGTGTCTGTTGTCAGAGACTAGGTGAGTGTGTCTGTTGTCAGAGACTAGGTGAGTGAAGGTGAGTGTGTCTGTTGTTAGAGACTAGGTGAGTGAAGGTGAGTGTGTCTGTTGTCAGAGACTAGGTGAGTGAAGGTGAGTGTGTCTGTTGTCAGAGACTAGGTGAGTGAAGGTGAGTGTGTCTGTTGTCAGAGACTAGGTGAGTGAAGGTGAGTGTGTCTGTTGTCAGAGACTAGGTGAGTGAAGGTGAGTGTGTCTGTTGTCAGAGACTAGGTGAGTGAAGGTGAGTGTGTCTGTTGTCAGAGACTAGGTGAGTGAAGGTGAGTGTGTCTGTTGTCAGAGACTAGGTGAGTGAAGGTGAGTGTGTCTGTTGTCAGAGACTAGGTGAGTGAAGGTGAGTGTGTCTGTTGTCAGAGACTAGGTGAGTGAAGGTGAGTGTGTCTGTTGTCAGAGACTAGGTGAGTGAAGGTGAGTTAATCGGTTGTCAGATACTAGGTGAGTGAAGGTGAGTGTGTCTGTTGTCAGAGACTAGGTGAGTGAAGGTGGGTGTGTCTGTTGTCAGAGACTAGGTGAGTGAAGGTGAGTGAGTCGGTTGCCAGAGACTAGTGAGTGAAGGTGAGTGAGTCGGTTGCCAGAGACTATGTGAGTTAAGGTGAGTGAGTGTTGTCATAGACTAGGTGAGTGACTGTTGTCAGAGACTAGATGAGTGATGGTGAGTGAGTCGGATGTCAGAGACTAGATGAGTGAAGGTGAGTGAGTCGGTTGAAAGAGACTATGTGAGTGAAGGTGAGTGAGTGTTGTCAGAGACTAGGTGAGTGAGTGTTGTCAGAGACTAGATGAGTGAAGATGAGTAAGTCGGTTGTCAGAGACTAGGTGAGTGAGTGTTGTCAGAGACAAGGTGAGTGCGTGTTGTCAGAGACTAGGTTAGTGAGTGTTGTCAGAGGCTAGATGAGTGAAGGTGAGTAAGTCTGTTGTCAGAGACTAGGTGAGTGTGTGTTGTTAGAGACTAGATGAGTGAAGGTGAGTGAGTCGGATGTCAGAGACTAGATGAGTGAAGGTGAGTAAGTCTGTTGTCAGAGACTAGGTGAGTGCGTGTTGTCAGAGACTATGTGAGTGAGTGTTGTCAGAGACTAGGTGAGTGAGTGGTGTCAGTGACTAGGTGAGTGAAGGTGAGTAAGTCGGTTGTCAGAGACTAGGTGAGTGAAGGTGAGTAAGTCGGTTGTCAGAGACTAGGTGAGTGAAAGTGAGTAAGTCGGTTGTCAGAGACTAGGTGAGTGAAGGTGAGTAAGTCGGTTGTCAGAGACTAGGTGAGTGAAGGTGAGTAAGTCGGTTGTCAGAGACTAGGTGAGTGAAGGTGAGTAAGTCGGTTGTCAGAGACTAGGTGAGTGAAGGTGAGTAAGTCGGTTGTCAGAGACTAGGTGAAAGAAGGTGAGTAAGACGGTTGTCATAGATTAGGTGAGTGAAGGTGAGTAAGTCGGTTGTCAGAGACTAGGTGAGTGAAGGTGAGTTAGTCAGTTGTCAGAGATTAGGTGAGTGAAGGTGAGTAAGTCGGTTGTCATAGATTAGGTGAGTGAAGGTGAGTAAGTCGGTTGTCAGAGATTAGGTGAGTGAAGGTGAGTGAGTGTTGTCAGAGATTAGGTGAGTGAAGGTGATTGAGTGTTGTCAGAGACTAGGTGAGTGAAGGTGAGTGAGTGTTGTCAGAGACTAGATGAGTGAAGGTGATTAAGTCTGTTGTCAGAGATTAAGTGAGTGAAGGTGAGTAATTCGGTTGTCAGAGACTAGCTGAGTGAAGGTGAGTAAGACGGTTGTCAGAGACTAGCTGAGTGAAGGTGAGTAAGTCGGTTGTCAGAGACTAGCTGAGTGAAGGTGAGTAAGTCGGTTGTCAGAGACTAGCTGAGTGAGGGTGAGTAAGTCGGTTGTCAGAGATTAGATGAGTGAAGGTGAGTAAATCGGTAGTCAGAGATTAGGTGAGTGAAGGTGAGTAAGTCGGTTGTCAGAGATTAGGTGAGTTAAGGTGAGCGATTCTGTTGTCAGAAACTAGATGAGTGAAGGTGAATGAGTCTGTTGTCAGAGACTAGGTGAGTGAAGGTGAGTGAGTCTGTTGTCAGAGACTAGGTGAGTGAGGGTGAATGAGTCTGTTGTCAGAGGCTAGGTGAGTAAGGGTGAGTAAGTCTGTTGTCAGAGACTAGATGAATGAAGGTGAGTAAGTCTGTTGTCAGAGACTAGATGAGTGAAGGTGAATGAGTCTGTTGTCAGAGACTACGTGAGTGAGGGTGAGTAAGTCTGTTGTCAGAGACTAGGTGAGTGAAGGTGAATGAGTCTGTTGTCAGAGACTAGGTGAGTGAAGGTGAGTGACTCTGTTGTCAGAGACTAGATGAGTGAAGGTGAATGAGTCTGTTGTCAGAGACTAGGTGAGTGAAGGTGAGTAAGTCTGTTGTCAGAGACTAGGTGAGTGTGTCTGTTGTCAGAGACTAGGTGAGTGTGTCTGTTGTCAGAGACTAGGTGAGTGTGTCTGTTGTCAGAGACTAGGTGAGCGAAGGTGAGTGTGTCTGTTGTCAGAGACTAGGTGAGTGTGTCTGTTGTCAGAGACTAGGTGAGTGTGTCTGTTGTCAGAGACTAGGTGAGTGTGTCTGTTGTCAGAGACTAGGTGAGTGAAGGTGAGTGTGTCTGTTGTCAGAGACTAGGTGAGTGTGTCTGTTGTCAGAGACTAGGTGAGTGTGTCTGTTGTCAGAGACTAGGTGAGTGTGTCTGTTGTCAGAGACTAGGTGAGTGAAGGTGAGTGTGTCTGTTGTCAGAGACTAGGTGAGTGAAGGTGAGTGTGTCTGTTGTCAGAGACTAGGTGAGTGAAGGTGAGTTAATCGGTTGTCAGATACTAGGTGAGTGAAGGTGAGTGTGTCTGTTGTCAGAGACTAGGTGAGTGAAGGTGGGTGTGTCTGTTGTCAGAGACTAGGTGAGTGAAGGTGAGTGAGTCGGTTGCCAGAGACTTAGTGAGTGAAGGTGAGTGAGTCGGTTGCCAGAGACTATGTGAGTTAAGGTGAGTGAGTGTTGTCATAGACTAGGTGAGTGACTGTTGTCAGAGACTAGATGAGTGATGGTGAGTGAGTCGGATGTCAGAGACTAGATGAGTGAAGGTGAGTGAGTCGGTTGAAAGAGACTATGTGAGTGAAGGTGAGTGAGTGTTGTCAGAGACTAGGTGAGTGAGTGTTGTCAGAGACTAGATGAGTGAAGATGAGTAAGTCGGTTGTCAGAGACTAGGTGAGTGAGTGTTGTCAGAGACAAGGTGAGTGCGTGTTGTCAGAGACTAGGTTAGTGAGTGTTGTCAGAGGCTAGATGAGTGAAGGTGAGTAAGTCTGTTGTCAGAGATTAGGTGAGTGTGTGTTGTTAGAGACTAGATGAGTGAAGGTGAGTGAGTCGGATGTCAGAGATTAGATGAGTGAAGGTGAGTAAGTCTGTTGTCAGAGACTAGGTGAGTGCGTGTTGTCAGAGACTATGTGAGTGAGTGTTGTCAGAGACTAGGTGAGTGAGTGGTGTCAGTGACTAGGTGAGTGAAGGTGAGTAAGTCGGTTGTCAGAGACTAGGTGAGTGAAGGTGAGTAAGTCGGTTGTCAGAGACTAGGTGAGTGAAAGTGAGTAAGTCGGTTGTCAGAGACTAGGTGAGTGAAGGTGAGTAAGTCGGTTGTCAGAGACTAGGTGAGTGAAGGTGAGTAAGTCGGTTGTCAGAGACTAGGTGAGTGAAGGTGAGTAAGTCGGTTGTCAGAGACTAGGTGAGTGAAGGTGAGTAAGTCGGTTGTCAGAGACTAGGTGAAAGAAGGTGAGTAAGACGGTTGTCATAGATTAGGTGAGTGAAGGTGAGTAAGTCGGTTGTCAGAGACTAGGTGAGTGAAGGTGAGTTAGTCAGTTGTCAGAGATTAGGTGAGTGAAGGTGAGTAAGTCGGTTGTCATAGATTAGGTGAGTGAAGGTGAGTAAGTCGGTTGTCAGAGATTAGGTGAGTGAAGGTGAGTGAGTGTTGTCAGAGATTAGGTGAGTGAAGGTGATTGAGTGTTGTCAGAGACTAGGTGAGTGAAGGTGAGTGAGTGTTGTCAGAGACTAGATGAGTGAAGGTGATTAAGTCTGTTGTCAGAGATTAAGTGAGTGAAGGTGAGTAATTCGGTTGTCAGAGACTAGCTGAGTGAAGGTGAGTAAGACGGTTGTCAGAGACTAGCTGAGTGAAGGTGAGTAAGTCGGTTGTCAGAGACTAGCTGAGTGAAGGTGAGTAAGTCGGTTGTCAGAGACTAGCTGAGTGAGGGTGAGTAAGTCGGTTGTCAGAGATTAGATGAGTGAAGGTGAGTAAATCGGTAGTCAGAGATTAGGTGAGTGAAGGTGAGTAAGTCGGTTGTCAGAGATTAGGTGAGTTAAGGTGAGCGATTCTGTTGTCAGAAACTAGATGAGTGAAGGTGAATGAGTCTGTTGTCTGAGACTAGGTGAGTGAAGGTGAGTGAGTCTGTTGTCAGAGACTAGGTGAGTGAGGGTGAATGAGTCTGTTGTCAGAGGCTAGGTGAGTAAGGGTGAGTAAGTCTGTTGTCAGAGACTAGATGAATGATGGTGAGTAAGTCTGTTGTCAGAGACTAGATGAGTGAAGGTGAATGAGTCTGTTGTCAGAGACTACGTGAGTGAGGGTGAGTAAGTCTGTTGTCAGAGACTAGGTGAGTGAAGGTGAATGAGTCTGTTGTCAGAGACTAGGTGAGTGAAGGTGAGTGACTCTGTTGTCAGAGACTAGATGAGTGAAGGTGAATGAGTCTGTTGTCAGAGACTAGGTGAGTGAAGGTGAGTAAGTCTGTTGTCAGAGACTAGGTGAGTGTGTCTGTTGTCAGAGACTAGGTGAGTGTGTCTGTTGTCAGAGACTAGGTGAGTGTGTCTGTTGTCAGAGACTAGGTGAGCGAAGGTGAGTGTGTCTGTTGTCAGAGACTAGGTGAGTGTGTCTGTTGTCAGAGACTAGGTGGGTGTGTCTGTTGTCAGAGACTAGGTGAGTGTGTCTGTTGTCAGAGACTAGGTGAGTGAAGGTGAGTGTGTCTGTTGTCAGAGACTAGGTGAGTGTGTCTGTTGTCAGAGACTAGGTGAGTGTGTCTGTTGTCAGAGACTAGGTGAGTGAAGGTGAGTGTGTCTGTTGTCAGAGATTAGGTGAGTGTGTCTGTTGTCAGAGACTAGGTGAGTGTGTCTGTTGTCAGAGACTAGGTGAGTGTGTCTGTTGTCAGAGACTAGGTGAGTGTGTCTGTTGTCAGAGACTAGGTGAGTGTGTCTGTTGTCAGAGACTAGGTGAGTGTGTCTGTTGTCAGAGACTAGGTGAGTGTGTCTGTTGTCAGAGACTAGGTGAGCGAAGGTGAGTGTGTCTGTTGTCAGAGACTAGGTGAGTGTGTCTGTTGTCAGAGACTAGGTGAGTGTGTCTGTTGTCAGAGACTAGGTGAGTGTGTCTGTTGTCAGAGACTAGGTGAGTGAAGGTGAGTGTGTCTGTTGTCAGAGACTAGGTGAGTGAAGGTGAGTGTGTCTGTTGTCAGAGACTAGGTGAGTGAAGGTGAGTGTGTCTGTTGTCAGAGACTAGGTGAGTGAAGGTGAGTGTGTCTGTTGTCAGAGACTAGGTGAGTGAAGGTGAGTGTGTCTGTTGTCAGAGACTCTGTGAGTGTGTCTGTTGTCAGAGACTAGGTGAGTGAAGGTGAGTGTGTCTGTTGTCAGAGACTAGGTGAGTGAAGGTGAGTGTGTCTGTTGTCAGAGACTAGGTGAGTGTGTCTGTTGTCAGAGACTAGGTGAGTGTGTCTGTTGTCAGAGACTAGGTGAGTGTGTCTGTTGTCAGAGACTAGGTGAGTGAAGGTGAGTGTGTCTGTTGTCAGAGACTAGGTGAGTGTGTCTGTTGTCAGAGACTAGGTGAGTGAAGGTGAGTGTGTCTGTTGTCAGAGACTAGGTGAGTGAAGGTGAGTGTGTCTGTTGTCAGAGACTAGATGAGTGAAGGTGAGTGTGTCTGTTGTCAGAGACTAGGTGAGTGTGTCTGTTGTCAGAGACTAGGTGAGTGTGTCTGTTGTCAGAGACTAGGTGAGTGAAGGTGAGTGTGTCTGTTGTCAGAGACTAGGTGAGTGAAGGTGAGTGTGTCTGTTGTCAGAGACTAGGTGAGTGAAGGTGAGTGTGTCTGTTGTCAGAGACTAGGTGAGTGTGTCTGTTGTCAGAGACTAGGTGAGTGTGTCTGTTGTCAGAGACTAGGTGAGTGAAGGTGAGTGTGTCTGTTGTCAGAGACTAGGTGAGTGTGTCTGTTGTCAGAGACTAGGTGAGTGTGTCTGTTGTCAGAGACTAGGTGAGTGTGTCTGTTGTCAGAGACTAGGTGAGTGTGTCTGTTGTCAGAGACTAGGTGAGTGTGTCTGTTGTCAGAGACTAGGTGAGTGTGTCTGTTGTCAGAGACTAGGTGAGTGTGTCTGTTGTCAGAGACTAGGTGAGTGAAGGTTAGTGTGTCTGTTGTCAGAGACTAGGTGAGTGAAGGTGAGTGTGTCTGTTGTCAGAGACTAGGTGAGTGTGTCTGTTGTCAGAGACTAGGTGAGTGTGTCTGTTGTCAGAGACTAGGTGAGTGTGTTTGTTGTCAGAGACTAGGTGAGTGAAGGTGAGTGTGTCTGTTGTCAGAGACTAGGTGAGTGTGTCTGTTGTCAGAGACTAGGTGAGTGAAGGTGAGTGTGTCTGTTGTCAGAGACTAGGTGAGTGTGTCTGTTGTCAGAGACTAGGTGAGTGTGTCTGTTGTCAGAGACTAGGTGAGTGAAGGTGAGTGTGTCTGTTGTTAGAGACTAGGTGAGTGAAGGTGAGTGTGTCTGTTGTCAGAGACTAGGTGAGTGAAGGTGAGTGTGTCTGTTGTCAGAGACTAGGTGAGTGAAGGTGAGTGTGTCTGTTGTCAGAGACTAGGTGAGTGAAGGTGAGTGTGTCTGTTGTCAGAGACTAGGTGAGTGAAGGTGAGTGTGTCTGTTGTCAGAGACTAGGTGAGTGAAGGTGAGTGTGTCTGTTGTCAGAGACTAGGTGAGTGAAGGTGAGTGTGTCTGTTGTCAGAGACTAGGTGAGTGAAGGTGAGTGTGTCTGTTGTCAGAGACTAGGTGAGTGAAGGTGAGTGTGTCTGTTGTCAGAGACTAGGTGAGTGAAGGTGAGTGTGTCTGTTGTCAGAGACTAGGTGAGTGAAGGTGAGTTAATCGGTTGTCAGATACTAGGTGAGTGAAGGTGAGTGTGTCTGTTGTCAGAGACTAGGTGAGTGAAGGTGGGTGTGTCTGTTGTCAGAGACTAGGTGAGTGAAGGTGAGTGAGTCGGTTGCCAGAGACTACGTGAGTGAAGGTGAGTGAGTCGGTTGCCAGAGACTATGTGAGTTAAGGTGAGTGAGTGTTGTCATAGACTAGGTGAGTGACTGTTGTCAGAGACTAGATGAGTGATGGTGAGTGAGTCGGATGTCAGAGACTAGATGAGTGAAGGTGAGTGAGTCGGTTGAAAGAGACTATGTGAGTGAAGGTGAGTGAGTGTTGTCAGAGACTAGGTGAGTGAGTGTTGTCAGAGACTAGATGAGTGAAGATGAGTAAGTCGGTTGTCAGAGACTAGGTGAGTGAGTGTTGTCAGAGACAAGGTGAGTGCGTGTTGTCAGAGACTAGGTTAGTGAGTGTTGTCAGAGGCTAGATGAGTGAAGGTGAGTAAGTCTGTTGTCAGAGATTATGTGAGTGTGTGTTGTTAGAGACTAGATGAGTGAAGGTGAGTGAGTCGGATGTCAGAGACTAGATGAGTGAAGGTGAGTAAGTCTGTTGTCAGAGACTAGGTGAGTGCGTGTTGTCAGAGACTATGTGAGTGAGTGTTGTCAGAGACTAGGTGAGTGAGTGGTGTCAGTGACTAGGTGAGTGAAGGTGAGTAAGTCGGTTGTCAGAGACTAGGTGAGTGAAGGTGAGTAAGTCGGTTGTCAGAGACTAGGTGAGTGAAAGTGAGTAAGTCGGTTGTCAGAGACTAGGTAAGTGAAGGTGAGTAAGTCGGTTGTCAGAGACTAGGTGAGTGAAGGTGAGTAAGTCGGTTGTCAGAGACTAGGTGAGTGAAGGTGAGTAAGTCGGTTGTCAGAGACTAGGTGAGTGAAGGTGAGTAAGTCGGTTGTCAGAGACTAGGTGAAAGAAGGTGAGTAAGACGGTTGTCATAGATTAGGTGAGTGAAGGTGAGTAAGTCGGTTGTCAGAGACTAGGTGAGTGAAGGTGAGTTAGTCAGTTGTCAGAGATTAGGTGAGTGAAGGTGAGTAAGTCGGTTGTCATAGATTAGGTGAGTGAAGGTGAGTAAGTCGGTTGTCAGAGATTAGGTGAGTGAAGGTGAGTGAGTGTTGTCAGAGATTAGGTGAGTGAAGGTGATTGAGTGTTGTCAGAGACTAGGTGAGTGAAGGTGAGTGAGTGTTGTCAGAGACTAGATGAGTGAAGGTGATTAAGTCTGTTGTCAGAGATTAAGTGAGTGAAGGTGAGTAATTCGGTTGTCAGAGACTAACTGAGTGAAGGTGAGTAAGACGGTTGTCAGAGACTAGCTGAGTGAAGGTGAGTAAGTCGGTTGTCAGAGACTAGCTGAGTGAAGGTGAGTAAGTCGGTTGTCAGAGACTAGCTGAGTGAGGGTGAGTAAGTCGGTTGTCAGAGATTAGATGAGTGAAGGTGAGTAAATCGGTAGTCAGAGATTAGGTGAGTGAAGGTGAGTAAGTCGGTTGTCAGAGATTAGGTGAGTTAAGGTGAGCGATTCTGTTGTCAGAAACTAGATGAGTGAAGGTGAATGAGTCTGTTGTCAGAGACTAGGTGAGTGAAGGTGAGTGAGTCTGTTGTCAGACACTAGGTGAGTGAGGGTGAATGAGTCTGTTGTCAGAGGCTAGGTGAGTAAGGGTGAGTAAGTCTGTTGTCAGAGACTAGATGAATGAAGGTGAGTAAGTCTGTTGTCAGAGACTAGATGAGTGAAGGTGAATGAGTCTGTTGTCAGAGACTACGTGAGTGAGGGTGAGTAAGTCTGTTGTCAGAGACTAGGTGAGTGAAGGTGAATGAGTCTGTTGTCAGAGACTAGGTGAGTGAAGGTGAGTGACTCTGTTGTCAGAGACTAGATGAGTGAAGGTGAATGAGTCTGTTGTCAGAGACTAGGTGAGTGAAGGTGAGTAAGTCTGTTGTCAGAGATTAGGTGAGTGAAAGTGAGTAAGTCGGTTGTCAGAGACTAGGTGAGTGAAGGTGAGTAAGTCGGTTGTCAGAGATTAGGTGAGTGAAGGTGAGTGACTCTGTTGTCAGAGACTAGATGTGTGAAGGTGAGTAAGTCGGTTGTCAGTGATTAGGTGAGTGAAGGTGAGTAAGTCGGTTGTCAGAGACTAGATGAGTGAAGGTGAGTGACTATGTTGTCAGAGACTAGATGAGTGAAAGTGAATGACTCTGTTGTCAGAGACTAGATGAGTGAAGGTGAGTAAGTCGGTAGTTAGAGATTAGGTGAGTGAAGGTGAGTAAGTCGGTTGTCAGAGATTAGGTGAGTGAAGATGAGCGATTCTGTTGTCAGAAACTAGATGAGTGAAGGTGAATGAGTCTGTTGTCAGAGACTAGGTGAGTGAAGGTGGGTGACTCTGTTGTCAGAGACTAGGTGAGTGAGGGTGAGTAAGTCTGTTGTCAGATACTAGATGAATGAAGGTGAGTAAGTCTGTTGTCAGAGACTAGATGAGTGAAGGTGAATGAGTCTGTTGTCAGAGACTACGTGAGTGAGGGTGAGTAAGTCTGTTGTCAGAGACTAGGTGAGTGAAGGTGAATGAGTCTGTTGTTAGAGACTAGGTGAGTGAAGGTGAGTGACTCTGTTTTCAGAGTCTAGATGAGTGAAGGTGAATGAGTCTGTTGTCAGAGATTTGGTTAGTGAAGGTGAGCGACTCTTTTATCATAGACTAGGTGTGTGAAGGTGAGTGAATCTGTTGTCAGAGACTAGGTGAGTGAGTGTTTTCAGAGACTAGGTGAGTAAGTGTTGTGAGAGACTAGGTGAGTGAAGGTGAGTAAGTGTTGTGAGAGATTAGGTGAGTGAAGGTGAGTAAGTCGGTTGTCAGAGACTAGGTGAGTGAAGTTGAGTAAGTCGGTTGTCAGAGACTAGATGAGTGAAGATGAGTAAGTCTGTTGTCAGAGACTAGGTGAGTGAAGGTGAGTAAGTCGGTTGTCAGTGAGAGATTAGGTGAGTGAAGGTGAGTAAGTCGGTTGTCAGAGACTAGGTGAGTGAAGTTGAGTAAGTCGGTTGTCAGAGACTAGATGAGTGAAGATGAGTAAGTCTGTTGTCAGAGACTAGGTGAGTGAAGGTGAGTAAGTCGGTTGTCAGAGACTAGGTGAGTGAAGGTGAGTAAGTCGGTTGTCTGAGACTAGATGAGTGAAGGTTAGTAAGTCGGTTGTCAGAGACTAGGTGAGTGAAGGTGAGTAAGTCGGTTGTCAGAGACTAGATGAGTGAAGGTGAGTAAGACGGTTGTCAGAGACTAGATGAGTGAAGGTGAGTAAGTCGGTTGTCAGAGACTAGGTGAGTGAAGGTGAGTAAGTCGGTTGTCAGAGACTAGGTGAGTGAAGGTGAGTAAGTCGGTTGTCTGAGACTAGATGAGTGAAGGTGAGTAAGTCGGTTGTCAGAGACTAGATGAGTGAAGGTGAGTAAGTCGGTTGTCAGAGACTAGATGAGTGAAGATGAGTAAGTCGGTTGTCAGAGACTAGATGAGTGAAGATGAGTAAGTCGGTTGTCAGAGACTAGGTGAGTGAAGGTGAGTAAGTCGGTAGTCAGAAATGAGGTGAGTGAAGGTGAGTAAGTCTGTTGTCAGAGATTAGGTGAGTGAAGGTGAGTAAGTCGGTAGTCAGAAATGAGGTGAGTGAAGATGAGTAAGTCGGTTGTCAGAGACTAGGTGAGTGAAGATGAGTAAGTCGGTTGTCAGAAATGAGGTGAGTGAAGGTGAGTAAGTCTGTTGTCAGAGATTAGGTGAGTGATGGTGAGTAAGTCGGTTGTCAGAGATTAGGTGAGTGAAGGTGAGTAAGTCGGTTGTCAGAGACTAGGTGAGTGAAGGTGAGTAAGTCGGTTGTCAGAGATTAGGTGAGTGAAGGTGAGTGACTCTATTGTCAGAGACTAGATGAGTGAAGGTGAGTAAGTCGGTTGTCATAGATTAGGTGAGTGAAGGTGAGTAAGTCTGTTGTCAGAGACTAGATGAGTGAAGGTGAGTGACTATGTTGTCAGAGACTAAATGAGTGAAGGTGAATGAGTCTGTTGTCAGAGACTAGATGAGTGAAGGTGAGTAAGTCGGTAGTTAGAGATTAGGTGAGTGAAGGTGAGTAAGTCGGTTGTCAGAGATTAGGTGAGTGAAGGTGAGCGATTCTGTTGTCAGAAACTAGATGATTGAAGGTGAATGAGTCTGTTGTCAGAGACTAGGTGCGTGAAGGTGAGTGACTCTGTTGTCAGAGACTAGATGAGTGAGGGTGAATGAGTCTGTTGTCAGAGACTAGGTGATTAAGGGTGAGTAAGTCTGTTGTCAGAGACCAGGTGAGTGAAGGTGAATGAGTCTGTTGTTAGAGACTAGGTGAGTGAAGGTGAGTGACTCTGTTTTCAGAGTCTAGATGAGTGAAGGTGAATGAGTCTGTTGTCAGAGACTAGGTTAGTGAAGGTGAGCGGCTCTTTTGTCAGAGACTAGGTGAGTGAGTGTTTTCAGAGACTAGGTGAGTGAAGTTGAGTAAGTCGGTTGTCAGAGACTAGATGAGTGAAGGTGAGTAAGTCTGTTGTCAGAGACTAGATGAGTGAAGATGAGTATGTCGGTTGTCAGAGACTAGATGAGTGAAGGAGAGTAAGTCGGTTGTCAGAGACTAGATGAGTGAAGGTGAGTAAGTCTGTTGTCAGAGCCTAGATGAGTGAAGGTGAGTAAGTCGGTTGTCAGAGACTAGGTGAGTGAAGGTGAGTAAGTCTGTTGTCAGAGACTAGATGAGTGAAGGTGAGTAAGTCTGTTGTCAGAGACTAGATGATTGAAAGTGAGTAAGTCTGTTGTCAGAGACTAGATGAGTGAAGATGAGTAAGTCGGTTGTCAGAGACTAGGTGAGTGAAGGTGAGTAAGTCTGTTGTCAGAGACTAGATGAGTGAAGATGAGTAAGTCGGTTGTCATAGACTAGGTGAGTGAAGGTGAGTAAGTCGGTTGTCAGAGACTAGGTGAGTGAAGGTGAGCGACTCTGTTGTTAGAAACTAGGTGAGTGAAGGTGAGTGAGTCTGTTGTCAGAGACTAGGTGAGTGAAGGTGAGCGACTCTGTTGTCAGAGACTAGGTGAGTGAAGGTGAGGGAGTCTGTTTTCTGAGACTAGGTGAGTGAAGGTGAGTAAGTCTGTTGTCAGAGACTAGTTGAGTGAAGGTGAGGGAGTCTGTTGTCAAAGACTAGATGAGTGAAGATGAGTAAGTCGGTTGTCATAGACTAGGTGAGTGAAGGTGAGTAAGTCGGTTGTCAGAGACTAGGTGAGTGAAGGTGAGCGACTCTGTTGTTAGAAACTAGGTGAGTGAAGGTGAGTGAGTCTGTTGTCAGAGACTAGGTGAGTGAAGGTGAGCGACTCTGTTGTCAGAGACTAGGTGAGTGAAGGTGTGGGAGTCTGTTGTCTGAGACTAGGTGAGTGAAGGTGAGTAAGTCGGTTGTCAGAGACTAGGTGAGTGAAGGTGAGTAAGTCGGTTGTCAGAGACTAGGTGAGTGAAGGTGAGTAAGTCGGTTGTCAGAGACTAGGTGAAAGATGGTGAGTAAGACGGTTGTCATAGATTAGGTGAGTGAAGGTGAGTAAGTCGGTTGTCAGAGACTAGGTGAGTGAAGGTGAGTTAGTTAGTTGTCAGAGATTAGGTGAGTGAAGGTGAGTAAGTCGGTTGTCATAGATTAGGTGAGTGAAGGTGAGTAAGTCGGTTGTCAGAGATTAGGTGAGTGAAGGTGAGTGAGTGTTGTCAGAGATTAGGTGAGTGAAGGTGATTGAGTGTTGTCAGAGACTAGGTGAGTGAAGGTGAGTGAGTGTTGTCAGAGACTAGATGAGTGAAGGTGATTAAGTCTGTTGTCAGAGATTAAGTGAGTGAAGGTGAGTAATTCGGTTGTCAGAGACTAGCTGAGTGAAGGTGAGTAAGACGGTTGTCAGAGACTAGCTGAGTGAAGGTGAGTAAGTCGGTTGTCAGAGACTAGCTGAGTGAAGGTGAGTAAGTCGGTTGTCAGAGACTAGCTGAGTGAGGGTGAGTAAGTCGGTTGTCAGAGATTAGATGAGTGAAGGTGAGTAAATCGGTAGTCAGAGATTAGGTGAGTGAAGGTGAGTAAGTCGGTTGTCAGAGATTAGGTGAGTTAAGGTGAGCGATTCTGTTGTCAGAAACTAGATGAGTGAAGGTGAATGAGTCTGTTGTCAGAGACTAGGTGAGTGAAGGTGAGTGAGTCTGTTGTCAGAGACTAGGTGAGTGAGGGTGAATGAGTCTGTTGTCAGAGGCTAGGTGAGTAAGGGTGAGTAAGTCTGTTGTCAGAGACTAGATGAATGAAGGTGAGTAAGTCTGTTGTCAGAGACTAGATGAGTGAAGGTGAATGAGTCTGTTGTCAGAGACTACGTGAGTGAGGGTGAGTAAGTCTGTTGTCAGAGACTAGGTGAGTGAAGGTGAATGAGTCTGTTGTCAGAGACTAGGTGAGTGAAGGTGAGTGACTCTGTTGTCAGAGACTAGATGAGTGAAGGTGAATGAGTCTGTTGTCAGAGACTAGGTGAGTGAAGGTGAGTAAGTCTGTTGTCAGAGATTAGGTGAGTGAAAGTGAGTAAGTCGGTTGTCAGAGACTAGGTGAGTGAAGGTGAGTAAGTCGGTTGTCAGAGATTAGGTGAGTGAAGGTGAGTGACTCTGTTGTCAGAGACTAGATGAGTGAAGGTGAGTAAGTCGGTTGTCAGTGATTAGGTGAGTGAAGGTGAGTAAGTCGGTTGTCAGAGACTAGATGAGTGAAGGTGAGTGACTATGTTGTCAGAGACTAGATGAGTGAAAGTGAATGACTCTGTTGTCAGAGACTAGATGAGTGAAGGTGAGTAAGTCGGTAGTTAGAGATTAGGTGAGTGAAGGTAAGTCGGTTGTCAGAGATTAGGTGAGTGAAGATGAGCGATTCTGTTGTCAGAAACTAGATGAGTGAAGGTGAATGAGTCTGTTGTCAGAGACTAGGTGAGTGAAGGTGGGTGACTCTGTTGTCAGAGACTAGGTGAGTGAGGGTGAGTAAGTCTGTTGTCAGATACTAGATGAATGAAGGTGAGTAAGTCTGTTGTCAGAGACTAGATGAGTGAAGGTGAATGAGTCTGTTGTCAGAGACTACGTGAGTGAGGGTGAGTAAGTCTGTTGTCAGAGACTAGGTGAGTGAAGGTGAATGAGTCTGTTGTTAGAGACTAGGTGAGTGAAGGTGAGTGACTCTGTTTTCAGAGTCTAGATGAGTGAAGGTGAATGAGTCTGTTGTCAGAGATTTGGTTAGTGAAGGTGAGCGACTCTTTTATCATAGACTAGGTGTGTGAAGGTGAGTGAATCTGTTGTCAGAGACTAGGTGAGTGAGTGTTTTCAGAGACTAGGTGAGTAAGTGTTGTGAGAGACTAGGTGAGTGAAGGTGAGTAAGTGTTGTGAGAGATTAGGTGAGTGAAGGTGAGTAAGTCGGTTGTCAGAGACTAGGTGAGTGAAGTTGAGTAAGTCGGTTGTCAGAGACTAGATGAGTGAAGATGAGTAAGTCTGTTGTCAGAGACTAGGTGAGTGAAGGTGAGTAAGTCGGTTGTCAGTGAGAGATTAGGTGAGTGAAGGTGAGTAAGTCGGTTGTCAGAGACTAGGTGAGTGAAGTTGAGTAAGTCGGTTGTCAGAGACTAGATGAGTGAAGATGAGTAAGTCTGTTGTCAGAGACTAGGTGAGTGAAGGTGAGTAAGTCGGTTGTCAGAGACTAGGTGAGTGAAGGTTAGTAAGTCGGTTGTCAGAGACTAGGTGAGTGAAGGTGAGTAAGTCGGTTGTCAGAGACTAGATGAGTGAAGGTGAGTAAGACGGTTGTCAGAGACTAGATGAGTGAAGGTGAGTAAGTCGGTTGTCAGAGACTAGGTGAGTGAAGGTGAGTAAGTCGGTTGTCAGAGACTAGGTGAGTGAAGGTGAGTAAGTCGGTTGTCTGAGACTAGATGAGTGAAGGTGAGTAAGTCGGTTGTCAGAGACTAGATGAGTGAAGGTGAGTAAGTCGGTTGTCAGAGACTAGATGAGTGAAGATGAGTAAGTCGGTTGTCAGAGACTAGATGAGTGAAGATGAGTAAGTCGGTTGTCAGAGACTAGGTGAGTGAAGGTGAGTAAGTCGGTAGTCAGAAATGAGGTGAGTGAAGGTGAGTAAGTCTGTTGTCAGAGATTAGGTGAGTGAAGGTGAGTAAGTCGGTAGTCAGAAATGAGGTGAGTGAAGATGAGTAAGTCGGTTGTCAGAGACTAGGTGAGTGTAGATGAGTAAGTCGGTTGTCAGAAATGAGGTGAGTGAAGGTGAGTAAGTCTGTTGTCAGAGATTAGGTGAGTGATGGTGAGTAAGTCGGTTGTCAGAGATTAGGTGAGTGAAGGTGAGTAAGTCGGTTGTCAGAGACTAGGTGAGTGAAGGTGAGTAAGTCGGTTGTCAGAGATTAGGTGAGTGAAGGTGAGTGACTCTATTGTCAGAGACTAGATGAGTGAAGGTGAGTAAGTCGGTTGTCATAGATTAGGTGAGTGAAGGTGAGTAAGTCGGTTGTCAGAGACTAGATGAGTGAAGGTGAGTGACTATGTTGTCAGAGACTAAATGAGTGAAGGTGAATGAGTCTGTTGTCAGAGACTAGATGAGTGAAGGTGAGTAAGTCGGTAGTTAGAGATTAGGTGAGTGAAGGTGAGTAAGTCGGTTGTCAGAGATTAGGTGAGTGAAGGTGAGCGATTCTGTTGTCAGAAACTAGATGATTGAAGGTGAATGAGTCTGTTGTCAGAGACTAGGTGCGTGAAGGTGAGTGACTCTGTTGTCAGAGACTAGATGAGTGAGGGTGAATGAGTCTGTTGTCAGAGGCTAGGTGATTAAGGGTGAGTAAGTCTGTTGTCAGAGACCAGGTGAGTGAAGGTGAATGAGTCTGTTGTTAGAGACTAGGTGAGTGAAGGTGAGTGACTCTGTTTTCAGAGTCTAGATGAGTGAAGGTGAATGAGTCTGTTGTCAGAGACTAGGTTAGTGAAGGTGAGCGGCTCTTTTGTCAGAGACTAGGTGAGTGAGTGTTTTCAGAGACTAGGTGAGTGAAGTTGAGTAAGTCGGTTGTCAGAGACTAGATGAGTGAAGGTGAGTAAGTCTGTTGTCAGAGACTAGATGAGTGAAGATGAGTATGTCGGTTGTCAGAGACTAGATGAGTGAAGGAGAGTAAGTCGGTTGTCAGAGACTAGATGAGTGAAGGTGAGTAAGTCTGTTGTCAGAGCCTAGATGAGTGAAGGTGAGTAAGTCGGTTGTCAGAGACTAGGTGAGTGAAGGTGAGTAAGTCTGTTGTCAGAGACTAGATGAGTGAAGGTGAGTAAGTCTGTTGTCAGAGACTAGATGATTGAAAGTGAGTAAGTCTGTTGTCAGAGACTAGATGAGTGAAGATGAGTAAGTCGGTTGTCAGAGACTAGGTGAGTGAAGGTGAGTAAGTCTGTTGTCAGAGACTAGATGAGTGAAGATGAGTAAGTCGGTTGTCATAGACTAGGTGAGTGAAGGTGAGTAAGTCGGTTGTCAGAGACTAGGTGAGTGAAGGTGAGCGACTCTGTTGTTAGAAACTAGGTGAGTGAAGGTGAGTGAGTCTGTTGTCAGAGACTAGGTGAGTGAAGGTGAGCGACTCTGTTGTCAGAGACTAGGTGAGTGAAGGTGAGGGAGTCTGTTTTCTGAGACTAGGTGAGTGAAGGTGAGTAAGTCTGTTGTCAGAGACTAGTTGAGTGAAGGTGAGGGAGTCTGTTGTCAAAGACTAGATGAGTGAAGATGAGTAAGTCGGTTGTCATAGACTAGGTGAGTGAAGGTGAGTAAGTCGGTTGTCAGAGACTAGGTGAGTGAAGGTGAGCGACTCTGTTGTTAGAAACTAGGTGAGTGAAGGTGAGTGAGTCTGTTGTCAGAGACTAGGTGAGTGAAGGTGAGCGACTCTGTTGTCAGAGACTAGGTGAGTGAAGGTGTGGGAGTCTGTTGTCTGAGACTAGGTGAGTGAAGGTGAGCGACTCTGTTGTCAGAGACTAGGTTAGTGAAGGTGAGCGACTCTGTTGTCAGAGACTAGGTTAGTGAAGGTGAGCGACTCTGTTGTCAGAGACTAGGTGAGTGAGTGTTGTCGGAGACTAGGTGAGTAAGTGTTGTCAGAGACTACGTGAGTGAAGGTGAGTTAGTCTGTTGTTAAAGAATAGGCGAGAGTGTGTTGTCAGAGACTAGATGAGTGAAGGTGAGCGACTCTGTTGTCAGAGACTAGGTTAGTGAAGGTGAGCGACTCTGTTGTCCGAGACTAGGTGAGTGAGTGTTGACAGAGACTAGGTGAGTGAGTGTTGTCAGAGACTAGATGATTGAAGGTGAGCGACTCTTTTGTCAGAGACTAGGTGAGTGAGTGTTGACAGAGACTAGGTGAGTGAGTGTTGTCAGAGACTAGATGATTGAAGGTGAGCGACTCTGTTTTCAGAGACTAGGTGAGTGAAGGTGAGGGAGTCTGTTGTCTGAGACTAGGTGAGTGAAGGTGACCGACTCTGTTGTCAGAGACTAGGTGAGTGAAGGTGAGCGACTCTGTTGTCCGAGACTAGGTGAGTGAGTGTTGACAGAGACTAGGTGAGTGAGTGTTGTCAGAGACTAGATGATTGAAGGTGAGCGACTCTTTTGTCAGAGACTAGGTGAGTGAGTGTTGTCGATGACTTAAACACCTAGGATAGCTCGATGACTAAAATACCTAGAATTGATCGAAGACTTAAACACCTAGGATTGCTCGATGATGTAAACACCTAGGATTGATCGATGATTTAAACACCTAGGATTGCTCGATGATTTAAACACCTAGGATTGCTCGATTTTGTGTTCGAAAAAAAATCCTGGCCAAAATTTTAATGACCACAGCTACACTTCCAAACGTGAAGTCTAAATGAAGAGACTGAAATATTGGTCTGAGATTTAATATCGAATCTAAACGTTCGATAAATCTGATTATATTTTATTGCCCTTTCGAGCTACAGACAACGCATGTGACAGAAGTTCCTGACTCGTCATATACTACGATCTTTCCTTCCAGGAGTCGAGATTTCTGTTTCAATAACATTGGATGTTTTACTGCGAGGTCACCGATCAACCGTCCATAGCAAGACGAAGAAAATCAAACCTCGAACCGGAACCGGAAATGTTCGGCACAGTTGTTTGTGATATATATACACTTGTAAATATGATCGTTTGTGTCCTTCCAGGGCGACAAAATGCAGAGTCTTCTTCCATTACATGTGCAAAGTGATTAGGAGAAGAATCTTAACATTTCTTTTTATTAATGGTGGCTAAAAATTGAATATTGTATCTCCCGAAACCGTCAATTTCTCAATTTCTGACTATTTTTTTTTACAAACATTAAATACTGAAATATCATTAAATATTTATTACAAAAAAATGCTAAGTTTGTTTGTTTGTTTGTGTGTGTGTGTGTGAGATATATATATATATATATATATATATATATATATATATATATATATATATATATATATATAGAGAGAGAGAGAGAGAGAGAGAGAGAGAGAGAGAGATAGAAATTAAAACCACTCTCATTAAATATTTTTTTTGTAGAATAAGAGGAAGAATGAAGTTGCTCATGACAGCTTCGTCCATAAATGCTGCTAAATTTCCAAACTTATTACTAAAATGCCACTTTGTTATGAAAACAAACAGCTCTGTCGCTAATTACACTTATATTCTTATATAGCAGCTAGGCATGGACATTTACACTAGAACTGCAAAAACAGTTACATACACGTCCTATGCACCTTAGACATAGACTACTTCTAATGAGACTATTAGTCAAATTGTAGATCAAGAAATGTATCAACTCTACGATAAAAAAACAGGCATCGCCCAAAAGAGAAAAACTAGATGATTCGGTTAGTGACGTAGCGTGGGAGGGGGAAGCCGAAGGTTGCATTCGTAGCAACATTTCAAAAGAAAAAAAATGGTAATAATACATTTTTTAAAAGTAGATTAAGTGCGCAGAAGTTGTCTTGCCTCGGACAACCCACGTTAAGGCACTGGGTTTTGTCTTACATCTGGATCTACAGACCCAGCACAGACCTTGTCAAGAGTCAAGGAAAGAGAGACCAGAAAAGAGATAGGAAGACAATATAAAGGAATGGGAACTCTTAAGTTATTTTTTATGCATTGAAATCTGACCAGTAACGGAATTGTACAATTTATGGCTTTTGAAATGTCGATTTATAGAAGAATAGGAAGAATTGAATTGAAACAAAAGACAAACATGATGAAGTCTTAAAACAACTAAAAATGTTAAAAGACACAACAGTCTGTAATCTTGGAAGGGAAAATACAAGGTAAAAGAGGCAGAGTCAGACTAAGACTAACATGGACGAATAACATCAAATGATGGACAAGTCAGCCTATCACAACCTGCACTATCAAAGCAAGTGACAGCGGAATGGCGCTCCATGATAGCCAACCTTCGATGCGGAGACGGCACTCAATGATGATGATAAAAATTAATTCATGGATCCTAAGCCGTGGAACGGGTTCGTGCACGTGGGTCAGAGTTCTCCTTGTAGGTTCTTCATATTTCTTGAAGAGTATCTGAGCACCTATGAATGTGCCCGGAGTGCAATGATGATGAATATTCTAATTAACACAACAATTTTGCAGGTAGGGTTCATGTCGAACTAAAGACGATGAAGAGGCCATCAGATTTTAACAGCAAAATTTGTTGTACTGAAATACGTCCTCAAGTTTCTACAGCTAGACATGCAAACCTGTTATGTAGAGAAGCCACGAGAGAAGTGAGGACAGATAGGACAAAATTAAGTTTAGAAAGACAACAACCGGTATTCAAAATGCGGATATAGGGAATCAAATATGAAGTGTCATTTGTAGATCGATCATCTTAACGGAACTCGTCAAACTAAACAAAGTTCGTTACTCTCCCCTTCCTCTCTCTCTCTCTGACTCTCTCTCTCTCTCTCTGACTCTCTTCCTCCTCCCATTCACTATCTCCCCTCCTCTCTCTCTCTCTCTCTCTGACTCTCTCTCTCTCTCTGACTCTCTTCCTCCTCCCATTCACTATCTCCCCTCCTCTCACTCTCTCTCCCCTCCTCTCACTCTCTCTCTCTCCCACTCCTCTCATTCTCTCCCCCCCTTCTCTCACTCTCTCCCCCCTCCTTTCACTCTTGCTCTCCTTCAACTCTCTCTCTCCCTCTCTCTCTGTCTCTCTTTCTCTCCCTCCTCTCTCTCTCTCTCTGAATCTCTCTCTCTCTCTCTCTCTCTCTCTCTCTCTCTGAGTCTTCACGTTTGAGAATTTGTAGATTATGCAATGTCATTTTCCCTGTCGGCCGGAATCAGGTCGCAGTACTCTCAAGGTTTTGCTCCTAAAGACTTTATTGTAGGCTATATCTTTGTCGCCGTCTAGGGTGGACATTCGTAGGTTGGCTTGAGTGTCACTGTACTCACGAAGAAAGTGTTCCGTTCTGGGTTCCTTCCCCCTCCTGCAAGGACATTCATCAATGTGAGTTGTGTCGGGGTGGTAAAGGCGTCTCAACAGTTTGGCAGTTCTGAGGTAGGAAATGATGGTCTGCGCGTGGCTTGTCGGATGGGGGATTAGATGCTGCTTGCCGTTAATTTGTAGCATTTATGCATTTGTTTAGTATAATACTTTTATGATGTTTGGTGAGATGGCCTTCTGTAGTTCACTAGGCGGGTGTACTGGACTTTTCTACTGCCGATTTTGGAGAGTGTACACACACACACTCTCTCTCTCTCGCTCTCTCTCTCTCTTTAAGGTGCTCCCCCCTACCCCCAAAAGCTGAAAGACAAAAGATCAATTAAAGAACGGAAGAGAAGAAATTGACACTTCTGAAACAGATAAATATAATGATTGCAATCAATTTGACTTACTCAACATCGTTAATAACGTTTTCTTTGTTATGTGTTCATCTTTGAGTATACTGTATTATGTTTTGCACCAAAAAAATAGCGTCTTATTGTTCTAGAAAACCTTATTTTCAGCTATTCCGCACTGAGAGAGCAGAATGTCGCTCCATGGTGGCCAACTTACGTTGCGGAGATGGCACTCGATGATGATGATTCCGCACTGGGTAGTGTATCAATTGACAGGTCACACCTTTTGGACTGGCAACTGATTTGATTCTGAGATTTATTATATGGGTCGCTTGTGGGAAACTTGTAGATCATCATCAAGTACCCGGCCTGCTGGCGTAGGTGATCATGTTCTCTCCACAACTTTCGATCTCGACAATTATTTATCATTTTTGTTGTTGACCTTCTGCCAAGCCATTCTCTTAAATTATCTGGTATCTTTTCTCTATGCTTCCCTCTATCTCATCGTCCTCAATTTTCCCAGTTGTTACAATATATTCCAGCTGTTCTCTTCTCATTACATGGCCAAAAAATTATGATTGTTTCTTCCTAATATTGGAAATTAGCTCTCTTTTTGCTTTGACCTCTTCCAGTGCGTTTTCATTACTTTTCTTTAGCTGTCCATGGTATTCTCAATATTCTTCTGTAAAACCACTTTTTTACAGACTCCAGTGATTTTCTTGTCTGTTGTCCTATTGTCCATGATTCACATCCATATGTTAAGACCGGCTCTACGTAACCTTTAAAAATTCCAAGCTAAAAACATTTCACTTCTAACAAAATGAGTTTTAAAGTGCAATCCTCGGTGAATTATACGATGTTACACAAAGATCAATGTTTAACAGAGTCAACAAAGATCAATGTTTAACAGAGTCAACAAAGATCAATGTTTAACAGAGTCAACAAAGATCAATGTTTAACAGAGTCAACAAAGATCAATGTTTAACAGAGTCGTGTAAGATCAATGTTTAACAGAGTCAACAAAGATCAATTTTTAACAGAGTCAACAAAGATCAATTTTTAACAGAGTCAACAAAGATCAATGTTTAACAGAGTCGTGTAAGATCAATGTTTAACAGAGTCAACAAAGATCAATGTTTAACAGAGTCAACAAAGATCAATGTTTAACAGAGTCAACAAAGATCAGTTTTTAACAGCGTCAACAAAGATCAATTTTTAACAGAGTCAAAGTGACCGTCAAATTCACAGACGCTCAGACAATTTTCAGTTGCTGACATTTGGTATATGTGCTATCCACTCATATTCCTATTCTATCTTTTCAGGGCCGTGCTGGATTCCCGATTTGTTTAAATATGATAATTACTTCCAAAACAATCGGTAGCTTGGGGACTTCAATACACATCTTTATAAGTCCTCACTACATGTGCTCTCTAAGCAAGACTTTTACCAACCATTAACTTATCAACAAATACCCTGCTACACATACAAATGGTAAGCTACACAGTCATTAACATTTATATTATATTAATTACATCAGTGAATAGATTGTAATTAAACAAGAAAAAAAAAAAAAGAAAACACGTACCGAGTGTAGGGATCTACTGCGACGCATTGCAACAACAATAAGTGTCAAATAGATGTGTCAAGGTTTGATATACACACACACGATTGTTGAAAGTAGGACGCAGACATGCCACAGATAAGGGAGGAGAAATGTACGCGAACATCAATAAGTGAACACATCTGGTCGTATACTTTGTGTGTGTCCATCCGATTTACCTCTGCTTATGTGTTGGGATTTTGTCGTGTGTGTGTGTGTGTGTGTGTGTTATTGTTTGGATGAATGCGTTTGTGAATGTGGGAGTGGATTGTGACAATTCGTTGGGAGAGTGACACATTAGTGGATGTGTTCTTTGTTCGTGTTTTTGTTCTCTGTCCTCTTTTGTCTTTCAGTGTCAAGAGAAAATGAAGTGTTCTTTAACAGTGGTGGTCTTCGGTTTGACTTCTTTGGTGCTTTGTGCAGTGAAAAAAAAAATTAATTAATTTAAAAAAAGAAGCCTTTGAAGTGTGGGTTCATACAGAAATGTGAATAATCGGATGGAAAGAAAAGAAACAAATGATGAAGAATTGGTGAACAACTAAAAATGAAAAAAAAACGAATTAGATTTTTGGTGCATGTTAAAGGACACAATATCCTACTAAAAGTAATCTTTTAATCAGGGTAAAAGAGGCAGTGGCAGACCAAGACTAATTTGGACGAGTAACATGAACAAGTCAGCCTATGAAAATCTGTACCATCGAAGCAATAGACAAAGCGGAATGGCGCTCCATGGTAGCAAACCTTCGATGTGGAGATGGCACTCAATGATGGTGATGGTACTTCTCGTATTGATTTCTTTGCAAGGTTTGCCTCTGCCTCTCCTATTGTTGCATGTGTGCTTGTTGTGGATAGTTGATTGCGCCAGTAACTGTGTTGCATGTGTGCTTGTTGTGGATAGTTGATTGCGCCAGTAACTGTGTTGCATGTGTGCTTGTTGTGGATAGTTGATTGTGCCAGTAACTGTGTTGCATGTGTGCTTATTGTGAATAGTTGATTGCGCCAGTAACTGTGTTGCATATGTGCTTGTTGTGGATAGTTGATTGCTCCAGCAACTGTGCTGCACGTGTGCTTGTTGTGGATAGTTGATTGCTCCAGTAACTGTGCTGCATGTGTGCTTGTTGTGGATAGTTGATTGCTCCAGTAACTGTGCTGCATGTGTGCTTGTTGTGGATAGTTGATTGTGCTAGTAAGTGTGTTGCAAGTGTGCTTGTTGTGGATAGATGATTGTGCCAGTAACTGTGTGGCATGTGTGCTTGTTGTGGATAGTTGATTGTGCCAGTAACTGTGTTCCATGTGTGCTTGTTGTGGTTAGTTGATTGTTACAGTAACTGTGTTGCATGTGTGCTTGTTGTGGATAGTTGATTGTTACAGTAACTGTGTTGCATGTGTGCTTGTTGTGGTTAGTTATTTGCGCTAGTAACTATGTTACATGTGTGCTTGTTGTGGTTAGTTGTTTGCGCCAGTAACTATGTTACATGTGTGCTTGTTGTGGTTAGTTGTTTGCGCTAGTAATTATGTTACATGTGTGCTTGTTGTGGTTAGTTGTTTGCGCTAGTAATTATGTTACATGTGTGCTTGTTGTGGTTAGTTGTTTGCGCTAGTAACTATGTTACATGTGTGCTTGTTGTGGTTAGTTGTTTGCGCTAGTAACTATGTTGCATGTGTGCTTGTTGTGGTTAGTTGTTTGCGCTAGTAACTATGTTGCATGTCCAAATAACCATATAACTTTTCATCCTCAGTGTGTTTGTGTGTGTTTTAAACATTGTCTTACACGTGTATGTAACTTGCAGTATCTTGTGTTAGATTAAATTAAAAAGTGTCCCGAGAATATATTCATTGAAATGATTATTGTATGTGTGACTTCATTAACGAAACTACATACACAATTTATTTTCAGCCTATCAAGAAACACACTCTCTGTAGAACTGAAGATAAATGATCACACACTTCCTATTGACCAAAACCCAGCATATCTTGGAGCCACCTTAAACCACATAAATAAATCATATAGACAATGCACACAAAAGAGCCATAAAACGAACATATATTAATGAAGAAATTAGCAGGAATGGACTGGGGAGCAGACAGCAATATCTTGAAACGACTATACATAGGAAGAGTAAGACCAGTCCTACAGTATGGAGTCACAGCCTGGGCTACAGCTTCCAAATCACAGCTTAGCAAAATTAACAGAACACAAAACCAGGCTACCCGTATCATCACTGGGGCTATTAAATCTACACCTATCGAGACTCTGGAAACAGTAACAGGTTTACAGCCCTTAGAAGACAGACGGAAAACTAAAGTAATGTAACAAGCGGAGAAATATAAAAGGCTCCCTAACCACCCCATGCACCAAAGAATAAGCGGTTTCGGAAAAGGAAGACTAAAGAGGAGCAACTTCACTGTAATCTCCAAAGAATTTGACAGCTAGTGACCCAGTAAAAAAAAAAAAAGAGTACCCCCGTCACGCCAAGTGGCGTATAGGTAATATGGTGTTAGTGACCATAAATTTTACAGACCTTTGGCACATGATTTTCGGGTAGTGTGGTCGGTATTACGCCCACGCCGCTTTACTTTCCCAGAAAAATCCGGTACCCATTTAAGGCTGGGGGAACCCGGAAGCCGTCGGTTGTGATCGAACCCTACCTTTTGTCCTTTGTATTCCAGTTCACCAACCACTGAGCTATCGCGGCTCCAGTGACCCAGTACTGTCCCCAAAAAAATGCCGATTCAAGTCTCGTACTTGACCTTTACCTTTAAGGTTCTTTTTTTTCTTTCATTCTTTCGCCGGATGGCCACTAAAGGAATTAATATTCATCTTCGTCATCAACCTTTAGAAGGACGTTAATTGGGCGTAGATACGTTGTGTTGTAGTATGTAGCTAGGATGTGATATTTTCCCTGTCGGCCCAACATATCCGACTCCAGGACGGCATTTTTGAGTACCGGATTACGTTCTCTTGTCAATCCCTACTTGCGTGGCCAGACTGTTTCCATGAGCACTGCTGTGAGGTGAAGCAGTGTCCTCGCCAGCTCTGCGACTCTGACACATACATTCAGCTGTAGGTCGCTGACAGCACTCAGCTTAGTTACTGGATGGGCCTCATGCTCATCCCCACCCCACTCTTAGAAATAAAAGAAAGACAACTGTGATAGAGAGAATGGATGATAAAGGAATAGATGTATCTTTAAGGATCTATGCTCTGCCGAGGAACCGATATTTTCTTCTTTGTCAAAGTGGGATAACCCACCATCATTCTGCAGACCCACTTGTCAACATACAAATCTGTTCGTGATTCAACTGCCATCATCGATGTTAATCGTTTAGTTCATAACGGAGAATAATTCTTTACCAAAAACTTTCCCATTTCTCCTTATATCTTGAGCTATTATTTCAAGTTCTACCCATATCCTCACTTCTTCGTCGCCTTGTCCTGGTCTGCGACTTTCGTGACAGTGAGTGACCAACATGCCTGGTGACGTTTTGCCACGAAACAAAAAAGACTCAATACGTTGCATAGTCTCTGTCCAAGTCTGCCCCACACCATGTTATTATTTTATTTTTACCAGACTATTTTATTGCATTTAGCAGATGAATAAAGTGTGGTCACATTAGCCTCGGTGGCTAAGTGGTTAGTGCGCTCGCTTCCTGATCAGAAGTGTCTGGGTTCGATCCCCAGCAGTGGTGGATTTTTTTTCGGACTGACAAGGCTCCGGTGTTCACCCAGCCTATAAAAATGGGTACCAGTCGTGATGCCGATCACATAGTCCAAAAAAAAATGTGCCGTGGTCATAGAAAAATTATTGAGTTATTTGCGGGTCATCATCATTGCACTCCGAACATCTTTGTCGCTGGAAGTCGATGCTATGGATGGTCTTCTTCTTCTTCTGCGATCATGGCTCATTCAGACTAGGATTCCAGACTCTCTTATGAAAGCAGCTGTCTGTTTAAGTGATTCAGTTACCCCGTATAGTTTCTCTTCCAGGGAGGTGGGTGTGGACCACATTGTCCTTCTCAGGTCTGTGTACTGGAGGCAGTCGTGCAGAACATGTTTTGTTGCCATGTTATCCAGTATACAGTGGCATTGGCTGGTAGTTCCTATTTTGAGTTACGCGTATGGTCTAGACTCACGTGCACTCACTCAGTCGCACGGTTCACAACCCCATAGAAAAATATAACCGCTAACACCATATTCCCCATACGCCTAGCAAGGCGTGGAGGGGATCTTTACTTTACTTACAGTAGCTTGCCGGTTGTTCACGCAATTAGCTCACTCTTGCATGTTTGGTTCCTAAATGTTCAACATTGTATGTAGTCAAAATTGTATGTAGTCAACATTGTATGTAGTCAACATTGTATCTAGTCAACATTGTATCTAGTCAATATTGTATCTAGTCAACATTGTATCTAGTCAACATTGTATGTATTCAACATTGTATCTAGTCAACATTGTATGTAGTCAGCATTGTATCAAGTCAACATTGTATCTAGTCAACATTGTATGTAGTCAACATTGTATGTAGTCAACATTGTATGTAGTCAACATTGTTTGTAGTCAACATTGTATCTAGTCAACATTGTATCAAGTCAACATTGTATCTAGTCAACATTGTATCTAGTCAACATTGTATGTAGTCAGCATTGTATGTAGTCAACATTGTATGTAGTCAACATTTTATGTAGTCAAGATTGTATGTAGTCAACATTGTATCTAGTCAACATTGTATGTAGTCAACATTGTATCTAGTCAACATTGTATCTAGTCAACATTGTATCTAGTCAACATTGTATGTAGTCAACATTGTATCTAGTCAACATTGTATGTAGTCAACATTGTATCTAGTCAACATTGTATGTAGTCAACATTGTATCTAGTCAACATTGTATGTAGTCAACATTGTATCTAGTCAACATTGTATGTAGTCAACATTGTATGTAGTCAACATTGTATCTAGTCAACATTGTATCTAGTCAACATTGTATCTAGTCAACATTGTATCTAGTCAACATTGTATGTAGTCAACATTGTATGTAGTCAACATTGTATCTAGTCAACATTGTATGTAGTCAACATTGTATCTAGTCAACATTGTATGTAGTCAACATTGTATCTAGTCAACATTGTATGTAGTCAACATTGTATCTAGTCAACATTGTATGTAGTCAACATTGTATCTAGTCAACATTGTATGTAGTCAACATTGTATCTAGTCAACATTGTATGTAGTCAACATTGTATCTAGTCAACATTGTATGTAGTCAACATTGTATCTAGTCAACATTGTATGTAGTCAACATTGTATCTAGTCAACATTGTATCTAGTCAACATTGTATCTAGTCAACATTGTATGTAGTCAACATTGTATGTAGTCAACATTGTATCTAGTCAACATTGTATGTAGTCAACATTGTATCTAGTCAACATTGTATGTAGTCAACATTGTATCTAGTCAACATTGTATGTAGTCAACATTGTATCTAGTCAACATTGTATGTAGTCAACATTGTATGTAGTCAACATTGTATCTAGTCAACATTGTATCTAGTCAACATTGTATCTAGTCAACATTGTATCTAGTCAACATTGTATGTAGTCAACATTGTATGTAGTCAACATTGTATCTAGTCAACATTGTATGTAGTCAACATTGTATCTAGTCAACATTGTATGTAGTCAACATTGTATCTAGTCAACATTGTATGTAGTCAACATTGTATCTAGTCAACATTGTATGTAGTCAACATTGTATCTAGTCAACATTGTATGTAGTCAACATTGTATCTAGTCAACATTGTATGTAGTCAACATTGTATCTAGTCAACATTGTATGTAGTCAACATTGTATCTAGTCAACATTGTATCTAGTCAACATTGTATCTAGTCAACATTGTATCTAGTCAACATTGTATCTAGTCAACATTGTATATGAAGTTTAAAGACAGTATCCTCACTGGTAATATAAAGGTCATCACATATATACACTATACATTGTTTTGCTGATATCGTTTCATTGATTTTATATTTTCATTCGCCAGTTTTTACTTCTGACGAAGTCCCTAGAGACCAGGAACTGAATTTTGCGTTAATCCATTTTTCCCTGGCAGCCGCGTGCACAGGGGTCCCTCGCCGCACAGGCAGATTACTTCGGAGGTATTCATATTATTTTTCCGTCGATGATCAATTGACGTTTCAAGCCGGGCCTTGCTGCTGAGACCAGGGGTGGTTACAGCAGAGAGAAATCATACATAAAAATTTCAACCGGTGCAGCCGAGATTTGAACTCACAACCTCTCTGTTTCGAAGCCGGTGTCTTGCCGAGACCAACCAGTCCCCCCCCCCCCCCCCCCCCCCGTTTCACAGACATTAAAACTATAACTTTACAATTTATAGGTGAATATCCCCCCCCCACCCCACCCCATATTTTCGCAAGCTTTACCTCTTTCATGATGATGTATATATAAGTGTATGTGTACATTTATGTCTATTTCCGCCTTTATTGATAGCAATATCGATATCCATCCCACGTTTATTATCCCTAACAGGCACACCTTAAATCAGCCTATCAGCTTTCTCGTTACCACCGAAACGCCCACGTGACCACGACATATATCCAAGCCTCAAGTTGGTGATTACTTCTTCTCGATCAGACAGAATCTACTTCAGTCAAGTTATTATGTCCATGCTGCTCATCTTATGTAAACATATGGGCATTTTACACCACTCGAAAAAGAAAAAATCACAAAAAAACAACAGAAAGCACGTAAAATACTGGGTACACAGGGAAGACATTTTTATTCTTATTTCTCATTCTAGTTCAAAATTATTTTATTTTAGATGCTCCATTATTTGAAATGTAGCTTAATGGTTAGTGAACTGGGCTACAAAGGACAAGAGGTAGGGTTCGATCCCAACCGACGGTTTCCAGGTTCACCCAGCCTTTAATGGGTACCGGATTGTTTTCTGTGAAAGTAAAGCGGCACGGGCAATATACCGACGACATTACCACAAAAAATCATGTGCTGAAGGTCTGTAAAATGTATGGTCACTAATACCATATTTTCTATACACCACTTGGCGTGACAGGGCGCTTTAATTTTTCTTTATTATTTGAAATGTGGATTTATAGAAAAATATGTAGAATTGGATGGAAGGAAAAGAAAACAAACTATGAAGTCTTAAAACAACTAGAAATGAAATGAGAACTACTAAACACAATTCAAACAAGACACATGGCATTTTTGGGGCATGTTAAAAGACACAGCAGACTACAAAATGTAATCTTGGAAAAGAGAATACAAGGTAAAAGAGGCAGAGACAGAACAAGACTATCATGAACGAGTAACATCGAAAGATGGATAAGTCAGCCTATGACAACCTGCACCATCAAATAAAAGAGACAAAGCGGAATTGCGCTCCATGATAGCCTACCTTCGATGCTGTGACGGCACTCAATGATAATGAATGATGACTCCATTATTAGTTAGATATGTCGGGCAAATTTTATTTACTTACATATCTATGTGTTTTGTTGTTTGTGTCTGCTGAAGCCCTATTGGCCAAAACGTCGTTCAGATTTATGTCATTAATTTATTACATAAAGCTTTAACCATACCCATTTTTCTTTTCTTTTTTTTTTCATTTCTCCACGTAAAATACTGGCCCGGCCTGGGTACTGGGTGGTTTAGAGTCTAAAGCAGCGGTGGCCAAATGACGGCCCGCAGGGCGAATACGTCCCGCCTGTTTAATTTTCTTGGCCTTTGAAGCGCCCACAGAAACCAATATATTTTTCTTCTTCTTCTACTTTTATAGCTCCCAGTGGAGCATAGGTCTTCAACGAACACTTTCCAAGTCGTTCTGTTTTTTGCCATTCTTTTAAGATCATTCCATGTCTTCCCCATCATCTTCATCTCTGCTTCTATCTGTCTTCTCCAAGAATTCCTTGGTTTTTCTCTTTGCCTTTTCGCCTGGCGATTCTAAAAAAGGGCCTGTTGTGTAATACTCTCAGTTGGTTTCCGTAGTGTGTGTCCTATCTAGCGCCATCGTCTTCGCTGTATCTCTTTATCCACTGGTGTTTGACTGGTACATTTCCATAATTCTATGTTAGTGATTTTGTCCTGCCATTTCCATCCTTTTATTCTGCGTAAGCATCCATTAATGAAAGTCTGTATCTTCGTGATTGTCAATTTTGTTGTTCTCCATGTTTCACAGCCATATAATAGGACCGACTTAACATTTGAGTTGAAAATTTTTATTTTAGTATTTAACCTAATTTCTTTGGATTTCCATATGTTTCCCAGTGCAATGAAAGCTCCTCTTGCTTTTGATATCCTTATTTTGGTATCATTTTCTGTTCCTCCCCTCTTTATCTATATTACTGCCCAGATATATGTAAGATTGTACGTCTAAACCAATATATTAAATATATATAAATAGAAACCAAAATTCCGGTCTATTAAAACAGAAAGAAACTATTGATGTCGATAATAATTAAAGGCTTTGTTTATAGCTGACGCTGCAAGATTGCTTTTCTGTCAGCGTCAGGTGATAACGTGCAAGCACTATTATTTATGACTAGATCACATCATGTAACTTTCGATGCTACTCTAAATTTGGCTATCTGGTCCTGGCCTTGGCTATAATCCCGCCCTCAGTCAACCTTAAGTTGGTCACCGGTAGTCTAGAGGCAAGACGTTGGCCTCTGGGCAAGAAGGTCCTGGTTTGAATCCCGTCGTAGGAGACGGGGATGTTTCTATACGAATCCGTTGCTCCCATGGCCTTTGGCCAGTAAGATCCGATGTCTAACTCTCTCGAAGAATATTTGTCTGTATGGCGAGGAGCACATGAGTACCGAGTTGCTGATGTGAAAAAAAAAGCAGGGAAAAATTATCACCATCATCATCATCAAGTACCGGGCCTGCTGGCGTAGGTGATCATGTCTCTCCACAACTTTCGATCTCGACAGTTATTTATCATTTCTGTTGTTGACCTTCTGCCAAGCCATTCTCTCAAGCCGTCTGGTAATTTGTGTCTTTGCTTCACTCCATCTCCCCGTCCCCAATTTTCCCAGTTGTTACAATATATTCCAGTTGTTCTCTTCTCATTACATGGCCAATAAATGATGATTGTTTCTTCCTAATATTGGAAATTAGCTCTCTTTTGGTTTTGGCCTCTTTCAGAACTTTTTCATTACTCTTCCCAGCTGTCCATGGTATTCTCAACATTCCTCTGTAAAACACCATCTCTACAGACTCCAGTTATCTTCTTGTCTGTTGTCCCACTGTCCATGATTCACATCCATATGTTAAGACTATGTTACTTATCAATGTAAACTACTTCGTCAGCCACAGTTTTATCTCTTTACGGAATTTGCACCGTGTTCTGTTCGTCTTAGGCTGCTTTTACTAGAGTAATCAGAAATCGAAAGAGAGCGAAATTGTGTGTACGACATTTTTGTGTGTGCTACGTCATCGTAATGGTTCATCGTAAATCCCTAGACCGGCCGTACGCTAATCTTACGGTCGGTTGTTTGATGTGCGACGGGGATAATCTGACGACTAACTGTGTGTCAATATGTTAGGAATTGGAGTCAACAACGATTGCCTAACATCATCAAGCGCTCTACATTTGTTAAAAATGTGACGATCATCATTTTCAAGAGGACGTGAACCTCCGGTATATGGTGGATAGGCGGCGGGAACAATTGAAGGCTATGCATGAAAAGTGTTCCTTCTTGCAGTTTCCTCATATTCCAAGTCCGGCTTGTTGCAGGAGCTACTGAGTTAAGTGCTCTGTGCACACCATGAGCTGTGTGTCTCATCCGTTTTGATCATGTTTCGATATTCCAATTGCTTTCGATGAATGAAGATATCGTTTGACAGAGAACAGTTGGCTGTGTTCACTTTCTGTGCGGGTTCGCCTTATGTCTTTTGGCGTGTGCTGAGATTGCTACGATGGGGACTACAGTTACCTTTCTTTGTTTGGGAGATGAGTTAGTAATTCGGATGATTCCACTGGCATGGACGGTTGAACAATTATGGATTTTAATTCGTTTGCAGTGATACCGAGGCCTTCCATAACCAATAACCAATATTGTTCCACTTGTCTTTATTTTGCACTGAGGTGATGTCTTTTTCTTTGTTGTTACCATTACTACTGTCTTTTTGCTAATAAGGCTCAATCCTTTATTTTTGCTTTCTTTCACTACAATGTCTAAAGGAAAAATTATATTGACACAAAAATCAGTATTTCTTGATTTCGCTAGGGATATTAAGCTGGCGACATCTAAACTCAATTCTGTTCTGTACACCTCCATCAAGGCATACATGGTTTTATTTGTTATTTATTATGTTTCCATTTTATACTGGACTCTTGATTTGACAATCTGTGCTAAAGATTAATTTTGTATTAGATTTAACTTATATTGGAGCAAAGACGTCTCACGAGCTGAAGCTATCAGCAATCCTCAGCTGATGGTTTGTGTCAGGATCAGTGAACCAGAATCATCCAGACTCTACTCCACCTCTTCGCGGTGCCACCAAAAACAAACTAACCTGTCTAGTTAACCAAGCAAGTAGGGGCTGAAGAGGGAAAACAATCCGTTACTCAAAAATACGACTCTGAAATCAGATGTGTTGGAGCATAAATATCACAGTTAACTGCAAGCTACAACACATTGTATCTACTATACTCACTTAATGTCCTTCTTAGCATGGATAACAAAGAGGTCTACTAATTCCTTTAGTACTCATCGGACGGCGAAAAGCAAGAAAGGTTTAGATTCAGTTCTATTTATTTTTCAATGCAAATATAAGTTCCTCTGTATTATTGTTATTGAGCTCCTCACAGTTGGTCATGTCTGTTGATATAGATGATCAAGTACAGTAATAAATTTAAGATCGACAAACTCCAACTTCTCCATCAGAATCCAGGAAATCAGAAAAGCCATATCATAATTCGGGGATTTAAAGAGCCAGACCCCACGACCAGGTGGCACCACTATTACTGTTATTATAATTCATTATTTACAAATTATCAGCTTTTCTCTTGTTTATGCCTATGATGATGCCAGTCATCAGATATGTTAAAACAGTAATTAATAAAAGATAAAAGAACTCATTTGTATTCTAAAACCATATTTCTTAATAATGTGAAGCACCACCTTAATCTGGAAGCTGCAATAGCTCAGTGGTTAGTGAACTGGACTACAAAGGACAAGGGGTAGGGTTCGATCCCAACCGACGGCTTCCGGGTTCACCCAGCCTTAAATGGGTACCGGATTTTTTCTGGGAAAGTAAAGCAGCACGGGCGTAATACCGACC
Source organism: Megaustenia siamemsis (assembly GCA_032433765.1). Lineage (NCBI taxonomy): Eukaryota > Metazoa > Mollusca > Gastropoda > Stylommatophora > Ariophantidae > Megaustenia > Megaustenia siamemsis. The sequence continues at coordinate 38,021,919 of JAVIAB010000160.1, read as the reverse complement.
ACATTACCCCAAAAATCATGCGCTGAAGGTCTGTAAAATATAGAGTCACTAACACCATATTTCCCTATACACCACTTGCATGACGGGCGTACTTTACTTACTACCTAAATCAGAAAACTATTTTCTATCTATTTCACACATCATTCTAGATTGCCTATATTGTTTAGCTCATATACTCTTTTGTATGTCTCACAACAACATAAAAAACAGTAATTAAAATAATAACAATGGGGTAGTAATACACACACATACACACACACACACACACACACATATATATATATATATATATATATATATATATTCATATGTCAGCTGAAAATGAAGAAAGAACTACTTAATACAATTTGACAAATACAAGTGAAATTTCAGGGACTTGTGAAATGTCATAATAGCCTACTAAAAGTCATCTTGGAAGGGAACGAATAAGGTAGACGAGGCGCAGGCAGACCAAATCTAAAGTGGACAAATAACGTCAAAAGATGGACAAGTGAACCTGTGACAACATGCACCATCAAGACAAGAGACAGAATAAATTGGCTCTCTGTAATAGACAACCCTCGATAATAAAGATTAAAATAACACAATGACAAAAAAAAAGAAGAAAGAATCACTATTGACTGGTAATAGCCACTGTAATTAATTATCTCAATCTATCTATTGTCCTTTCGAGCCGAAGACGGCACATAGGGCAGAACCATAATCTCAAAAACAGAAACCTTGCATGCCAAAGTGGCACATATTGCAGAGATCGCTGCTTCTGTTTCCATAACAATACTTTTTCACAATGACAACTTGTCAAGCCATCAATCAACCTCCTTAGTCGCCTCTTACGACATGCCTGGAAGGTCACAGAAAGTAAAATTAATCATACAGAGAGTAAAATAATACGACAACCAACAGCATATAAGTCAAACAAATTACTGAAGAGCTCAGAACATTGTTAGACCGGAACAGTGGCTAATCAGGAGAAAACAGGCAAACACTGTCTCTATCTACTCACAAACACAATTCTTCCTCCTTCAGAGTTTAGTATCTTTAGTTTCCCTTGGTTGTCTGACAGTTTCTGCATAAGTTGAACTGCTTGTGTGTCCGTGAGACCAAGAAGACCATCATGAATGGCCTTATCAAACTCGGACCTAGTGTCTTCACTCCAGTCTGAAAATAATGAGTTTAAGAAAATATAAATATGACATTTTTTTAAAATTTAAAGTTGTAGAAACTGGAGAATTTGTCGTATATTTTTTTCTTTCACTTCTAATTAGTTGATGAGTCTCAGTGTATTATGCAATATTTCTATTATCAGTAAGCATTTTTGTCTTATTTCTTAGCTTTGGTTTTCATTTTCCTTAACACTGAATTTTTTTTTAGTTTTCGCCTCTAGAGAGACTAGGAACTGAAACTTTGAGTGTTAATCCGGTTTTCCCTGGCAGCCGTGCGCACAGGGGTCTCCCGCCCTACAGGCAGATAACTTCTTCCTATGGAGATACTCATATTTTTTTCCGTGGGCGAGTAATTGATATTTCAAGCTGGGACTCGCTGCTGACACCAGGAGTGGTTGTCGCAGTGAGAAATCACAAATAAAAATCCCAACTGATGCAGCCGGGTTTTGAACTCATAACCTCTCTGTCAGAGACATATGTAGAGCCATAAACAAATGCTACGAAAACGCCAGATTAAGAGGAAGACCGAGAAAGAGATGGATAAAGGGAATACTAGAGTCACTAGGAGGGATAACACCAGAAGAGGCCAACAGAAGAGCAAAGAATCGCAGATTGTATCTCCCCTCGACGCCAACGGCAATGGAGGAAGGATAGAAGAAGAAGTACCTCTCTGTCTCAAGACCGGCGTCTTGCCTCGAGTCCAACCAGTCCCCACTGACACTGAATTCTGTAATTGTTTGTGGTTAGAGCTATTTTTACTTCTGATGATCAGATTGCCTTCTACTATATAGCTCTGTATAAAGTTTCCTATCAGGGGGACTGGTTGGTCTCGAGACAAGACACCGGCCTTGAGACAGAGAGGTTGTGGGTTCAATCCCGTCTGCACCGGTTTAGATTTTTATTTATGATTTCTCTCTGCGGCAACCACCCCTGGTCTCAGCAGCGAGGCCCGGCTTGAAACGTCAATAACTCATTGACGGAAAAAAAATATAAGTACAGTAAAGTCTCGATTATGCGGTACTCAATAATCCGGAATTCTCAATTTAACGGACTTTTTTTTTTTTTAATTATTATAGGGAGAAAGCTTGAATCATGTTTTGTTCAGTTAAATTAAATGCCTTTATCCGGAAATCGAAAACGCTACAACACGGTTTGTGCGCTGCGCTTACTTCTACAGGCTCTATCATTACACAATATTGCGTTTACAATAGTGTATTTACAGTAATATACTTCAAATAGGAGCGAACATATTTTATTCAATCCAGACATTGTGTCTCCAAATATTCCAAGTAAAAGCGACAGACAGTCTATATCTTCACTTTTTCCCCCGACTAAATGTTTTTGTCGGGAAATCTTAGTCGTGCCAAAAACACTTATCTACATGATTTTACAAATTTGCTTAATTTTCTCATAGCCTGCTTTAGATCTAAAGTTGGTCATGAATTTGTCAAAAATATGGCGTTTGACAGTCTGACCGAACATTAGAAGCAGACGTATTGTTTGTGAAAATTGAAGAGCCCATAACTTTGATGATTATAAATCAAAGGTTGAGCAGCCGGCGTGCAGTAACATAGAGATGGTGAGAAGAAAGGGGGAGGGGTTCAAAAATTACCGACTGGAAATTCAAAAAGAGTAAGATACAGAGTTTGACGTTAGTTTGTCTAAGACATTTGTGCAAGCTGAAATTCGTTCCATCAGTATAAATTATACATGATATGCTATAAACGCATGTGTGCATACTTTTTAACGGAATACATTTTTGTGTTAAATAATGGCCTCTGCGAGTGCAAACCACACCTCAATTTCCCGCAAAGGTAAACGCAAGCGAACTGTATTGACACTGAACCAGAAGATTGAAATCGCTAGTAGACTTGAAAAAGGCGTTAATCGCAACGTTTTGATGACTGAATTTGGCATAGCCTCTTCAACATTATATGACATACGAAATCAAAAAGATGAGTTGTTTAAGTTTGCGTCGGAGTCTGAAAGCAGCAACAATATACACCAGAGACGAAGTATGAAACGGCCAAAATTTGAAAAACTCGACGACGTCCTTTATTGTGTGGTTTTTAGAAAGAAGAAGAAAAGGAATGCCAATATCAGGACCCATGTTGATAGAGAAAGCTAGTGAATGTCACACGAATTTAAATATTTCTGAGCATTGCAATTTTTCAATCATGTTTTTTCATAAATTTTGAGTTTGGTTTTCTTACTCTCGATTATCCAGAAAAATTCAATTATCCAGAATGGGTTCTTCCCCGAGCATTCCGGATAATCGAGACTTTACTGTACCTCCGAAAACGAAATTATCTGCCTGTGCGGCAAGGGACCCCTGTGCACACGGCTGCCAGGGAAAAATGGATTAACACACATAATTCAGTTCCTAGTCTCTAGGGACTTCGTCAGAGGTGAAAGCTGGCAAATGAAAAAAAAAATAGTTTCCTATCATCATTGTCTCTCTTGAGAAAGAAGTCTTACCAGGCAAACATGTCTTTTACACTCTGCATGTACTAACATTCTCCTTCTGCATGAAATTTATTTTAGTTGTATTCTGTCCCAGGTTGTTCTCCCTGGCCATGTAAATATGATATATAATTGTAGCTTTAGAAAGAGTGGATTTTGTAGATATTCTTTCCATCCATCCATCCATCCATCCATCCATCCATCCATCCATCCATCCATCCATCCGTCCATCCGTCCATCCGTCCATCCGTCCGTCCGTCCGTCCGTCCGTCCGTCCGTCCATCCATCCATCCATCCATCCATCCATCCATCCATCCATCTATCTATCTATTGACCTTTCGAGCCGTAACCGGCCCATAGGGATAGACTAAGATACACCTTCTCCTATATGATTTTTTTGTTCTAGCAGTTTTCTTTTAAAGATATTTTATCAAATCTCGCCATCTGTCTCTGTTCTGTGCAAGCAGTTCTATCTCATTGAGGGAGCCGATTCCTGCTGCTCTTGCCTCTCTCATCAATGTTCTTCTCAGTGTCTCCCTGGGTCTTCCTCTTTTTTTCTTGTACCTGTTGTTTCCCATATGAGGGCTTGCTTTGCTATTCGATTATTATCTCTTCTCATCACATGTCCAACATATGACCATCGTCTTTTCTTTATTACTGAAGATATTAGTGGTTGATTGGCGATTTCTCTAATTTCCTCATTTGTTTTGAATTCGTTCCATGCTATACCAAGTATTTTCCAAAGACATTTATTTTCGAATGCGTTCAACTTTGTTTCTATATCTCTTGTTGTTTTCCAGCTTTCACACGCATACGTAAGGGTTGATAGTACATTTGATTTGAATAGCCTAAGTTTTGTGTTTGTGCTGATGAGTTTTGATTTCCACAACTTTTCAAGGCTTCTGAAAGGCATTGCTGCTTTAGCCATTCTGATTCTAATTTCTTTGCTCGTATGCCCTTCTAGATCAATGTGACTTCCAAGATAGATAAAGTGATTGATCCCTTCTACTGGTTTGTTTTCCATATATATTTTGTCACCTGTTGGAATTGTAGATAATGCAGAAGGTTATAAATTGTTGCAAAAGTTTCAGAGACTATAGAATTCCGTAAAATTGGTTCTTCTGCTTCTTCTGTTTCTTCTGCTTCTTCTGTTTCTTCTGCTTCTTCTTCTTCTATCCTTCCTCTGCTGCCGTTGGCGTCGAGGGGAGAAACAATCTGCAATTCGTTGCTCTTCTGTTGGCCTCTTCTGATGTTATTCCTCCTAGTGACTCTAGTATTCCCTTTATCCATCTCTTTCTCGGTCTTCCTCTTAATGGGGCGTTTTCGTAGCGTTTGTTTATGGCTCTTTGGGTCATTGTTAGTTCTTTTTGTCTTGTTATGTGGCCGAACCAATTTATCTTTTGTTTCTTTATGTATTAGATGGCTGGTTCAATTTCGAGTTTCTTCCTCATGTCAGTGTTTCTTACTCTGTCCCTTAAGCTGTTTCCTGTCATTCTTCTGGCACATTTCATTTCGGTGGTCGTTATCTTTCTTATTGTTCTAGAGTCCAGCGTCCAATTCTGGCACTGATAGCACATAGTAAAATTGATTACCCCGTTATTATAGAATTGTGTATATTTAAAAATGCACCAGATATTGTATACGTTGTTAGAGATTTTAAAAATTGTATAAGTTGTTCCAAATGTCAATTGGTGTAAGGAATATTGGAGATTGTTAACAATTTGCCATAGAACGCATGTAAATGTTACTATTCACTTTGTTAAAATAAAATTAATGGAATGAAGATTTAAAAAAAATATACCAGAAACTTCTGTAAAGATTTCATCTTCCACAGTCTCTTCCATCTTGTTCGTTAATGGAGAAACAGCTCCATCACAAACATTCAGCAACACTTCTTTAAATTCGTTCAAATCTGCAAGCTCAGACCTAGAATCTCCCTCTGCCTCCCTGCCATTGTTTCTCCCACTGATGATTTTAAAGCCTGATGGCAGAGTTTCAGATGTAACATTAACGTCAAAAGGTGAGAATTTGAAAGGTGTGTAGGTTTTCACTGTGTCCAAGTCTGCAATGGCTGAGCTTTGATTCATCTCTGTAATGATCAACAGTTTCATTATTGAAAGACATTTGTGAAGGACATTAGTGAAGGGCATTTGTGAGTGATATTTGTGAATGACATTTGTGAAGGACATTTGTGAAGGACATTTGTGAATGACATTTGTGAATGACATTTGTGAAGGACATTTGTGAAGGACATGTTGAAAGTTAACATAGTGTATACTGCATAATATAGGGAGTTTACATCTGAGAAATAGTCAAAAGAGGAGAAGGAGGGTGGGAGGCAAAGATGTATACATTGAGAGAATGGGGAGTCTAAAGGTGGGAGACAATGATGTATACATTGAGAGACTAGGGAGTTTATGGGTGGGAGACAATGATTTATACATTGAGAGACTAGGGAGTTTAAAGGTGGGAGACAATGATGTATACATTGAAAGACTAGGGAGTTTAAAGGTGGGAGACAATACATTGAGAGACTAGGGAGTTTAAAGGTGGGAGACAATGATGTAAACATTGAAAGACTAGGGAGTTTAAAGGTGGGAGACAATGATGTATACATTGAGAGACTAGGGATTTTAAAGGTGGGAGATAATGATGTATACATTGAGAGACTAGGGAGTTTAAAGGTGGGAGACAATGATGTATACATTGAAAGACTAGGGAGTTTAAAGGTGGGAGACAATGATGTATACATTGAGAGACTAGGGAGTTTACAGGTGGGAGACAATCATGTATACATTGAAAGACTAGGGAGTTTACAGGTGGGAGACAATGATGTATACATTAAGAGACTAGGGAGTTTACAGGTGGGAGACAATGATGTATACATTGAAAGACTAGGGAGTTTAAAGGTGGGAGACAATGATGTATACATTGAGAGACTAGGGAGTTTACAGGTGGGAGACAATCATGTATACATTGAAAGACTAGGGAGTTTACAGGTGGGAGACAATGATGTATACATTAAGAGACTAGGGAGTTTAAAGGTGAGAGACAATGATGTATACATTGAGAGACTAGGGAGTTTACAGGTGGGAGACAATGATGTATACATTGAAAGACTAGGGAGTTTACAGGTGGGAGACAATGATGTATACATTAAGAGACTAGGGAGTTTAAAGGTGGGAGACAATCATGTATACATTGAGAGACTAGGGAGTTTAAAGGTGGGAGACAATCATGTATACATTGAGAGAATGGGGAGTTTAAAGGTGGGAGACAATGATGTATACATTGAGAGACTAGGGAGTTTAAAGGTGGGAGACAATGATGTATACATTGAGAGACTAGGGAGTTTAAAGGTGGGAGACAATCATGTATACATTGAGAGACTATGGAGTTTGAAGGTGGGAGACAATGATGTATACATTGAGAGACTAGGGAGTTTAAAGGTGGGAGACAATGATGTATACATTGAGAGACTAGGGAGTTTAAAGGTGGGAGACAATGATGTATACATTGAGAGACTAGGGAGTTTAAAGGTGGGAGACAATGATGTATACATTGAGAGACTAGGGAGTTTAAAGGTGGGAGACAATGATGTATACATTGAGAGACTAGGGAGTTTAAAGGTGGGAGACAATCATGTATACATTGAGAGACTATGGAGTTTGAAGGTGGGAGACAATCATGTATACATTGAGAGACTAGGGAGTTTAAAGGTGGGAGACAATGATGTATACATTGAGAGACTAGGGATTTTAAAGGTGGGAGACAATGATGTATACATTGAGAGACTAGGGAGTTTAAAGGTGGGCAAGAAGTCTGGTCTGTCTGGAGTGTTTAGTGAGGAAATCAGAAATATCTACAATCAACACCTTACAGTAATAGTCAGTTTGTATACAACTTGAGAAATACTGGGATTGGCAGTGGAGTGGATATGGGGATGCCCCGACTGTAATGAAACTGATTCCATGAATAGAATAGAATAACCAATAAACTCTGCTGTATCCTATGGCATGTAAGGAATTTGGTGTCAGTGTCCATATTTGTTGACCATGGTCATTATGTCACTGCTGTCTTTATGTTCCAGAAAAATCTGCTTCCCACGTAGGGTAGAATGAACCTGAGAGCCATCAATCAGATTAAAAACCTGACTTCATGTCCTCAATCAATCAATTAATCAATCAATCAATCAATCAAAGCCTTTTTGAGCCCTTCCTGAAGCATAGGTCAAGGACAGGGTCTCTCATCCATCCCTTTTCTTGGACATTTTAAGTCTTCTTTTGTATCTAGGCCACTGTTCTTGACTGTTTCCATGACATCTTCTTTCCATGTATTCCTGGGACTTCCCTCTTTTTCCTTTTTCGTGTGGGTTCCATTGCAGTGGCTGTCATGCTTTACTCACATCTGTATTTCCTTGACCGTGTCCAATTCATCTCCATTTTCTATTCATAATCTGTTGTTTAATTAGCCCTTGTTTTGCTCTTTCCCAGATATCTTCATTTCTAATATTGTCATGCTCTCTGATCTCTTTTTCTCAACAAAATCAGAGATGAGGCAATGAGAAAGAAGAAGGATAGAACAAATCTTAAACCACAGAGATACAAATAAAATATATGCCCACCTGGAGGGAATAACTTATGATGATCCACACCATACAAAACATATAAGGAGAGTAGAAGGAAGCAGACTAAGAATAATGTAGAGTGACAACATCAAAGAAAGTCTTCAACAACATCAAATGCCAATGGATGAAACTACAACAGGAGTAGACAACAAAATTTTGTTTCTACTCAACATCCAAATGTGTTTTAATGTATGCAATGAAGAAGAACAAGAATGTATATAATTTACCGTATATTGCTCAGAAAAAACTTCTTACATTTTTCATATAAATTAGAATTATTAATTTGTTTTCTTCTGAGAAATTATATTTAGTTCTTTGTTTGCTATTTGTTTCTAATAAAACACAATCTATATTTTAACCATATTCCCTATATGCCACTTGGAGTGGCGGGGCCCTTTACTTTATACTTAATTATATTTTATATCATCATAATGTGCCATACAGGTTGGCGTAGGCGATCATGTCCCTCCACAATCTTCTATCTACAGTGCATTGTATCAGTTCTGTTGTTGACTGTTTTCCCTGCCATGACACCAAGCTATCCAGTATTTTCTCTCTTTGTCGTCCGCGATCTCTCTTTCCTTTTATTTTGCCAGTTGTAACCAAGTATTCCAACTTTCCTCTTCTCATGATGTGCCCAACAAATGTTGATTGCTTCTTTCTGGTGTTTTTTAAGAGCTCCCTTTTTGTGTTGGCCTCTTTGAGAACTTCCTCATTGGTCTTTTTAGCTGTCCAGGGAACTTTCAACATTCTTCTGAGAAATCCCATATATTTTATAAACAAATTATACAAGTATCTCTTTATTATAAATTATAATGTTCTCTTTATATGTATATTTATATTTATATAAAAAATATTTAATAATAATAAACAAATAATAAAATAATAATAAATAATAATATTATTATATATTTTTATATTTATCCATTTAACACTACCCTTCAAGAGAAAATGATATGAAGTTAACAACAGGGACGGGACATACAGAAGACGAGTAGGATATATTTTGTATGTTAACTAAACAGTTAATGTTTCAACCAAATTGATTTATTTTGACTTTGTTGACATAAGATCACTCAGGTGATTGTATCTTATCTCAACAAATTCTTCTCATTTCTTTTTTCATGTCACACTTTTTTTCACCCTGATAATTTCTTCTTTCTTTCTCTGCTTTCTTTCTATTAATTTATTGAATGAATATTTCAACTGCTTTTTTTTTTTAAACAAATCAAAATACAAGTTTTGGTTGCTTACTGGTTGCATACAATAGTTAGAGCATTGCAACTAAGAACTCACAGATCACAAGTTTCAATTGTTTCTGGTTTATATGTCATATGTTATTATTAGCAATGAGGCTACTGATTCTGGTATCAACCTCACTACATTGAGGGCTGACTCATAGGTGTTCAATTGTTCCAAACAGATGAGGCAAAGAATTTGCACACACTGATATCTTCTGTAGCGTGCTGGGCATACTCACTTCTAATCTGCCCCTTTTAGTAGTGGCATGACATAAGCTCCCAACAGATGAAGCAAAATATGCACACTGATAGCTTCTACAGCTGGCTGGTTATACTTACTCCTAATATGCCCCACTGGCAGTGGCAAAGCAAGGGTTCCCAACTCTCTGGGAAGGAAAATATGTGTGCTACCAGTGACACTGGCAGCCTGTTTTTTAAAATGTATTCTTACTTCTTTTTTACCCCAAATTATGGTGCGCCATGGGCAATAAGATAGATCAGTGGTTAGTGAACTGGGCTACAAAGGACATGAGGTAGGGTTCGATCCCAACCGACGACTTCCAGGTTCATCCAGTCTTTAATGGGTACCGGATTTTTTTTCAGGAAAAGTAAAGCAGCATGGGTGTAATACCGACCATATTATCCCAAAAATCATGTGCCTGTAAAATGTATGGTCACTAACACTATATTCCCTATATGCCACTTGGCGTGATGGGGGCACTTTATTTATATATTTATTTTGGGCAATAACTCATCGGGTTCCCCCTACCCACAATGCTGTGCTGCTGGATTTTAGACACTTCATCCTATCCATTTCAAAATTTCTTAGTGTCTCATACCTATCTATCTATCTATTGACCTTTCGAGCCATAGCTGGCCTATAGGGCATAGACCTAGATACTCTTTCTCTTATCTAAATTTATATTCTAGCAATTTTCAATCCTTGGAAATTATCTTTATCAAATCTCGACATTTGTCTCTGTTCTGTGCAAGCAACTCTATCTCATTGAGGGAGCCGATTCCTGCTGCTCTTGTCTCTCTGATCAATGTCTTTCTCAGTGTCTCTCTGGGTCGGGCTCTTTTCCTCTTACCTGTTGTTTCCCACATGAGTGCTTCCTTTGTTTTTTGGTTATTATCTCTCCTCATCACACATCCAACATATGACCATTGTATTTTCTTGATTACTGAAGATATTAGTGGTTGATTGGTGATCTCATACCTACACCCCATTTTATCACTTTGACAACAACAAAAATAAACAATCACTGAGTACCATCAATGTATCTTTCTTTCTTTTATCCATCGCTTTAGAGTATATTATTTAGCTCAAAATAATTTTAATATCAAAACAGAAAGGCTATATACCTTTTCTCTGCTCAATGAGTTGATGGAATGGATCAGCCTCTCTGTTCTCGTGAGTATAGATGGACAACAATCGCTGTAGAAAATTAAGAACATCAGCTTTTAATGCAACATCTTTAACAGATTCAACAAAAAAATAGAAAAATGAGGTACGCTCTTAGATCAGCAGAATTTTGCAGAGACCACATTACTACCTAGAAAGTTTGTGCTCACACATAATGGTCCACATAAAGAGGCTCTTACATTGGTAATAAAAAAAGTAGTGCTAGTAAGTTGAATGTCATAAGATCTAAGGGTCTGTCCAAAACCATCTGATGGGAAACTGTAATAGGTGGAAAATAGAGAGGTAAACAAAGGAGGGAATGAATAGGTGATATTAATGACTGGACAGGGAAAAAATTCAAATAAATCCAAATATTGAAAAAATTCAAATAAATCCAAATATTGAAAAAATTCAAAAAATACAAATATTGAAAAAATTCAAATAAATCCCAATATTGAAAAAATTCAAATAAATCCAAATATTGAAAAAAATTCAAATAAATCCAAATATTGATACACAGCAGAGAGGAATGGAGAAGGATTGTGAATAACTTGCTGACACTTCATAGATTACTTAGCGAGCTACAGGACAGAGTAAGACAAAGTAATTCTATACATGAAGTATTGTCTACATCTACAATGTCATTTCTTGTTTAAATTTTTCTGTCCTTTTTGTAGTCCTTCCAGAGGCTCATAATTTTGCACAAAGTAAATTATACCAACCAAACAGATTGATTACAGGTCAACATAAACAATAATAACCAAACAAATTATGAAAATGGAATATTAAACAGGTTAATGTTTATGCTTTACTTATTGCTGGTAGAACTGTTGCTGCTGCACCCTTTTGTGAGACCCTTGAGACTAATGATAAGTGCTAACATGTTGCAGGTCATGTTCTATCAGTAAAAGTTGACTAAAGTAGTAGCTGCACAACATTTTTAACCCATGACTTTGTGCTATATTTTAACAGTGTATTCATCTCTAGATGTTTCCCCACTATCTAGAATACAACAGCCTTCTGGTTCACTTTTGTACAACTTTCACCAGAATGTCATCAGCAGTATATCATATTCCTTTATTTATCCACACTATGTTGTTTCACTGCTTTCATTATTAATTTTTCTTCCAACAGATTGAGAAAATGTAATTTATTATTTTTCATTTAGCAGGTTCTTCAGAGCAACTTTCTGCAATACTAACACTTCTACAAATGTTTATTTTTCCTATAATTTTTCTTACATTTTTGTCTAAACCTTAATATGTCTGTTGTTGCAATGTGCTTCAATAAGCTTCAATGCTAAAGATGTCAGTTATTATATAATAAATGTATATTTAGCCACATATGCAAGTGACTGTTAATAATATCTATCTATCTATCTAGTGATCTTTTGAGCCGTAGCCGGCCCACTGGGCATAGACCCAGATACTCCTTCTCTTATCTAAATTTTTATTCTAACAGTTTTCAATCCTTGTAAAGATCTTTTATCAAATCTCGAAATAATATCTAGAATACTCTTATTAATATAATTTTGTTTTAATCACTTCATTATTTTCCACTACTAATTAAATCTTTATATTTGTATGTATATTACAATAAATTTGACTATTAAAAGAACATTTAAATAAATAGGATAATCAAGAAATTTACAAAATAGTGATCAAATGAATTCCAGATTTGGCATTACATTCATACTTTATTTTGTTTTCTTTAGGAAAAAAAAAACAATTTTCTTTCTCTCTTAAGGGCCCTCATCTGTGCTATGGAGATTGTGTTCTGTGCTGAGTCTTTCTGTGTAATCAGATGAGAGATTATGTTCTGTGCTGAGTCTTTCTGTGTAATCAGATGAGAGATTATGTTCTGTGCTGAGTCTTTCTGTGTAATCAGATGAGAGATTATGTTCTGTGCTGAGTCTTTCTGTGTAATCAGATGAGAGATTATGTTCTGTGCTGAGTCTTTCTGTGTAATCAGATGAGAGATTATCTTCTGTGCTGAGTCTTTCTGTGTAATCAGATGAGATATTATGTTCTGTGCTGAGTCTTTCTGTGTAATCAGATGAGAGATTATGTTCTGTGCTGAGTCTTTCTGTGCAATCAGATGAGAGATTATGTTCTGTGCTGAATCTTTCTTTGCAATCAGATGAGAGATTATGTTCTGTGCTGAGTCTTTCTGTGCAATCAGATGAGAGATTATGTTCTGTGCTGAGTCTTTCTGTGCAATCAGATGAGATATTATGTTCTGTGCTGAGTCTTTCTGTGCAATCAGATGAGAGATTATGTTCTGTGCTGAGTCTTTCTGTGTAATCAGATGAGAGATTATGTTCTGTGCTGAGTCTTTCTGTGTAATCAGATGAGAGATTATGTTCTGTGCTGAGTCTTTCTGTGCAATCAGATGAGAGATTCTGTGCTGAGTCTTTCTGTGCAATCAGATGAGAGATTATGTTCTGTGCGTGAGTCTTTCTGTGCAATCAGATGAGAAATTACGGTTCAGGTGGATATTTTCTAAGTGCAACAAAGATGGGCCTATTTATACAAAAAATACAAAAATTCTTAGCATATACACTTGACTCCTCTTTTTTTTTTGAAACAATATTTTCCACTATATGCTTTCACTCCTTTCTGTGGAGATTACTTTCCTTGCTGTTGTTTTGGTTTCTAAAAGATTAGGGCCTCATTGAGACATACATTCTTTTCTTCTCCAAGTTGTTCACTATATAGCAATTAAACAGTGCAATCTAATAGAAGTCTTGTTTAGTATAATTAGTTTATCTCTTATTTCAACACTCAATATAAAGCCTTTAATTAAATAATTGGTTGGTTTAAAGATTCATAAGATGGTAGATCCTTGCTAATTGGCTGAAAATGTTTGTTCAAAGTTATTAGTTTTATTTGCTTAATAGAAATGAACAAGTGATAGTATTATATATATATATAAAGATGGCCACATACCGAAAGATATACTCTACGGACAATTGGTAGATGGTAAAAGAACTAGGGGGCGCCCAAAATTTGTAGATGTGTGTAAACGCGACATGAAGACTATGAACATAAACCAGTAGCATGGGAAGACAAAGCTGTGAGACCGCAATCTCCGGAAACACACTCTAAAGGTTCACCTTAAACAAGAAGCACACAAATTCATAGAGAAAGAGAATACATGATGAAAGAAAAAATAACATTTCTAGGGGCGCTGAAAAATCCATAGTCAACTATGACTAATGGAGGCTACTACTATATATATATATATATATATATATATATATAATATACTTTTGCTGTGTTTACAATATGCTAATTGATAGTCTCCGTGCAAATTGTAAATTAACAGACTTTGTATTATCTTTTTAAATTATAGTACAAGGTACACATGCATTTGAATTAGTAATTGCTAAATTGAAGTTACCTTATTCAGTTCATCTGTGTCCTTCTTTATTCTACTGATATCTTCATTATACTTCTGCTCTTGTAGGATAATCTTTACAGTCTCTTGCCGAACCTCCTCATGCACTTTCTTTAATCTTAAGAGTAGGAAGTAGTAATGAAAGTTTAAAAGTAGGGTTAAGTGAAAGTACATGAAAACTAAAGAAATAAAAAAACCTTACTGGTAAACCTTGAAGAGATGTTTAAAGAAAGCATGAATTTAAAATCACCATTGCTTTTAATTACTGAAATTCTTGTGAGCATGGATGTCTGTAACCAGTATTGATTATCTGACTCTGTCCTGAAAAAGTTGTCTGAAATTTACTGACTCCAAGAAATGTAATTTTTTAAATGTTGTCTTCCCTTTGTGCCTTATCTTTTTTATCTGCCTTTCCTTTTGTCTCTTCTTACATTTTCAGGCGTTATTGCTATTTATCTAGGTCTATTGAGTGGGACATGTGGTCATGCCACTGCATCATTAGAATCAGCTAATGTCCTTTGAGTGCAAGTAGTGAAATGAAATAGCCTGCTGATTTCCCATGTAAATACAAGCCATCTGTCACTTGCACAACTGTTACATCCTAATTGGAATATTACAAAGTTAAATTAATGTACATTATATAAGATGATTGCAGCCAAAAATAATTAAAGGTATGAGAACTTTTGGAGTATGTTATGTAATTAGAACTGTTACTTTTACTTTATTTTCAATTCTGTTCTCTTTCAACATTGAGAGAAAATATAGCGTTCAGGTTGATGCTCTGTAGAATGTCTCTTTGATCATTTTCATTTCATTTTCCTCTTGGACTGAAGGCGAAGGAAATCATAGTTCTCTGCAACTCACAGTTTGTTGCTAGTTCTTGCAGATCATGGTTGTTTCCTATCCCATGGTTGAGCCTTCCCTATTAATTGTTCAACATTGCATTTCTCTTAATCTGCCATGATTTATTTTTCCAGATGGTTTCCACATGAATACCTGATGGAGAAGTCTTTCTTCATTCATGCCAGCATATGACCAAAGTTATTTCCAACATTTTCTTCTCATGAAGTTCAACACAAATTCTTGTTTTCTTTCATATCTTATCAGTTCATTTTAATGTATCCTCTCCAGCTTATGTTTGAGACTCTTCAGAGACATTTGTTTTCAGAGACATTTGTTTTCAGAGGCATTTCATTTCCTACCTAAAGTCTGGGTGAATTTTAGCTTTCACAACCATATGTTATAATTGGTATCACACAAGAGTTGAACAATCTAAGTTTTGTATATTTACTGAGCACTTTGGATTTTCAGATGTTTGTCAATTTGTAAACAGCATTTGATGCTAGTGCAATGCATGTCATGATTTCTGATGTTATTTCTCCATATCTGGACATTTTGCTGCTAAAGGCATCAGCATCATCAGGTCACATGTCCTTTGCAGAACGTTGCATTCACCACAGCCCATCAAAAAGAACCTCTGTCTCAAGCCAGATCTCCCATTTCTTCTGTTATCATCTTCAAGATCTCCTTGATGTCTTGAAACCACCTTCTTCTTGGTCTGTCCCTGATGCATCGCCTAGGAACTATGACTTCCATTATTGCTCTTTTATGCCCACTGTGTCTTTTGACGTGGCCATAGTTTCTTTAATTTCCTCTGTAGAATGGTGTTTATAAGCCCGTTCTTTATAATGTTTAGATCTTTCAGTATGTCTTCATTGCTCTTTCTCATTATTCCAAGGTATCTTAAGGATTTTAAGATTTTAAACAATTTTTTTCTTAAGGCTGCTGAAGTAGGATAGGAAAAATGTGTAATTTTTTTGTAAAATGTCATGTTAAGTGTTATATCAGAGGCTATATTAGTAGCTACAAGAAATGATAGTCATAATAGTAAAAGAAAGCAACAACAAAGGTCTGAATAGTAAGAAAACAGAAATAATGGCCATATCGAAGAAACAATCATCACCATCATGCAACATAAAAATAAACAGGACAAATCTGAAACAAGTGCAACGTTTCAAATACTTAGGCACAATAATAACATCAGATGAAAAATGCGCCACAGAAGTAAAAAGCAGAATAGCTCAGGCCAAAATAGCATTTCAGAAAATGAAAAACGTCTTATGCAATAAATCTATGTCAATAGAAGTGAGAAAGAGAGTTCAGCAGTGCGATATAGAACTGAATATGGTCTATGGAAGCGAATCATGGACAGTAAACAAACAAATTAAAATATGATTAGAGGTCACAGAGATGGGATTTCTGAGAAGAATGTTTAAAGTTCCCTGGACAGCTAAAAAGACCAACGAGGACATTCTCTAAGAGGCCAACACAAAAAGGAAACACCTAAAAAACATCAGAAAGAAACACTCAACATTCAATCATACTAATCAACATTTTTAGGGCACATCATGAGAAGAGGAAAGCTGGAATACTTGGCTACAACTGGCAAAATACAGGGAAAGAGAGATCGCAGAAGACAAAAAAAAAATACTAGATAGTTTGGTGTCATGGCATGGAAAACAGTCAATAATAAAATTGATACAATGCACAATGGATAGAAGACTGTGGAAGGACATAATTGCCTATGCCAACCGGTATGGTACATGATGATGATGATGTTAGTAGTGTCTCTTTTAAAAAAAAGTAAAGAGCCCCGTCACGTCAAGTGGCGTATAGGGTAATATGGTGTTCTATCTATCTATTGTCCTTTCGAGCCGAAGACGGCACATAGGGCAAAACTACAATCTCAAAAACAGAAACCTTGCGTGCCACAGTTGCACATATTGCAGAGATCACTGCTTCTAAAATCTATGGTTCTGTTTCCATAACAATGCTTTTTACAAATGACAGCTTGTCAAGCCATCGATCAACCTCCTTAGTCGCCTCTTACGACATGCATGGAAGGTCACAGTGTCACTATTCTTTACTTCCCACATAATGAGGCCCCGGTAACACAAGGAAGAATATGGTGTTAGTGACCATAAATTTTACAGACCTTCAGCATAGGATTTTTGGGGTAATGTGGTTGATATTACGCTCGTGTCACTTTACTTTCCCAGAAAAAGTCCGATACCCATCTAAGGCTGGGTGAACCCGGAAGCCGTCGGTTGAGATTGAACCCTACCTCTTGTTCTTTGTTTTCCAGTTCACTAACCACTGAGCTATCGCAGTAATGTCTCTTGCATATTGCTTATTAATATTTCTGTTGTTCCATTCATTCATCTTCTTCCAGGCTGTATCCCATCAGATTTGTTCACTTATTGTTTGTTAACAGACATCAGCCATCATCTGTTATTATGTGTTATGTAATTTCATTTGCCCCACTGTTTTTCATTTATTCCTATTTTTAATGATGGCTTCCTATATGTTCTGCAACCGTTCAGTTTAATTTTACAGTATTTTATATTATCTTCATCTATTGAGCACTTTACTCCTACAGTTTTTTCTATATTTTCATTTTTTCTCACTTTCATTTATAGGCAGGGTGTTCATTCCATTTCTAAGATTTTGTTTCAGATTTCCTAACTTGAGTGATTTCTAGTTTCCCATTTCCAAATTGCGGTCAAACCTTCCACATATTTCTGAAGCACTCTGTACACAAAACCAAAATATTCACACATATCAATTAATTATATATTTGTTGGTAGAGATAACAGTAAAGGTTCCCTCCACGCCTTGCTAGGCATATGGGGAATATGATGTTAGTGACCATATTTCTCTATGATAATGGCACATTTTGGGTGATATGGTCGGTATCATGCCAGGCTGCCTCTACTTCCCAGAAAAATCTGAAGTACACATTTTTAGAGACTGGGTGAACCCCAGATACTTGTCAGTCCAAAAAAAAATATCTGCCACTTCTAGGGATCAAACTCAGACCCTTCTGATTAGGAAGTGAGCACACTAACCACTGAGCCACAAGGCCTTGTGGGGTGGTTTGTTAAAATTGTAATAATCAAGCCTTACGTATGCGTTTGAAAGCTGGAAAACAACAAGAGACATAGAAACAAAGTTGAACGCATTTGAAAATAAATGTCTAAGGAAAATACTTGGTATAGCGTGGAACGAATTCAAAACAAACGAGGAAATTAGAGAAAACGCCAATCAACCACTAATATCTTCAGTAATCAAGAGAAGATGATGGTCATATGTTGGACATGTAATGAGAAGAGATAATAACCAAATAACAAAGCAAGCCCTCATGTGGGAAACAACAGGTAAGAGGAAAAGAGGCCGACCCAGAGAGACACTGAGAAGAACATTGATCAAAGAGGCAAGAACAGTAGGAATCGGCTCCCTCAATGAGATAGAGTTGCTTGCACAGAACAGAGACAAATTGTGAAATTTGATAAAAGATTTTTACAAGGATTGAAAACTGCTAGAATAAAAATTTCGATAATAGAAAGAGTATCTGGGTCTATTCCCTATGGGCTAGTTATGGCTCAAAAGGTCAATAGATGGATGGATGGATGGATGGATGGATGGATGGATGGATGGATGGATGGATGGATGGATGGATGGATGGATGGATGGATGGATGGATGGATGGATGGATGGATGGATGGATGGATGGATATTTTATATATTAAAATGTTTATTAATATGTTAGTCATAAAAAGAACAGACTTTCAGAAAATTCCCACTTTTAAAAATAGTTTTCATGGAGTACTTACATTTTCTACTTATATTAGAGTTATAGGAGAAAAGAAAGACATGCTCTGTCATGCCTTGAAGGTATAGAAAACATTATATTAGTGCCCCTATAATCTTGACCATCCGCTGATATTTTGGATAATATGGTGAGCACTACACCAAGACAACATTCCTTTTCTGAACAACTATCCAGTATCTATTTCAAGCTTGGTGAACCTTGAAGTCAGTTGGTTCCTGCTTCTTGTCCATAGTTCACAAGCCACTGCACTTATTTCATGTTTGTTAGAGTTGTTGCTTCATATTTCATGTTAGAGATGTAGTTTCATATTTCATTATAGGGTTGTGATTTCATTTTTCATGTTCGAGTTGTGGCTTCATATTTCATGTTAGGGTTATTGAGTTATTGAGTTATTTGCGGGTCATCATCATTGCACTCCGAACATGTCCATAGGTGCTCAGATCCCCTCCTCAGCAATTCCCTCAGTGTCCAGCGACTGACGACTCCAGTTCTATGTTGGTTGATAAGTCTTCTTACACGGCCACCAAGTTTCTCATTTCTTGCCGTGCCCATCTTAACTCCCATTTCCATCATCCGAAGAAGTGACGTTGATCTGTGTTTGTCGAAGTCCTGTGCTCTTCCAACATCTCGAAGGGCATTGATGATGTCCGCCCAATCCATCGGTTGCCCGTCCTCAACGACAGCGCAGCTAGCCAACCTGTCCGCTCTCTCATTTCCCCATACTCCCGCATGTCCAGGGACATAGACAAAGGTGACCTTACGTATTTTGGATTTCTGCAACGACTCTACCCATTGCATGCGTACAAAGCCCGCCTCCACTTTTTTATCATGCTCATCGAATCACTCAGTATACATGCGTGGGTGTAGTCTTGTGACTCTAACCATTTGAATGCCTTGGTCACTGCCATCACCTCCATTGTCATGCTACTCGTGGTCATGGCGTATGCACCACTGTCTTCCTTGGCTACTCTGCCTGCTGAGCGTGCTGTAAATGCCCATGCACTTCTTTCGTGTCGTCTTACAGATCCGTCTGTATAGATGACTGCATCTTTCTCATCGGTATTATCGCAGATGAGACCGTTGACCTCAGCATTAACCACGACCGGGTTCTGTTCCCTACTTTTCCTGTCGAGTGTGACAATACATGAGAAAGTTCCCTTGAATGACGTAGGCACCGGTATCCACTCCTCACCAACGCTGATATTGGTAAGCCCACAGACCTGTTTGATGACATCTTCTGCCCGGCCCACCCATGATTTGCCTCTTTTTAGCCTGGTACCTTTCTCTGTGTTGAGCACGTGGTGCTATCATATTTCATGTTAGGGCTATTATTTCATATTTCATGTTAGAGTTGTGATTTCATATTTCACATTAGAGTTGTGGCTTCATATTTCACATTAGAGTTGTGGCTTCATATTTCACATTAGAGTTGTGGCTTCATATTTCATGAAATTGCAGGAACAAAGAGGCTAATCTGTTTGTCTACTAACCAGATGATTTCACTCCCCATTATGGCAAGTTTTCTTCTACTCATATGAATTATGGTTCATCAACATATGAAAACATAAAAAAATAAATTCTCTAGGAAAATTTGGCAGTTTTGAGTGTCATTAATCATCACATTAGCCATAAATGTATTGATGGTAATAATTATTCATGCCATATTCTCCATATGCCAACTTTCCTCAGTGGGATTGACATATATATTCTCTTTGTCCTTAAAATCAATATTTTTTCTTTGACATATTTTTATTCTTACTTTACTTTATATTTACGTTCTAACCTCCTTCCTATCTACTTCAGCTATTTAATATATAATATATTTAATATAATATTTATATAATAGAAAAATATATTCCCAACATATTCCTTATATATCAATTTCCCTTTGATTGGGTTTATGTAGATGTGTTTTCCACATCCATTGAAATGAGTTCTTGCAAGGCTTATTGTAATTTTTACTTTATTTGGTTATTTCCACTCTAACACTTCCCTTGTCTACATTCCTGACAGCCATTGTTATACCTCACCTGATAACAATTTCTTCTTGTTTTTCAATATCTGCATTTTCCTTGACAATTGTCTCTGTCAGTAATTTTTCTGCTCCTGCCTCTTTGTCATGTTTCTTGAACAGCTCAAGCTAGTAAATGAGAACCAATTCTTCATTAAGAGAGTGATTCATTGGAATAAAATTGAATAAAAAGTCTGTGTATATATTTTTAGTAGTAATACATTTACAAGACTATGTAGACAGAAAGAGATAGGAAGAAAGGATCAAACAATGGACAGGCATCGACGTTGCAGAGTCTCTAAGAATGAATGAAGATAGAGAGAAATAGAGAAAGTTGATGAATTTTGTCGGTGGTGTCCTAACAACTCGCAGGGCTATTGAATGAAGATAGCGAGAAATAGAGAAAGTTGATGAATTTTGTCAGTGGTGTCCTAACAACTCGCAGGGCTATTGAATGAAGATAGAGAGAAATAGAGAAAGTTGATGAATTTTGTCGGTGGTGTCCTAACAACTCGCAGGGCTATTGAATGAAGATAGAGAGAAATAGAGAAAGTTGATGAATTTTGTCGGTGGTGTCCTAACAACTCGCAGGGCTATTGAATGAAGATAGCGAGAAATAGAGAAAGTTGATGAATTTTGTCAGTGGTGTCCTAACAACTCGCAGGGCTATGGAATGAAGGTAGAGAGAAATGGAGAAGATTGATAAAGTTTGTCAGTGGTGTCCTAACAACTCCCAGGGCTATGGAATGAAGGTAGAGAGAAATGGAGAAGATTGATGAAGTTTGTCAGTGGTGTCCTAACAACTCCCAGGGCTATGGAATGAAGGTAGAGAGAAATGGAGAAGATTGATGAAGTTTGTCAGTGGTGTCCTAACAACTCCCAGGGCTATGGAATGAAGGTAGAGAGAAATGGAGAAGATTGATGAAGTTTGTCAGTGGTGTCCTAACAACTCCCAGGGCTATGGAATGAAGGTAGAGAGAAATGGAGAAGATTGATGAAGTTTGTCAGTGGTGTCCTAACAACTCCCAGGGCTATAGAATGAAGATAGAGAGAAATGGAGAAGGTTGATGAAGTTTGTCAGTGGTGTCCTAACAACTCCCAGGGCTATAGAATGAAGATAGAGAGAAATGGAGAAGTTTGATGAAATTTGTCAGTGGTGTTCTAACAACTCCCAGGGCTATGAAATGAAGGTAGAGAGAAATGGAGAAGGTTGATGAAGTTTGTCAATGGTATTCTATCCACTCCCAGGGCTATGAAATGAAGAAAAGACACATTTAAAGAGCTTTTTTTATATAATCTTCTGTCTGTGTTCATGTCTTAAGCTTTTTTCCCCCTTTAATAGTCTTATACCTTGACCTGTTCAATTCATTCAAATTGTTGTAGTTCTTTTTTGTAGTGTTGCTATTTGTGCTTGCTTGTCTGCTCTGAGTGTCACATGTCTATTATGGTTTACTGTTTACATGGTCTATGTAAATATATATGTCAATGTAAAATAAACAGCAAAGATATAGCACCTATAATTGTTGCACTTAATCATAAAATAGACCTGTTTAACCATTATTAATTCTTACTGTCAAAGTCTGTGATGATGGATGGGGTGGATGAATCAGAAATAATCAACGGCCCAGAAAGCGAAAACAGCAAAGTGTATGGTACACATGAGGCATATTCAGAACACGAAAGACGAATATTGTTGACCACCGTGAAAGAGATTGGAACCTCATCACGTACTAGTCCAGAGGAAGCCATGGAGAGGAATTTGAAAAAAAGTAATTTTAATGTCATGAAGAACATACTAACATCAAAACAAATAACACCAGGGCTAAATCTAAGAATAGCAAAATGTTACATCTTCTCAGTATTCCTATATGGTGCAGAAACATGGACATTAGACAAGAAAACAGAACAGAGAATTGAAGCCTTTGAAATGTGGATATATAGAAGAATAGGTAGAATTGGATGGAAGGAAAAGAAAACAATGGAGTCTTAAAACAACTAAAAATGAAAAGAGAACTACTAAGCACAATTCAAACAAGACAAATGCGATTTTTGGGCCATGTTAAAAGACACAATAGCCTACTAAAAGTAATCCTGGAGGGGAAAATACAAGGTAAAAGAGGCAGAGGCAGACCAAGACTAACATGGACAAGTACCATCAAAAGATGGACAAATCAGCAGCCTATGACAACCTGCACCATCAAAGCAAGAGACATAGCAGAATGGCGCTCCATGATAGTTAACCTTCATTGCAGAGACGGCACTCGATGATGATGAATTCTTACTTCATATTGACTCTATTGTCATTGGCTTTTGCATAGTTTAATTAATAGAATTTATTATAACTTACTCTAATATCTTATGTAGCTGTTAGCTGTCAACTGTAAGGTTTTTTTTCTTTATCAATCAGTGACATATCTATAAATGTTAATAACATTTCTTTTTTGTTTTCTATTGAGAAGATGGTATCAGTTTAGCATTCAAATTCTTCTGAATCTCCCTCTTGTACTGTATTTCTTATTCCTGATGGTGTCAAGAATGTATTCTTCCTAGTGCATGTTTAATAAACTTATTTTAGCACTTAATACCATTTGCATACAGCCTCACATGTTGTTATAATATCTGGTCTACAGAGACCCCCAGACATTTCTCATGTCAATATTTTCTTAATTTTTTTTCTTTCTTTCTTTCTTTCTTTCTTTCTTTCTTTCTTTCTTTCTTTCTTTCTTTCTTTCTTTCTTTCTTTCTTTCTTTCTTTCTTTCTTTCTTTCTTTCTTTCTTTCTTTCTTTCTTTCTTTCTTTCTTTCTTTCTTTCTTTCTTTCTTCTTTCTTTCTTTCTTTCTTTCTTTCTTTCTTTCTTTCTTTCTTTCGTTGTTTCATTCTTCCTTCCTTCCTTTCTTCCTTCCTTCCTTTCTTTCTTCCTTCCTTCCTTCCTTTCTTTCTTTTCTTTCCTCCTCCCTCCCTTCCTCTCATCCAATCCCATAATCCTTAACCAGCTTCCTTCAGCCCTCTCTGATTGTGATTTCTCATTGTGAGCTATGTCAAGGCATGCCCATTCTCTCATGCTGTCTCCCCAAGGTTTCTGCTATCTTCACATTTTCTTCATCCATTCTCTGAAAGATAGTTGTAGCCAGACTGGATGAGTTGGACATCTGGTCACATCACTAGAGTGTTCCTTCGCCAGGGTCATTGTGTTGTGTTATCTACTACTACTGCTGCTGCTGCTGCTGCTGCTACTGCTACTGCTACTGGTACTACTACTACTACTACTACTACTACTACTACTCCTGCTACTGCTGCTGCTGCTGCTACTGCTACTACTACTACTGATAATGATAATAATAATAATAATAATAACAATATATTTTTTTTGTCACTTTTATCACATAATCCACACTCCAAAAGTAAAATAAACTGCCATTTCGGACAACTGGAAACCGGATCATCCCAACTTGTGCTACCAATGCCAGTCCAGACCCTTGATGCAATCACAATTAAAAAATAATCTCTACTGATATAAAATGTGTTAGATGAATGACAGGATACAATCTGAGAGATAAGATCAGAAATGAAGAACTGAGAAAAAAGCTAGGAATAACCCCCACCATAGAATATATAAAGAAACAACAGTTAAAATGGTTTGGTCATGTGATAAGGCAGAAAGATCAAACCATAACACATCAAGCCTTCATTAAACATTGCAAGAAAACCAGATCCTAAGGTCGACCATGAAAAATATAAATTGATGGAATATTAGAAACACCAGGAAACAACAGCAGCAGAGGTGAACAAAAGAGCAAAGGACCACAAATTATATCTCCCCTCGATGCTGAAAGACAAATGAGGAAGGAAAGAAGGAGAAGAAGAAGAAGAAGATTATTAATATTATAAATAAATTAAAATTTATTAAGAATGGAAACTGCTGAGCTGAAAGACTAACATTTTACTCAATTGCCTATGTAGGAACCTACTATTTCTGTTATAAACCTCTACATTTGTAACACCATCCAGATAGGAAGTGCATAAGATCTTAAGATGTTATGTCAAGACTACTATTAACAATTTTATAACAAAAAGTCTCTACTACTACCAACTTACAAGCTCTTGGAGATATTCTACTCTCTCTTTAGCTAGATCAAGCCTTCTACCTTCTTGGGAAGCTTGAATCCTGCGTTTTTCCTATACATGTTGAGACAATGTTTATAAGAACGTAATGTTACAGACAACAAATGTTGCAATTATTTTCAATATATATTAAGAAGACAACAAATGTTGCAATTATTTTCAATATATATTAAGAAGACAACAAATGTTGCAATTATTTTCAATATATATTAAGAAGACAACAAATGTTGCAATTATTTTCAATATATATTAAGAAGACAACAAATGTTGCAATTATTTTCAATATATATTAAGAAGACAACAAATGTATCAGTTATTTTTTTATATTTTAAAAAGACAACGAATTTATCAGTCTTTTCTTACATATTTTTTAGAAGATATCAAACATATCAATCATTCCTTTTTCTTGATTTTGATCCCTCCAGTGCCATTTGATGTCACTCGTCTAGGGCTTGTAATGTTTTTTGCCATCCAACTCTATTCTTGGCGAGATGTTTGATCTCATCTAATGAGTCTCTGCTTGCCAACTTTGCTTCTCTTATAAGTGTTCTTTTTAGTGTCTTTCTAAGTCTTCCTCTTTTTCTGTATCCTGATGTTTCCCCATAGAAGAGCCTGTTTTTTAATTCTCTTGTTGTCCCTTCTTAGCACATGTCCAACATGTTGTCAATCTTCTCTTCCTAATTGTAGATGAGATCGTTGGTTGCATGGCTATTTCTCCTATCTCTATATTAGTCTTGAATTCATTCCATTGTAGATGAGATCATTGGTTGCATGGCTATTTCTCCTATCTCTATATTAGTCTTGAAATCATTCCATTGTAGATGAGATCGTTGGTTGCATGGCTATTTCTCCTATCTCTATATTAGTCTTGAATTCATTCCATTGTAGATGAGATCGTTGGTTGCATGGCTATTTCTCCTATCTCTATATTAGTCTTGAATTCATTCCATTGTACACAGAGTATTCTTCTTAGGCATTTGTCTTCAAAAACATTAATTTGTTTCTCAATCTCTTTTGTTCTTTTCCAGCTTTCGTAAGATTAGGTAAGTGACGTTTGAGTTGAATATTCTACGTTTGGTTTTCTTGTTTAGTATTTTTTATCTTCATATTTTGTCCAGCTTTATCAAATTCACATCTCCTTTTGGTGTCCTGCATCTGATCTCTTTCTTTGTTTTACCTTCTTTATCTATATTACTACCAATAGCCACAATATAGTGGGCTACTCTTTTCAGCATCTAAAGGTTTAGATATATATTGTCCTCCGAGGTATTTTTCATTCTTTTTGTTTTATCCCTGTTGATTTCAAGTCCTATTAGTAATTAGTTGAGTAGAAATCAGAAACATGGAATCAAACAGTGGACATATTTAACACAAACATAGAGGCAAGTTAAAAAATAAAAGATAATTATATTTGTGAAAAAGTATGGACCCAGTTGAAAAAACTGCTGCAATCCAAAAAATGTTATTCACATGAAAAAAAACAATATAAACCCACCCAAAGGTCGTCAGTGCCGTCACAAGGGGTCCGCTAAGACTTGAAGAATAGTAATGATATTTTGTAGCTAAACGGAAAGATAGAATGAATGAAAGAAAGCACAAAAGAAAATAAATGCTGGGATCCGCGACTTTGAAACGTATTTAATGGTGGTCTCAGGTAAAGGAAAATACTGACGTAGGCTAATCGACATGCAAGCCAAGCTGGCAGGCAGGCAAAGGAATATTAAGTACTTAGGTCAGATAAAATGGCATTCTGAAGGCTTATAAAGATATACACTGGGTCCTACATCTTAATTTGACTGCTTGACACTAACCTTCAGTGACATCTTTTGTTGCTTGTGTTCTTCATACTCTGAAATCCTGAAGAAGAAATGTAAGAAAAAATAACATCAATTACAAAACATTATATTAACATAATCGTTCGTTCGCTTTCGTCAGCTTTGACCTCTGACGAAGTCCCACCCACTCAATTTTGTGGGACTGAATTTTGCGTGTAAAGTCTGTTTTATCCCATTACAGGATGCCCCTCGCCATGCAGGCAGATTTACTTCGTCTTCAGAGGTACTAATTTTTAGGGAATTAGTAAAACCCAGGTGTCCTCGCCAGGGTACGAACCCCGGCTGTTGCCGTGGTAAGCCAACCGCCTATCGATTGCGCTAACTGGACACCCCATTAACATAATAATTGTTGAGACAATTATCTAGAAATGACTATGCAAAGTAACACACCAAGACAACTTACTTTTCAAATAAAAATCTCTGGTACTTATTATTGGTGACCGTGTGAGCCCCAAATCCTTGCTGATGTGAAAGAAATCATCACATCTAATTGAACCCAGAACATTCTGGTCAGTTGTAAGTGCACTTAGTTACTCAATCACAGCAGCTTAACATTAATTAGTCCTCAGTGTGTGCCTTGTTTTTAAAGCCTCACATTGGGCTCACCTTGTTGTGGTTGGAGGGCTTGTGCACCCCCAGGATCTGAGGAGCTATTCCAGCTGGAACTTAGCTCCTGGCAGGGCCACCCAACTTCAACAGGTTCTTGATGAGGGGCCAGACAAAAGAGCCAGAAGCAGATGGAACCCTTTAAGTGAAGACACAGAATCCAGCAGCGAGTGGTACCTACTCTGGTAAGAACTAATCCATCCCCACTTCATGGGTTAAGTGCCTCTCAGTATTTTCTCCTCTTTCTGTCCTCTATAAAACAGGCAGGTAGTGCTCAAGAGCTCATATCAGACCACCTATGAGAGAGAAAACTCAAATGCAAAGCTCAGACAGATTCTGATAAACCTAGGAGGGCTGACCATCTAAGGGCAGAATATCTCTACAGAAAAGGCAGTCTGCTGCCAGGCAGGAAAGAGTTCAAAGGTTAAGAATAGCAAGCCCAAATAAAATACTAGCGGAAATCAGATGCTATGGGCCTTTGGTGCAGAACATGGTGCAATTTCCTAACATATACTAAATCAGAGTGGAATTCATCATCATTGAGTGCTGTCTCCGTATCGAAGGTTGGCTACGATGGAGCGCCATTCCACTTTGTCTCTTGCTTTGATACAGCAGGTTGTAATAGGCTGACTTGTCCATATTTCCATGCTACTCATCCACGTTATTCTTGGTCTGCCTCTGCCTCTTTTACCTTGTATTTTCCCTTCCAAGATTACTTTTAGTATGCTACTGTGTCTTTTAAAATGTCCCAAAAATCTCATTTGTCTCGTTTGAATTGTGTTTAGTAAAAAGTAAAAGTAAAGTACCCCCGTCACGCCAAGTGGCGTATAGGGAAATATGGTGTTAGTGACCCTATATTTTACAGACCTTCAGCACATGATTTTTGGGGTAATGTGGTCAGTATTACGCCCGTGCTGCTTTACTTTCCCAGAAAAAAATCCGGTACCCATTTAAGGCTGGGTGAACCCGGAAGCCGTCGGTTGGGATCGAACCCTACCCCTTGTCCGTGGTAGTCCAGTTCACTAACCACTGAGCTATCGCGGCTCCCAATTGTGTTTAGTAGTTTTCTTTTAATTTTTAGTTGTTTTAAAACTTCATCATTTGTTTTCTTTTCTTTCCATCCAATTCTTCCCAAACAAATCCACATTTTTAAGGCTTCTATTTTCTGTTTTTTTTTCCTAATGCCCATGTTTCTGGACCATACAGTAATGTTGAGAAGATATAACATTTTGCTATTCTATCTTTAGCCCTGGTGTTATTTGCCTTGATGTTAGTATATTTTTCATGGTATTAAAATCGCTTTTTGCCATTCTTATTCTTTTGTTTTTTTTCTGCTTTGTAGTTTCCATCACTGGTTATAGTATGTGCAAGGGGGTTGTAGTTCTGAACTGTCTCCAGGCCTATCTCTTCCACTTTGATATCCAATTGTAGGTTTTGAGTGTTATCTTTAATTATGATCACAGTTTTGTCATTTTGATATTCATATCTAATCCATATTTTTTTGCTTGTCATGTTTATTTCTTTAAATAATTGTTGTAGATCTTCAGGAATTTCTGCTAGTAATATATTATGAGTATGTGAGTATTATCAGCATATTTTAAGTTATTGATTATGTTTGTAATTAGTTTACAGTAACTTGCAGATGGTTGACTGTCACTTGTAGCAAATGGTGCTCCCAGTGCTCCATTGGGAATGGGGCAATCAAAAATAAAGCACAGAATCGCTCTGGTAAAATCTAAATTCCAAAGAATAAAAAAAAAAGGAGTATTACGCATATTTTTTTTGAGCACTTAAGAAAAAAAGTTCTTCAAGGCAGTCTGGACAAAGGGAAGTAATTCTCGAACAATCGAACAACAGATAAGGAAATCATTAGAAGCTAAAGGGCCGAAACACTTGCTAGACGGGATCTCCTTCGATTGATCAGATTGTCTCCTGCTGGAAAGCTCTGTATAAAGAGTATCCTATTTCTTTTAGAATCACAGAAATGTAATTTTACAAAATGATGTTGAACTAAAAAAAAATAGACCGATTAGGCCACGACAAAATAAAACCACAACGCTAAAAAACACTCTCTTGGTATAGAAGATAGAAGATGGTTTTTTGAGACAGTAAGAACAATTTTTTTCTGAAAATTAAAGTAGAGGGCGAACTATAACATGATGGGACTAAGGCATTAAAGAGTAATTAAAGACTGAAAAGAAACAGAGCCTACACTCTGGACAGGTTGCATTGATAATGATTTGGTAATATTAATATTATTAATTATAGCACTTCCTGTGTGTTACTGGGGCCTCATTATGAGGGAGTAAAGAATAGTGACACTGTGACCTTCCAGGCATGTCGTAAGAGGCGACTAAGGAGGTTGATCGATGGCTTGACAAGCTGTCATTGTAAAAAGTATTGTTATGGAAACAGAGCCATAGATTTTGGAAGCAGTGATCTCTGCAATTTGTGACATTTTGGCACGCAAGGTTTCTGTTTTTAAGATTGTGGTTCTACCCTGTGTGCCGTCTTTGGCTCGAAAGGACAATAGATAATTATAGCACACTATTATATGGATCTGAAACCTGGACTGGATACTCAAACTAGGAAAAAAGACTAAATATCTTCCACATGCGATGTCTCCTCAGAATAATGCACATCAAATGGCAGGACAAATTAACCAACTTAACTGTCCTGCAACGTGCTAAAACCCCAACAATCATGTCGATGCTCAGATGTCGAAGACCAAGATGGCTGGGGCATGTCCAACGAATAGAAGAAAAGCGCATTCCCATGTAAATACTATATGGCGAACTAACACACGGTACAAAGACAAATCGGCAGACCTAAACTACGATATAGAGATATCTGTAAATCATCTCTGAAAGACTTCTCCGTATGTAAATATGACTGGGAACATCTGGCAAGTAATCGTACATCATGGAGAGCATGTATAAGGAATGGTATAACATCATTTGAGACTGTGCTAAGGCAAAACTTAGAAGACAAAAGACTCATGAAAAAGGATGGAAAACCCTGTGTATCATTGGGTCTGACTTGTTCATTCTGTGGCCGTGTGTGTTTTTCAAACATTGGTAGAATTAGCCACGAGAGAAACTGTTCGTCAGCTTCGTCAGAAACAAACCCTCAAAAAAATACACAATAGCCTCCACTAGACCGTCTGACAAGACGAAATGGGTCATATAGTATTATTATCATTGTTTGTATACATATCATTATTGTAATTAATATAATCATTCATTATCAACAGCAAATTAATAATTTATTCGTACCTCTGCTTTCTTGCCAACAGAGTTACTGGTGAGACACTTTTTGGTGCATACTGGAAGATGTTTATTGGACCATTCAGTGAGCCACCTGTTGATTATCAAATTTACAAAATAAATTATGACATTTGAGTAGATCAATGACATGTTATCTTAAATCAGTTATAGATTTATACCCCTGGACAGGAAGATTCCAGATTCGAGTCTCGCCGCAGGTGGTGGGAATTTTCCTTTTTGAATCTGTGATTTCTTTTTGGCTTTACCCTTCATTGTCTCAGAGTAGTGAGATCGAAGGTCTGGATATCCCGAATAACAGCGAAAAATAGGAGATTCCATGTTCACGTTACGCACGTTAACTTTTAGCAGTTACAAATTGAAAAGAGTTTAAAAAATGGCCCCCGGCCCGGGAAAAAATTATTAAGAAATAAAAATCTACCCAGTAATTCCATCCATTTTGTTTAGATTGCCGGTGTCACCGAGTTCGTGCATCTGAGCTAAAACCAAGTTAATTATTTTCGCTGCTGCACATTGAGGGAGGTGCTGGGGAGCTGAGCACTGTAGTGTTGCCTGATGATGATCATCTTTCTATTAAACTAAACTAAGCTATATGTTAAATAATATGTATACTAAAATAAACTATGTGTTAAATGAGCATTATACTAAAAAAAGCTATACGTTAAATGATATTAATACTAAACTGAGCTATATATTAGATGATCTGTATACTAAACTAAGCTATACATTAAATAATCTGTATACTAGTGAGTTATTGAGTTATTTACGAGCCATCATCATTGCACTCCGAACATGTCCATATGTGCTGAGATCCCCTCCTCAGCAAGTCTCGCAGTGTCCAGCGACTGACGACTCCAGTTCTATGTTGGTTGATAAGTCTTCTTACACGGCCACTAAGTTTCTCATTTCTGGCTGTGCCCATCTTAACTCCGATGTCCATCATCCGAAGAAATGACGTGGATCTGAGTTTGTCGAAGTCCTGTGCTCTTCCCACATCTCGGAGGGCATTGATGATGTCCGCCCGATCCATTGGTTGCCCGTCCTCAACGACAGCGCAGCTAGCCAACCTGTCCGCTCTTTCATTTCCCCGTACTCCAGCATGTCCAGGGACATAGACAAAGGTGACCTTACGTATTTTGGTCTTCTGCAATGACTCTACAGCTGTCATTGTAAAAAGTATTGTTATGGGAACAGCGCCATATATTTTAGAGCAGTGATCTCTGCAATATGTGCCACTTTGGCACGCAAGGTTTCTGTTTTTTGAGATTGTGGTTCTGCCCTATGTGCCGTCTTCGGCTCGAAAGGACAATAGATAGATAGACAAATGGATGGATGGACGGACGGACGGACGGACGGACGGACGGACGGACGGACGGACGGACGGACGGATGGATGGATGGATGGATGGATGGATGGAATGACTCTACCCATTGCATGCGTACAGAGCCTGCCTCCACTATTTTTATCATGCTCATCGAATCACTCAATATACATGCGTGGGTGTAGTCTTGTGACTCTAACCATTTGAATGCCTTGGTCATTGCCATCACCTCCATTGTCATGCTACTCGTGGTCATGACGTATGCACCACTGTCTTCCTTGACTATTCTGCCTGCCGAGCGTGCTGTAAATTTCCATGCACTTCTTTGGTGTCGTCTTACAGATCCGTCTGTATAGATGACTGCATCTTTCTCATCGGTGTTATCGCAGATGAGACCGTTGACCTCAGCATTAACCACGACCGGGTTCTGTTCCCTACTTTCTCTGTCGAGTGTGACAATACACGAGAAAGTCACCTTGAATGACGTAGGCATCGGTAACCACTCCTCACCAACGTTGATATTGGTAAGCCCACAGACCTGTTTGATGACATCTTCTGCTCGGCCCACCCATGATTTGCCTCTATTTAGCCTGGCACATTTCCCTGTGTTGAGCACGTGGTGCAATGGATGCTCTTTATCTGTACTAATCTTCAGGTATGCTCGTGCTCTCCAGATCTTGATTCTGTCTTCCATGGTTGGGAAGTCAAGAAGATACCTGATTGCTACACAGAAATTGTCCCTTGAACATCCCAAGATAATGCGCATGGCTTCATTTTGTATTTTCTCCAGCCTATCAATTTGAGTCGTAAGAATTGCCAGGGCATACTCGATTGGTGCGAGGACTAATCCCTGGAACAGAAGAGTAAGTAGCCTCTGCTCGATGTTGACAGCTTCCATGACCTTCAAGACGGCTAATCCTTTGCGGGATTTTGTTATCACATGGTCGACGTGGTCCCGAAAACACAGGCTGCGATCAAACTTAACCCCGAGGTATCTCATCAACTTGTCCCTGGTCACTTCATCATCTCCCATTCGTACTAAGGGTGTGGTCGTATTAACGATTTGGTTATTTGGTTATGGAAGGCCCCAGTATCACTGCAAACGAATTAAAATCCACAATTGCTCAACCGCCCGTGCCAGCGTAATCATCCGAATTAATATCTCATCTCCCAAACTAAGAAAGGTAACTGTAGTCCCCATCGTTGCAGTCTCAGCACATGCCAAAAGACATAAGGCGAAACCGCGCAGAAAGTGAACACAGCCAACTGTTCCCTGTCATATGATATCATCATTCATCGTAAACAATTGGAATATCGAAACATGATAAAAACGGATGAGACACACAGCTCACGGTGTGCACAGAGCACCTAACTCAGTAGCTCCTGTAACAAGCCGGACTTGGAATATGAGGAAACTGTAACAATGAACACTTTTCATGCATAGCCTTTCAATTGGTCCCGCCGCCTATCCACCATATACCGGAATTTCTCGTATTAACGATATGGTTGTTAAGGGAAAACCATGAAACTGATGCTTTATCAGGATTAACCAATGCACATGAAACCCCACACCAGGAAGAAATGCGATCGAGTTCGTCTTGCATTGTGGAGGCGATTCCCCGTCTGTCTCTTCCCTGTCGTTATACCAGAATATCATCAGCAAAAGTCATAGTTTTCCCCTCCCATCCAGTTGTTGTTCCGGGTTCGTTATTGTGTACACGTTAAATAGAACTGGTGACAATGGTGAGCCTTGTGGTAGCCCTGCACAAATGGATGTTGGCTCGGAAGACCAACTTCTACATTTGAGTATCACCTTCCTCTGAAACAGTGCCGCAGCGATCCATCTAATGAGGAAGGGATGCGCCGCCAGTTTTAGGAGCATATGCATGAGGTTTTCAAATGGTACCCTGTTGTATGTATCCTCCAGATCTATCTATTCAAGGTGACAGGTGAGGACACGGGCAACTATTTTCTCCAGCAGCTTGCCCGCAGTGTTCTGCATCGTGATGATTCTGTAGGCACTGATCTGAGAATGGTCCTTGTTTCGCTTTGGTAGCGGTAGTAAATAGCTGTGTAGCCACTCCTCCTTAATCTGGCCACTCCGAATACTGGCATTAAACTAACTCATTGGCCAGTTTTGTCAAGTCGTCAGCTAAATCGCCTATGTCATCGTACCGAACACCATCTGGACCAGGAGCAGTGTTGTGTGACCTTTTAAGTGTTGTCCGAATGGTTTCGGTTGTGATTGTGAGATATTCTTCCAGCACTACATCCTTACACAATTTTGACAGCGATCCCCGTATCATTTACAGCCTCATTTCTTTGGTCCGTCTGCTCAATGTAGTGGGCAAGCAGGGCCTTCCCTTTGCTCTCATCAGATTTGTGCCATATCCGGCCTGTGCTCCGAAAGTCTGGTATGCCTCTGTGTTGTGTTGTGCCATTCATGCTATTATGAAGGCGCCAGAATGGGGCTAGCGATTTTTCTGAGCACACTTGTTTACAGAAGTCATTTGGCATCCTTAGCATGCTAGAACATAGTTAAAAGTGCTTCATTTTTGGTCGACCTCTTCTTTCAGATGCTTCAAGTATCCGTATACTAAACTAAGCTATACATTAAAAGATATGAATACTAAACTGAGCTATAAGTTAAATGGCCTGTGTACTAAAGTAGGCTAAACGTTAAGTAATCTGTATACTAAACTAAGTTAAAAAAATAAAAAAAATAAAGTACCCCCATCACGTCAAGTGGCGTATAGGGAATATGGTGTTAGTGACCACACATTTTACAGACCCTCGGCACATGATTTTTGGGGTAATGTGGTCAGTATTACGCCCTTGCCACTTTGCTTTCCCAGAAAAAAAATCCGGTACCCATTAAAGGCTGGGTGAACCGGAAGCCGTCGGTTGGGATCGAACCCTACCTCTTGTCCATTATAGTCCAGTTCACTAACCACTGAGCTATAGCGGCTCTCATACTAGACTAAGTCATGTGTTAAATAACGTGCATACTAAACTAATCTAATCGTTAATTGATCTGTATACAAAACTAAGCTATACGTTAGATGACCTCTAGATTGAATTATGCTATACGTTATATGACCTCAAAATCAAACTAAGCTATACGTTAAATGATCTAGAGACTAAACTAAGCTAAACATTAGGTGACCTCTAGACCAGACTAAGCTATACGTTGGAAGACCTCTAGATTAAAATAACCTATACATTAGATGACCTCTAGACTAAACTAAGCTATAGATTACCTCTAGACTAAACTGAGCTATATATGACTTCTAGACTAAACTAAGCTTTGCGTTAGATGACCTCTAGACTAAATTAAGCTATACGTCAGATGACCTCTAGATTGAACTAACATGTACGTTAGATTACCTCTAGACTAAACTGAGCTATAGATGACTTCTACACTAAACTAAGCTTTGCGTTAGATGACCTCTAGACTAAACTAAGCTATAGATTACTTCTACACTAAACTAAGCTTTGCGTTAGATGACCTATAGATTAAACTGAGCTATAGATTACTTCTACACTAAACTAAGCTTTGCGTTAGATGACCTCTAGACTAAACTGAGCTATAGATGACTTCTACACTAAACTAAGCTTTGCGTTAGATGACCTCTAGACTAAACTGAGCTATAGATGACTTCTACACTAAACTAAGCTTTGCGTTAGATGACCTCTAGACTAAACTGAGCTATAGATGACTTCTCCACTAAACAATGCTTTGCGTTAGATGACCTCTAGACTAAACTGAGCTATAGATGACTTCTCCACTAAACTATGCTTTGCGTTAGATGACCTCCAGACTAAACTGAGCTATAGATGACTTCTACACTAAACTATGCTTTGCGTTAGATGACCTCTAGACTAAACTAAGCTATAGATGACCCCTAGACTAGACTAAGCTATACGTCAGATGACCACTAGATCGAACTATGATATAGATGACGTCTAGACTAAACTATGCTATAGATGACCTCTAGACTAAACTAAGCTATAGATGACCTCTAGACTAAACTAAGCTATAGATGACCTCTAGACTAAACTAAGCTATACGTTAGGTGACCTCTAGACTAAACTAATTTATACCTTAGATGACCTCTAGATAAAACTAAGCTATACCTTTAAGACCTCTAGTCTATAATTAAGCTAAATATTAGAAGACCTCTAGATTGAACTAAGCAATAGATACCATCTAAACTAAACTAAGCTAAACGTTAGATGACCTTTGACTTAAATAAAGCTATATGGTAGATGACCTCTAGCCTAAATGAAGCTATACGTTAGATAACCTTTAGCCTAAATGAAGTTATATGTTAGATAACCTCTCGCCTAAATGAAGCTATGCATTAGATGACTACTAGCCTAAATGAAGCTATACGTTAACCTAGATGACCTCAACCTAAATGAAGTTATATGTTACATAACCTCTAGCTTAAATAAAGCTATACCTTAGATAACCTCTAACCTAGATGAAGCTATACGTTAGATGACCTCTAGCCTAAATGAAGCTATGCATTAGATGACTACTAGCCTAAATGAAGCTATATGTTAACCTAGATGACCTCTAGCCTAAATGAAGTTATATGTTACATAACCTCTAGCTTAAATAAAGCTATACCTTAGATAACCTCTAACCTAGATGAAGCTATACGTTAGATGACCTCTAGCCTAAATGAAGCTGTACGTTAGATGACCTCTAGCCTAAATGAAGCTATACGTTAGATAACTTCTAGCCTAAATGAAGCTATACGTTAGATAACCTCTAACCTAAATGAAGCTATACGTTAGATAACCTCTAACCTAAATGAAGCTATACGTTAGATAACCTCTAGCCTAAATGAAGCTGTACGTTAGATGACCTCTAGCCTAAATGAAGCTATACGTTAGATAACCTCTAACCTAAATGAAGCTGTACGTTAGATAACCTCTAACCTAAATGAAGCTATACGTTAGATAACCTCTAACCTAAATGAAGCTATACGTTAGATAACCACTAACCTAAATGAAGGTATACGTTAGATAACCTCTAGCCTAAATGAAGCTATACTTCAGATAACATCTAACCTAAATGAAGCTATACGTTAGATGACCTCTAACCTAAATGAAGCTATACGTTAGATAACCTCTAACCTAAATGAAGCTATACTTCAGATAACATCTAACCTAAATGAAGCTATACGTTAGATAACCTCTAGCCTAAATGAAGCTATACTTCAGATAACATCTAACCTAAATGAAGCTATACGTTAGATGACCTCTAACCTAAATGAAGCTATACGTTAGATAACCTCTAACCTAAATGAAGCTATACTTCAGATAACATCTAACCTAAATGAAGCTATACGTTAGATAACCTCTAGCCTAAATGAAGCTATACTTCAGATAACATCTAACCTAAATGAAGCTATACGTTAGATGACCTCTAACCTAAATGAAGCTATACGTTAGATAACCTCTAACCTAAATGAAGCTATACGTTAGATGACCTCTAACCTAAATGAAGCTATACGTTAGATAACCTCTAACCTAAATGAAGCTATACGTTTAAGTTGCTTCTAATATTTCCAACTCTCATCTCGTCTGCATTGTTTTGTGTTGTTTTTTTTTTATGCCACAATGTTGAAGTATCTAGCTGACTTGTGCTACTGCTGCATTAACCAAACCATTACTCCTCTTCAATGTCCACATTTAAAGCGGCATTAAATGAACTTAATTGCGCTGTGTCGGACATAACATGATATTGTACATCACCACCATCATCATCAAGTGTCATCTATGTCTCCTCTATATTGTTCCATTCCACCCCCCCCCCCACCGCCCCACCCCACCCCCAATAAGAGATTTGTAATCTTTTCACAGGGTATTCCATTTCTTCCTTTCACGGGGTATTTCATCTCTTCCTTTCACATGGTATTCCATCTCTTCCTTTCACAGGGTATTCCATTTCTTCCT
Organism: Megaustenia siamemsis; assembly: GCA_032433765.1. Classification (NCBI taxonomy): domain Eukaryota; kingdom Metazoa; phylum Mollusca; class Gastropoda; order Stylommatophora; family Ariophantidae; genus Megaustenia; species Megaustenia siamemsis. The sequence continues at coordinate 37,983,800 of JAVIAB010000160.1, read as the reverse complement.
TTCACGGGGTATTTCATCTCTTCCTTCCACAGGGTATTCCATCTCTTCCTTTAACATGGTATTCTATTTCTTCCTTTCTCATGGTATTCCATCTCTTCCTTTCACTGGGTATTCCATCTCTTCCTTTCGCAGGGTATTCCATTTCTTCCTTTCACGGGGTATTCTATCTCTTCCTTTCACGTTATATTCCATCTCTTCCTTTCACATGGTATTCCATTTCTTCCTTTCACAGGGTATTCCATCTTTTCTTTTCATAGGGTATTCCATTTCTTCCTTGCACATTGTATTCCATTTCTTCTTTTCACAGGGTTTTCCATTTCTTCCATTCACAGGGTATTCCATTTCTTCTTTCCACAGGGTATTCCATTTCCTCCTTTCACTGGGTATTCAATATCTTCCTTTACAGGGTATTCCATCTCTCCTTTCACATGGTATTCCATTTCTTCCTTTTACAAGGTAATCCATCTCTTCCTTTTACAGAGTATTCCATCTCTTCCTTTCACAGGGTATTACAACTCTTCCTTTCATATGGTATTCCACTTGGTCACTTCTCTTTTCAAGGCCAACAAATGCTTGTTTCCTCCTGAGGTTGGTAATGTGCCTTCTTTTTTAGCCTTGGCCTCATGTTAGCCATCATGATAGCGCCATCATTATTCTTCTCAGTTCATCATGCTATTTGCAACATTATTCTGAAAAACCACTGAGGCCTTTTATGCAGCATTTTGTTATGTATGCACCTTGCGACCCAAAACATCCGACTTCAACGTGACATTTGTTTACACTATTAATTTGTCTTCCTTTTTGTTTTGAGAACTACGAAAGTTAAGTGCTATAGAAGCTTAATCAGTTCTGGTTCACTGGACCTGATGCAAGCCGTCACACTGGACCTGATGCAAGCAGTCACACTGGACCTGATGCAAGCCGTCACACTGGACCTGATGCAAGCCGTCACACTGGACATGATGCAAGCCGTCACACTGGACATGATGCACGCCGTCACACTGGACCTGATGCAAGCCGTCACACTGGACCTGATGCAAGCCGTCACACTGGACATGATGCAAGCCGTCACACTGGACATGATGCAAGCCGTCACACTGGACCTGATGCAAGCCGTCACACTGGACCTGATGCAAGCCGTCACACTGGACATGATGCAAGCCGTCACACTGGACATGATGCAAGCCGTCACACTGGACCTGATGCAAGCCGTCACACTGGACCTGATGCAAGCCGTCACACTGGACATGATGCAAGCCGTCACACTGGACCTGATGCAAGCCGTCAGAAATGAATCAATGGCCACATTTATGCGATGAACTGTTCGATATTTATTGATCTCCTTTGGTGTACTCGTCTGATTGATTCATCACTGACAGACGATTTCACACCAATATTATTTCTCTCTCTCTCTCTCTCTCTCTCTCTCTCTCTCTCTCTCCCAGGTGTCGAAGGAGATACAAAGTTCCAGTTCTAGCACTTCCGACAACCTTAACCATTATCAACTGATGTAGCGATTCTCGAATGTTGTCAGTCCATCTTACTCTTATCTATCGCGGACTCTTCTCCCATATCCTCGTTTAGTATATATACTGAAGGGAGGTCAAAAAGTAATGCACACCAATTTTTTTCTCGGAAACTATTCGGGCAAAATGTGTGAAATTTTCACAGATTGTAGCTGAACATCCCCTTTACACTATCTATTTTTCAACATAATCTCCGTCCAAGCGTATTGCCTTACGCCAACGCGAAACTAGGTCATGAATGCCTCGTTTGTACCAAGTTTTGTCCTGCTCGCGTAGCCATTTTTTAACTGCACGGATCACATCCTCATCATTGTCAAAGTGTGTCCCACGCAGGAATTTTTTGAGTGGTCCAAACAGATGGAAATCTGAGGGAGCCAGATCAGGGCTGTAAGGAGGATGGGGCAGTACAGTCCAACCAAATTTGTTGATTGCTTCCCGTGTTACCAGACTTGTGTGAGGGCGTGCATTGTCATGTTGAAGCAACAAATCTGCAGATGGCTTATTAGGCCGAACTCTGTGGAACCGATTTTTGAGTTTTGTCAGTGTATTGATGTAAGCTGTCGAGTTGATTGTCTCACCTCTTGTCATTACATCAACAAGAATCACACCATCAATGTCCCAGAAGACAGTGATCATCACCTTTCCGGCTGATGGAGATGTTGTGAATTTGTTTCTTTTTGGTGACTGCGGATGATGCCATTCCATTGATTGCATTTTTGTTTCAGGCTCATAATAATGTGCCCACGTTTCGTCACCGGTAACAATTTTTGACAAAAACATTTCTCCTTCAACACCGAAACGCTCCAACAATTCAGAACAGAATGTTTTCCTTTGAACTCTGTTATCATTTGTTAGGCACCGAGGAACCCATCGAGCGCAAATCTTTGAATATCCGAGAGTTTTAAAAATTGCGATTGCACTTCCCGTGCTGACTGTAAGCTGCAATGCCAATTGCTGACTAGTGATACGCCTATCCTTACGAATAATGGCATCAGCCCGGTTTAACATGTCTGTGCTGGTAGCCGAGGCAACACGTCCAGAACGCGGTAAATCATGCAGCTCCACTCGTACACTTTCTGCAGCTTTAATTCTCTGAACCCAGCGACTAACTGTGCTCCTATCGACTGCAGAACATTTGTACACTGCACACAGTCGTTTATGAATGTTTGCCACAGTTTCTTTTTCCGCAACCAGAAATTCTATGACAATTCGCTGTTTGTAACGGACATTGTTGACAAGCTCCATTTTAACGGTTCATAGATTGCGTAATATTTTGCAGAATGCTGTGCAATTTGGTGCACATAATTGGAACATGTCATATTCCAAGTGTGCAAAATTTCATATTCCTATCTTTATTATTAGCCGAGAAAATAATTGGTGTGCATTACTTTTTGACCTCCCTACGTATTATTGTATGATACAGAATCTCTAGGCATTTTTTTTCAGACGAAAAAAAAAACATTTCATTTCTTGTCTGTGTGTAGTTTAGATTTGATAAATGTCTAATCTCTCTCTCTCTCTCTCTCTCTCTCTCTCTCTCTCTCTCTCTCTCTCTCTCATAAGATTTCATTCCTAATCTCTCTCTCTCTCTCTGTCTCTCTCTCTCTCTCTCTTACGATATCATTCCTAATGTCTCTCTCTCTGTCTCTGCTTACGATATCTTTCCTAATCTTTCTCTCTGTCTCTCATACGATATCATTCTTAATCTCTCTCTCTCTCTGTCTCTCTCTTACTATATCATTCCTAATCTCTCTCTCTCTCTCTCTCTCTCTCTCTGTCTCTCTTACGATATCATTCCTAATCTCTCTCTCTGTCTCTCTTACGATATCATTCCTAATCTTTCTCTCTGTCTCTCATACGATATCATTCTTAATCTCTCTCTCTCTGTCTCTCTCTTAATATATCATTCCTAATCTCTCTCTCTGTCTCTCATACGATATCATTCCTAATCTCTCTCTCTGTCTCTCTTACGATATCATTCCTAATCTCTCTCTCTCTGTCTCTCATACGATATCATTCCTAATCTCTCTCTCTGTCTCTCTTACGATATCATTCCTAATCTCTCTCTCTCTCTCTCTCTCTCTCTGTCTCTCATACGATATCATTCCTAATCACTGTCTCTCTGTCTCTCTTACGATAGCATTCCTAATCCTCTCTCTCTCCCTCTCTCTCTCTCTCTCTTTCTCTCTCTCTCTCTCTCTTTCTCTCTCTTCCGGTCACACAAGACTCTTTACTCAAACACCTCGTCTCTGTGGTGACTAGCTTCATTTTGTGTTTATTCGTGAGCGACCATGTTTGGCACTGCTAACTGAAGGTGATAATGAAGATACACCCAGTATAAGTCGTTTCTTTGTGATTGTAGGTTCTGTTTTGTGTTGAAGCATAGAGGATAACTGAATTATGTTTTGTTTCCCTGGCTATATTTAACACAAATTGTGCAAGTAATGGTAGCAACAAAGAAAAAGACATCACCGTTGTGCACAAGTGGAGCTATATTAAAACAGGTAAATGAATTTAAATATCTCGGAACAATGTTAACCTCAAATGGTGGATGTACAACAGAGGTGAGATGCATAATGGCTCAGGTAAAAGCAGTTTACCAGAAAATGAGGAAGATACTGTGCATTCTATTTTTGACAATAGAAACCAAAAAAAAAAGAGTTCTTAAATGTTATGTAGAGCCAGTCTCTACATGTTAATATGCCTGTGAATCGTGGACAATAATGCAACAGACAAGAACATCACTGAAGGCTGTAGAAATGTGGTTTACAGAAGAATGTTGAGAATACAATGGACAGCTAAGAAGAGTAATGGAAAAGTTCTGAAAGAGGCCACAGCAAAAAAAAAGAGCTAATTTCCCATATTAGGAAGAAGCAATCATCATTTTTTGGCCATGTAATGAGAAGAGAACAGCTGAAATATATTGTGACAACTGGGCAACTTGAGGGACAAAGAGATGGAAGAAAGCAAAGAGAAAAGATACCAGACAATAAGAGAATGTCTTGGCAGAAGGTTAACAACAGAAATGATAAATAACTGTCGAGATCGAAAGTTGTGGAGAGACATGATCACCTACGCCAGCAGACATGTACTTGATGACGATGATTTGACTCAAATTAGCGGTGTTACTTTTTTTTTTTTCGCATTCGCCAGCTTTCATTTCTAGTGAAGTCCCTAGAGACTAGGGATTGAAGATCGAGTCATTGACGTTATCGCTGGACCTCGCTACCAAGACCAGATGATTTTGCCGCAGAGAGAAATCACAAATAAAAATCTCAAGTGAAGCTGTCGGGATTTGAACTCACAACCTCTCTGTCTTTGATTCCGGCTTCTTGCCTCTAGACCAATCAGTCTCCTTGTGATTTTTTTAAAATCCATATGTCGGTGTTCAGACAGTGTTTAAAAGTAGGTGATTTGTGAGTGAGAGGGGAAGTAGGGCAGCCTGGACATTGTATCATTCGCAGTTGTAAGTAAAAAAGGAAAAGAGCCCCGTAACGCCAAGTGGCGTATAGGGAACATGGTGTTAGTTACCATAACTTGTATAGACCTTCGGCACATGATTTTTGGGTAATGTGGTCGGTATTACGCCCGTGGCACTTTAATTTCCCATTTTAAAAAAAAAATCAGGTACCCATTTAAGGCTGGGTGAACCCGGAAGCCGTCGATTAGAATTGAACCCTCTTATCCTTTGTAGTCCAGTTCACTAACCACTGAGCTATTGAGACTCCCTATTCGCAATTGTGGTTATGGATAAACACTTACACTTAACACTTACCCCATGCACCAACAGCACAACAGACGCTCTGTATACGACTCTCTTTCTTACCTTGACTGATGTACCGTAACAGATGACAAGCAATGAGAAACTCCTCAAGGTTTAACTGCCCGTCCCTCCCAAAGTCAGAGAGGTCCCAGACTAGAGCCAGCGTGTCAAGGGGAAGCTGTGTGGATAGGAACATGTCTGCTGCTGTTTGAGCTGTAGACAAAGAAATGATTCTATAACAGCAATTCATATCTTCGTCTTTCTTCTTTCGCTTCTATCTTCTGCTCTACTTCTTCCTTTTCTCTTCCTCTTTCTTCTTTTTCTTTCTTCTTCTTCCTAATTTATTCTTCTTTTTTCTTCGTTTTCTTTTATTTTTTTATATTATTATTATTCTACTTCTTCCCCTTTCTTTTCATCATTTTCTACTGCTACTTCTTTCTCATCTACTTCTTTTTCTTGTTTTTTTTTTCTTTTCTCTTTCTTTTACTACATTTTTCAGCGGTTATCACACGACTACTGCTTTTAATCGTCCGTCCTTAGAGGACGTTAAATGCGCGTAGATGAGTTGTGTTGTGGAGTAAAACATGACATCTACGCTTTTCGACCAAATGCATCCGACTTTAACGCGACATTTTTTGGTACCGGGTTGTTTCCCTCTTTGACCCCTACTAGCTTGGCAAAGCTGGTTAATCTGCTACTAGGCCCACGACGTTGAAGTAGAATCATTACAAGTTTTGGTTCACTTATCCTAATCCAAACAGTAAACTTTGAGTCGCTTACAGCTTTCAGCCCTAGGACTATTGGACACGACGGGGCCTTTCACTATATGAGTATTTAAAGTAGGCTCGGGGCCTTTCACTATACGAGTATTTAAAGTAGGTTCGGGGCCTTTCACTATACGAGTATTTAAAGTAGGCTCGGGGCCTTTCACTACACGAGTATTTAAAGTAGGTTCGGGGCCTTTCACTATACGAGTATTTAAAGTAGGTTCGGGGCCTTTCACTATACGAGTATTTAAAGTAGGTTCGGGGCCTTTCACTATACGAGTATTTAAAGTAGGTTCGGGGCCTTTCACTATACGAGTATTTAAAGTAGGTTCGGGGCCTTTCACTATACGAGTATTTAAAGTAGGCTCGGGGCCTTTCACTACACGAGTATTTAAAGTAGGCTCGGGGCCTTTCACTACACGAGTATTTAAAGTAGGTTCAGGGCCTTTCACTACACGAGTATTTAAAGTAGGCTCGGGGCCTTTCACTACACGAGTATTTAAAGTAGGCTCGGAGCCTTTCACTACACGAGTATTTAAAGTAGGCTCGGAGCCTTTCACTACACGAGTATTTAAAGTAGGCTCGGGGCCTTTCACTACACGAGTATTTAAAGTAGGCTCGGGGCCTTTCACTACACGAGTATTTAAAGTAGGCTCGGAGCCTTTCACTACACGAGTATTTAAAGTAGGCTCGGGGCCTTTCACTACACGAGTATTTAAAGTAGGCTCGGAGCCTTTCACTACACGAGTATTTAAAGTAGGCTCGGAGCCTTTCACTACACGAGTATTTAAAGTAGGCTCGGGGCCTTTCACTACACGAGTATTTAAAGTAGGCTCGGGGCCTTTCACTACACGAGTATTTAAAGTAGGCTCGGGGCCTTTCACTACACGAGTATTTAAAGTAGGCTCGGGGCCTTTCACTACACGAGTATTTAAAGTAGGCTCCAAGAATACGACTTCAAACAGTTACAATCTAAGCCATGAAGCACAAGTAAGTAAATTAAAGAGCCCCGTCACGCCAAGTGGCGTAAAGGTAATATGGTGCTAGTGACCATAATTTTTATAGACCTTCGACACATGATTTTGGGGTAATGTGGTCGGTATTATGCCCGTGCCGGTTTACTTTCTCAGAAAAAAAAAAATCAAGTACACATTTAAGGCTGTCTGAACCTGGAAGCCACCGGATAGGATCGAACTCGACCTCTTGTCTTTTGTAGTCCAGTTCACTACCACTGAGATATCATGGCTCCCTTGAAGCACGTGTGATTTTGCATTATTCTCTCGAGTAATGCATAAACAGAGGTGAGATGCAGAATGGCTCAGGCAAAAGCAGCTTTCCAAAAAATTAGGAAGATACTAAGCAATCCATTTTTGACAATAGAAACAAGAAAAAGAGTTCTTAAATGTTATGTAGAGCCAGTCTTAACATATGGATGCGAATCATGGACAATAGGACAACAGACAAGAAAATCAATGGAGTCTGTAGAAATGTAGTTTTAAGAAGAGTGTTGAGAATACCATGGACAGCTTAGAAGGGTAACGAAAACGTTCTGAAAGAGGCCAAAGCAAAAAGAGAGCTAATTTCCAATATTAGGAAGAAACAATCATCATTTTTTGGCCATACAATGAGAAGAGAACAGCTGGATTATATTGTAACAACTGGAAAAATTGAGGGACGAAGAGATAGGGGGAAGCAAAGAGAAAAGATACCAGACAGCTTAAGAGAACGGCTTGGCAGAAGGCCAACAACAGAAATGATAAATAACTGTCGAAATCGAAAGTTGTGGAGAGACATGATCACCTACGCCAGCAGGCTTGGTACTTGAGGATGATGAATGGATAAAAGCAATATAACTACTTTATATTTGATTATTTGTAATTATAGCACATCCGGGCGAGCTCAGAAATGTATTATTGTTTTGTTGGTCATCATCTTGTCTAAATACAGCTTTTGATATCCATGCTCATAAACACCATCCACGTTTGTCTTTTGGTATATTTAAAGCATTGCCCCTCTTACTGTTAAAAACTCAGACCCGAACACGTCGTGGCGACTGCACTGAACAAGTGCCCTTTATTCTCTGTTCCTATAAGTGTCCCCCGACAAACTCAAGAAATTGGATAATTGTCGTCAAGCAAGAAAAAAAAAGGTTAGTTATACCAGTTACTGAGTTGTTTGATGGTAAACAATCAGGAAAGTGTGTGTACATGTGTGAGTGTGTGTATGTGTGCGTGCATGAGTATGTGTATGTGTATGAGTGTGAGTATGTGAATGTGATGTGCGTCAGTAAGTGATGTATGTGAGTGTGTGTATGTGCGTGTATGAGTTTGTGTGTTGTATGTGTGTGTGAGAGTGTGTGTGTGTTAATGTGTATTTAAGATTTTATGTGTGTGTAAGTGTGTGTGTGTGTGCGTGTTACTCAATTCATAGAAAACTTCACTTACCTAAACAAAAACTGATTGTGTTTTTATCTAACGTTGTGTATTAAATCAAGATCGACAAAACAGAAGTCATGAATGTCGCCAAAAATAAACAGAACATCAACATAACTATAGAAGGCAGACAACTAAAACAAGTAGAGGAATTCAAATACCTAGGAAGTTTAGTGACAAACGATGATTCACAAACAGGAGAGATAGAATCAAGATGCAACAAAGCTTGTCAAATCATTGGACAGTTATCACCACTATTGTCCAACAAGGAAATACATCTAGAGGCAAAACAAGCACTATACAATACAATCTTCATCCCAACGTTGTGCTACCAATGCCACCTGGATCAGGACCTTAGATGCAAGAACAATAAGAAAAATAACCTCTACAGAGATGAAGTGTGTTAGACGAATGACAGGAAACAGTCTGAGAGATATGATCAGAAATGAAGAACTGAGAAAAAAAGCTAGGAATAGCCCCGCCATAGAATATATAAAGAAACACAGATGCCCTGTGACAAGGCAGAAAGATCAAAACACAACACAACGAATCTTCAGCAAACGTTGTGAGAATATCAGACCCAATGGTCGACCACGAAAAAGATGGATAGATGGAATATTAAAGACACTAGGAAACATAACAGCAGCAGAGGAGAACAGAAGAATAAAAGACCGCAAATTATATCTCCCCTTGACGCTGAAAGGCAGATGAGGAAGGAAATAAGAAGATGAAGTTTGTGTGCTCACGCATTGACCCTACAACAAAAACAGCCAATGGTCTTCCTGTTATCTTCTGATTTATTACAGTGTTGAAAAGATGTCCCTCCATTTCAAAGACTAATTAAAAGGAGACAGGCATGTTTACAACAACAGTAATAATGCACAGATAACCAACAACAGAAAACACCACAGACAGCCTGAAGTAGGATCGAACCAGTACTCATCTACACAGTTTCCCTTGCTACGAGTGACATGCTATACAGCACACTGTCAGCTAAGCAAACTAAAAAAAAGTTTGCTATCACTTGTGATGCTTTTCATGCATGTGTAGTATGACTATATCATAGGGTAACGAACACAAATCAAAAATAAATTGTTTATCTATATGTCCTATTAAGACAAACATCGTCCGTATAGAGTCCGGTTGGAATATTTGCTCTCAAGACACACATTTCAATGACAATACGGCACAAATAGTAGTTTCCAGTAGTTTAGACTGAAGACAAATAATAAAAAATGAATATTTTTATGAACGAAACTACATAATAATATTTATTTATTATTATATGTCTTCCTTCATTTCAAGCCGTAGGCGTTCTTTGCTTCCACTGTCTCCACCAAGTCTTCCTTAGTTCTCTTCAGCCCATCTTGCTTTCACCACTGACTGACAGTTTTTGTTTTTATTGCTCCTTTTAGCGCCGGACCTATCTAGTTTGAACAGATAAGCAAAGTCCATGAGAGCAATCGTAGTCCTCTCAATCATGGAGTCTGTTGAGGCACAAGGTGGCAATATTTATATGGCAATATATGTTGGATGGACCATATTCAACCTTGTTCTAGCAGAATCTGGGACACCAGAACACCATCACCACATCAACAATTTCCAGGGTCTAAGAAACAAACGGCTGATGACGAGCCCCGTACCGTTTGATCATCAACATGGTCAAATAATTTAAGACCGACAGGCTATCTCTGAGGACTTAAAGGTTACTGGTATCGTCTGTTGCTCCTCCGATACCCACAATCGATTCGTATTGGAGGACCGATTCATAGCTCGTTTTGGCACCCTTCACCCAAAAGGGTTACACTCTTTCCTTCAATCGCTGGATTTCTCTTCCACTTTCTATTGTGTCCTATTTTTTTCCTCGCTGCGTTATTTTTAGCGTCTCTCTGCCATTCTTCCCATATCCCACCTCTTTTGCTACCTCTGTTTTATAATTTTCCTCCTGTTAATGGAACCTCTCCTTTCATACATCCGTGAGGGACCATTTCCCTTTCTTCGTTACCTTTGATCCCATTTTTCGAGCCGCAAGATCTTACCTGTCCAATTGGATATTTCTCACCTGACCAGCATGGATCCTTGTTACTTTTCCTCTTCCGGCCATTCGGATCCTAAGAGATCATCGTTTCACATCTCCATTCTGAGTTAAATACTTGTATTTAGTGTTTGTTTTTGTGTTTCTAACATGGGCGATTAACATCAAAAGATGGACAAGTCAACCTATGACAATCTGCACCATCAAAGCAAGAGACAGAGTGGAATGGCGCTCCATGGTGGCCAACCTTCGATGCGGAGACGGCACTCAATGATGATGATGATGATGATGATGATGATGATTTAGTGTTTGTATTAGTATTTGTTCTCTTTTATCAGATGAAGACTTTAGCCGAAACGTCATAATCTCTCTCGTCTCTCAATAGATTTAGATGTTTAATACAATTGTATGTTTATTTCCCATGGCAAATAAAGAACATTATAAACCAAAACATGAGAAGTTAACACAGTCTCACTTACAGTCGATCACCCCTGATCCGTTGACTTCCAATTTTTGGAACAGACGTTGGTATGTTTCTCTCTCAGTCTGTGACATCGGGGGCGGTTTATGTTGGGTCGTATTTGGGGGTGTAAGACTCCGAGGCAGAGTTGCTGGGATAGGTCGCCCGCCGATAGCGCCTCTAATGAGATGCATAACGAGAACGAACTCATGGACGTTGAGAACATTGTCGTTGCTGACGTCAGATATGCTCCTGGACAAAGACCGAAAAAATATATTTGAGTTTCAAAATGAATGAATAATGGCTTTGTTCTTTGAGTCATTTCATGGTGTTACAGTATTAGTCGTGGTAGCAGTAGTAGTATTAGCAGCAGCAGCATTAGTAGTAGTATCACAAGTGATAGCAGCGGTAGTGATAACAGAAAGCAAGAAAGACACAGACAGAAAGAAAGAAACCGACATAAGAAAGAAAGAAAAAAAAACGACAGAAAAAAAGAATCCGGCAGAAAGAAAGAAACCGGCAGAAAGAAAGAAACCGACTGAAAGAAAGAAACCAACAGAAAGAAAGAAACCGACTGAAAGAAAGAAACCAACATAAAAGAAAGAAACCGACTGAAAGAAAGAATCCGATAGAAAGAAAGAAACCGACAGAAAGGAAGAAAGAAAGAAACCGACACAAAGAAATAAATTGACTGAAAGAAAGAAAGAAACCGTCTAAAAGAAAGAAATCGACAGAAAGAATGAAACCGACAGAAAGGAAGAAAGAAAGAAACCGACAGAAATGAAGAAAGAAAGTAACCGACAGAAAGGAAGAAACCGACAGAAATGAAGAAAAAAAGAAACCGACAGAAAGGAAGAAGGAAAGAAACCGATAAAAAGGAAGAAACCGACAGAAATGAAGAAAAAAAGAAACCGACAGAAATGAAGAAAAAAAGAAACCGACAGAAAGGAAGAAACCGACAGAAATGAAGAAAAAAAAGAAACCGACAGAAATGAAGAAAAAAAGAAACCGACAGAAAGAATGTAACCCACAGAAAGGAAGAAAGAAAGAAACCGACAGAAATGAAGAAAGAAAGTAACCGACAGAAAGGAAGAAGGAAAGAAACCGATAAAAAGGAAGAAACCGACAGAAATGAAGAAAAAAAGAAACCGACAGAAAGGAAGAAACCGACAGAAATGAAGAAATTAACCGACAGAAAGGAAGAAAGAAAGAAACCGACAGAAAAGAAGAAACCGACAGAAATGAAGAAAGAAAGAAACCGACAGAAAGGAAGAATGAAAGAAACAGACAGAAAGGAAAAAACCGACAGAAAGAAAGAGAGAAAGAAAAAGAAAGAGGGAAAGAAAGAAAGAAAGAAAGAAAGAAAGAAAGATGTTAATGCTACGAGATCGACGCGACCCCTTAAACTCACTAATTCTAGGACATTTAACGCGACGCCCTGCAATAATGACCTTCAACAAAAGACACACTGAGAAAGAACACACAATAAACCATTTTCACATTTCAATAGGAAAGTGAACTCCTGTTGATATTCGCTTTTTAAAACAAAATGCTTCCGGTATTCAATTTCCAACTAGGAGCAGTTACTGGAAAAACAGCGTGAGATAATATTTATATTACAATCGCAAGACTAGCGAAATAGACACAGCACGTACATGCAGTCGGTCACACACAATGGCATGAGAATATATGTTTAGAAACACGGAGAGAATTTACTAGAGAACGTCTGTTGTAAAGCAAACGTGTAAATATAGCATCGTTACAATGACAACAGAACGTATGTTGTAAAGTAAACGTGTAAATATAGCATCGACGCCGCGGCAAAGGGACTTCTGTTGTGAACAAAAAGTGTGGGTTCCGTTTCCAAGATGGCGGATCTAGTCCACGTTCTCTGGATCGCTGCAGAAAGTGCATTCGGTGTCTGATTAATTTCGGTTCTCCATTGCACTCCTATGCTTGAAAGTCAAGATGATGATGTACTTATTACATCTGCGCCGATAAAGCGGTGTCGTACGCCGGCAATATTCCATTTTCGACAAATCAAGTGTTGTGAATGCGACCTTCCACCGACTAGGCTTGTTCTGCGCTTTACGTCACATTGGTGCTGTTCATGGCCATTGTTGGATTTGCTAAGTTATTTGAAGTTATTTACATGCTACTCATTAGTGTGAAATACTTCGTCAGCCGCAGTTGTATCTCTTTACGGAATTTGCACCGTGTTCTGTTCGTCGTAGGTTACATTCACTAGAGTAATTACGAATCTAAAGGGCGCGTCATTGCAGTGTGTCCGACATTGTTATGTGTGCTACGTCATCGTAATGGCTCATCGTAAATCTCTAGACCGGCCGTACGCTAATCTTACGGTCTTAGGTTTGATGTGCGACGGGGATAATCTGACGATTAACTGTGTGTTTAAATGTTCGGAATTGGAGTCAACAACGATGGCCTAACATCATCAAGCGCTATACGTTTGTAAAGAAATATGACGATCATCATTTTCAGGAGGACGTGAACTTCCGGTATTTGATGGATAGGCGGCAGGAACCATTGCAGGCTATGCATGAAAAGTGTTCATTGCTGCAGTTTCCTTATTTTCCAAGTCCATGGGGGACTGGTTGGTCTCGAGGCAAGACGCCGGCCTCGGGACAGAGAGGTTGTGGGTTCAAATCTCGGCTACACCGGTTGGGATTTTTATTTATGATTTCTCTCTGCAGCAACCACCCCTTGTCTCAGCAGCGAAGCCCGACTTGAAACGTCAGTTACTCATCGACGGAAAAAAAACATGAGTACCTCCGAAGTCGGAGTTATCTGCCTGTGTGAGAGGGACCCCTGTGCACACGGTTGCCAGGGAAAAATGGATTAACACGAAAAATTCAGTTCCTAGTCTCTAGGGACTCCGTTAGAGTTGAAAGCTGGCGAACGCAGCAACAACAACAACGTGTAAATATAGCATCGATGCATGGCAACAGTGCGACTGTAGTAAAGCAAACATTGTAAATACACCATCAGCACTATGGCAACAGAACGTCTGTGGTAAAACAAACATTGTAAATACACCATCAGCACTATGGCAACATAACGTCTGTGGTAAAGCAAACATTGTAAATACACCATCAGCACTATGGCAACAGAACGTCTGTGGTAAAGCAAACATTGTATATACACCATCAGCACTATGGCAACAGAACGTCTGTGGTAAAGCAAACATTGTAAATACACCATCAGCACTATGGCAACAGTACGTCTGTGGTAAAGCAAACATTGTAAATACACCATCAGCACTATGGCAACAGAACGTCTGTGGTAAAGCAAACATTGTAAATACACCATCTGCACTATGGCAACAGAACGTCTTTTACAAACATATTAACATACCAGGGAAGAGAACAGAATAGTTAAGATGCACCAACAAGCTCATTTTTTCCAGTAGTTGGATGAAAAAGTCGACACTTGTGACTGGTTTCTTCACTAGAATAATCTACGTGGATGTCTGAAGCGGAAAAGATAATGAAGAAAACGAGGAGAAGAAATAGAATAATAAATAATAAATAATAAGAAGAGTGGGTCTTTTTAAGGGCCTCGGTAGCCTAGTTGGGAAAACCACCCGACTAGGCTACCGATGTTCGGACAACCCGTGTTTGATTCCCGCTGGGAGCTGTGTGAGTTGTATTCGTGGTTGGGAAAAAAAATACCCCCGCGGTCGATGCAGCCGCTGGAAGAAATGGGCACCAGGGTAGTATTCTGGGAAGGTGAGGAATGCCGCCTCGCATCGTGAGTTTCGATGCTTGAAGCGACACTGTCCAGAAGTCTCCGTACAATTCTTGATAGGCGGCAGCACATATTGGTGAAAACTCGCGTGCTGCGACGCCAATTCAAGTTTCGTATTGCACCTTTATCTAATAAGAAAAGAAGACGAAAAAAAGTGTAAATAATATTTGGAAAATTAAAGAAAGACTTTGATATGAGGATGAAGACGAGGATGAAGTGGATGAGTGGGATGATGAAGCCAATGATGATGTGGATGAGTGGGATGATGAAGCCAAGGATAAAGTGGATGAGTGGGATGATGAAGCCAAGGATGATGTGGATGAGTGGGATGATGAAGCCAAGGATGAAGTGGATGAGTGGGATGATGAAGCCAAGGATGATGTGGATGAGTGGGATGATGAAGCCAAGGATGAAGTGGATGAGTGGGATTATGAAGCCAATCAGACAATTTTTATTTTGTCAGAGATCATTAAAGAATTCAGTACGTCTTGTGTCGTCATGTTGGGCAACAACAAATTCCCTTTACGTAATGCGGGCCGTGGCCAATATTTCCCACAGTGCTCCAGCTTTGATCCACGCTAACCATCTCTGCTTGGACTGTCCACCACATCGTCCGTGGTCTGTCTACGCCTCACTTCCGGTGTCCAATACACATTAGTTCTTGTGATTTGTTTTTGGGTTTGTTCTCAACCCATGACCCGTCCTGCACAAAAATCTGCATGTTATCTCACTGCACTATGTGTTGCTTTTCTTGGTTGCATCTCTTGGGAAGTTCTTGTTCGCTGATTTTGTTTGGACAAATTATTGTTCACATTTATCACTGACAGATTGTGTGAAATGAAGACGTCCTTCTCTTTTATTAACTTTACTTCACGATTCAGAACCAAAATATAAACACTGAGTGTTTGCCTGTCTGTCTGTCTTTCTATATATCTTTCTACCTGTCTGTTCATCCATCTGTCTGTCTATCTATCTATATATTGTTCAATGATCCAAAGACGATTCATGAAGCAGAGATTCTAGACTCTTTTCGACTAATAATCTTGTCATCAAGTGTCAGACCTTGCACAGGACATGCATTGTATTTCGCCACAAGTTCCTGTTCTGGTCGAACCTCTCAATCTCGGCAAGGAAGCTGATGCCTGTTATTATTCCCCTCTCGTCTCAATGTTCATGTGTTTCTCTCTCACGGCCTCGTTTTCGTTTACTCTCTTGTTCATATTTGATGGCCTACTTTGGGATTCTCATGTTGTCTCTTCTCATCTCATGGCCAACATTTGACCACCTTCTTCTCTTGTTATAGATGTGTTTGGATGCATTGCCATTTCTCTTGCTGTTGCACTAATTTTGAATTCATTCTTTAGTAAACGAAGTATTTTTCTGAGATATTTGATCAGAAATGCATCTAATTTATTTTATAGTGCTTTAGTTGTATTCCAGCTTTTGCATGCATAAGTGAGGGTGGATAAAACATTTGATTTCAAAATTCAGAGCTTTGCAGTTGGGCTTGATAATTTGAATAACACTGAATATTCACAACTCTTATTTATTCTTATGGTATGTGTTCTATATTAGGTGAGCCCTCAGAATATGGTAGTATGGGTACCACTGATTTTTGTTAAGTAAAGGCGAAATGGAGTGATACCGACCACATCCCCTAAAAATGTACCGTGGCCATTGGAAAGTATAGTCACATATATTCCCCATACGCCTACCAAGGCATAGAGGAAGTTTTTTTTTTTAATGTGTATGGTCGTTGCTAGTCTCCCAAATTTCTGTTATGACTGGTGTTGTTATTTAGAGCAACGGTTTATGACTTCCTTATTTAGGTTTACATTTTTAAAAATCCATGCAATAATGTTACTATATTTGTGCAGTCTTTTTTTTTCTCTTTATTTTGTTTTATTTTTGTGACAGGAGTTATCTAATAATGTTATGCCGTTACATTTCCTCATGTTTTCCTGCGCTTGCAATCTTGTCAATGATATTTTCCTTGAAAGTATCTTTCTGGTGTCTTTCTCATTGCCCAATCTGTAGCATTCACAATGAGGATTGTTGGTAGCGAACACCGCAGTCACACTTCCTTTTTCACTTGCAATGACTGTGTACAGTTGTTGACGATGCTCAAGGATTTACATGCTTGCGTTCGCCCGATGACTAAAGTATTCTAGAGTATTCGTAGACTATAGAATTCCTCTTCATCATCCACCCTTAAAAGGGCGTTAAGTGAGTGTGTCTGCGTTGTGTTATGGTTTGCAGTATAACCGTTATATTTGCGCATTTCGGCCCAAAACATCCGACTTCAGCACGACATTTTTAAGTACCGGGTTGTCTTCCCTCTTCGACCCCTACTCGCTTGGCCAGACTAGACAGGTTAGTCTGTTACTAGAGGCACCGCGGAGAGGTGGAGCAGGGTCTAAATGGTTCTGGTTCACCGATCCTGGCGCAAGCCATCAGCTGTGAGTCGCTGACAACTTCCAGCTCTGGTGCTGTGAGGCGCGCCTTCGCCTCCGCTCAAGGATTTAGCTTTCATGTATTTTGTTACATATATAATTTAAAAGACTTCAGATTAGCAAACTAATTGCGCCTCTATGTGTACCGTTTATCCACATTCCTTTCTTCAGAGTAGCAAGCCAATTACGTCTTTATGTAAAACGTTTCTCCACATTCCTTTCTTCAGAGTAGCAAACTAATTGCGCCTCTATGTGTACCGTTTATCCACATTCCTTTCTTCAGAGTAGCAAGCCAATTACGTCTTTATGTAAAACGTTTCTCCACATTCCTTTCTTCAGAGTAGCAAACTAATTGCGTCTTTATGTGTACTGTTTCTTCACATTCCTTTCTTCAGAGTAGCAAGCCAATTACGTCTTTTTGTAAAACGTTTCTTCACATTCCTTTCTTCAGAGTAGCAAACTAATTGCGCCTCTATGTGTACCGTTTATCCACATTCCTTTCTTCAGAGTAGCAAGCCAATTACGTCTTTTTGTAAAACGTTTCTTCACATTCCTTTTTTCAGAGTAGCAAACTAATTGCGCCTCTACATGTATCGTTTCTTCACATTCCTCTCTAAAAATAACCAAATACGTGTATTCATATCTTTCTTCATAATGCTCAAGCGTATTTATTATCTTGACAGATGTCAAGACTCAAAGTTTCTTTATTATTCGCTTTCTACCGTCAAGTGTTCAGTTTATATCTGCGACACCCTGCGACAATGGTCTACTCAGGTTTCATCTACACGACCTTGAAACGTGGATGAATCTCAAGTATCATTTCCGGTATGATAACCATTTTATAAAGGGCTCTCAAGATAATAATTGTTCATGTTTAGAAAATATTGACCTTACTGGACGGCAACTTGGCACTTCATTAGTCCTTGAACCCAGCAACCCAATTCCAAATCTAGGTCTATTAGAACGTCACAAAGAATAATTTGTGAAGATTTATATTATGTCAGATATTGGGACGTCTATTGGCATATTGATTGCACTGAGCATATTTCTTTTATTGCACTTCTATTTTGTGGTATGTTACATTGGTCTGTATTGTATTTATTGAGTTGTAGCAACTTACAGAATATAGTAAGGATCTGATACAACAACAAAATTTAGACTTGTAAAGCATGTATCTTTACACAGGTAAAGGTAAATTATGAGACTTGAATCGGCGTCTTAGCACGCGAGTTTTTCCACTCATATGTGCTCGACCGCCTATCAAGAAGTGTTCGGAGACTTCTGCACAGTGTCGCTTCAAGCATCGAAACTCACGATGCGAGACGGCCTTCCTCGCCTTCCCAGAGTACTACCCTGGTACCCATTTCTGCCAGCGGCTGGGTTGACCGCTGGGTTATTTTTTCTCTAACCAGGAGAACAATTCACTGCTAATAGCGGGAATCGAACACAATCTGTACACAACAACATACTACTGATAGCAGCATAGAAGGATACTTGAATACTGATGACAATAACAATAGTATATTCATTTCGAAGCAATTTAATATCAGAAAACAAAAGACGCAGGAGAAAGCAGATGTGGCCAGGCACCCCAGATGCATCGTGTCTATTTTGAGGTCTGATCTGACGTTCTAATATTAGCAGATTCAGTCACTATAGGAGATGCCCAGTAAAAGAGCATCCAGTATAAGGCTTTAATATATAACCAGACTCAACAAATCATGATTGCTTACTACCAACCATCTGTCAAGACGACAAAGGTGGGGTGGGGGAGGTCGATATAATTTACTTTAAGACTGTGACGTAGTTTGGTTTGCCAACCCTCAAGTCAAGACAAGTATGTGTGCTACCAGCGTCCAGATCAAGGCAAATATGCAAATATTGTGCCCCCTTAAGCTACTTTTATTTATCTATTTATGCTGTTTACATTATATCCTTTGAAATGTTAAGCCTCAAAGAATGTTGCGCCTTGGGCAATTGCCCCTCCGGTCCTCCACGTTACGCATTGCTTTCAGGAGAAGCGCAATAGAAAATGTGGAAGAAGGAGAAGAAGAAGAAGAAAAACTAGGTGTAGTAATGGAAGCAGCTGTAACAGTAATAGTAGAAGTAGTAGTAGTGGTGGTAGTAGTAGTAATTGTTGTTGTAGTTGTAGTTGTGGTGGTAATAGTAAAATTAACAGCAGAAGTAGTAGTGGCAGCCTTAGCGGTAGTAGTAGCAGTAGTAGTGGTAGTAGTGGTGGTGGTAGCAGTAGTAGTGGTAGTAGTAGTGGTGGTGGTAATAGTAACAGCAGGAACAGTAGTAGCAGGAGTAGTAGTAATAGCGGTAGTAGTAATAGCAATAGCAGTAGTAGTACTAGTAGCAAGCAGTAGTAGTAGTAGCAGTAGTAGTAGTAGTAGTATTAGGAGGAGGAGGAGGAGGAGGTGGAGTAGCAGCCTTAGTAGTAGTAGTGGGGGTAGCAGTACTAATATTAGTAGTGGTAGCAGCAGTAGTGGTAGTATCAGCAGCATTTGTAGTAGTAGCAGAAGCAATAGTAATATCAGCAGCATTAGTAGTAGTAGTAGCAGCAACAGTAGTAGTAATATTAGCAGCAACATCGGCAGCAGTAGTACTACTACTTGTAGTACTATAATAAGAAAATGATGACAACGAATAAGGAGGTATTTATTATGAACAAAGTAACAGGGATAGAGCGCGTCTTTGTGAACTGGTCTATGGAGTACAAAGGTCAGGCTTAATCCTGAAACTAACTGGACTTGTTAGCTTCACCAAGCCTTATATAGGCACTAGAGACTTTTGTTCTGGGAAATAAAAACAGACTTATATAGTTTGACTCCCCAGCCTTATTATTAGTCAGCCAATAGTATGCGCCATCATTATCATCAATCACCAATACTGAATTATGGAAGCGAATCATGGACAGTAGACAAACAAATGAAAAGACGATTAGAGGCCACAGAGATGGGATTTTTCAGTAGAATGTTGAAAGTTCCCTGGAAGGCTAAAAAGACCAATGAGGAAATTCTCAAAGAGGCCAACACAAAAAGGGAGCTCATAAAACACATCAGAAAGAAATAATCAACATTTTTCGGGCACATCATGAGAAGAGGAAAGTTGGAATGCTTGGTTACAACTGGCAAAATAAAAGGAAAGAGAGATCGCGGACAACAAATAGAGAAAATACTGGATAGCTTGGTGTCATGGCATGGAAAACAGTCAATAACAGAACTGATACGATGTACTGATACTATAAGATTGTGGAAGGACATGATCACTTACGTCAACCGGTATGGCACATGATGATTATCATCAAGCACCATGCTTGTTGGCATAGGTGATTATGTCTCTCCACAACTTTCGATCTCGACAGTGAATTATCATTTCTGTTGTTAACCTTCTGCCAAGCTATTCTCTTAAGCTGGCTGGTATCTTTTCTCTTGCTTCCCTCTATCTATTCGTCCCTCAATTTTCCCAGTTCTCACAAAAGATTTCAGCTGTTCTCTTCTCATTACATACCAAAAAATGGTAATTGTTTCTTTCTAATATTGGACATTAGCTCTCTTTTTACTTTGGCCTCTTTCAGAACGTTTTCATTAATCTTATTAATTGCCCATTGTATTCTCAACATTCTTCTGTAAAACCACATTTTTACAGCCTCCAGTGATTTTATTGTCTGCTGTCGTATTATCCATGAGTCACATCCATATGTTAGGATTGGCTGTACATAACATTTAAGAACTCCTTTTCTTGTTTCTATTGCCAAAAATGGATTGCACAGTATCTTCCCCTTTTTGGAAAGCTGCTTTTGCATGAGCCATTCTGCATCTCATTTATACATCTCTCTGTTATACATCTATTGGTCGTTTCAAAATATTTTGAAGGTGTTTAAAATTCCATATCTCTGCAACCAATTGACTGATAATGCTGAAATTTTGCATATGGTCTTGTGATTTTTTGGTCCCAAGAAGTACATTCATTTCCTCACCAACAAACGTATAGTTTTAAATATTCTTTATTTGAAGTATACAAATTTAAGGCATTTTGGCCAAACCATATATTTGGAGGAATTACCGCTTCATATGAGTGAGCACCCACGGACTTGTCATCTTGAACGTAATGCGCGCCAATTTCCCTGTTTTAAGCACTAAAAAACACATAAAACGCGTCATAGTTATAATTTTATATCCGGTGCATCCCATTTCCTGTCGTTTTGTTGTGATTTATGTGCAACGGCGTATCCTAATTATTGGGTAATTTCGTTAAATTTGTGATCTGTTAGTCAATGGGTATAAAAGTAAAGTTCCTTACATTGCAATCAGTAGCAATAAAGGTGTATAAATATTTTTGCATAGAAGCTAAGCGTGGAAAACTGTATCGAAGCATCTCAAAGCCAGAAAAGAGAACTATTCACGCATTGGGTATAAGCAAACGCTTTTTCAAACAAGTGCTTAAAGCTAACGGAGTGTCCAGTTCAATCAAGACTAGGACGCTAGGAAGAAAGAAAGTAGTAGATAGTTTTGACAAGGAAGTGATTAGAAGAGCAATTTGTAAAATGTTCGATTACAAAGAAACTGTGACTTTAAGAAAACTGAAAATCCGACTGAGAGCAGAAAATGACATTGTTGTGTCGAAAGCAACATTATGGAGAACTGTTAGAAGCATCGGTTTTACGTTTAGAAAGTACGATAGTGGTAGAAATGTCATCTGCGAGAAGCCGCACTTAGTTTCTATGAGGAGTAAATATTTACGTGAAGTACGGGAAATGCGTAACCAAGGTTATGATATTGTATTTCTAGATGAATCTTGGATAAATTCTCACCACACAAGTGCAAAGGAATGGCAGTTATCAGATGGAAGTATTAAAAGATGTGTACCCACTGGAAAATGACAGCGTATTATAATGGCACATGCAGGCAGCCGAAAAGAAGGGTTGGTGAAAAATGCAGAACTTATATTCACCTCTAATTATACTGACAACAGGGACTATCACACCGAGATGAATGGCCATATATTTAGAGAGTGGATTGAAAATACTCTTCTTCCAATTCTAGACAGACCATCCTGTCTGGTAATGGACAACGCATCGTACCACAACGCTGTGGCAGAAGAAGACAAAATTCCTACATCTACCAGTACAAAAGATGTTATAAAGATTTGGCTAAGAAAGGAAGGAATTCCGTTTAACGAGGGATTTTTGAAACCTGAATTACTGTCACTTGTTAAGAAATCGCAAAAGACCAAAGTATTCCAAATAGACAAAATCATTCAACAGCATGGTCATACGTGCTTGAGACTGCCCCCTTATCATCCACAATTAAACCCCATTGAACTCGTTTGGGCAAAAATTAAAGGGCAGGTGGCAGCTGAGAATACAAGTTTTAAACTATGCGATATAAAAGGACTGACATATGCTGCTCTATCACAGATTGACAAAGATTTTTGGTGCAAATGTGAAGATCATGTCTTAAAAGAAGAAAATGACTATTGGAAAAAAGATGGACTATCGTTCGTTCAGCCCAGATTAGTAATCAATATGTTAGACTCCTCTGATTCAGAATAAATGAAATAATAATGGACGTTTTTATATGTCCGCATGATCAATCTTTAGCTAAAGTTGATAACGTTTTGAAAATGTAAAGATTCTTGATATGTGTACTGCAGGCATGCAAAGAAACTAAATCACTTTCATATGTCTTGTTTACGTAAAATAATGAAAGTCACATGGAAAGACATAAAACGAACAATGTAGCTCTTTACAGTGAAGAGGATCCCGTGCTTACATCGGACTCTTTAGTCACATGCGTACCCATAAACAATAACTTTGCTTGATATGTCATGCTCGTTATCGCTCGCAACGGATAATTAATTTTTTTAAATGTATTCTTTGTTGTATATTGTTTAAATAGTTTTCATTAATGGAACTGTTTATACGCTGATTTGTTTTAGACCGTCTGTAAAGGCTATAACATTGACATTCTCATAGTATTTTAAAGAAAGTAAACAATAGAAAGTAAACAGTTGATAAACGCCTCCAACTTTCAAGTTGTGTAGAGACGCCTATGCCGAGAAGCTGATTTCCATTAATGTACGGTAAATTATTTTCTCCAGGAGCAAAAAGATCCGTAAATTCACTGAGGTCAAAGGAAAGTGCTGCTTCATGATGAAGCATACTTCCTACATCATTAAATTTTGTGAAATCGGTGGGACCTTGGAAAAACAAGACCAGATGCAAAAAATCAAGTTTGTAAGTGCAGGGAAAGAGGAGATATTTCATGTTAATCGTGAACATTTAGATTTGAAACGACCTATACCATCTGAAGTTAACATTGTTCTCATATATTTAAATTCATTTGCCTGTTTTAATATTGTTCCACTTTTTGTGCACTGCGTTGATGTCTTTTTAATATTATGTTTACGGTTGAAAAATATAGGAAAATGATATTTAAGTTTTTCTAAAGGCCATACCCAAAGCCTGGGAAAGGTTATTTCCCCTTTATTCATTACCAGCAACCATTATAATTTACAACGAGCCGCGACAACTCAGTGGTTAGTGAACTGGACTACAAAGGACAAGAGATCGTGTTCGATCCTGTTCGACGGCTTCTGGGTTCACCCAAGATTAAATGGGTTCCGGATTTTTTTTCTTGGAAAATAAAGCTGCACGGACGTGATACTGACCACATTACCCCAAAAAGTATGTGCCGAAGGTCTATAAAAAAATTATTGGCACTACACTATATTCCCTATACGCCACTTGGCGTGACGGGGCTCTTTACTTTTTTACTTATTATATTTTACACATTTCCATCGTTTTCCCTGCCTTACATGTATATCTTCCCAGTGTTGTCTGTCTACAGGGCCAATAGTTTACCTCATTCATAATCATCATCATCGAGTGCCTTCTCCGCAACGAAGGTTGGCTACCATGGATCGCCATTCTACTCTGTTTCTTGCTTTGATGGTGCAGGCTGTCATAGATTGACTTGTCCATCTTTTGATGTTACTCGTCCATGTTAGTCTTGGTCTGCCTCTGCTTCTTTTACCTTGTGTTTGTGTTTTCCCTTCCAATATTACTTTTAGTAGGCTGTTGTGTCTTTTAACATGCCCCAAAAATTTCATTTGTCTTGTCTTAATTGTATTTAGTAGTTCTCTTTTTATTTTCAGTTGTTTTAAAACTTTATCGTTTGTTATCTTTTGTTTCCATCCAATTCTACCTATTCTTCTATAAATCCACATTTCAAAGGCTCCAATTTTCTGTTCTGTTTTCTTGTCTAATGTCCATGTTTCTGCACCATCAGGAATACTGAGAAGATGTAACATTTTGCCATTCTTAGTTTCAGCCCTGCTGATATTTGTTTTGTTGTTAGTATATTTTTCATGGCATTACAATTACTTTTTGCCATACCTATTCTTTTGTTTATTTCATTTTTACATTTTCCATCATTGGTTTATAGTATGTCCCAAGTAGTTGTAGCTCTGGACTGTCTCCAGATGTATACCCTCAAGTTTGATATTTAATTGTAGGTCTTGAGAATTTTCTTTGTTTAGGATCATAGTTTTAGTCTTTTTGATATTCATATCTAGTCCATATTTTTTGTTTGTTATGTTTATCACATTAAGCAATTGTTGTAGGTTTTTATGATTTTCTGCTAGTAGAACAGTATCATCAGCATATTGATTATTTATTATATTGATTATTGGTTATTGATTATCTTTCCATTAATGTTTAGGCCCGACATCTCTGAGATGTTTTTAAAGATTTGCTCAGTGTATAGATTGAACAAGCTTGGTGATAGGATGAATCCTTGTCTTACTCCTCTTTTTATGTCCATGGGTGTAGAGTTCTCCTTGTTATATTTTATTATTGCTGTTTGCTCCCAGTACAAATTACATAATACATGAAACAATAGAAGACCTACAAGAACACTTAAACAAACTCAACATCTTAGGAACAAAATACAACATGAAAATCAACATCAACAAAACAGAAGTCATGAATGTCGCCAAAAATAGACAGAACATCAACATAACTATAGAAGGCAGACAACTAAAACAAGTAGAGGAATTCAAATACCTAGGAAGTCTAATGACAAACGACAATTCCCAAACAGCAGAGATAGAATCAAGATGCAACAAAGCTTGTCAAATCATCGGACAGTTATCACCACTATTGTCCAACAAGGAAATAACTCTGGAGGCAAAACGAGCACTATACAATACAATCTTCATTCCAACGTTGTGCTACCAATGCCAGACCTGGACTCTAGATGCAAGAACAATAAGGAAAATAACCTCTACAGAGATGAAATGTGTTAGACGAATGACAGGAAACAGTCTGAGAGATAAGATCAGAAATGTAGAACTGAGAAAAAAGCTAGGAATAGCCCCAGCCATAGAATATATAAGGAAACAACAGATAAAATGGTTCGGCCACGTGACAAGGCAGAAAGAACAAAACACAACACAACGAGCCTTCAACAAACGTTGTGAGAACAACAGACCCAAGGGTCGACCACGAAAAAGATGGATCGATGGAATATTAGAAGCACTAGGAAACATAACAGCAGCAGAGGCGAACAGAAGAGCAAAAGACCGCAAATTATATCTCCCCTCGACGCTGAAAGGCAGATGAGGAAGGAAAGAAGAAGAAGAAGAAGACAAATTACATATTAGTCGTTTGTCTGTGTCGTCTAGATTTATATCCTTTAGGCGGTCTATAAGTTGGTTATGATGTATTCTATCGAAAGCTTTGGTGTAGTCTATGAAGCAGGCATATATTGGTTTGTTTACTTCTATGTATTTTTCAATCAATGTTCTCATGCTAAATATGGCGTCTTTCACCTCATTATAGGTCCCTATTCTAAGCGACCTTCTCAATCTCATTAACAGAGTAAATGCCCGTTATCTTTGCTTCTCTTTTCATCGTTCACAGTCTATTTTCTTTCTTTTTTTTCCCCATTTGCGATCTTGCTTTGCGATTCTTTTTGGTTATTTCTTCTTAGTATACAACCCACTATTTCCCATCTTCTCTTTCTGATTTTATGATTATAGATAGCACTGCTGGTTGCATAATCATTTCTCTTATTTCTGCGCTAGTATTTTACACAAAGTATTTTAAGTTAACATTTCTTTTCAAATGCATAATCCCTAATCAAGTACTGTTAAATGCCTCACAGAAAGCTTACCAGATCTTGCTCAAATCAGCCAATGATAAGCCAGACTGCAGCAGTAAATTTCTAACGTCTTCCCCTGTTAGATAAATATGAAAACTACAATACACATCGTGGGTAGAAATCAAATAATGTGGCCCAAAAATTATATAAATAAATAAATGTAGAGTAAAGTTATCACAATAGGTCTATAGCACAGGTGATAGACAACACATAGGGTGAAATTCGTGAATAGGATACTAATATTTTTGTTTATAAAAAAAAAACAATTAATATAATGAAGGATAACATATTTTTTTAGATTACGAAATGAATAATATTTTCGAATCATCTAATGAAGAATCAAATATTTTAAAATCGGACAACAAAGAATCAAATATTTTAAAATCATACAATAAAGAATCAAATATTTTAAAATCGCACAATAATAAATCAAATATTTTAAAATCGTACAATAAAGAATTAAATATTTTAAGATCAAGACAAGAGTCAGTGTAAAGTAGTGCTTCATAGCAGCCAAACTTCGATGTAGAGACGGCACCCAATGAATGAATGAAGAATCGTAAATTTTAATTAAAATCACATAATGAAAAATCATGTCCCTGTCTACGTTGAACCTAGAGGTAGCGTTCTCTGCACTGCTTTTAGTTTACTGCAATAGTTGCTCCTTCTCATCGAACATATGTCATTTCGCTGCGGAAAAAAATTTGGATTTTTGTTTTTAACCTTTCCTGTATGGTTCCTACTTTCTTGAATATGCTGCACTGTCGCTGTAGTGATTACAAGAGAGGTCAAAGCAAAGAAATGCATACAAATGCGAGTCTGCAATAAAGCTAATTGTAAGGAGAAATGGAAAAAAAACATATTCATTTTTCTTTCACTTTGTTGCACGTACACGTACCCCGTGCGCACTAACGTTCATTCAATTTTCTTCTGGCAACAAGGCAGGCATTATATTTTTATTTCTATTTCGCATTCAAATTCGAAATTATTATTATTTATTTTATTATTTATTTTATTACTTGTTATATTTTATTTTAAATACACATATGTGTGTT
Source organism: Megaustenia siamemsis (assembly GCA_032433765.1). Lineage (NCBI taxonomy): Eukaryota > Metazoa > Mollusca > Gastropoda > Stylommatophora > Ariophantidae > Megaustenia > Megaustenia siamemsis. Next base: position 37,956,371 of record JAVIAB010000160.1, on the reverse strand, counting down.
TGTTGTATGTTTGTTCCTTGCTGAAGGCCTATTGAGTCGAAACGTTGTTCTAATCTGTGTCGTCCACATATTACGTAAAGCTTTAACCATACTGTTAGTTTCTATTATATTTATATATTCATTTCTGATTACAAGGAGTCGGGCCCCGATTAACGCTGGTTGCAAAATAAATTACAAAATTAGCTGGCCTACGCTTAGGCAAGAACACATCAGCCCAAAGTAGTTTTCACTCTCATTGTTGGTGGATGACAACTGCGATCTAACATAACCCAGAGGACATAGTCTGAGATTGAAGGGATCGTGCTATGCCATGAAGTTGGTAAACCCCTAAGACAAGACAAGCGCTGGTTGGCTAATATTAACGTTTGTAGTTAGGTAGCTGATCGGTAACGAACTCCTGTCAATCAAACAATCAAAGCACATCAGGCCCCTTTTGAGAGCTTGGAATTAGAGCGACGCAAGGGTATCTACTCTCCTTGGAAAGAAAACTGAGATGTCCATATACTTTGCGTGTTCATGAATATAAACTAGTTTAAAAAAAAAAAACAGTATCATTACGGCATCTTCCCATTACTGGGGCCTGACGGTGGGAATTATAGGACCGGATGATAAAGGTCGCATGTCTAGTGCAGTCGCCGCGTGGTGTTCGCGTCTGAGTTTTTATTTCATCATTCGGACCTGACAGCAATGATCTTCAAAGAACACGGTAAATGATCCTGGAAGAGAGAAGGAAACAAATGTGAAGAAGAAATACATCAACGTGTGAGCAGGTCTTGATTTTGTTAGTTCATGACGAGCAGCCGAAATGTGGTGGGCAATTGAGAGCTTGGTTGTAGATACATCATCATCAAGTGCCATCTCCGCAACGACGGTTGGCTACCATGGAGCACCATTCTCCTCTGTCTCTTGCTTTGATGGTGCAGGTTGTCATAGGCTGGTTTGTCCATCTTTTGATGTTACTCATCCATGTTAGTCTTGGTCTGCCTCTGCCTCTTTTACCTTGTATTTTCCCCTCCAAGATTACTTTTAGTAGGCTGTTGTGTCTTTTAACATGGCCCAAAAATAACATTTGTCTTGTTTTAATTGTGTTTAGTAGTTCTCTTTTCAACAGCAAAATCTTCAGTTGTAGATACAATGTTGGCCAAAATGCCGTGAGAGATATGGGATAGAATGGAAAGGAAGGAAGGAATGAAGGAAGGAGGGAAGAGAGTCAGAGGGAGGGAAGAAAAGAAGGGAGGGAGAAGAGGGAAGGAAGGAAGGAAGAAGAGAAAATACGATTTTGAATCATTTTGACTACGTTGATTTCTACTGCTGTTGCTATTTACTGCTACCACTTCCATTATTGTGAGCGAGAAGAGGAAAAGATCATGTTTATTTATATATTAGAGTCTGACAGTATAACTTGAGATAACAGCCATTGGAATGCGGATATCATATCACACCATGCATTATTACAGCATGTACCGTTACTAACAATAGCTGACATCAAGCCTCATGTTTCATTGAGCATGAAATACCATAATTTGCTAAAAGTAGGCTACATAAGTAAAAAAGTACCCCCCGTCACGCCAAGTGGCGTATAGGGAAATATGGTGTTAGTGACCCTATATTTTACAGACCTTCAGCACATGATTTTTGGGGTAATGTGGTCGGTATTACGCCCGTGCTGCTTTTACTTTCCCAGAAAAAATCCGGTACCCATTTAAGGCTGGGTGAACCCGGAGCCGTCGGTTGGGATCGAACCCTACCCCTTGTCCGTAGTAGTCCAGTTCACTAACCACTGAGCTATCGCGGCTCCTACTAATTTTTAGGGAATTAGTAAAACCCAGGTGTCCTCGCCAGGATTACGAACCCCGGCTGTTGCCGTGGTAAGCCAACCGCCTATCGATTGCGCTAACCGGACACCAGGCTACATAAAAATATAAAATATATACGTGCCATAAAGCTTAAGTTATCTTGTGTTACGTTATGATCTTTCATGAACTATTACGGCTCATGGGGCTGAACCTATTACATCTCATGGGGCTGAAACTATTACTTTCCATCTTTGACTGTTAATCCATGTAGGCCTGAGTATTCTTTTCAACCCGAAGTTTAATCATGATTTAAATTCTTTCCTCATTAAAAAAATAATAACCCATGCTACGTATATTAATAATATAAACTATACCGTTCCTCTTTCACTCCTCAATTGCCTTTCAGCGTCGAAGGGTGATATTGTTTACGGTTTTTCACTCTTCTGTTTTGTCTGTCCCACTGTTATGCTTCCGAGTGTTTCTAAAACTGCATCTTTTTCGTGGTCGACCCTTCGACCTGGTTTGTTCGCAATGTTTATTGAAGGCTCGTTGTGTTATGTTGTTATCTTTCTGTTTTAATTACGCGGCTAAACCATTGTGTTTGTTCTTTCTTTATGTATTCAAAGGCAGAAACCAAACGATGCAACTGCTTTAATAATTGGTGCCCAAGAAATCAGCAAAAAAATATCAGTGTATGTTTTACTTCAAAGTTTTATAACAGTTTTGAAACCCAATGTTTTAACATTTGAACTATCTGAGAACCCTCGTTTGAGTTGCTGCTTGAAGACAGAGCTGCTCTCTCGAACTAATGATAGAAAATACAAAACTAATACTTTTTAGAAATAGAAGCAAAAACATAGGCAGCTCTGAATGGAAAGAAAAGGAGACAGTAGATGATGACAATTATTAATCAATTGTATGGAGATAGGCAGCCGCGGTAGAGTTGTGGTTAGTGGAAAGGTCTTCAGAGAATGAGAGGTGGGGCTCGACCCCATGACTGACCGACTTCTAGGTTCACCCGGCCTGAAATTAGGTAGATATTTTTTTCTTGGAAAGGAAGAAGGCCTGGCGCCGGTTGTCGAACACATAAATCTAAAACAATGTTCCCGTGATAAGAGCAAATATGAAGGCACAAGCTGTTGAATTCTTCTATACAAAGATAACGATTAGAGAAGTGAATTGTTGAAACAAATTTCTTGTCCCCACTTTAGAACTGACTGAATATAGGAACGTGTCAGTCGGGAGTGCCAGATCTATTGTCCTTAGTTGAACTGTCCACAGATAGTGTTAGATCTCTCGTCCTTAGTTGAACTGTTCACAAATAGTGTTAGATCTCTCGTCCTCGGTTTAACACTCCACATATAGTGTTAGATCTCTTGACATCAGTTGAACAGTCCATACATAGTGTTAGATCTCTTGTTATCAGTTGAGCAGACCACAGATAGTGTTAGATCTCTTGTCCTCAGTTGAACAGTCCACAGATAGTGTTAGATCTCTTGTCCTCAGTTGAACAGTCCACAGATAGTGTTAGATCTCTTGTCTTCGGTTGAACAGTCCACAAGTAGTGTTAGATCTCTTGTCCTCAGTTGAACAGTCCACAGATAGTGTTAGATCTCCTGTCTTCGGTTGAACAGTCCACAGATAGTGTTAGATCTCTTGTCCTCAGTTGAACAGTCCACAGATAGTGTTAGATCTCTTGTCCTCAGTTGAACAGTCCACAGATAGTGTTAGATCTCTTGTCTTCGGTTTAACAGTCCACAGATAGTGTTAGATCTCCTGTCTTCGGTTGAACAGTCCACAGATAGTGTTAGATCTCTTGTCCTCAGTTAAACAGTCCACAGATAGTGTTAGATCTCCTGTCTTCGGTTTAACAGTCCACAGATAGTGTTAGATCTCCTGTCTTCGGTTTAACAGTCCACAGATAGTGTTAGATCTCTTGTCCTCAGTTAAACAGTCCACAGATAGTGTTAGATCTCTTGTCTTCGGTTTAACAGTCCACAGATAGTGTTAGATCTCCTGTCTTCGGTTGAACAGTCCACAGATAGTGTTAGATCTCTTGTCCTCAGTTGAACAGTCCACAGATAGTGTTAGAGCTCTTGTCTTCGGTTAAACAGTCCACAGATAGTGTTAGAGCTCTTGTCTTCGGTTAAACAGTCCACAGATAGTGTTAGAGCTCTTGTCTTCGGTTAAACAGTCCACAGATAGTGTTAGATCTCTTGACATCAGTTGAACAGTTCAAAAATAACTACTTTACCACAACTTTTAAGAAAAGATAAAGAAATTCATCGAAAGGAAGGCTCTGTAAATATAAACCAAAACGAAATAAATGAGAAGACGCTAAACGTATAGCACGAATCTGAGCCGACTGTGGTGGATTCCTGGTCATAGTTCTCTGTTACGCTCCACTATTACTGCGACCAAAAGAACTGGAAATCAGTTGGGAATGTTTCAACAAATAAAACTGGGTGTTAGGAACGGTTATATGCTATCACCAGATTTATTTAATTTGTATAGTGAGATTATTATAAGATCCATAAGGGACATGCCTTGAATAACAATTGGAGATCATAATATAAATAATCTAAGTTAAGGTAAGGTAAAGTACGAGACTTGAACCGGCGTCTTAGCACACGTTTACACCCATATGTGCTCGGCCGCCTATCCAGAAATGTTCGGATATTTCTGTATAGTGTCGCCTCAAGCATCGAAACTCAGATGCGAAGCGACATTCCTCACCTTCCCAAAGTAATACACTGGTACCCATTTCTGAAATCTGTTCTGATCTAAGGTATACTGATGATATAGTGTTAATCTCTAAGAGTGAAGATGAGTTAAAGAAACGTTAGACATTATAGTGAATGAAAGCAAAAATAAAGGACTCAATAACAAAAAGACAGAAGTAATGGTAACAACAAAGAAAAACATATCAACGCAATGCACAATAAAGACAGGTGGAACAATATTAAAATATGTAAATAATTTAAATATCTGGGAACAATGTTAACCTCAGATGGTAGATGTGCAACAGAGGTGAGATGTAGAATAGCTCAGGCAAAAACAGCTTTCCAAAAAATGAGGAATATACTATGCAATCCATTTTTGACTATATAAACAAGAAAAAGAGTTCTTAAATATTATGTAGAGTCAGTTTTAACATATGGATGTGAATCATAGACAATATGACAACAGACAAGAAAATCACTGAAGGCTGTAGAAATGTGCTTTTACAGAAGAATGTTGAGAATATCATGGACAGCTAAGCAGAATAATGAAAATGTACTGGAAAAGGCCGAAACAAAAAGAGGGCTAATTTCTAATATTAGGAATAAACAATCATTTTTTGGCCATGTATTGAGAAAGGAACAGCTGGAATATATTGTGACAACTAGGAAAATTAAGGGACAAAAAGATAGAGGCAAGCAAAGAAAAAAGATACCAGACAGCTTTAGAAAATGGCTAGGCAGAATGTCAACAAAAGAAAGGATAAACAACTGTCGAGATCGAAAGTTGTCGAGAAACTTGATCACCTACACGTTAGCAGGCATGGTACTTGATGATGATTATGATGATTACTATTGATTGTATGTTTATTCTTTTCTATTTGGTTTGAGTAAACACTTTTCGTTTCTCTTGTAGTATTCCGTCAGAAAAAAAAAGGCCCAATCTGAAAACGAGACAAAGGACGCCTTGTCGCTCCAGTAATTCATGACATTCATAAACATGTGAGAACAGAACGTTTCGAGACCGTATTTTATACAAACGTGTTCCCGAAACTGAGGCTTTAGACGTCTCAGCCACAGAGCTGCTGCAGTTCAGGCTTTCTCAGAAGGAAAAGAACGTGTCAAGACGGTCTCAATACAGGACATGGGCTATGGTGGTCAGCGACTTTAAGCTAACTGCTGGCTTTGGGACCAGTGAACCAACACTTATTAACATTAGCTTTGTACATTAACCAGTGAATCAAAACTAAACAACATTAGCCTTGTACATTAATCAGTGAATCAAAACTTATCAACATTAGCCTTGTACATTAATCAGTGAATCAACACTTATCAACATTAGTCTTGCACATTAATCAGTGAATCAACACTTATCAACATTAGTCTTGCACATTAATCAGTGAATGAACACTTATCAACATTAGTCTTGTACATTAATCAGTTAATCAAAACTTATCAACATTAGCCTTGTACATTAATCAGTTAATCAAAACTTATCAACATTAGCCTTGTACATTAATCAGTGAATCAAAACTTATCAACGTTAGCCTTGTACATTAATCAGTGAATCAAAACTTATCAACATTAGCCTTGTACATTAATCGCTGACAATCAATATTTTATTCTAATATTAAAGTTTTAGCAAAAACTCCAGATCTTTCTTTATTAATAACACACGACAGCGTGAAAAAAATAAATCTTAAATGAATCATAACATGAAGCTACGCTAATTGTTATTTGTACTTTTAACAAGCAGCAAATGGGTGAACCATGTAACAATTAGCAGAAGACATTAAAGAAAGAAAAGTAAGATCTCCTATGAGAAGAATTAACAAAATATGAAATGTTAAACAAATTGTGGTAATCATTTAAAAAGTCGAATAACTGTCAAGAACGCTAACTTAACATCAAGACTAGGCCTGGGTGTTATAGGCTCAAGAGAACAAAGAAGAGAGAGAGAGAGAGAGAAAGAGAGAGAGAGAGGAGAGAGAGAAACAATTCCTTTTCATGAAAGATTTATACTGCTAGTATGTGCCAAAAAAGAATCTTTACTGTACGTTAATCTTTCTCATAGAGCTATCTATAGTTAAACTATTGTTACAGTTACGGCGTTCTGCCCACTGAAGGAGTGTTCCATGGGTACTAAGGCTAAAAGACAGTGGGCTGGGAAGAACAATAATAGGAGGCATGTTTCCAGGAAAGGGAGCCGCGATAGCTCAGTGGTTAGTGAACTGGACTACAAAGGACAAGAGGTAGGGTTCGATCCCAACCGACGGCTTCCGAGTTCACCCAGCCTTTAATGGGTGCCAGACTTTTTTCTGGGAAAGTAAAACGGCACAGGCGTAATACCGACCACATTACCCCAAAAATCATATGCCGAAGGTCTGTAAAATGTATGGTCACTAACACCATATTCCTTATACGCCACTTGGCGTGACGGAGGTACTTTACTTTTTTTTTTTTGTTTCCAGGAAGACGAGACGGGCAGAACAATAAGACGGTGGTTTCAAGACATCAAAGAGATCTTGAACATGACAGCTGAAGTGATCTGGCTAGAGACAGAAATGATGTCCGAAGAACTGTAATGACTGCTACGTTCTGCAAAGGAATGCAACCCCTTGGATCTGTGGGCTTTCTAAGAGGGTGGGGAATAAAGGCGCATGTGTAGTGACGTCGCCGCGATTTCACGTATTTTATTTATGCCTTACATATTGTCATGGAGTATTTGATGTTTGACAGAGGAATGACTTCAATTCGATTCTTTGTACAGGTTACATGTTTTCTTCCTATGGCCAGGAGAAAGGAAACTATAATTGTACACATCGTAGCGACTGCACTGGAAATGCTGCTTTTTTTATAATTCTCAGTTCCCATAGCAAAATAACCGGCAGACCCTATTTATTGAGCAACACCGCACTAGGCAGATGCTCTCCCATTATTATTTTGCTGCATTAACAATATTACCTGGGATCGATAGTAAGGTCGATAGTAGATGGTACAGCAGAAGTAAGGTCCAGAACAACTCATATAAAGGTTTTGCTTCCCTCCATATTGTAACAAAGCAGATATACAAATGAGCTCTTCGGTGTTGAGCCAGTTTTGACACTTGGAAATTAATTCTGGACAATCAGACAAAAGAAGAAATCGTTGGAGTCACGGAAATTATCGTTTTATAGGAGAACGTTCAGAATACCACGGACAACTCAAAAAGGATAAACGAGAATGTTCTATAACAAGACAACGGTTAAAGAACGTTGATTTTCTACATCGGGACGGAACATTATTTTTCTAAAAACCACGTGACGAGAATTGGAACAACTGGAATATGTTGGACAATTTGAAGAAGTGAGGAGAACAGAGATGTAGGGAAAACTGCTGAGAAGAGATGCGATTTAGTTGAAGAGAACGGCATCGTAGGAAGTCAACAAGAGAACTGATTGGCAGTTGTAAATATAGCATCAGTACAGCAGAGAACTGATTAGCAGTTGTAAATATAGAAAGTGGAGAGGAATGATCACCAACATCAGCAGGTTCGGCGGTTGTTGATGATTTCTTTATTTGTTTTAATATCCGACATACAAACAACTGTGTCCCTTCACAGGAAATGTTGTAAACCGCTGACATTTATTCGTATTTTAGTTGTTTTATTTTTTTCTTCATGCATGATCCCCGTGCCTAATATCATGTGTGTATGGCGTGGTCTGGGAATAAAAGGATCTTAGAAAGTTCAACAGGGTCAAAGTACAATTGTGAAAAGATGGATTGACGTAAATACTTAGAGAGAGCAGGGGAGATTATTTTAAAATGCTATTGTTGACCAAAGCTTTAGAAGGGGAAAAATAGTTGACAACCAGACTGTAGGAAGGGAGAGATTGTTTGCGTTTTTTTTTTTATAAACCGATGGCATCCAATGTTTTGTGCTCACGTGTCCTAAGATATCAGGATATAAGATAACGTTAAGTATGTAGTCTCATGATAAAAGAAATAATAAAAGGTAAAGTATGAAGTATGTCTCAAAACATATAATATTGTGGACGCGTGAAGTATTGAACTAAAGCTTTCTAGACCACAGCAAGGGGAGGTGATTATGGAGGGCAGTGTTCTTCCTCGCTCTTGTTACCTGCCCAGACCCAGGGTGTCAAAGAATATTTCCTTCTCCAACTAGGTCTCTTGGTGTGAGAGTGTCAGACTTGCACCGTTTACCTTTGAGTGTTTCTTCCAAGAAAAAAAATATATTTCGGGCTGGGGGCGGGGGTTGGTTCTGATCTGAAGGGGTGGGGAAAACATTTAAAGGACAGACATTTTAAAGTTTTAAATAATATTCGTCAATAGAAATCATCATGTAGTGAACAGTTAGCAATCTCCATGTCGATTTGAATTGTAATATTTATCAGCGGGGGAGAGAGGCATAAACACACCCACCCCTCCCTGGCTAAGCCCTGAAAGAAACCTTGGCTGCAAAGCTAACCACTGAACTACTTCCATTTGTGTCCAAATGTTTCTGGTCCACAATTTCAAGTATTCAATCTTTCAAAAATGAAAAATAATACAGATACATCATTATCAAGTGGCACGTGTGCTGACAAAGGAAATCAAGTTTTTTCCAACACGTTATATCTCTTCGGCTGTTTATTAATTCGTTTGTTGACTTCTCACTGAACCATTCTTTTGAATTGTCTACTTCATTTTCCTTATTCCTGTTGCCCTTTATCGCCTCTTCCGTCCATTTATCTCCTCATTCATTACAACATATTCCAGCTGTTTGTTTTTTCATTGACTTGTCATAAAACATAAGAAAGAAGAACGGACATACGAAATATTCCACAAAGAGATCCAAAGCAAATGCAAAGAAGCAAAGGAAGGATGGTTAAAGCAGAAATGTCAAGAAATTAAAAAAACAACAAAAGAAAGACACACAAATTTATACACAATCAACAAGATGAATTAACAGGAAGAAAAGAAGTCAAAGTTTCAAGATGTGTGAAATCAAAGAAAGGAAATATAAAAATGGGACAGAAGAATATAATGTAAAGATAGACAGAATATATCAGTCAACTCTATGATGATGGAAGACCACAACTAAACAATTCAAACAAAGACACATGACCACCAATAATGCACAGTGAAGTAGAGGACGCAATTCAACACATGAAAAGAGGCAAAGCTTCAGGTCCCAACAATATAACAATCGAAGAGATAATTGCATTAGGGGAGCTGGAAGTACAAGTCATAACAAAACTACTCAATGACATATATAACCGTGGACACATACCCGAAGATCTACTAAAATATATCTTTGGTCCAGCACCAGAGCTGGAAGTTGTCAGCGACCCACTGCTGATGGCTTCCGCCAGGATCGGTGAACCAAAACTATCCAGACCCTGCTCCACCTCTCCGTGGTGCCTCCAGTAACAGACTAACCTGTCTAGTCTAGCCAAGCGAGCAGGGATCGAAGAGGGAAGACAACCCGGTACTCAAAAATGTCATGCTGAAGTCGGATGCGTTGGGCCGAAAGGCGCAAATATAACAGTTATACTGCAAACCACAACGCAATGCAGACACGTCCACTACGTCCTTGTAAGGGCGGATGATGAAGAGGAATATTCTAGTCTATCACGATACTCTAGAATACTTTAGTCATCGGGCGAACGCAACCAACCAACCAACCAATCTATCTTTGTAGCCATACCGAAGAAATCAGGCACCACTGAACCTTCCTTAGGGGTACATCCAATGGACGTTGTTAATCATCCTTTATTTTCATTTTCCGTGTTCTTTTTACGTTTTTGCAGACAATTAATGAACCACATCAGAAATATAAGAAAAAGATCATTTCAGCTAATAACAACTCGATTCTGTTTAAGAACGTTGCTCGCGAAGTCTTGTTCCTTAACGGCCCTATTGATATATTTACGTGTATTTCCTGGAATCTGATATACACCATCATCTGCCAACGTTGTCTCAATATATATATATATATTGGCTAAACAGGTCGACGTCTGGGGAAAAGAATATGTGAAAACTTATATAACATCAATCATGACTCTGGCACTTCTGTCCCCTCCTATTTCAGATCACCGGGCAATTATACCTCTGATGATTTCCGTGTTACTGACATCATCTCTTGTTCCTCTGATGACTGCCATGTTATTGACATTATCTCTTGTACCTCTGATGACTTCCGTGTTACTGACATCATTTCTTGTACCTCTGATGACTTCCGTGTTACTGACATCATTTCTTGTACCTCTGATGACTTCCGTGTTACTGACACCATCTCTTGTTCCTTTGATGACTTCCATGTTATTGACATCATCTCTTGTACCTCTGATGACTTCCATGTTATTGACATTATCTCTTGTACCTCTGATGACTTCCGCGTTCTGACATCATTTCTTGTACCTCTGATGACTTCCGTGTTACTGACACCATCTCTTGTTCCTTTGATGACTTCCGTGTTGCTGACATCATTTCTTGTACCTCTGATGACTTCCGTGTTACTGACACCATCTCTTGTTCCTTTGATGACTTCCATGTTATTGACATCATCTCTTGTACCTCTGATGACTTCCGTGTTACTGACATCATTTCTTGTACCTCTGATGACTTCCATGTTATTGACATCATCTCTTGTACCTCTGATGACTTCCATGTTACTGACACCATCTCTTGTTCCTCTGATGACTTCCATGTTATTGACATCATCTCTTGTACCTCTGATGACTTCCGTGTTACTGACATCATCTCTTGTACCTCTGATGACTTCCGTGTTACTGGCATCATCTCTTGTACCTCTGATGACTTCCATGTTATTGACATCATCTCTTGTACTTCTGATGACTTCCGTGTTACTGACATTATCTCTTGTACCTCTGATGACTTCCGTGTTACTGACATCATTTCTTGTACCTCTGATGACTTCCGTGTTACTGACATCATTTCTTGTACCTCTGATGACTTCCGTGTTACTGACACCATCTCTTGTTCCTCTGATGACTTCCATGTTATTGACATCATCTCTTGTACCTCTGATGACTTCCGTGTTACTGACATCATTTCTTGTACCTCTGATGACTTCCGTGTTACTGACATAAATTCTTGTACCTCTGATGACTTCCGTGTTACTGACATCATCTCTTGTACCTCTGATGACTTCCGTGTTACTGACATCATTTCTTGTACCTCTGATGACTTCCGTGTTACTGACATCATTTCTTGTACCTCTGATGACCTCCGTGTTATTGACATCATTACTTGTACCTCTGATGACTTCCGTGTTACTGACACCATCTCTTGTTCCTTTGATACCCATAGCCGGTTCACGTTGGAGAACCGACTCATTATCCGCTTCGGTGCTCTCTAACCGAGAGGATTAATCACTCTTTTCTTTAATCACCGGTCTCCTCTCCATTCATTTCCCGTATCCTATCCCTATTCCTCCCTGCATTACCTTTATTACCTTTCGTGCACTTTTCTCCCCCCCCCCCCCCCCGCAACCTGTATCCTCTCTCTCTCTCTCTCTCTCTCTCTCTCTCTTATTCTTCTTCTCGTTTTCTGTGTACCCTATGGGACATCTCCGTTCATTTTTCCAATTTTTCGTTGTTTGGTTTCTTTGGTCTAATTAAATCATATCTGCCCTATTGTACATTAATCTTTTAACCAGACTCTACGTAAATTCTGGCCAGCGTCTTTCCTGTCATTCTTTTCCTCCATTTTTTACAGCTCTATAGTGTTTTCTGGCTTGGATTTTGAGTTTATTGTGTATAGTTTGTTTGCTTTATATAATGAAGACTTTTGCCGAAGCGTTGTAATTTGTCTTGTCTTTATGTTAGTCTAGCTGTTCAAAACTATTTGATGTGTATTTTATATAAAGATGCCGTAAACTGCTAAAATGCGCAATGAAGACCTTTTGAAAAAAAATCCTGCAAAATGAGAATTCTGGAGACACAGTGTATGATACACAGTCTACTTTCTTGTGTCGTGTAATGAGGAGAGGAAATATTTAAAATGTAGCAATGAGAATGATCAAGAAACAGAGAGACCGGTAAAGAATTCAGTGACAAAAAATACTATACAGATCACCAGTCTGAGGTGGAAATAGATCAACGGTAAAACAGACAAGGAACGCTGGAAATATGGATATATGAAGAGGCGTGGTCAGCCTCGTTAGTGGCAATGGCACTTGATGATGATAATGAGTTATTATTCTCTTTATGTTTTCTTATAAAGATGGTAATAAACGAATAAATATTTATAACCTCTGTGGCTGAGTGAATAACCTCTGTGGTTAGTGTGCTCAGTTCCTGATCAGGGTTCTAGGTTCGATTTCTAGAAGTGGCGGATTTTTTTTCCCGGACCGAAAAGTGCTCCGGGGTTCACCCAGCCTATAAAACTGGGTACCAGAGATTTGTACTTGTTATAAAGGAGACCTGGCGTAATACCGACCACCTCACCAAAAAAATGTACCGCGGTCAAGAAAAAAATATGGACACCAACATCATATTCAAATACAAAAATAAAAATGTTCAACTCCAATGTTAAGTCCAGTCCTGTTATATGGCTGTGAAACATGGAGTACAATAAAAATGATAATCATGAAGATACAGACTTTCATTAATGGATGCTTACGCAGAATAAAAGAATGGAAATGACAGGACAAAATCACTAGCATGGAATTATGAAAATGTACCAGACAAATACCAGTGGATAAAGAGATGCAGCGAAGACGATGGCGCGGAATAGGACATACATTGCGGAAGACAACTGAGAGTATTACACAACAGGCCCTTTTTTGGAATCCCCAGGGAAAAAGACAAAGAGGAAGACCAATGAATTCTTGGAGAAGACAGATAGAAGCAGAGATGAGGATGATGGGGAAGACATGGAACGACCTTAAAAGAATGGCAAGAAACAGAACGGCTTGGAAAGTGTTTGTTGAAGACCAATGCTCCACCTGGAGCTGAAAGTGTTTGTTGAAGACCAATGCTCCACCGGGAGCTGAAAGTGTTTGTTGAAGACCAATGCTCCACCGGGAGCTGAAAGTGTTTGTTGAAGACCAATGCTCCACCGGGAGCTGAAAGTGTTTGTTGAAGACCAATGCTCCACCGGGAGCTGAAAGTGTTTGTTGAAGACCAATGCTCCACCGGGAGCTGAAAGTGTTTGTTGAAGACCAATGCTCCACCGGGAGCTGAAAGTGTTTGTTGAAGACCAATGCTCCACCGGGAGCTGAAAGTGTTTGTTGAAGACCAATGCTCCACCGGGAGCTGAAAGTGTTTGTTGAAGACCAATGCTCCACCGGGAGCTGAAAGTGTTTGTTGAAGACCAATGCTCCACCGGGAGCTGAAAGTGTTTGTTGAAGACCAATGCTCCACCGGGAGCTGAAAGTGTTTGTTGAAGACCAATGCTCCACCGGGAGCTGAAAGTGTTTGTTGAAGACCAATGCTCCACCGGGAGCTGAAAGTGTATGTTGAAGACCAATGCTCCACCGGGAGCTGAAAGTGTTTGTTGAAGACCAATGCTCCACCGGGAGCTGAAAGTGTTTGTTGAAGACCAATGCTCCGCCGGGAGCTGAAAGTGTTTGTTGAAGACCAATGCTCCGCCGGGAGCTGAAAGTGTTTGTTGAAGACCAATGCTCCGCCGGGAGCTGAAAGTGTTTGTTGAAGACCAATGCTCCACCGGGAGCTGAAAGTGTTTGTTGAAGACCAATGCTCCACCGGGAGCTGAAAGTGTTTGTTGAAGACCAATGCTCCACCGGGAGCTGGAAGTGTTTGTTGAAGACCAATGCTCCACCGGGAGCTGGAAGTGTTTGTTGAAGACCAATGCTCCACCGGGAGCTGAAAGTGTTTGTTGAAGACCAATGCTCCACCGGGAGCTGAAAGTGTTTGTTGAAGACCAATGCTCCACCGGGAGCTGAAAGTGTTTGTTGAAGACCAATGCTCCACCGGGAGCTGGAAGTGTTTGTTGAAGACCAATGCTCCACCGGGAGCTGAAAGTGTTTGTTGAAGACCAATGCTCCACCGGGAGCTGAAAGGTAGAAGAAGAAGAACACCATATTCTCATTGTTCAAACAAGGCATGGAAAGAACCTTAACTCAACTTGGGAAGAGAGAGGTAACAATAAATGACTCAGGAACACGTGGTTCTAACCAGTTTAAAAAAAAAAAAAAAACACTGAAACAAATTCTCAAGCAACAGCAGAGAATAACTAAAACAACATACAACCCAAACCAGATATCGAACCAGTAACTGGAAACTGCATGTTGTGTTGTTGCTATTCTGTTTTTTTTTTTTTTTTTAAATACATCAACAACGTAAGCAACACAGATTTTGTTGCATTGAGCTTATGTTTAATAAGAGCCATTCAGAAATGAAATGGTGTCTATAAATAAAATCGTCGAGCTGTCTTTTGTGTAGTCTAATAGTCACATGGGATCTGCATGAATGCACAGCCTGTAGGCAAAGTTACTTAATAGCAAGTGGCTTTCCTGTGAGTTAGGGTTCGCTGCCTATTGGTTTATTCTTTTTTTATTCCAAATATTTCTTTCTTCTTTTTCTTCAGTCCGACTATTGTTCCTCCATGTTAGTCTTTTAAAGTACGTTCAGTGGTCGTGACTGCGTTATGTCGTGATTTACAGCAAGCTGCGACATCTGCAAATTTCGGCCTAACACATCCGACTTCATCGCAAGATTTGACCGGGTTTATCTTCTCTCTTTGATTCTGATTTGCCTAACTAGATCATTGCCACGGCGTGGAGGTATAGAAGGATTTTGATGCGAAATGTTTCACTGAACCTGATCCCAGCAGTCAGCTATGAGTCACTGACAGATTTCAACCCATGCTTCCAATGCCTTGCCCCTCCTCTGCCCCTCCCCTCACGTGTACTGTTACGATTTCTCTATCATTTATTCTTTTTTTCCACGTAATGATGTATCATTGAGTATTACTTACCCTAATCTGATGTATGTTGATGAACATTGTAAAAAAGTAGTAAAGTAAAGTACCCCTGTCACGCCAAGTGGCGTATAGGGAAATATGGTGTTAGTGACCCTATATTTTACAGACCTTCAGCACATGGTTTTTGGGGTAATGTGGTCAGTATTACGCCCGTGCTGCTTTACTTTCCCCGAAAAATATCCGGTACCCATTTAAGGCTGGGTGAACCCGGAAGCCGTCGGTTGGGATCGAACCCTACCCCTTGCCCGTGGTAGTCCAGTTCACTAACCACTGAGCTATCGCGGCTCCACGATAAACATTGTGGTGAGAAATAAAACCACGTGGTTTAGGGGCATATTGTCAAGCTCATCCGATTTTAGCAGATTTTTTATAAACCAAATTTGATTTGGTTCTAACGGCTCCGCTTATCCAGTTTGTGAATGAGGTGCAGATAATGGATTATGACAGTAGGCGATTATCCATTTGTGGATAGTGGCCTGGGACTCCATGGCAACAAAGACTTTTTTTAATGTAGTTTAGTTTAATGCAATATTTTTAGTTCGTTTCTGTAATGTTATTAGATTTTAGTACATCGGGGGCCATCGAGGACATAATTAGCGGGGTCTTGGTAGCCTACTTGGAAAAACACTCGACTGGAGAGCTGATGTTCGGACAACCCGTGTTCGATTCCCGCTGCCAGCAGTGTGAGTTGTACTCGTGGTTATAATTAAAAAAATGTCCCCGCGGTCGACCCAGCCGCTGGCAGAAATGGGTACCAGGGTATTACTCTGGGAAGGTGACGAATGCCGCCTCGCATCGTGAGTTTCGATGCTTGAAGCGACACTATACAAAATTCTCCGAACATTTCTAGATAGACGATCGAGTACATATGGGTGAAAACTTGCTTGTTAAGACATCGATTCAAGTCTCGTTACCTTTACCTTTAGTACATTTCTCATGTTGTTTGTTTTTGATTCTGAGGGAAGACGTATTTTTCCCTCTACCTTTCAGCTCCCCGTGGAGCATTCTTCTTTTTCTTCTACCTTTTAGCTCCCAGTGGAGCATAGGTCTTCAACAAACACTTTCCAAGTCGTTCTGTTTTTTGCAATTCTTTTAAGATCATTCCCTGTCTTCCCCATCCATCTTCATCTCTGCTTCGATCTGTCTTCTCCAAGAATTCATTGGTCTTCCTCTTTGTCTTTTCCCCTGGGGATTCCAAAACAGGGCCTGTTGTGTAATACTCTCAGTTGGCTTCCGTAGTGTGTGCCCTATCCATCGCCATCGTCTTCGCTGTATCTCTTTATCCACTGGTATTTGACCCGTACATTTCCATAATTCCACGTTAGTGACTTTGTCCTGCCATTTCCATCCCTTTATTCTGCGCAAGCATCCATTAATGAAAGTCTGTACCTTCGTGATTGTCAATTTTGTTATTCTCCATGTTTCACAGCCATATAATAGGACCGACTTAACATTTGAGTTGAAAATTTTTATTTTTGTATTTAGCCTAATTTCTTTGGATTTCCATATGTTTCCCAGTGCAATGAAAGCTCCTCTTGCTTTTGATATCCTTATTTTGGTATCATTGTCTGTTCCTCCCTCTTTATCTATATTACTGCCCAGATATATGTAAGATTGTACGTCTAGTAGATGTATTTCTCCTAGTTTTATTTGGTTATTGCCAACTGCATTAATTCTCATAATGTTGGTCTTATCTCTATTAATCTTTAGTCCTAGCTGTTGTGATCTCTCATCTAATATACTCATTTTATCCTGCATCTGTTGATAGCTGTGTGATAGGAGAGCTATGTCATCAGCAAAGTCTAAATCATCAAGTTGTTTGGTCAGTGACCACTGGATCCCATTTCTGTTGTTTTGAGTTATTTTCATAATCCAATCTATGGCCAGTAGAAAGAAAAATGGAGACAGAAGGCATCCTTGCCTTACTCCTGTTCTTATTTCAAATGCTTCTGTAAGCTGTCCTTCATGCACCACTCTACATTTTGTTCCTTCATACATTGTTTTTATCAGGTTAATAAACTTTATGGGGATTCCGTAATGACTCAGCAACTTCCAAAGCATTCTTTTGTCTAAACTATCAAATGCCTTTTCGTAATCTATGAATCCAATATAAAGATTTTAGTTCTAAACTTTGTTCAACTATTATACGTAGAGTAGTTATTTGATCAGCATATGATCTGTTCTTCCTAAAACCTGCTTGTTCATCTCTCAAGTGTTTCTCTATAGACTCCTTTAGTCTCTCCAGAATGATTCTGCCTAATATTTTTCCTGGCACTGATAGTAGCATAATTCCCCTATAATTTGTGCACTCCTGTAAACTTCCTTTCTTTGGTAGTTTGATCATATAACCTTCTCGCCAGTCTTTAGGTATTTCTTCCCTCTCCCAAATTTTATCCAATAGATCATGTAACAACTTGGTAGAGGTGTTTTGATGGCTTCCGAAGGAATTTCATCTGGTCCTGTGGCTTTACCATTTTTTAATAGTTTAATGGCTTTCATTATTTCTTCTTTGCTTGGTTTTCCGCAGTTAACGTGTAACTCTTCTTCTGCTCGTAGTATATCTGGAGGATTATTTGAGCCGGGTCTGTTCAAAAGTTCTTCAAAGTGCTCTTTCCATCTCTCCATTTGTTCCCTTATATTACTAAGCAGATTTCCTTTCTTATCTTTGATAAAGGCGTTGATCTGTTTGTATTTTCCACCTAATTTCTTTGTGCTGTTGTACAGTTCTTTCATATTCCCTTTATTTGCTGCTTCTTCTGCCTCTTTAGCTAATTCCTCTATATATTTCCTCTTATCCCTTTTAATGCATCTTCTCACTTCTTTGTTCACCTCTGTGTAAGCTTCCTGTGTCTTGGCTTTATTACTTATTGTTTTGCTTTTATTTATGTCTGCTTTCTTATTCTTTCTTTCTTTAATTTTATCCAGGGTCTCTGCTGTCATACATGCCTTATTCTGGCGTTCTCTTTTCCCCAGTGTTTCTTCGCATGTCTCTTTCCATATATTTGTTACCTGTTTCCAATGAATAAAATTGAATACAGGGGAGATGATTTTATCATCAGGACACCAGGAACCAGGAGCACAACATAGCGAAGGGGTAGCTATAATGCTATCAAAGAATGCACAGAAAACACTAATAGAATGGGAGGCAGTGGGACCAAGACTGGTGAGAGCAACATTTAGAACAACCAAAAACAAAATAAAATTACACATCATACAATGCTATGCACCAACCAACGATAAGGATGACTCAGTTAAAGATGATTTCTATAAACAGCTACAATGTCAGATGGATGCAAGATGAGCCAAGGATATTATAATCTTGATGGGAGACCTAAATGCTAAGGTAGGATCAGACAACAGAGGCTTCGAAGAGATTATGGGAAAACATGGACTTGGAGATATAAACGAGAATGGAGAGATATTTGTGAATTTGTGCGCCCTTAATCAAATGAGCCTAGGAGCAACAATATTCCAACATAAAAGAATACACAAAGCTACATGGGTGTCACCAGATCATAGAACGGAAAATCAAATTGATCACATATGTATTAATAATAAGTTTAAGTCATCCTTACATGATGTAAAAGTATATAGAGGGGCAGATGTAGCTTCTGATCATCATTTTCTGTTAGCCAAACTTAAAATTAAATTAAAAAGGTATACTACAACGAATAAGGGTAGAAAGTATTTCAATGTAGGGTTTCTTAAAGAACAAGGAATTAAAGATAAATTCGCAGTCACAATATCAAACAAATACCAAGTCCTCCAACAACTGTGGAGCATTGGTCTTCAGCAAACACTTTCCAAGTCGTTCTGTCTCTTCCCATTCTTTTAAGATCATTTTATGTCTTCCCCATCGTCTTCATCTCTGCTTCTATCTGTCTTCTCCAAGAATTTCTTGGTCTTCTTCTTTGTCTTTTCCCCCTGGGGATTTCAAAAAAGGGCCTGTTGTGTAATACTCTCAGTTGTCTTCCACAGTGTGTTTCCTTTCCAGCGCCGTCGTTTTCGCTGTATCTCTTTATCCACTGGTGTTTGACTGGTACATTTCCATAATTCTATATTAGTGATTTTGTCCTGCCATTTCTATCCTTTTATTCTGCGTAAACATCCATAAATGAAAGTCTGTATTTTCATGATTGTCATTTTAGTAGTTCTCCATGGTTTCACAGTCATATAAATGGACTGACTTAACATTGGGGTAGGAAAGCCGTATGTAGGCCTCGAAAGTCTTCGTTTTTTTTTGGTTTGTTTTCTTCTCTCATGTAAAGCTGCCATACTACATTGTGTCCATCACTTGGTTCTCTGCTTACCAGCTTTACCGAAGATCCGTAATTATTTGCCTATTCCCATCCAGCTTGTAAGACCATTCTGGTAGTATTGCTGTCACGCCTGTTTATTTTTGTCTATTCAATAAAGAAGGCATTGCATTATATTGATACTATTCAGTTTCATTAATTGTACCAGACATACAAGAGAGATGAAGGTAGATGCAAGGTGTGTCACTGACGAACTCGGCAAACCTGCTGCTTACGCTGCACACCTGTCACAGAAAAGAGGAAACGTCAGGGCAGATGTCATAGTGCTAGGTTACATCATCATCATGTGCCATACCGATTGGCGTAGGCGATCATGTCCTTCCACAATCTTCTATCTACAGTGCATCGTATCAGTTCTGTCGTTGACTGCTTTCCATGCCATGACACCAAGCTATCCAGTGTTTTCTCTCTTTGTCGTCCGCGATTTTTCTTTCCTTTTATTTTGCCAGTTGTAACCAAGTATTCCAACTTTCCTCTTCTCATGATGTGCCCAAAAAATGTTGATTGTTTCTCTCTGATGATTTTAGAAGCTGCCTTTTGACATGTTACAACAGATTCTAATTAATAAAAAGTAAAAAAGTTAAGAGCCCCGTCACGTCAAGTTGCGTGTTAGTGACTGTAACCTTTATAGACCATCGGCACATGATTTTTTGGGGTAATGTGGTCGGTATTACGCCCCTGCCGTTTTACTTTCCCATTTAAAAATTCTGGTACCCATTTAAGGCTGGGTGAACCCAGATGCCACCGATCAGGATCGAAATCGACCTCTTGTCCTTTGTAGTACAGTTCACTAACCACCGAGCTATTACTGCTCTTGATTCTAGCTAGATGGTGATAATATCGTTGATAATGATGATGATGATTATGATAACAATGGTGATACGATAATGACAAGGATGGTGATAAGATGATATATAGTGATGACGATCATGACGATGGTCAGTCATAATGACCATGGCTGAGATGAGTTTATTAATGGTTCATTACCATTATTTTCTTCTAAGGTCCCACAACTCGTGTTCTTTTTTTTTGTCCGTCAGACGTATTGGTCTATGTCATAAGGTTATATTACTTTATTTACCAAACCATGTGAGGACAAACCTACACACATCAAACTTGAACCAAACAAAAGCTTGTCACGGTTCCCACAAGATGTATTATCTCAGTACCCGTGATTGACCACTTTACTAAACCCGACTCTATTGTATAAAGAAAACAGAAGTAATAGTCATATCGAAGAAACAATGGTCGCCATCATGCCGCATAAAAATAAACAGGACAAATCTGAAACAAGTGCAACGCGTCAAATACTTGGGCACAATAATAACATCAGATGGAAGATGCAGCACTGAAGTAATAAACAGAATTGTTCAGACCAAAATAGCATTTCAGAAAATGAAAAACGTCTTATGTAACAAATATAAGAATATATATCAGCAAGCCCTCATATGGGAAACAACAGGTAAAAGAAAAAGAGGAAGACCCAGGGAGACACTGAGAAGAACATTGATGAGAGAGGCAAGAGCAGCAGGAGTCGGCTCCCTCAATGAGATAGAACTGCTTGCACAGAACAGAGACAGATGGCGAGATTTGATAAAATATCTTTAAAAGAAAACTGCTAGAACAAAAATTCATATAGGAGAAGGTGTATCTTGGTCTACGCCCTATGGGCCGGTTACGGCTCGAAAGGTCAATAGATAGATAGATAGAACAAATATATGTCAACAGAAGTGAGAAAGAGAGTTCATCGGTGCTATATGGAGCCAATTCTGACCTATGGAAGCGAATCATGGAGAGTAGACAAACAAATAAAAAGACGATTAGAGGCCACAGAGATGGGATTTCTCAGAAGAATGTTGAAAGTTCCCTGGACAGCTAAAAAGACCAACGAGGAAATTCTCAAAGAGGCCAACACAAAAAGGGAGCTCCTAAGAAATATCAGAGAGAAACAATCAACATTTCTCGGGCACATCATGAGAAGAGGAAAGTTGGAATACTTGGTTCCAACTGGCAAAATACAGGGAAAGAGAGATCTCGAACGACAAAGAGAGAAAATTCTGGATAGCTTGGTGTCATGGCATGGAAAAACAGTCAACAACAGAATTGATACGATGCACTGTGGATAGAAGATTATAGAAGGACATGATCGCCTACGCCAACCGATATGGCACATGATGATGAAGATGATGATGATGATTGTATAAAGAAGCATTTGACAAACTTCCATCGTACCTAAAATGTACCCATCTAGCGGCCCTTGACTGTAGAAAAGGATCTCATGTAGTATTCTCTCATCCGGCTTGATCTTAGGCCATTTTTCTTCTGAAAGAAGAACAAAATGAACATTAATGACAGATAATTATTTGTTCAAGTCTCCATGATAATGCACATCTGTACATATTTAGAGCTGGTTTTATTGGTTTAAATCTCTATCTTTCGTTCATCTATTTGTTTAAATTTGCTTTAATTTCACACATTTATTTATACCTTTACACCTTTAATTTAACTTATTTATTTTTATTTCTATCTTTATGTTTACCTTATTTATTTTTATTTCTATCTTTATGTTTACCTTATTTATTTTTCTTTCTATCTTTACGTTTATCTATTTATTTTTCTTTCTATCTTTATGTTTACCTATTTATTTTTCTTTCTATCTTTACGTTTACCTATTTATTTTTCTTTCTATCTTTACGTTTACCTATTTATTTTTCTTTCTATCTTTACGTTTACCTATTTATTTTTCTTTCTATCTTTACGTGTACCTATTTATTTTTCTTTCTATCTTTACGTTGACCTATTTATTTTTCTTTCTATCTTTACGTTTACCTATTTATTTTTTCTTTTTATCTTTACGTTGACCTATTTATTTTTCTTTCTATCTTTACGTTTACCTATTTATTTTTCTTTCTATCTTTACGTTTACCTATTTATTTTTCTTTCTATCTTTACGTTTACCTATTTATTTTTCTTTCTATCTTTACGTTTACCAATTTATTTTTCTTTCTATCTTTACGTTTACCTATTTATTTTTCTTTCTAAATTTAATTCTAATTCTTCTTCTTTGGCAATCAGCTATTGGCATGCATTGAGACATTTACACCAGCTTGGGTCACGTACAAGACTACGTTTGAGGTCATCACCGGTTGCCCATAGCTTGTCAAGCTGGGTTGTTTCTGTGGGCCATATTTGTGTTTTCATAGCGTCGTGAGTACTGCAGTCCTGGAGGATATATTCTGGGGTTTGTCTCAATGCTCCACAATCGCATGTTCAAATTTACAGAGTTCTATCTTTATGTGTTCCGGGGTTTTAATTCCACCTATTTATATTCATTTCTAACTTCCACTAATTTATTCGTCTTTCATTCTTTAGTAAAAGTAAAAGTAAAGTACCCCCGTCACGCCAAGTGGCGTATAGGGAAATATGGTGTTAGTGACCCTATATTTTACAGACCTTCAGCACATGATTTTTGGGGTAATGTGGTCGGTATTACGCCCGTGCTGCTTTACTTTCCCAGAAAAAAATCCGGTACCCATTTAAGGCTGGGTGAACCCGGAGCCGTCGGTTGGGATCGAACCCTACCCCTTGTCCTTTGTAGTCCAGTTCACTAACCACTGAGCTATCGCGGCTCCCTTTCTTTCATTCTTTAATTTCATTAATTTATTCGTCTTTCATTCCTTAATTTCACTAATCTGTTCGTCTTTCTTTCTTTAATTGTATTTATTTATATTTTTGTCTATCAGTAATTACAATTATTTACTCGTCTGTGTATATTTTTAATCCACTTATTTATTTGTCGTTCTATCTTAATTCAAGTTATATATTTACCTTTCTTTCTCAAATCCCGTTCATTTATTTCGTGTTCTATATTTCGTTTCACTTGTTAAATCGTATATCTTCGCTCTGTATTATTTCCTGACCCGTAACAAACGATAACAATTTGTGTAGTTCCTCGACATAATAAATCAACTGATGAACAAATAGGATTGATTTAAAATACCGATCGAATAGTTAACGATTATGTCTGTGTAGTTAACCAAAAGAAGCCTTCGGCCCATTTGTTGACTTTTAGTAATATCTTCTTATTCGTTTATTTATTAAGTTTCATGGTTATCCGGGTTTTTTTTTTTAAATACGTCTATACATTTGTGTTCAGTGTGTACTTTATTGAGATTGTTCACTTAGTTTTTTATATTTCTTTGTTAGCAATAGAATATCCACTGCAGACATGCTAAACCTATCAGAGCGGGGCGAGAACAGTTAGTGACAAACAGGAGAACAGTTAGTGACAGACGGGACAACAGTTAGTGACAGACGGGAAAACAGTTAGTGACAGACGGGAGAAGAGTTACTGACAAACGGGAGAACAGTTAGTGACAGACGGGAGAAGAGTTAGTGACAAACGGGAGAACAGCTAGTGACAAACAGGAGAACAGCTAGTGACAAACAGGAGAACAGCTAGTGACAAACAGGAGAACAGCTAGTGACAGTCGGGAGAACGGGAAAACAGTTAGTGACAGACGGGAGAACAGTTAGTGACAGACGGGAGAACAGTTAGTTACAGACGGGAGAACAGTTAGTGACAGACGGGAGAACGGGAGAACAGTTAGTGACAGACGGGAGAACAGCTAGTGACAGACGGGAGAACAGTTAGTGACAGACGTGAGAACAGTTAGTGACAAACAGGAGAACAGCTAGTGATAGACGGGAGAACAGTTAGTGATAGACGGGAGAATAGTTAGTGACAGACAGGAGAACAGTTATTGACAGACGGGAGAACAGTTAGTGACAAACGGGAGAACAGTTAGTGACAAACGGGAGAACAGTTAGTGATAGACGGGAGAACAGCTAGTGTCAGACGGGAGAACAGCTAGTGATAGACGGGAGAACAGCTAGTGATAGACGGGAGAACAGTTAGTGATAGACGGGAGAACAGTTAGTGACAGACGGGAGAACAGTTAGTGATAGACGGGAGAACAGCTAGTGATAGAGGGGAGAACAGTTAGTGATAGACGGGAGAACAGTTAGTGACAGACGGGAGAACAGTTAGTGACAGACGGGAGAACAGCTAGTGACAGACGGGAGAACAGTTAGTGACAGACGGGAGAACACTTAGTGACAAACGGGAGAACAGTTAGTGACAGACGGGAGAACAGCTAGTGACAGACGGGAGAACAGTTAGTGACAGGCGTGGGAACAGCTAGTGACAGACGGGAGAAAGGGAGAACAGTTAGTGATAGACGGGAGAACAGTTAGTGACAGACGGGAGAACATTTAGTGATAGACGGAAGAACAGTTAGTTACAGACGGGAGAACATTTAGTGACAGACGGGAGAACGGGAGAACAGTTAGTGACAGACGGGAGAACAGCTAGTGACAGACGGGAGAACAGTTAGTGACAGACGTGAGAACAGTTAGTGACAAACAGGAGAACAGCTAGTGACAGACGGGAGAACATTTAGTGACAAACGGGAGAACAGTTAGTGACAGACGGGAGAACACTTAGTGACAAACGGGAGAACAGTTAGTGAAAACGGGATTATAAAGAAAAGGGAGAGGTGGCAATGGTCGCTGCTTGATTGTTTGATTTGTTGGTTTGTTGGATTCATGTTGGTTGTTTGTTTGTTTGGTTGGTTGGCTGGTTGGTTGGATTCTTGTTGGTTGTTTGTTTGATTGGTTGGATGTTTGAATTCGTGTTGGTTGTTTGGTTGGTTGGTTGATTGGTTGGTTGGTTTGTTGGATTCTTGTTGGTTGTTTGTTTGGTTGGTTGGTTAGATTCTTGTTGGTTGTTTATTTGTTTGATTGGATGTTTGGATTCTTGTTGGTTGGTTGGTTGGTTGGCTGGTTGGTTGGATTCTTGTTGGTTGTTTGTTTGATTGGTTGGATGTTTGGATTCTTGCTGGTTGTTTGTTTGGTTGGATGTTTGGATTCTTATTGGTTGTTTGTTTGGTTGGTTGTTTGTTTGGTTGGTTGTTTGTTTGGTTATTTGTTTGGTTGGGTCGTTGGTTAGATACTTGTTGATTGTTTGTTTGTTTGGTTGGTTGGTTGGCTGGTTGGTTGGATTCTTGTTGGTTGTTTGTTTGATTGGTTGTTTGATTGGTTGGATGTTTGGATTCTTGTTGGTTGTTTGTTTGGTTGGATGTTTGGATTCTTGTTGGTTGTTTGTTTGGTTGGTTGTTTGTTTGGTTGGTTGTTTGTTTGGTTATTTGTTTGGTTGGTTGGTTGGTTAGATTCTTGTTGGTTGTTTATTTGTTTGATTGGATGTTTGGATTCTTGTTGGTTGTTTGTTTGATTGGTTGGATGTTTGGATTCTTGTTGGTTATTTGTTTGATTGGTTGGTTGGTTGATTGGTTGGATGTTTGGTTGGCTGGTTGTTTGGTTGGTTGGTTGGATGTTTGGTTGGCTTGTTGTTTGTTTGTTTGTTTGGTTGGTTGGTTGGTGGGTTGGTTGGTTGGTTAGATTCATGTTAGTTGTTTGTTTGGTTGGTTGGTTGGATGTTTGGTTGGTTGGTTGGATGTTTGGTTGGTTGGTTGGTTGGATGTTTGGTTGGCTGGTTGATTGGTTGGTTGGATGTTTGGTTGGTTGGTTGGTTGGTTGGTTGATTGGTTGGATGTTTGGTTGGTTGGTTGGTTGGTTGGATGTTTGGTTGGTTAGTTGGTTGGTTGGTTGGATGTTTGGTTGGTTGGTTGGTTGGTTTGTTGGTTGCATGTTTGGTTGGTTGGTTGGTTGGTTGGTTGGATGTTTGGTTGACTGGTTGATTGGTTGGTTGGATGTTTGGTTGGTTGGTTGGTTGGATGTTTGGTTGGTTGGTTGGTTGGTTGGTTGGATGTTTGGTTGGATGTTTGGTTGGTTGGATGTTTGGTTGGTTGGTTGGTTGGATGTTTGATTGGTTGGTTGGATGGATGTTTGGTTGGTTGGTTGGTTGGTTGGTTGGTTGGTTGGTTGGATGTTTGGTTGGTTGGTTGGTTGGTTGGTTGATTGGTTGGATGTTTGGTTGGCTGGTTGATTGGTTGGATGTTTGGATTCTTGTT
Source organism: Megaustenia siamemsis (assembly GCA_032433765.1). NCBI lineage: Eukaryota > Metazoa > Mollusca > Gastropoda > Stylommatophora > Ariophantidae > Megaustenia > Megaustenia siamemsis. The sequence goes on along the minus strand of JAVIAB010000160.1, from coordinate 37,929,555 downwards.
GGTTGTTTGTTTGGTTAGTTGGTTGGTTGGTTGAATGGTTGGTTGGTTGGTTGGATGTTTGGTTGGCTGGTTGTTTGGTTGGTTGGTTGGATGTTTGGTTGATTGGTTGTTTGTTTGTTTGTTTGGTTGTTTGTTTGGTTGGTTGGTTAGTTGGTTAGATTCTTGTTGGTTGTTTGTTTGGTTTGTTGGTTAGTCGATTGGTTGGTTAGATTCATGTTAGTTGTTTTTTTGGTTGGTTGGTTGGTTGGTTGGTTGGATGTTTGGTTGGCTGGTTGGTTGGTTGGTTGGATGTTTGGAATCATGTTGGTTGGTTGGTTGGATGTTTGGTTAGCTGGTTGGTTGGTTGGATGTTTGGAATCATGTTGTTTGGTTGGTTGGTTAGATTCTTGTTAGTTGTTTGTTTTACCTGGTTGGTTGGTTGGATGCTTGGTTGGCTGGTTGTTTGGTTGGTTGTTTGTTTGTTTGGTTGGTTGGTTGGTTGTTTGTTTGTTTGGTTAGTTGGTTGGTTGGTTGTTTGTTTGTTTGGTTGGTTGGTTGGTTGGCTGGTTGGATGTTTGGATTCTTGTTGGTTGTTTGTTTGGTTGGTTGATTTTTAGGATTCATGTTGATTGTTTATTTGTTTGTTTGTTTGTTTTTTTGTTTGGTTGGTTGGTTGGTTGATTGGTTGGTTGTTTGGATTCTTATTTGTAGTTTGTTTTGTTTGTGTGGTTTTTGTTTGTTTATTTGTTCAGTTGGTTGGTTAGATTGTTATTGGTTATTTCTCTGTATGTATGTTTGGTTGTTTGGATTCTTACTGGTTGTTTGGATTCTTACTGGTTGTTTGCTTCGCTGCTTGGCTGTTTGTTTATTTGTTTCGTTGGTTGGTTGTTTGGTTTCTTGTTGCTTGCTTGTTTGGTTGATTAGTTGTTTTGTTGATTTGTAATTTGTTTGTTTCTTCGTTGGTTGTATGTTTGGTTTGTTAGTTATTTGGTTGGCTGGTTAGATCGTTGGGTGCTTATTTGGTTGAACGGGTGTTTGCTTGTTGGTTACTTGATTTGTTGGTTGTTTGGTTAATTGGTTATTTTGTTTATTGGTGATTTGGTTCGTGGTTTGATTGACTGGTTGTTTGGTTGATTGTTTTGATGATTGCTTGGTTGGTTATTTTGTTTATTGGTTGTTTTGTTGGTTATGACAATTTTAAAAAAGAATAAGAAAAACGTGGTGTGGTAACAGCTTTACGTAGGTGAGTAACAAAACAAATTCTGACGTTTCGGCCAAGTAGGCCTTCATCTGGAGCAACAAATAACACCACAAAAATATAAATATGGATATCTAATTACACTGCATGTTGGTTGTTTGGTTGGTTGTTTTGTTGGTTTTTTGCTAGGTTCATTTGTTGGTTGTTTGGTTGTTTTCTGAGTGATTTGTTTGTTTTTCTTAGTTTTTTTGTTGATTGTTTGTTGATTGTTTTATTTTTTTGTTTGTCGTTTGGTTGGTTGGTTGGTTGGTTGGTTGGTTGGTTGGTTCGTTATTTGTTCTGTAGGCTGGTTGATGTTTTTTTTGTTTTTTGTTGTTGCTTGTTTGGTTGGTTGGTTGGTTGGTTGGTTGGATGAATGGTTAGTTGTTCAGTTGATTGTTTGGTTGGTTGTTCAGTTGATTGTTTGGTTGGTAGTTGGTTATTTGTTCTGTTGGTTGGTTGATTGCTTGTGTGTGTGTGTTTTTTATTGCTGCTTGTTTGGTTGGTTGGTATGTTGGTTGGTTGGTTGATTGGTTGGTTAGTTGTTCGGTTGGTTGTTTGGTTGATTGTGTTGTTGGTTGTTTGTTTTTATGATTATCTTGTTGTCTATTGAGGTTGTTTGGTTATTTTCTTGGTTATTTGTTTGGTTGTTTGTTAGTCTAGATGACTGTTTTGTTGTTTCTTTTGTTTATTGCTTGGTTGGTAGGTTGTGTCTATTGATTGTTGATTCAAACAAGACAAATGAGATTTTTTTGGGCATGTTAAAAGACACAGCAGACTACTAAAAATAATCTTGGAAGGGAAAATACAAGGTAAAAGTGACAGGTTGGTTTGTTGACATGTTGGTTGTTTGTTTGTTTGGTTGGTTACTGGGTTAGCAATCTATGGGTCTCGGTTTGTGTATTGAATGCCATTTAGTGGTATCTGTAGGTGCTTGTTAGTTGTTGTTCCTGTATAACAGGCTCCTGAGGAGAAACGCTCGATCGTCAATTTTTTTTTTTTTTTTTTTTTGCGTCAGAATTCCGTTTTTTTTCAATGTTATATCTTCTCAACATTTCTGTGCGGTGCAGGACAGAAATAAGGACATTAAACAAAAAAAAAAAAAAAAGAAAAGAAAAGAAACAAAAAAGAAAATTGAAGCCTATGAAATGTGGATTTATAATAATAAATAGGAGAAAAAAAAAGAAAACAAATGATGAAAAATGAAAAGAGAACTACTAAACACAATTCACTCAAGACAAATGAGATTTTTGGGGCATGTTAAAAGACACAGCAGTCTACAAAAAGTAATCTTGGAAGGAAAAATACAAGGTAAAAGAGGCAGAGACAGACCAAGACTAACATGGACGAGTAACAACAAAAGATGGACGAGTTAGCCTATGACAACCTGCACCATCAAAGCAAGAGACAGAACGGAATGTCGCTCCGTGGTAGCAAACGTTCGATGCGGAGACGGCACTTAGTGATGATGATGATCAGGTTACTTGACCGTTTCCCCCCCCCCCCTTTTTTTTATTACAGGGTCATATGTTATTTGTTATTTTGCACGCAATAAAAAGAGGGGTCGTAGGAGACGCAGTCATTATTTCAAAAACAGAGCGTATCAGGTTACTTTGCTATAATAAAAGAGAGATCGCAGGTTACTTAACTATTATAAAAGAAAGGCCCCAGGTTGCTTGACTATTATAAAATTAAGTCCGCAGGTTACTTGACTATTATAAAATTAAGTCCGCAGGTTACTTGACTATTATAAAATTAAGTCCGCAGGTTACTTGACTATTATAAAATTAAGTTCACAGTAAACTTGACTATTATAAAATTAAGTTCGCAGGTTACTTGACTATTATAAAATTAAGCTCGCAGGTTACTTGACTATTATAAAATTAAGTTCACAGGTTACTTGACTATTATAAAATTAAGTTCACAGGTTACTTCACTATTATAAAATTAAGTTCACAGTAAACTTGACTATTATAAAATTAAGTTCACAGGTTACTTGACTATTATAAAATTAAGTTCACAGTAAACTTGACTATTATAAAATTAAGTCCGCAGGTTACTTGACTATTATAAAATTAAGTTCACAGGTTACTTGACTATTATAAAATTAAGTCCGCAGGTTACTTGACTATTAAGTCCGCGGGTTACTTGAATATTTTAAAATTAAGTCCGCATGTTACTTGACTATTATAAAATTAAGTCCGCAGGTTACTTGACAATTATAAAATTAAGTCCGCAGGTTACTTGACTATTATAAAATTAAGTTCACAGGTTACTTGACTATTATAAAATTAAGTCCGCAGGTTACTTGACTATTAAGTCCGCGGGTTACTTGAATATTTTAAAATTAAGTCCGCATGTTACTTGACTATTATAAAATTAAGTCCGCAGGTTACTTGACAATTATAAAATTAAGTCCGCAGGTTACTTAACTAATAAATATATCAAGGAAGTCTCAACGACGAACAGTTTGGGAAACACTGGACCAGAAAATGTTCCCTATGGCGAGGTCCAAAACAGAATTTTTTTTTTTAATTCAAACTTTAACAAGTTCAGAATACGTTTGCGTCCTTGTAAGATGCTTTAAGATACAGGTCTATGAGTTCATTGACGCGAGTCCGTTATTGACAAGAAAACACACATATCATCTATTTGTTACTCTTAGTCTATGTGCACTGGATTTTAGGAAGTGGTCTACAGATGATAAAAACCACCCTCACGGCAATAACTAGAATGTAGCTTGTCTAAAATGTAGCAAATATTTTATACAGACGTGTAATTATTTATAAACATGAATATTGAACATGTGCTTTATTAAATGTAATACAAGGGACGGGGTTTTTTTTTTCAATCATCGGTAAAGATAGTCCCATAGGAAATAGTTTGGTAGATATGTGAAGTGTGGTAACGTTACGGGGGCGCAGCAATCAGATGTCGGGTACGGTAAGGAAAGAGGCGGGACCCGCGCAATTCATAGCCGTCAATAGTTTTCTTAACTTGGCGCGTCAAGTACCCATTTATACAAATAGGCCTGATTCATATGTTACGTTTTGAAACGTTTTCCAGTAGACCGGCTCGAGAATTAAGCAGATATCCGAGGAGGAGAGATTGTGGTTTGCTGAAGTATATGAAATTTGTGTAAGAGGATCACTGTCGCAGATGGTATTTAACCTTTATCGCCATTTTGGTTTGCACTCCTTCTGCGTAGTTGTTATTCGGCTCGTTGAACGCTGTATTTTACTGCTCGTTCAAGCTTCTATATCTGCCTTTTTATCGCCGTTAATTCTTCTGTGGGAAGGTGGTTCCTTTCTTATGTTTTTTTTTTATAGGTCTGGTCACTTTATAAATCATGTACGTTAATTGAGGTAAAGTTATTAAATGTTACGTAGAACCAGTCTTAACGTAAAGATGTGAATTATGGATAATAGGATTGCAGACAAGAAAATCACTGGATGTAGAATTAGGGTTTTATAGAAGAATGTTGAGTTTACCATGGACAGCCAAGAAGGGTAGTGAAAATGTTCTAAAAGAGGCCAAAGCAAAAGGAGAGCTAATTTCTAACATTAGGAAGAAATAATCATCATTTTTTGGCAATGTAATGAGAAGGGAACAGCTGGAATATATTATAACAACTGGGAAAATTGAGGGACGAAGAGATAGAGTGAAGCAAAGAAACCATATACCAGACAGATTAAGGGAAAGGCTTGGCAGAAGGTCAACAACAGAAATGATAAATAACTGTCGAGATCTTGAGTTTCGGAGAGACATAATCACTTACGGCAGCAGGCATGGTAATTGATGATGATGATGATGATGATGATGATGATGATGATGATGATGATGATGATGATGATGATGATGATGATGATGATAACATTGCGATAGATCAGATTGTTGACAAATTAAAAGATCTTACAACAGCATTACTGCCGTTAGAAGACGGAGTAGAGAGTCTCAAATTCTCTTAGTCACATTGTTTAGGGGGAGCGTTGCTCAGTGCTCTCTCGTCAAATGTCTTTCCGCCACTGACCAATGGCCAGGTCTTCATAGTCAACTGAGGGATGTTTATCGAAGCCTGATGTTCCGCATTAAAAGAGCCCTTACTAATTCATTAGTGCATTTATGTAGCGGGAGTTGCCAGCACTTGGTCAGGCAAATATGTGGGTGCTCAGAGCTCGGGCAAGGCAAATATGTGGGTGCTCAGAGCTCGGGCAAGGGAAATATGTGGGTGCTCAGAGCTCGGGCAAGGAAAATATGTGGGTGCTCAGAGCTCGGGCAAGGAAAATATGTGGGTGCTCAGAGCTCGGGCAAGGAAAATATGTGGGTGCTCAGAGCTCGGGCAAGAAAAATATGTGGGTGCTCAGAGCTCGGGCAAGGAAAATATGTGGGTGCTCAGAGCTCGGGCAAGGAAAATATGTGTGTCCTCAGAGCTCGGGCAAGGAAAATATGTGGGTGCTCAGAGATCGGGCAAGGAAAATATGTGTGTGCTCAGAGCTCGGGCAAGGAAAATATGTGGGTGCTCAGAGCTCGGGCAAGGAAAATATGTGGGTGCTCAGAGCTCGGGCAAGGAAAATATGTGGGTGCTCAGAGCTCGGGCAAGGAAAATATGTGGGTGCTCAGAGCTCGGGCAAGGAAAATATGTGGGTGCTCAGAGCTCGGGCAAGGAAAATATGTGGGTGCTCAGAGCTCGGGCAAGGAAAATATGTGGTGTTCAGCACCCGGTCAGGCAAATATGTGGGTGCTCAGAGCTCGGGGAAGGCAAATATGTGGTGCTCAGCGCCCGGACAGGCAAATATGTGGGTGCTCAGAGCTCGGGCAAGGAAAATATGTTGTGCTCAGCGCCCGGACAGGAAAATATGTGGGTGCTCAGAGCTCAGGCAAGGCAAATATGTGGTGCTCAACGCCCTGACAGGCAAATGTGGGTGCTCAGCGCCCGGGCAGGCAAATGTGTGGGTGCTCAGCGCCCGGTCAGGCAAATATGTGGGTGCTCAGCTCCCAGTCAGGCAAATATGTGGGTGCTTAGCGCCCGGGCAAGGCAAGTATTGATTCCCAATCTTTTTTCAAACTTACAACTTTATTTATTTTTCTTGTGAAATTTTGCGTCCCTAAAAATACTGCACCCGGGGTTACAAATTCCCAAGCACTTGTCAGTGACGTTCTGCCAATGCGCTAATCCATCTATTAAATTATAATATCTGCCGTGTAGATCCACTGACTGCTTTTGAAGAACGTTAATTTAATAATAATGGTCAGTTTTATGATTCGTTTTTATTTTAAAATATAATATGTTGGCAATAATGTATGATCTCATTAATGAAACGTCATATTGCAGGACATCAATATTTCCCTTCTGAAAACATCAGCTAACTAGCCGCCATATTTCCATGAAGTCCATATTGCCCTCGTTTCGAAAAATGCTAGGACGGGCGGTGGAGCAGATATGGGGATGCTTCGACCTCAATGAAACTGATGCCATGAACAAAATAGAACAAATTTACCGCTCTCTTATGGCTGCAAGACAAGTTATAATCTCAATAGTCAACGGGAACATTTATGGGTGGAGAATAATCACAGCCAACTATAATTTTACTAAGGTCTGTTGTCTGAAAAGGATCACTCAAAGCTTGTGGCGTTTTTAGCATTACGAGCCGGGGCTGTTGTGGCTGAAGACGTCACAAGCATTGGGTGATTTCGTTAAAACCCTTTCAGCCTGCAAGCCTTAGTAAAACAATAGTTGGCTGTGGAAGAATTATTGCGTTTGAAGTGGGACTTCCGTTTCCCAAGATGGTGGATCTAGGTCACGTTCTCTCGATCGCTGAAGAAAGTGCATTCGGGGTCTGATTAATTTCGGTTCCCCATTGCACTTTTCTGCGTTAAAGTCAAAATGATGATCTACTTATTACATCTGCGCCGCTAAAGCGAAGTCGTACGCCGGCAACAGTCCTTTTTTGACAAATCAAGTGTTGTGAATGTGACTTTCCACCGTCTAGACTTGATCTGCGCTTTACATCACATTGGTGCAGTTCATGACCGTTGTTGGAATTCCTTGACGCAAGTTATTTAGATGTTACTCATTAATGTAAACTGCTTCGTCAGCCGCAATTTATCTATTTAGGGAATTTGTACCGTGTTTTGTTCGTCGTAGGCTACTTTCATTAGAGTAATCAGGAATCTAAAGGGAGCGAAATTGTTGTGTGTACGGCATTGTTGTGTGCTACGTCATCGTAATGGTTCATCGTATATCTCTAGACCGGCCGTACGCTAATCTTACGGTCTGTTGTTTAATGTGCGACGGAGATAATCTGACGACTAACTGTGTGTCTATATGTTCGGAATTGGAGTCAACAACGATGGCCTAACATCATCAAGCGCTCTACATTTTTTTAAAAAATATGACGATCATCATTTTCAAAAGGACGTGAAATTCCGGTATATGGTGGATAGGCGGCGGGAACAATTGAAGGCTATGCATGAAAAGTGTTCCTTGTTGCAGTTTCCTCATATTCCAAGTCCGGCTTGTTGCAGGAGCTACTGAGTTAAGTGCTCTGTGCACACCGTGAGCTGTATGTTTCATCCATTTTTGATCATGTTTGGATATTCCAATTGTTTACAATAAATGATGATATCGTATGACAGGGAACAGTTGGCTGTGTTCACTTTCTGCGCGGTTTCGCCTTATGTCTTTTGGCGTGTGCTGAGACTACTACGATGGGGACTACAGTTACCTTTCTTTGTTTGGGAGATGAGATATTAATTCGGATGATTCCACTGGCACGGGTGGTTTAGCAATTATGGATTTTAATTCATTTGCAGTGATATCGGGCCTTCCATGACCAAATATTGCGTTTGAAGTTCGGCCTTTCAAAATGACATAGTCATTCATATCATATACTAAAACTATAGTTGGCGTTGAATCTATAGTATTACTGATAGCCTACTTTATATCTAAAATAAACTACGTCATCGTCATCTATCAAATTAAGCCTCCGGCCAGAAAGGGAAACCCCCAAAACACAATTATTAGCGTGACGTTTTCAGCTATAAAAACTATGGGCGGCTGACGTCATGCTGTCCACAAATGTCCCTGTTTGCAACTTTGAAAATGTCACGTTATTTGAGTGTTTGCCGAGGTTCCCTTTCAACCCGCTGGCTTACTACTATAGATGGCGACTGTCATGTACTACTATAGAATAGATGGCCGTGGAAAATGAGAAGAGATATATATGTTTTTTTTTCCCTTGGAAAAGTAGTGCAGTTGACTGGAGGTCATAGAGATGAGATTTCTCAGAATAATATTGAAACTCCCGGGACATCTAAAAGGACTAATGAGGAAATTCTCAATGAGACCAACACAAAAAGGGAGCTCCTCAAAACATGAAAGACACGATCGAAAATTTTCGCGCGCATCATGAGAAGAGAATAGTTGAAATATTTGGTTACAACTGTCAAAATATAGGGAAAGAGTGGATATAATTACAGAAAATACAAGATATCTTGTTTCCATGGCACGTTAAACAGTCAACAATAGAAATGTTGCGATTCACTATGTATAGAAAATTTTGAAAGGGCATGATCGCCTACGAAAACTGGTATGGCACATGATTAAGATTTCTTATTGTTTGGTCCTCTAATATCCAACCTGCAAGACCCCACTAGTAGAAATCGCTGGCCAACACTGGCGCGAGGCAAAGTTCCAGAGGTTATGGGAACACACAAGTTAAAAAAAAAAGTAAAGTACCCCTGTCACGCCAAGTGGCGTACAAGGAATATGGTGTTAGTGACCATAAATTTTATAGACCTTCAGCACATGATTTTTAGGGTAATGTGGTCGGTATTACGCCCGTGCCGTGCTGCTCCAACACACAAGCTTCTCTATAACTTTAATGCGGAGACACCTCAAATGAGAGATTCAGTATATCATATTTCATAGACCCAAGCCAAGTTACTGTTCCCACATGTCGGAACTTCTGCTTCGTCTTCGTCTAATGACAAACTCGTAATCTTCGTTCCCTTCTCATCGTCATCTTATGCCGCGTCCGTTTACACATTTTGGTTACTATGGATCGCTTTTTCTTTTTAGATCTCTGTCTCTTGCCCTGATGGTGCACGCTGTCGCATGTTCTCTTCTAAACACATCCAATAAATACAACCAAACCCCTCACCTGAAACAATTTGGGGACCATTGACTGAAGACTTAACAGTGCATAAAAGGTTATGGCCAAACAAGCTTGTTTCTCTTCATTTGTGGGAAAGGGAACGTTGGGGTGGGGATATTAGAAAATATAGTAAATATTACCTAGGGCAACAGGTAACTTTGTGCGAAAGGGGAGGGGGGGGCGCAAATAGGCAAAATTACTTAGATAACACAAGTATATCAGTACAACGCAAAAGGAGATCTTATCTGAGGCGCAGAAAGGCCACATTGTCTATGACGTAAAAAGGCGACCTTATGAATGGGCAGTTTATGGCGTAAAGAAGAGGTCTTAGCTGTGGAGCAAAAAGACGATCTCATCCATGGCGTAAAAACGCCCTTATCTGAGACATAAAAAGACGACATTATCTGAGACATAAAAAGACGACATTATCTGAGACATAAAAAGACGACCTTATCTGTCACATAAAAAGACGACCTTATCTGAGACATAAAAAGACGCCATTTATCTGTGACGTAAAGAAATGACCTTATCTGTGACGTAAAGAAATGACCTTATCTGTGACGTAAAGAAATGACCTTATTTGTGACATAAAAAGACGACCTTATATGTGACATAAAAAGACGCTATTTATCTTTGACATAAAAAGACGACCTTATCTGTGTCATAAAAAGACGTCATTTATCTGTGACATAAAAAGACGACCTTATCTGTGACATAAAAAGACACTATTTATCTGTGACATAAAAAGACGACCTTATCTGTGACATAAAAAGACGCTATTTATCTGTGACATAAAAAGACGACCTTATATGTGACATAAAAAGACGCTATTTATCTGTGACATAAAAAGACGACCATATATGTGGCATAAAAAGACGCTATTTATCAGTGACATAAAAAGACGACCTTATATGTGACATAAAAAGACGCTATTTATCTGTGACATAAAAAGACGACCTTATATGTGACATAAAAAGACGCTATTTATCTGTGACATAAAAAGATGTAATTTATCTGTGACATAAAATAACGACCTTATCTGTGACATAAAAAAGACGACCTTATCTGAGACATAAATAGACGACCTTATCTGTGACATAAAAAGACGACCTTATCTGTGACATAAAAAGACGCCATTTATCTGTGACGTAAAGAAATGACCTAATCTGTGACGTAAAGAAATGACCTTATCTGTGACGTAAAGAAATTACCTTATCTGTGACGTAAAGAAATGACCTTATCTGTGACATAAAAAGACACCATTTATCTGTGACGTAAAGAAGTGACCTTATCTGTGACGTAAAGAAATGACCTTATCTGTGACGTAAAGAAATGACCTTATCTGTGACGTAAAGAAATGACGTTATCTGTGACATAAAAAGACGCTATTTATCTGTGACATAAAAAGACGACCTTATCTGTGACATAAAAAAGACGTCATTTATCTGTGACATAAAAAGACGACCTTATCTGTGACATAAAAAGACACTATTTATCTGTGACATAAAAAGACGACCTTATCTGTGACATAAAAAGACGCTATTTATCTGTGACATAAAAAGACGACCTTATATGTGACATAAAAAGACGCTATTTATCTGTGACATAAAAAGACGACCATATATGTGGCATAAAAAGACGCTATTTATCAGTGACATAAAAAGACGACCTTATATGTGACATAAAAAGACGCTATTTATCTGTGACATAAAAAGACGTCCTTATATGTGACATAAAAAGACGCTATTTATCTGTGACATAAAAAGATGTCATTTATCTGTGACATAAAATAACGACCTTATCTGTGACATAAAAAAGACGACCTTATCTGAGACATAAAAAGACGACCTTATCTGTGACATAAAAAGACGACCTTATCTGTGACATAAAAAGACGCCATTTATCTGTGACGTAAAGAAATGACCTAATCTGTGACGTAAAGAAATGACCTTATATGTGACGTAAAGAAATTACCTTATCTGTGACGTAAAGAAATGACCTTATCTGTGACATAAAAAGACACCATTTATCTGTGACGTAAAGAAGTGACCTTATCTGTGACGTAAAGAAATGACCTTATCTGTGACGTAAAGAAATGACCTTATCTGTGACGTAAAGAAATGACGTTATCTGTGACATAAAAAGACGCTATTTATCTGTGACATAAAAAGACGACCTTATCTGTGACATAAAAAGACGTCATTTATCTGTGACATAAAAAGACGACCTTATCTGTGACATAAAAAGACACTATTTATCTGTGACATAAAAAGACGACCTTATCTGTGACATAAAAAGACGCTATTTATCTGTGACATAAAAAGACGACCTTATATGTGACATAAAAAGACGCTATTTATCTGTGACATAAAAAGACGACCATATATGTGGCATAAAAAGACGCTATTTATCAGTGACATAAAAAGACGACCTTATATGTGACATAAAAAGACGCTATTTATCTGTGACATAAAAAGACGTCCTTATATGTGACATAAAAAGACGCTATTTATCTGTGACATAAAAAGATGTCATTTATCTGTGACATAAAATAACGACCTTATCTGTGACATAAAAAAGACGACCTTATCTGAGACATAAAAAGACGACCTTATCTGTGACATAAAAAGACGACCTTATCTGTGACATAAAAAGACGCCATTTATCTGTGACGTAAAGAAATGACCTAATCTGTGACGTAAAGAAATGACCTTATCTGTGACGTAAAGAAATTACCTTATCTGTGACGTAAAGAAATGACCTTATCTGTGACATAAAAAGACACCATTAATCTGTGACGTAAAGAAGTGACCTTATCTGTGACGTAAAGAAATGACCTTATCTGTGACGTAAAGAAATGACGTTATCTGTGACGTAAAAAGACACTATTTATTTGTGACATAAAAAGACGACCTTATCTGTGACATAACAAGACGTCATTTATCTGTGACATAAAAAGACGACCTTATATGTGACATAAAAAGACGCTATTTATCTGTGACATAAAAAGACGACCTTATCTGTGACATTAAAAAGACGACCTTACCTGTGACATAAAAAGACACTATTTATCTGTGACATAAAAAGACGACCTTATATGTGACATAAAAAGACGCTATTTATCTGTGACATAAAAAGACGACCTTATATGTGACATAAAAAGACGCTATTTATCTGTGACATAAAAAGATGTCATTTATCTGTGACATAAAATAACGACCTTATCTGTGACATAAAAAAGACGACCTTATCTGAGACATAAAAAGACGACCTTATCTGTGACATAAAAAGACGACCTTATCTGTGACATAAAAAGACGCCATTTATCTGTGACGTAAAGAAATGACCTAATCTGTGACGTAAAGAAATGACCTTATCTGTGACGTAAAGAAATTACCTTATCTGTGACGTAAAGAAATGACCTTATCTGTGACATAAAAAGACACCATTTATCTGTGACGTAAAGAAGTGACCTTATCTGTGACGTAAAGAAATGACCTTATCTGTGACGTAAAGAAATGACGTTATCTGTGACGTAAAAAGACACTATTTATCTGTGACATAAAAAGACGACCTTATCTGTGACATAACAAGACGTCATTTATCTGTGACATAAAAAGACGACCTTATCTGTGACATTAAAAAGACGACCTTATCTGAGACATAAAAAGACGACCTTATCTGTGACATAAAAAGACGACCTTATCTGAGACATAAAAAGACGACCTTATCTGTGACATAAAAAGACGACCTTATCTGTGACATAAAAAGCCGACCTTATCTAAGACATAAAAAGAACGACCTTATCTGAGACATAAAAAGACGCCATTTATCTGTGACGTAAAGAAATGACCTTATCTGTGACGTAAAGAAATGACCTTATCTGTGACATAAAAAGATGGCCTTATATGTGACATAAAAAGACGTCATTTATCTGTGACGTAAAGAAGTGACCTTATCTGTGACGTAAAGAAATGACCTTATCTGTGACGTAAAGAAATGACGTTATCTGTGACATAAAAAGACGACCTTATATGTGACATAAAAAGACGCTATTTATCTGTGACATAAAAAGACGACCTTATATGTGACATAAAAAGACGCTATTTATCTGTGACATAAAAAGACGCTATTTATCTGTGACATAAAAAGACGACCTTATCTGTGACATAAAAAGACGACCTTATATGAGACATAAAAAGACGACCTTATCTGTGACATAAAAAGACGACCTTATCTGAGACATAAAAAGACGACCTTATCTGTGACATAAAAAGACGACCTTATCTGAGACATAAAAAGACGACCTTATCTGAGACATAAAAAGACGCCATTTATCTGTGACGTAAAGAAATGACCTTATCTGTGACGTAAAGAAATTACCTTATCTGTGACATAAAAAGAGGCCATTTATATGTGACGTAAAAAGACGACCTTATCTGTGACATTAAAAGACAGCCTTATCTGAGACGCGGGGAGCAATCTTATGTGCTTGCAAAACGTTTGACTTGTCTAGAAGCAGGACAGCTAGAGAGATCTGTTTACAGATGAAGAAAGAGAAAATGGGAATGACATCATCATCATCATTGAGTGCCGTCTCCGCATCGAAGGTTGGCTACCATGGAGCGCTATTCCCCTCTGTCTCTTGCTTTGATGGTGCAGTTTGTCATAGGTTACTTGTCCATCTTTTGATGTTACTCTTCCATTCAAGTCTTGGTCTGCCTCTTTTACCTTGTATTTTCCCTTCCAATATTACTTTATTAGGCTGTTGTGTCTTTTAACATGCCCCAAAAATTCCATTTGTCTTGTTTGAATTGTGTTTAGTGGTTCTCTTTTCATTTTTAGTTGTTTTAAATCTGTATTGTTTGTTTTCTTTTCTTTCTATCCAATTCTACCTATTCTTCTATAAATCCACATCTCAAAGGCTTCAATTTTCTGTTCTTTTTTCTTGTCCAAAGTCCATGTTTCTGCACCATACAGGAATATTGAGAAGATGTAACATTTTGCTATTCTTAGTTTTAGCCCTGGTGTTATTTGTTTTGATGTTAGTATATTTTTCATGGTATTAAAATTACTTTTTGCCATACCTATTCTTTTGTTTATTTCAGTTTTACATTTTCCATCACTGGTTATAGTATGTCCCAGGTAGTTGTAGTTCTGAACTGTCTCCAGATGTATTCCTTCAACTTTGATATTTATTTATAGGTCTTGAGAATTGTCTTTGTTTATGATCATAGTTTTAGTCTTTTTGATATTCATATCTAGTCCATATTTTTTTGCTCGTCATGTTTATTACATTAAGTAATTGTTATAGTTATTTAGAATTTTTTTTCTAGTAATACAGTAACATCAGCATACTTTAGGTTATTGATTATCTTTCCATTAATGTTTAGGCCCGGCATCTCTGAGATGTTTTTAAAGATTTGCTCAGTGTATAGATTGAACAAGCTTGGTGATAGGATGCATCCCTGTCTTACTCCTCTTTTGATATCAATGGGTGTAGAGTTCTCTTACTGTGACAGGGGAAATTAGAATGAGAAAGAATATGAATAAAAGAGAGAAGAAGAAATTGTGAGTGGAACAAGGAGAGAGAGAGAGAGAAAGAGAGGGGTGAGGGGGCAAGTGAGATATAGACGGGAAGAGTTTCCTTACAGTTAAATGATTTGATGACGGCAGTCATCGTTCTGTCTGTTCTGTGCGCTGTAAGCTCTGCTGGGCGTCTCCCATGATCTTCTCGATAACGTATAGTTCAGATGAAGTTTTATTACAAACTACTAGTTTACGTACTTCTTCTTAACCCTCTGAACTCTGATCAGTGCATAGGACACTCACAAGAGATCTCCAACCAATCCGATCTGGAGCAAGCATGAACAACTCTCGTCAGGACCTCATATTCCATGTTACACTTCTTATTAGTTGTTTGGGGATGATCAAGGACTTTGTCGGGACAGAGATTTTCATTTGTCTACGCATTTGGCTTTCATCTCTGTCTGTTGTGGACGGCATTTCTGCCCGAGTCCCCGCTCGTTCCTCCAAGAATTGATTGACAAGTTCTCTTGTTTGTGTTTCTGCAGCATTTTGTCACTTTTCTATGTGTGGATCGCTGATCCAATTCCAAAACCCCAACCTAAAGGACCAGCGTGTCTCTCTTTGTCTGGCCCCCTGCCCCTTGACCTGTACGGTTTGGGAGGCCCTGCTGGTAGTTACTCTACCGCCGCCATAGTTCTCGGGATCATAGGAACACTCAAACCTCCCACCACAATAAAGTGGAGACATCTCGGGTGGAATATTTTACGTTACTGTATATAAAAATATTATATATATTATTTTGTTTTAAGATCCATAAGGAGCATGCCTAGAATAACAATCGAAGGTCATATTATAAACAATCTGAGGTATACTGACGATACAGTCTTAATCCCTAAGAGCGAAAGTGAGTTACAAGAAATGTTAGACATCATAGCGAAGGAAAGCAAAAATAACAGGTAAATGAATGTCAATATATGAGAACAATATTAAGCTCCGATGGTAGATGTACAACAAAGGTGAGATGCAGAATAGTTCAGGAAAAAGCAGTTTTCCCAAAAATTAGGAAGATACTGTGAAATCCATTTTTGACAATTTAAAAAAGAAAATGAGTTCTTAAATGTTATGTAAAGCCAGTCTTAACATATGAATGTGAATCGTGAACAATAGGACAACAGACAAGAAAATCACTGGAGTCTGTAGAAATGTGGTTTTACAGAAGAATTTTGAGAATATCATGGACAGCTAAGAAGAGTAATGAAAACGTTCTGAAAGAGGCCAAAGCAAAAAATGAGCTAATTTCCCTTATTTAGAAAGAAACAATCATTTTTTTGACCGTGTAATGAGAAGAGAACAGCTGGAATATATTGTAACAACTGGAATATATTGTAACAACTGGGAAAATTGAGGGACGAAGAGATACCAGCATTACATATGGGCAAATATATGTCCCATCATCATATATACAAGACCTCTATATGGGTTGGGAACAAATCATAACTTGTACTGCACAAAACTACCCACAGCCTGTGAATCATATTTTTGTTTGTTTGTAGCGGTAATCCATCACTGAGGCACGACAGTCCAGGTCGTGAAATTCTCTTTTACTGTCAATGTAAGGTTGTATTCCTGAAGCCTTGTTTAAGTTCTCTGCAGCCAGTGGACAACTGATGGTGGAGAATGAGCACAGTGAACCGAACCGTAGCCGCCGTATCTTGCAACAGAACAAGGACCCTAATATATATGCCACATACTTTAATGTGACAGAACTTTATCATGTTACATACAAGCAGTATGGGCACAGGACCTAAGCCTTAGCTGCTGTATCTTGCAACCGAACAAGAACCCTAACTTATATGCCACATACATTAATGTGACAGAACTTTATCATGTCCCATCCAAGCAATATGAGCACAGGACCTAAGCCTTAGCTACCGTATCTTGTAACAGAACAAGGACCCTAGCTTATATGCCACATACATTAATGTGACAGAACTTTATCATGTTACATACAAGCAGTATGGGCACAGGACCTAAGCCTTAGCTGCCGTATCTTGCAACCGAACAAGAACCCTAACTTATATGCCACATACATTAATGTGACAGAACTTTATCATGTCCCATCCAAGCAATATGAGCACAGGACCTAAGCCTTAGCTACCGTATCTTGCAACAGAACAAGGACCCTAGCTTATATGCCACATACATTAATGTGACAGAACTTTATCATGTTACATACAAGCAGTATGGGCACAGGACCTAAGCCTTAGCTGCCGTATCTTGCAACAGAACAAGGACCCTAACTTATATGCCACATACATTAATGTGACAGAACATTATCATGTTACATATAAGCAGTATGGTCACAGAATTCGAGCCTTAGCTGCCGTATTTTGTAGCAGCACATAAACCCGAACTTATGTCTCACACACTTTCTTGTCCTAGCTCCAGGTCAGTATGAGCAGAATATCTACGACAACGCGGGATAAAAAAAATACCCTCTTTACAGCATTGGGTTCGAAAAGCAGAGAAATATCAGCTGCTGGATGGATAACAAAATAGGAGAGGAAGGAAGCTAGTGGAAGAAAATACCTCTCATATCAAATAGCTTAGATAACTATTATTATTAAAAGATAAGTATACGTGCAAGTATTGATAACAATGATAATATTGATATCTTTAGTTATCATAATCGGACGAACGTTGCTGCTTATGTGTAGGTTATTTATTGACAATATCATTTGTGCCGTCCATGTTATATAATTAATTTTTACGTCATACTTGTATGCAAAAAGTGTAACCCTGTCGATCAATATTAACAAAAACAAACATATAATCTGCTCTGATTATATCTCATGAAGAGTGAGATTCCATATTTTTCTAGTCTGTTGTTGTATGTAGACAAGAAAATCACTGGAGACTGTAGAAATGTGGTTTTACAGAAGAATGTTGAGAATACCATGGACAGCTAAGAAGAGTAATGAAAACATTCTGAAAGATTCCAAAGCAAAAAGAGAGCTAATTTCCAATATTAAGAAGAAACAATCATCATTTTTGGCCATGTAATGAGAAGGGAACAGCTGGAATATATTGTAACAACTGGGAAAATTGAGGGACGAAGAGATAGAGGGAAACAAAGAGAAAAGATACAAGACAGCTTAAGAGAATGGCTTGGCAGAAGGTCAACAACAGAAAAGATAAATAACTGTCGTGATCGTAAGTTGTGGAGAGACATGATCACCTACGCCAGCAGGCCAGGTACTTGATGGTGTAGATGTATGTAGGGATTTCGGTTCTGCTTAGCAATATCTTTTCATGATCGTTTATGTTCATCACATGCTTATCCTTGGGTCTGAGTAGGCTGAGGGAGAGCGAGCTGGACGAGCTGGTATTGCCATGACAGTGTCAGCGACACAAACTGATCTAGACCTCCATTACACACTCCGGAGAGGTGTGGAGTGTTGTGTTCCATGAAAGCATTTCAGAGCAGACGTCAGCTAGGTGAAATCCGTCGTAAACATCTTGGTGACGGTCGTTGTAACCCCAGCAATTGTCAGCTTTTATGTCATGGAAGGGATCTAGATACAGCACGACCTCTAGCAGGGTGGGCAGGCTCAAACTTCTCAAGCAGAACCGGAAACTCAAGTAATTCACCTCATAAATACGGGTCTTTCTTGCCTGCGATGACTAAATAAATACACCTTTTCGTCATCCACCCTTAAAGAGACGTTAAGTGGCCGAATATGCGTTGTGTTGTGTTTGCAGAAGAACTGTGATATTTGCGCCATTCGGCCCAATATATCCAACTTCAGCATAGCGTTTCCGAATACGGGATCGCCATCCCTCTTGATCCCTACTCACTTGGCTAGACTAGACCTGTTTGCTACCAGAGGCACCACGAAGAGGTGGAGTTGGGTATGGATGGTTCTGGTTCGCCGACTCTAGCACAAGCTATCAGTTATGATTCACTAGCATCTTCAGCTATGCCTATGTCTGGGGCCTTGGCCTTCAAAACGGGTCTGGTCGAAAAGCTAAAAACCCCCGTCTACTTCATGACATTGGATCAACGATCATTATCTTCTCTGGTATATATACATTTATATACATGTAAGTAAGTAAAGTACCCCCGTCACGCCAAGTGGCGTATAGGGAAATATGGTGTTAGTGACCCTATATTTTACAGACCTTCAGCACATGGTTTTTGGGGTAATGTGGTCGGTATTACGCCCGTGCTGCTTTACTTTCCCAGAAAAAATCCGGTACCCATTTAAGGCTGGGTGAACCCGGAGCCGTCGGTTGGGATCGAACCCTACCCCTTTGTCCGTTAGTAGTCCAGTTCACTAACCACTGAGCTATCGCGGCTCCCACTAATTTTTAGGGAATTAGTAAAACCCAGGTGTCCTCGCCAGGGTACGAACCCCGGCTGTTGCCGTGGTAAGCCAACCGCCTATCGATTGCGCTAACCGGACACCCTTTATATACATGTACTCAAAACAATATTTCGTGAGAACATGTTCTTTTATAGGGAATTCATGGCTAGTGTGAAACTGGTTCCATGGATAGAATATAATGGAATGTTCTGTCCTCTTGTTTGCCAAGTCTCATTGGCACAGTTTGGTGGTGATGATATCTATTTTAAATTTGGAACGTAACCGATGTTTCATTTTGTTATGTTCAATACAGAGTTGAAGTTTGATAAGTTAATCTTTTCTGAATATTTCTGGCAAAATTCACCCTCATCTCTGTTTTTGAGATGGTACTTTCATTTCTCATTTGGATCTATCTATCTATCTATTGTCCTTTCGAGCCGAAGACGGCACATAGGACAGAACCACAATCTCAAAAACAGAAACCTTGCGTGCCAAAGTGGCACATATTGCAGAGATCACTGCTCTAAAATCTATGGCACTGTTTCCATAACAATACATTTTACAATGACAGCTTGTCAAGCCATCGATCAACCTCCTTATTCGCCTCTTACGACATGCCTGGAAGATCACAGTGTCACTATTCTTTATTTCCCTCATAATGAGGTCCCGGTAACACACAGGAAGTTGGATACATAGAGGGAAAAAAAAAAAAAACTTCTTTACAGCATTTTCCAATTACTGGGGTATGCCCGGGGGACTTGTAGGGCACACTTAAACTTCTCTTGGGCTCATGCCTAGACAAATGGTAGCAATAAATGCAACACAACATGGGGATGCAGGTATTTACATATGCCTTCAATATGAAACGCAGAAAAGACCCTCTATTGTTAAAGGAAAATATTGAAGTATCGTTAAGGCAGAAGCTCTGAAAACTGCAGGTGAAACTCTCTTGAGGGGAAAGATTAAAGAAGAAAACAGTGTACTCCTCACATATGCTCTTTCGGTAATTACAGGATAGAGGAATCATGGAAACGAAGACCTGAATGATCTTAGAGAAACACTCTAAAGCTCTGCCGGAGTTGCAGAGTTGTGCCTAAGTGGATTCAATCTCGTTTCAATATTCCTGGAAACAAAGAAGTAGATAGGTGGAAAAGAATGTAGCAAATTACATCAGCCAGATGCAAGTACAACTTTCAAGGAATCAAAGAGATTTGTGAATAAAAAATACATGAACAAAATGAAATATAAAACAAAAAATTCGCAGACAAACAATGCCTACTACCAGCTCAGCAGGGAAAAAGAAAAACAAGTAACAATTTTTAGACTCCGAACAGACCACAACAGATTTAAGTACTATCTTGTCAACACCCTTAGGAAGGAACCTTTGATGAATGTGACTGTTGCACAGACAAAATGACAGATGAATATCAACTACACTCATGTCCAACACAATGGTGAACAAAGAAGGCTCTTGTGGTCACACTGGCACCACATCGGACGAAATGTGTGGTGACGTGTCTCAAGCCTTCAGCTAACGAACGCTTTCTTCGAACTTAATTTAATATTCAGGTAAATAATGTACACATTCAACATTACTGTTTTTTTTTTCTTTTTTATGGGCTCTGAATTTGTGTGTATTTAGTGTTACTTTTTATTTTTTATTTGAGCTCAGGGTGTGGAGTGTTTAGTAATTTTGAAATCAAGTTCAGGGGCCGCTCAAAATAGCCTGACGGGCCGACTATAGCCCACTAGCCTTAGGTTGCCCACCTCTGTCCTAAACAATACACTGAAACTGGGAAAAAATTATATAATAAAAACAGGACAAATCTGAAACAAGTGCAACGCGTCAAATACTTGGGCACAATAATAACATCAGATGGAAGATGCACAACAGAAATAAAAAAAAAACAGAATAGATCATGCCAAAATAGCATTTCAGAAAATGAAAAACATCTTATGCAAAAAATCTATGTCAATAGAAATAAGAAAGAGAGTTCATCGGTGCTATATAGAATAAATTTTGACCTATTGAAGCGAATCATGGACAGTAGACAAACAAATAAAA